>OW028692.1:3798309-4495809 GCA_932294315.1 Epinotia nisella
AGGTAACATTGTATGCTAATGACTACGTCGCCATTTTAATTTCATTTTCATTCGCTCGTTGACAATTTTCGCGTGACAGTTACAATGTCCGTGCCTTCAGCACCTCAAGGCAGCCTCGTACTCCAATCAGGAAGGAATCTTTTAAGTTTTTTTGTAGATTGCATTTTATTTCTTAGTTTTTAAGAAAATTATTAGTCTTTAGAATACAACAATTCTTGTGTTATCAATAACCAAGATATATCTTACCTACTTATGTAAGTGAGCGGTTTTCAAACAAAATGTAGCTAAATGAACTTTTTTTTCAAAATACGATTTTTTTGGGTTTTTCTTACTTAAAAAATTGTCCCAGATTTTACTACGTAATTGTTTTCTTCCAGTGCGTTGCACGGGCCTGAGATGAGTGGCGTACTCGTAGACAAGCTTATGCTTAGCAGTGTGCCATTACGGGCTGTATGATGATGATGATCTAGTGCGTGTTTGAAAAGTTACGTGATTACCCTGCCACTCCCAGATTATTTACCACCTCGTTGATCGGTATATGTCCAAGAACCCACATGCCTTTATCACCTGCCCCTCGCTGTGCCGGCCGACACTGCTTTTAATATGATCACAGCATCATTTATTATACCCGTCGTTACTTTTCAATTCTCAGTCCGAATCGTTTTGTTAATTATTTACTTCTATTATCATACAGGGATCGGATACCGGTATTTTCACCATACAAAAATACCGGTATTGTTTAGTACTTTGGTTTATAATATCATTTTTGATCGGGCAGTCTAATAATACGAAAATGTTACCTAAATACATGATAGAGTCCTACATTAAGAACCTAAAATAATTCAAAATATTAGACTACTTCGAGGATTTTTGAAAAAACCGGTTCCGATCCCTGAATCAACATCAGCGACGTAGGTACACATAAAGAGGATACTAAAATTGATCTAAATATGCATATACAAGTACTACTTATTTCTATGAAATGCATGTCTCGAAAGTGCGTTGATCATACTAGTATGCGAAGACCACTATTAGGGTGCATATCCACTAGAGATGTGCAAAGAATTGTTTTCATGTATTTGACACCTCGCAATGCTTGACAGCAGCTAGGTGTCATATATAGGAAACACTGCTTCGCAGATCTCTGGTAGACATCTAAGGTAGAACTTACTTTACTTTACTTTAGACCTTATATCAAAATTTTCATCATATTAATAATAATAGCAATATCCTTTATTGCACAAAAACATAATGGCAACAACAGGTGGTCTTATCTCTTTAAAGCGTTTTTTCCGGACAACCTTTGGGTAGCAGGACTTTTTAACTTTTTAATTGTAAACAGGCAGGCATTGTAACTCTAGTTATTGCGCTCTTTTAGTTGTATTCCGGATACAACTAAAAGAGCGCAATAACTAGAGTTAGGATGTTTGGTGGCATTGGGGTGAACGAAGAGCAATGGAGTCGTTGTTGTATATATTTTGATTAAATGAGTTAATGAATAAATGATTGATAAACCGATAGTGTATAACAGTTTTATTGGTTTCATAGTAGTAAATTGATTCATAAAAACTTGAAACTTTAATTCCAGTTGCAAGTTGTTCAAGCTCTTGAATACATAAACATTTTAGCAAACAAGTAAAACTTATTTAAGTGTTATATTATAAAATCATCATTGTAATTTACAGTATTGCATTGCAGTTGTCGTCAAAAAAATATGTAAGATATGTAACTAGTAAAATATGCGATTTATCAACAAACCTAAATTGTTTATACTCTATACACGTTCATACAATAAAACGCAAAGGTGATATGATATATTATTGGCCGGTACTGTAATATAGATTTATCGTTCAGTTATTCATTTATTCAAATAAAAAAATATACAATGGCGACTCCACTGCATTACTTGCGCTAAACTGCCACCAGAATCCTAACCCTAGTAATAACACATCTAAATTTAACGTAACCAATAAATCATCATCATCATCATCATCCTGGCCGATTTCGACCACGGCGACTGGAAAAAGAGAGAGTTCTGGCTAACTGGAGCGTCGTTCGTGAGCTCTCAGGTGACTGACGTAGCCTATCTTTGCGGAGAATGTGCGACCACATTCCCTACAGGTCAGCACCCCTCCGACAAAATTGTAGTGTATGGCCGCAGGTGGTCGAGCCTTCAACTCCTCGCGCTTAGCATCGAGTTCGTTACGTCTTCGTTCTTCGAAGGCTTGCACATTAACCTTCACTGTATGTCTCCACTTTGACCGATCTTGTGCCAAAATCTCCCAGCGCGATGGGTCAATATCACACCTCCGCATGTGGCGCTTCAGCACATCTTTATAGCGCAGAAGCTGGCCGCCCTGTTTTCGCTTGCCTTCCTGCAGTTCTGAGTAAAAGATGCGCTTAGCCACTCGTTCTTCGGCCATGCGGGAGATATACCAATAAATACACACTTTAATACATACTTCAATAAATACATATGTATACGAGTAAAAATACAGTACAGTACAACAACGCGTTCCGGGTGATGGTGGGGCTGCCACGCTTCTGTAGCGCATAAGGGATGTTTGCAGAAGCTAGAGTGGATTGCTTTTATGCCACCATACATACAAGCAATGGAACATTAATTACAAGATTAAAAGGCAATTTAAGGGAGCGATAAGTAATAATGCTTCAAAAGATGGGAAGAGATTTAGCGCATCTTATATATGTAACGGCAAAGCATTCCACAGCCGAACCACAAACGTAGGTGAAGGTGGTGGAGCGAGAAGATAGGTTCGAGAACTTCGAGAAGATCTGATGGAAGTGAGTTGATTAAATCATGTTACAACAGAGTAAGGTGCAAAAGTGTAAACATATCTTTGACCGTACCTACTTGAAGTTTAATTTTGAGTAGGGGTCAGTTAAAACACGTTTTAGTCGTGATGTATTACGTCAAACTTATTTGGTAAAACAAGGCGTGTTTTTCGTGAAAATGATTGATATTGAATTGGAATTCCGTTTGTCAGCTGTCACATGAGATTTGAAGTCTGGAGGTCAACTGCTCAGTGACAAATAAGCACACTTGGTTAAGTGACGTTTTATGACAGCCCCTGATTTACTATATACGTAACGACAATGTTTGACAAATTGCCGCGGGTTGTCATTAAAACGTCGTGAAAAACTTAGCAGCAATCCTCTGCGCTCGCGCACATAGGTACTATAAAGAAGACATCAACGCGTTTTGAACGCGGCCTGGATTGAACGTTACTTGAAACCAATCAAATATATGAACTGTCGATTCATATTTATTAATGCTTAAAATTCACATGGACGTCATAATTGCGTTTATTAAAGCTTGACAGAATCACACTCGATCTTTACCAATACGAGATTATAGAGCAAAGTTCTAAAAAAAGAAAACGTAGCGATATTCGGAATCGCATTGCGCTACCGAATATGGCCTTAATCGGCTCTTACCCCTTTTTTGTTACACCTTGTCATATAGAACAGGTTCTCAATATTTTTGTTTTACGTGTTGTTAGCTCTGTACTCTGTCTTATTCTTATTTATTTATTTATTTATTGATAAACAATATATTTACACGGCATTACAGACAAGCCAATACACCGAGAAATTAAACATTACAAAATAATAGATACAAAACATATTCAACATGGACAATAATATAGGTGACATCAAACAAAAGTACTGGACAGCCTATCATCCATCGACTCACAAAACCTTAGACATTCACGGCACACAGTCGCCCATCTCCAAGCAAACAAGTCACATTCAGGTGCCGATGTCAAGAGCGCATTGAGCATTATCTTTATATATTCATATTTATATTATACTAGCTGCCCGCGCGGCTTCGCCCGCGTATTGCAAAGAACGCAGGCAAACCCACGGGATGAAATATAGCCTATATCCATCCAGAAAGTCTATTCTACACGCAGGTGAAAGAATTTTGGAAATCGTAGAAGCGGTTCCGTAGTTTACCCAAAACATACAAACTTATAAACTTACAAAGCTACAATGTCACAGACTATTCCTCTTTATAATAATAGTGTACCTAGATAATTTAATATTATATCGCACGGCGTTTCGCACCAACGTATTATCAATCCTAAAAGAGCTTGACATTCCTCATCAAAAAATTAACCGAGTCCACCTTGGTCCAATGCGAATGCAATGCCTCTCAAGACCACTCTGCCAAGAATGCATGACTTAGAAGAAGATGGATTTTGTATTTAACAGCTTAAACCCTCTGGTGCATAAGTCCCCATACTTAAAATTTGCTACTTACATGTATATTTATATGCTCTCCTGACCGGTTTCGGCCTCGGCGACTGCTTCAACTCTGGCGCTGATGTCGTACATGTGCTCTGGTGTGGCTCACGTAGCCGATCTTATTTACGAAGACCCGAGTACACAATGGGCACGTGAGCACACCATTTACAAAATTATAGCTGACCGCCGCAGGTGGTCGGGCCTTCAGCTCGTCCCGTTTGCAATCAAGAGCCATACATCGACGGGATTCAAAAGTGGATGTCTTCATTCTCACTGAAGATCTCCATTTCTGGCGGTTGGCTGCCTGCTTCTCCCACTGCAATGGGTCAATTTCACAATTTTTCATAATTTTTCATGTATATTTATCATCCTAATGAATAGCCGACCTTATAAGATGAGAGGCGAAGCAATTTTCACGCCCTAATAGTGTTGCCACCGATGGTTGCGGTTGGCTATCCGATATCATGACCGTGTACACTTGAAGTACAAACAGTAACACACTTAACTGACCATCCGCCAACCTTATTCGCTTAGCTATAAGGTTGACAGATGTTCAGTTAAGTGTGTCTTCGACGGTACCTAAATAATTTGAAATGAAGGAAAACATTTACAATCTGAACCTTGTGACGTAGAAACTAAGGTCGACTTTTGACGGATAATTTGGTTCAAATGATCGTCTGATAATTTCAAGTATTTCAACCGTAATATCTACTCGAATAATACTTACTTACACTCTATTATAGTTAAATACTTTTGTGATGTGATGTTATGTAAGTTTATTATGTGTAGGTATAGTTAGGTACAAAACTATAATTATATCTACTCTACTATTGCATACTATGTGTGCAATAGAATCGATATCAGGATTTTGAGTCATTATAACTCAAAATCCAGATTCTAAATTCCTGACTGACTCAAGCCTAGATCACTTTCATTCACATTTCAGCCTAGATTGTAAATGGCGACACGACGATTTCCGCAGCGATGTGCGTTTCTATTACCAGACAATATGATCTGTTTATTGTATCCCGCATTCCGGTAAACAAAAACTAAACAAACCTTCCTTAACTTAAATGTGTCTTTTTTCTCCTTCACAAGCAGAAATGTTCTACATATTGTCTTCAGCACAGTCAAGTGCAAAAATATGTATCGATTTAATCGGGTCATAAATATGTCCCACAACCTTAATCCGCTGACATAAGAGCGATGGGATATATTTATGGGTAAGTTGTATGCAAGCATATTTTTGACTGTACTAAATTTACCATCGAGATTTTATACAAAAAACATACGACCATTTAAATGTGAGCATAAAAAAGTAAATAAAATACGACATCGGTATTCGACCTCGTGCATTTCCCTCTCGAGAGCGCTTCCGTTCTGTGACTTGCGCATGCGACTAAACGGCCGGCTCTAAACCCTGATCGGTCGTTCGATGTTCACCAAATCAGTTTTGACTTCGCTGTTGGCAGCCCACTATGTATTTTTGACCCCTGGGGGTCGATTAGTCTCGCTTACACGTGTGCTGAGCTAACGTGTCAGAACAAGAGCTAAATAGGTACATTGGTATCAAATTCAGTTGCGAGTCGTACCTACGTAGCAGAGGGCCTCAATTTAGAAACGAAAAATCAGATTTTAATTAGATACCTAAGAATGCCATCTCAATATCAGCACGGATCGCTCACGCAGACGTATTATGTGCTAACTTGATCAAGCCCATTCGATTTGATTACTTACATCAAATTTCGTTCTTAAATCGAGTCCCTGAGATATTATGAATACTTAGTACAGATAGTGTGGAAAAACTTATCCCTGTCTAAGGTTATGATACTGACCTAAGATTGAATTTCATCTGGCCTGTAGAAAAAGTAAGGCAGTATACATGCAGTAGATTATGAGCCTCGCGAGAGGAAGCCAGTGCAAGCAATACAAGTCTATTCAGCCAAAACGAATTTATTTTAATGTACTTATGTTATTCGTTTAAAGCACGCTCCGGAATTTAATTAACCCTAAGTGGTCCGGTATAACGGACGGACGGTTTCCCAGCAATCATGCGCAAAAAAATCGTATCCCTGCTGGGGCGAGTTAGATAGACGGAGCGCCAACAGCATTCTAAGTGTGTTTGCCAATAGGTATGATAGCGCAATGTTTAAGCGGGTGGGGCTTATTAAAGGGGTAGCCCTAAACAGTCCCAACTGAAAATTTGTATTTTAATTTGTATTTTTTACTTTACTCACTAACTTAGTTTAAATATTTTGTCTTTCATGTTAATTTACTAACAACTATAGAGTCCTGCGTTCCGAAATAAAGATTTTATTATTATTTATTATAAGTCGGATCTCCGATAACGTATAGTTGTTTCCAAATGATAATGGGACGAGCACAAAACTATTTGTAAATGTTTAAAGATAACCTGGTTTATCTCTTGACATTACGATTGAGGTAACTTTTATATGCATTTTACTTTCCATTTCATTTTAACCTTCGTAAAGTTCTCGGCTAACCAGTTAGCTTTGTCAGTAGGCACGTTGTCATAGCAAATCCAAAAAAGATGGCAGGGTGATTATACGTAAACCCTCTGAACGGACGTCCGTATGATTTAACTGTCATTTTGTAACTGAAACTCGTATAAAATGTGATATTAGGTAGGAGTTCATTTTCAATTTACTAGATAACCATAACTCTGTATGTATGGCAATGAAAACCACACAGAAAACAAAACTTGACTTGAAGTAAACATTCTTGACCCAAGAAAGTTTAGGAAGATGTTAAATTATCTTGAATGACACGAAATTGTCTTGAGCCAAGTTTTTTTTTTCTCTTGGTTCGAGAGAACCATCTCAGGATGATTTCTGTTTATTCAAGAAAATTGCCTTGCCTAATTTTAATGAATTTCTTGATTCTACCATTTTTTGTGTGATTGGACGTCCATTGCAAAACTCACGCTATTACTCCGCGTTCATCGAAATCACATTTTTAAGCTCAATAATGTCATAGGTCGACTTTTACTTGCTTATTGAAAGTAACAGACGGAAAAGCAACGCTATCTAGAATTAGCTCAGTCACATATGCTTCCATGTAATTTTAATGTCAGGGGTACCACGATTCCGACGCCTCCCGTGCCGCGTCTATATAAAATTATGCAGTCACTACACACATCTAGTCATGCGAAAACATATCTTAATGCTGCCGAATAAGGTCTTTATTGGTGAAAAAGTCAACGGTGTATAGATAAGGCTTGCTTCACACTGGCGTTTGACGTTATCATGGTCTTACTTGGCAGTTGACAGCTTGATCCCATTACTGAGCCTCTCTATTTTAGATCAAGATCTGTTGAGCACACGGCAAAACAGACTTTGTGTCTCTTTGAACTGGTTAAAAAATACATGATAAAATGTGGTACCTAATTAAAATACAATTGCAGTGATTATCTGCAGGTAAAGCTTTCTTTAGCTTTGCACTGGGCCAAGTGTAAGTAAGTATGTGTAGACAGCGGAGCATGACGATCATCTCATAATTTTATGGTACCTACACTTATTCTAAAGATTACACTGGGGTCATTTTTAATGTACCTAATATTCAAGAGGTAGATGAAATCGCCAAAGTAGTCGGATACTTCTAAAATACTTATGTTAAATTATAATTAATTTTTAAGAACATATTACTAACTAGTGGCTCTTGGAAGCTGTTTTTTTTTTCAAAAGTATTTTTTTTTATTTCGCAAATCAGAATTTATAAAAAAAAACTGTATAATTTCACTAGAATCGGTTGAGAAATGTGACCTGTAGAGGAGAACAGCCGGACAAACGGACATACGAATGAATTTAGGCCCAAGCTGAAGCAGAAAACTTCGTTCGCTTCGCTCGCTCGTTCAACTGAAAGGAACGTAGGCGTAGGTATTTGTACACGCAACACCAGTAACACAATACACAACTCCCTAACCTAAACTCAGCTCTCCCGCACCTCCGAGGTTTGAATGGGTGTGGGTCAATATGGGTGAGCTGTATTGTGTTGTGTGACGTCATATTACAATTTTACAGGGCCACAATTCCATCCGTCTTAGTGAACAGAAGGGGCTCTGCCATTCTTATTTTTAAAGACCGAGACAGGAAAGTGGGGATATCCACATTTTCATTTTCAATCTCGAGTTGGGTCTAGATAGGAACTCTACTCTCTCAGTCTATTAATTTATTCTAATGGACGATGTGCTATGTGGGTACTTCTACACTTGCCTTGCTGAATAAACCACTAGTATTTGTACCTCGAAATGATCACAGGCATATAATGTTATTTCTATACGTTTGAAAGGAATTATTTTATATCCATTTTATCGCGTCCTTATATCAATTAATTTTATATCCCACCATTCCGAGAATTTGCAGCTGCAGTTGAAACAATAAATATGACAATTATTGCTACCATTATAAATAACAACATATAACATTATCACGCCTAGCGATTAGTAGTCTAGTTCATTTGCAAAAGTTGTAAATCACTCGTCCATCGCCACTTAGGTCTGATTTGATCAAACTGGTATCACAAAATATGAATTTACTTAATGCACGTAGACATTTCATGTTAATCAGGTGATGAAATCGCTTCCGGACGTAAGACTGCCTATGCACTATTTGTGGAGAACTGTCTTAAATGCACCCTGCACGGTTAGCACAAGACGGTGCGCTAGTTGTCTCGCGGCGAGATAACTCCGATCCGTCTCTTTCTAATTGAACACTTAGAAAGAGACGGATAATCTATTTCACGGTGAGACAGCTCGTGACGGCGCTTGTAGTAACCGTGCTGAATTCAACGAAAACTATGAATTGGTTTAGAATTAGAATAGAATATAATGTTTATAGACAATGTAAAATACATCACATTTAGCCAAGTCATACATGTTCTTAAAAAATATTCTTTATGCTTATACCTACTACTTGTATTTCACAGTTTTTATTTTCGTATTTACCTAATCAGCGACGTATGTATAGTCGAGGAATGAAAGGTTCGCCACTTTTCGACCAAATCCTAATTTCAACGCTGGGAAGGTCGAAAAGTGACGAACCTTTCCGTTTCGCGACTGTTAACTACTAGCGATCGTGTGTAACCAATTTATTTTCTATCCACCTGCATCCTGGGTATCTATTGCACTAAACGTATTCAATTAGAATCGGTTTTGTATTTGTTGCCCTCTCTCGCTTCCACAATTGAATATATCAAGTGGAAAAACTGGAGGCGTACCGAGATTGTGGATCGGGCCTTGGGCTCAAAGCACACGTATGATTCCTTAACACGGTTCAGGGCGCTCAAAGTGCTTACTATCATTTTCTAGCGCCTAATGTCAAAATAAAAGTGTTGAGAGTTTATTGACATGACGGGACTAGTTTGATTTGTGTACATCCCCTAATATTTAATTATTATTATTTATAGTCACTTAACCGTGTCATAGAATTTGATCCGTGTACCTGACGTGTGCTGCGAGCCAGCTGAAATAGGTTATACGTCAACATTATCGTTTAGACACATTGCGCAAAGGTCGAAACACGGACTCCTTATAAACAAAAAATAACTATAGAGCACAATAATATCGAACAGCATTTTCAACGCTATTGACTTGACGTAGGATTGATGATGGAATGCGGTGAATATCAAACTGAATGCATACTAACTACATAAAAAGTGTACGGTGTAATAGTTACCGAGAAATTAATGTTGCTCCTGGTTGTTATACTTAAATTTGACAAAGAAAAATTATGAAGTGTTTAGTTTTGATTGTTGGAGTTTCGAATTAATTATACGGATTTTTGTAAAGTTGATGGATCATAGCCATGTTTATAAATGTTATTCCAATATTTGGTAAATTACTTACTAGTGGTACTTACTTATTTATTACCTACCAATTCATCCATCCTATGGTTACCAAATGTATTCCTCATCCTTTCTAAAAACTCTAAGAAATGTTTGACAAATACTATAAGTACCTATTTACCAAGGTGTCTAAATTTTCAGTTGGTGTAAGTTGGTTGGCCAGCTTGAATCTGAAAGTCTTATACCTACAGTTAATTGAGGTACTTACACAAAATGGTAGGATAGAGAACATTATATTATTCGACATACATCGGGTTTTAGAAAGCGATTTTTCTGTACCTTCTTATTATCAGGGTAGATTGTATAAAACAAATATACAATTAATTTGTTTCCATTGTGTTAATACTAACTTTTTCATACGATGACATAGGTATATTAGCTAATTTTTTTAAAATCCGTACACCACGTATTCTAAATAAATAGGTACGGCCTAGCGGCTTCATTAATATATATATATATATATATTTTCTAAATTATAAACCTCAAGTGTAACGGAACGGAACTGTCGGTGCATTGGTCCAACTTGCGCTTGGCCGCTCTGCCGTGCAATACTTAAACAACAGTAAGTGCTACTTTTGCGATTTTTCGTTTTTTCTTGATCGTGGACCACCGTGTCAAGACGCACATATGTATGTAGTCCACGAGCGATTATGACAATGGGAACATACAAATATTGAAGCCGCCATGTACAGTAAATCAGAAGAATTAAGTAAATTATTGAGGTAAAACTAACTAAACTGCCGTAATAAAGTTGACGGCTGTGAATTTTTAGACTTTACTGATTAAGATACAGTAAAGGTCTCCTGTCCATCCTAAATTAACTAGTAAAGAGAAGTTAATACTTACACCGAAAACAGTTTAAAATGCAGTAAAATATAAATGTTCTAAAATATTTGTACTGTGTTTGAAATGTTTTTGAATTTTCAGCATTATTACTAATTAAAATACAGTAAAAATGGTATATCCTTAATTTAATTAGTATACTACATATAAAGCACTAGGAGCATTACCGTTTAAAATACAGTAATAGTGTTCCTCACTATAATTTAAGTGGTCGATCAGTCGTAAATAAGACAGCAAAATACTACCTAAAGTACAGTACTCAGCTCACTTACTATGATTTAAACTGTCGTTTGGCTATTTTCAAATATGTTTACTGCAATCGTCACAGCAATTTACTGTACATTAGGTTGAATTTTGCTCTGCAGTCGGCTATGCGATACTTTGAGCCAGGTCACACTTTCATGTCTGCTGACTCCTTCCACCACAATGTCGAGCAATCACTTCAAAAAATGCAAAAAGTGTACCGATTTTGGAGATTTTAATCGAGCCTTAATTAAGCCTTAAATAAATAAAAATTAAGTAGACCTTGCAACCCCAGGAAAAGTGCAGGTAAAATCTATGGATATATCCGATTTCTATGATTTCAAATCTCACATTTCTCTACAGAAGTTAAATGATAACCGTGGAAATCGAGTCTATTTAAGAGACATTGTCGAAGTTATGGTACAGAGGGGGCAATATTGTTTGCTTTACAAAAAAGATTTCGAGTCGCAAGAATACGACAAATTAATATGTCTGAAATCTAAAAAAATCCCTGGTGCACCAATGAAAACTGTGCCTAAAGGTGTCAGTTTAATCAGGAAACAGAATCTCATTAAAAAGCTGGGGCAACTGATGCCTAAAAATAGACTTCTGTTTTGAAAAAAATTACCTGTTACTGCAGACTCAGGTGAAGAAGAAGATTTTGTATTTGAAGATAGTGAAGATGTATAAGTTACATATAGATGGCTGTGAATGTTTTTATTACTAGTATTTTTATGAGATAAAAGTCTGGAACTTAATACTTCTTTTTGACAAGAAGTATGAGCCTATTTTTTATAGAATTTTTTATGTGACATAGTTACAGATTAGATATGGATAATGTTATATAAGATGGATGTGAAAGCTTTTTATTACTAGTATTGTTATTCAGTAGCCTTACCACTACTTTGTCACTGACATATATTCGTTAACGTCTGCGTACCTTACTTTCTATACTAATAATACATCATCGCATGTACCTAACGAGATGTATAGAAACTTACGCACACGATAGCGAATATTTCAGTGTCACGCCGGTGTCAACCTCGCGGTAAGGCTACAGTATGTAGACGAGAAGATCAAGATCTCATTATTTTTTAATTTGTATGTGACATAGTCACAAACTAGATTATATTAGTCAGTAGGCAATTGATTATAAGGATTACGGGCCATAGAAAAAAAGTCTGATTTTTACTACTAATTACAATTACTTGGTAAGAGATACCTCTTTTAATTTTCTATGTGTAATACAATTGCACTTTAATGATAATAAATACTTTAGTGATTGATGTGAATTACATTTTTTAAATATACATATGTGTATTATTTATTTATAAACATACCGTATTTGTACCACGCCGCGACGTTTTGGTATCACGAAGAACTCAATCAATATAATATACTAAGTAAATTGCAGTAAATTGTTATGAATACTGTATTTTACCTTGCGATTAATTCAAGCAGCTATTAGTCTACGAGGCTTGTTTGCAGTAATCCGCTTTTTTACTGCACTTTATTCTGCATTTATTGTGTTTTTAGTTCTTTTCGAGAGTACAGTAAAAACTATAAAATTTGAAAAATAGCTTACATTTATTCAATAATTGTTAAAATAAAAAAGTATTCAAGTATTCGTATTTCATGTATTCCATGCTATATTATGACATTCAAATATTAGTAAATAATGACCGAGAACACCAAAAAAAACGGTTTTAAAAGGGTTTTTTGCGTTTTTCTCGAAACTCACTTTTTGCACTTACTGTTGTTTAAGTATTGCACGGCAGCGCTATTCCGCGCGGCGGCGGTCGGTGGGCGCAGCGACGTGACCGACCGCAAGGGCGCCGGGTCAGCGGACACCGTGCTCTGCGCCCCCGCATTCTTTCATACATACACATATAAGCTCACGCCTGTATTCACAAACGGGGTAGGCAGAGCAGATTAAATTTTCAGTGCCACTTAGTTAAAAATTGTAGACTTAAAGATTGAGAATATGTTACAATCAATATAATGCATTTATTTTTTCAACACAGGGAGGTACAAAGGTCTAAAACCTACCACCGATTCACCATGTTGGGCCGTTAGGCATACAACTTTTTTAAGCTATAATGGAGCCAGCTTGTCGCTTAATTCCATTAAATTGGTTCAGACGTTTAAGCGCGATTGAGTAACAAACATCCAAGCATCTAAGCATCCAAACTTTCGCATTTATAATTGTAGTAGGATAGTAGGATTTTAAAAATTAGCTGTATTATCTATTTCTATTCTTTGAGTATTAAGCCACTGGAGATGTCATAGACAGGCGACCCCCTCCGGCAAAGTACATTGGTCAACTGTTCAACCACGTTATATAAAACTACTTAAAGTCGCTTCACCGTCATTTTGTATCGTTCCGTGTCGCGTGACGTTTCTCTCGAAAAATGGTGACTTGTGCAATATTATCATGTAAAAGGTGATCTGACAGCTCAAATTCGCAACAAGTTCACGTTTCCTATCATAGGTAAGTATTTTTACTAACTATTAAATGTGTATTGAAGTACAATCTCCATTTAAAGAAAATACCGTTAGCGATACGTAAACGACAGAACGTAAACATGATTATAGTGGTAAGGGTTCGAATCGGTCTTTAGGGATGTGATAAAGTAAGAAAGGCGACTCAACATTTGAATGAATCATTCATTCATTCAATCATTGCAGTTTGTTTAATAGTCAGTTTTTTTATTAGATATTGAATTAAATAGTAGGTATAGATGTATGTTACATTTAAATCTTGTAAGGTGAATCAGAAAAAATACTTTTCTCTGGACTTACGATGTTGAAATTTAGTCTTAAAAAGAAATGAATTATTGGCAAAAAAAAATCTAGGTAAAAGGAATACATTTAGTGCGGGACTATGAGTGTATATGTTATTCATATACTATTATTTATAGTATTATACTTTATTTAATATAATTGTATGTCCTTTTAGATTTCCAAAAGATCCCTATATAAAGGAGAAATGGAGAACAATTTGTAATTACGAAAATTATTCTTGGAAACCTACACGTACAAGTGTTATCTGTTCGGAGCACTTTACTCCGGAAAGCTACAAAAATGATTACGTGTACAATAAACTTATTCATTTTAAAAATCAAATAAAATACTAATTAATAAAAGTCTTAAGCGGGTCTTAAAAATCCCTACCAGAGAATTTAAATTAATAAATATGTGGTAATTCTAATAAAATTAACAATTTATTTTATTGCTTCCCCTTTGCTCATTTATGTTTTGAAGTAACTTTATAAATGTGGTGAAAGCTGAGCCTTATTAAAATATAATTGTATATACATAGGTTCTTGCAAATACCAATCAATAAGTATCAGCCCGGAAAACCGCGGGCGAGAGTTCATTCCACAGTTTAACTGTGCGAGAGGACACTAGGGCACATAATTACAGACAGACATATATATAAACAAACATTTTTTTGGGTAGTATCTTCAATGGACAGAATTTTCACTTTTACAATTTAATAATAAATAGTATAAGATAATTCAGTTCATTCATCAAACTAATTTGACTCATTCTTCAGATGTCTTCGATGTATCCCATCACTAACTTGTTCGCATGTATGCTGCATCAGTTACGTGAAAACTCTGTCTGTGTGCGTGTAATTTTTGATGTGTTGAATTTTTTTGTAGTGTGCGTTTATCGCAACAGCAAAACTTGTGTCTGTTGAGTTATTCCTCTTTTGGTGGTGTGCTATACGTGTTTTACCTCGCCCCCCGCCAAAAGTGGCGAAAAAATTTGTTCGAAGAGTTTACGTCATGGCATCTCCAGTGGCTTAATACTCAAAGATTTCTATTATATCTTTCGGAACTTTGTTATAAATTTTAGGAGCCATTCCGAGTAAACTTTTCCGAAATAAAGCTGTTTTAAAGGCCATTCCATTTATTTTATTCCTTAGACGTGTACCTACTCCTATACATACATACTCCTATAGATACATATCTTTCATTCTAACTACTCACTAGTAGTTAGAATGAAAGATATGTATCGCTGGCAACTTCGCTCTTCGAGCTGCAGAACTCGCAAGTCTGTCAAAATTTTTTTTTGCAATACTTTGAAAACTCAATCTACAAAAAAAACTATATAATTTTACGAAACAATGTTTGGCCGAGCTGAAACCGAGAACTTCGTTCGCTACGCTAGCTCGTTCAATAACAAGTTGGTGTGACAAATTTCATCGTTTGTAATGTGCTAAAGAGTATCACTCTATCATCTTGTCAACTTCGTCCTTGCTAGTTAAGTGAAGTGAGGGGGCGAGAGGTACAACACATACCTACAATGGGCGGTACGAACCCATCAGTTGTATGGCGAAAGTCCACAGGTAAAACTGTCACGTGAGCTGAGATTCTATTCTCGCAGTACTAAATTGACTAAATTGAATAGTTATGAATTGTATCGTAATTTGTAGATAAAAGAAGGTGGAAGTGGCCAATATCATCAGTATAATAAAACTAAGAGTCCGTGAGAGATGCAATACGTAAGAGAAGTGAATCACAAATTAACGAGATGGCTTCATTCCCTCTCGTCGGTATGAAGACATAGAGGATTTAATGTTCACTTAGTGCTAAGCCCCATGTATGTTAAGTGTAAAGTTTGAATATCCACGGAACTAATGTACCCATATTTGTGTAATAAAGATTAGAAAATATATAAATATATATGTAATGTGTTAAATACAGAGTGTCCTACGTTTAATGCTAAGTACCTACTTATTTTAGTAATTGCCTAGATTCTGACTAGTCACGGCTACCTCTCGAGGCAATATTGCCACCGAACATGTCTCGCCGCCAAAGACATATCATATCATACATCATCATAAAATACACATGTCAAATATAATATCTACTATAGCTATTAAATTGACAATAAAATTAATATATTTAAAGAAATGAAAATAAAACCGGACAAGTGCGAGTCGGACTCGCGCACGAAGGGTTCCGTACCATTATCTATAAAAATTGTAAAAAATTACGTTTGTTGTATGGGAGCCCCCTCAAATATTTATTTTATTCTGTTTTTTACTATTTGTTGTTATAGCGGCAACAGAAATACATCATCAGTGAAAATTTCAACTGTCTTAACTATCACGGTTCATGAGATACAGCCTGGTGACAGACGGACATACAGACAGATAGACGGACGGACAGCGGAGCCTTAGTAATAGGGTCCCGTTTTACCCTTTGGGTACAGAACCCTAAAAAGTTAGGTTCGCGTGTTCTACATTTCACACTAGTATTTAACTGTACAAGCGATACATACTGCCTACCTAAAAGGTAGCTGAAATACAATCCAGCCTCTGACATTTAAAGCTCCAATTACAACGTTAATTCAATCACACCGCACATTTTTCAACCACGAAACAGGTTTCTTTAATTCTTAGCTCATTTGTTAAGACTGCTCTCGTTACTTACGTATTACTTGCCTGCATTTCTCAAACGTACACTATAGACGCATTGGGACATTCACAACACTTACCAACAACTCGCCTGATAAGAACCAGTGTTAGCCTGAAGTCTGATTACGCGTAGTTGTTACGAATCTCAGGATCAAGATATACTAGGGGTGAGTGGACAGGTGCGTTGAGGCAGTTTGTGAATAGAGTAGCAGTATATCAAGGCCAAGTTCGCAGGCAGGCCCCGAGCAACTTTTACGCGCAGTGTGGGCTGTTGCTAAGTCCCATGACAAAAGGGTATGTCGACCCTCGCCATGTCGCCACGAATACTTCTAGGATTTAAGCAATTACGTCATTCAGTCTCTTTATAAGTAGTATATTGGATCATACAGATATTAAATTAAAATCTAATACGGTCGGTCCTGTTCCCGAAATTTAAGGACTTGAATAGAATAGAATAGAATCGATCAATCCGCGAGAAAGAGATCCACATCCACTAGTTATTTCGTATTAGTTTGTGATTTGTCAATAACGTAGGTCCATAGCGTCCCTGACGTACCTACACTCAAAAGCAAACATAAATGGGCACACATTGCATATAATTAAATTCATACTATCCATACTTAATATCATAAACAAGGACCGGAATTCTTCATAGCAAAAATCAAACTGTCAGAGGGTTTGACCAAAGTGTTTTATCGACTATCGATGAATAAATGTCACTTAATGACACATTGTCAAAGTAATGAAATCAGGCCCCGTAGCATGGCTGGCCTTGTCACGCGATAGGTGATAGGATAGAGCGTGCGTCACTGGCTGACACCGTTCGATAGAACGAGACGACGCTCTTATTTTGTCACTTGTCGCGTGATAAGGCCAACCATGCTACGGCTCCAGGCTTTTGGATATATACAATGTATGTAAGCATAATGGTAAGGAATAAAACAGAAAATATTTTTATCAACCATTTTAGTAACACGGCACGGAAATTACTTATGACAATCAAACGACGTAAATGACATATGTGACGTGGGCATGATTTATTTTAATATAGAGATGCAGGTTGCTTATCAAAGAGATCAAATGTTACAGAATAATCGTATAAGTCGATATGCGATAATATTCCGTAACATCGATAAGTGGAATTGTCGATAAAACAATTTGGTCATTCCCTCTGACAGTTTGATTTTTGTTATGAAGAATTCCGGTCCTTGATCATAAATGCAAAAGTGTGTCTGTTCACGTTTAAACCGCTGAACTGGTTTAGATGAAATTTGGTATAGAGATAGTTCGAATCCCGGGGAAGGACATAGGATAGTTTTATCCCGGAAGTCATCCTACAAGGGGGTGACATGGGGGGTGAAAGTTTGTATGGGGCTACGATATAAACGAGTTCCACGCGGACGGAATCGCGGGCAGTAGCTAGTCCTATATAAATTGTTCCCGTTTCCATTGCTTTTGATTAAAGTTTTTGCCGCGTTTTAAAATTGTGTAACTGTATGAAAGAATGATGAGTCATTTGAGCAGACTTCAGCTATTATTTTAGGTTTACTGCTCCTCTTTAGAAACAGGGTTAAATCTTCCGCTTCGTATTACCTAATGAACCCATTCGACGTAATAATAAAATTGGAATCAGTTTTGCACTTCTTGGGCGAGTCCGCTTTCGAAGCGCTCCAGCCTAACGTCATCGTCAGAACCGAACTAACTCCTATTCAGTCCCAGATTACTTCGTTCAAATTGCATAATTATCCTAGTCAACTTCGTCCTTACTAGTGACCGAGATACATAACAAAGGACAAGATGGGCGGCACGAATCCATCAGTTGTATGACAAATGTCTATAGTTAAAACAGTACAGGACAGGACAGGGTCTATTGTCGTAATGCAAGAATAGAAACTGAATATGAATTGGATCGGAAAGTTGCGTCCCGTGCGAATTGGTAATTTGATTTGGGAGTGAGAGTGACGGGGCGTCGATGACAATCCAATTTGTAATAAACTTGCTTTTACCCGCGACTTTGTCCGCGTGGAACTCGTTTATATCGTATCTCCATCCATTTCACCCCCTTGAAGGAGGGGGGATACTTTTATCCTCCCGGGATAAAAAGTATTCGGTGTCCTTCACCGGGATTAATAGTTTTAAAACGGTCTCCATGTCCATACCAAATTTCATCACAATCGGTAGAGAGGTTTAATTAAGCGTGAAAAGGTAACAGACAGAGAGACAGAGTAACTTTCGCATTTATATTATTAGAAAGAAAAGCATGGATTTCATTTCGATTTTAGCAGGTCTAATTAAAAGAAGAGGTGCAAATTGCAATACATTAATTCTAGACTGTAGGTAACTCGCAATTATGATTCATTGATAATGATAAAACTGTGTTTCATGGAATGGGATGCAATTGGCAGCGATAATGTCGTTCGTTAGAACACAGAATAGATAAAAGTAAGGTTAGAGGTTTGTACGTACTCGTACTTACTCATACAAAGTTCAATATAAGAAATTATTAAGATTCGATAAGATAATCGATTAAATCAGACACTTGGGCACGAGCAACTTCGCTGGTTCAGGTGCGTGTGTTCTGTCAAAGACTATTACGGTTCCACTGAGGTGGCGCAGCCAAGAATTGACCAATCACAGCTCATCTCGTCTCAGCTCTACTTCAATCAAAATGCTGCGCTTGGTCGAAAACACGTCAGTGGAACCACTCTAAACTAAACCGAGACAGTGTGACAGTTGGTCTGAACATGGCGGTAAAAAAACACTGGAATGCAGATCGCCTTCTAATAAGAGTGAAGCGTGAAAGGTAACGTGCGTTTGCACTGAATGGCACTAGTTCCATAAAATAATGAACATCATGCGCCGTATATGGACACAGATCTACAGTGATCACTTTTTATGTTTTAGCCACGCTTCATACCTGACTTCGTTGAATGGTCATTAGGTACTGGTACCTACGTTCTGTTCTTACCTATTGCGTTAAATGTGTTAAAAGAAAATTCTGTGATACCATTAAACCTGAACACATTCCTTGTTATAAAACAATTAGACAAACTACTTACCTATTCCGCGAGTTCTATTCAACATTTAGTATGCAGTATGATTTGGGATACCTACACGGACATGAGGGCACCGGGGTAGATATGGTATAGGCACAATAAGTATTCCATGGCTGTATCTCACCTGGCTGCGGAAACAAAAAAGTCTTCATCAAGGCATCTTAACTCACAGTTTCCGCAGTTGCGTTCATTAAACTATCAGCTTACCATATTTCCTCTTGCGTCTTTTTGATTCCATTTATTACGCCGCCGGCAAGTTTTACCATTTTAAGACGTTTTTCTTTTCTTTTTGCATACAAAATTATTAGTGATTAAACGAACTTACCAAGTGAAGTTCTATCATAATTATACGAGTGATTCGTCTGAAGAGATTAATAACCTGAAAATAAAATCTGAACAATATACTGATGTAGTTACGCATAGTAGCTACCACTACCCACACTATGTTGAGAGAAAAAAAAAATGTGGGTAAATACGTAAAACGTAAGATTGTGCTCAAAATTTGAGGGTAATCTGAGTTTTACCTCTGCTCACCCTGAGGCGCCCAGAGGCCGGGCTGGTTCTTCATATGTTTGGAGTTCTTGATGAAACCCAGAAACCTATATTCGGGTTGAGGGAGGGAGGGGGTTATTAATCTCTTCAGACGAATCACTCGTATAATTATGATAGAACTTCACTTGGTAAGTTCGTTTAATCACTAATTATACTTCGTGATTCGTCTTTCTAGATTAATAACCTGAAAATAAAATCTGAACAATATACTGATGTAGACCTTGAGAGTGGTTATTGGGTTTCATCAGTAAATATTATTATGATTAAATAAGCAAAACCACTCATACCGGATCATCATTTATTAAGTAACGAGTAGTATGAACACATATACATTTATATATGTTGCGTATGCTTAAATCATTGTACACAAGAAAAATCACACATTCCAAGTTTACCAAAAATAATTCACAGTATCTAACGTGACATATTCCTTGATTCTCATAAATCAATGGTTTATAATCGCACTAGCAAAAGATGCCTCATTTGTGTCAAGTATTGTTCTATTGTAGAACTTAAGCGAACGTACCAATACTATACTAATACTTTCGCTCCATCCTGCTGTTTTGCGGATGAGATCGATGTTGACCCCGCATGAGTACGCGCGCGAGGTAGATGCGTGGCGTGTACTGTGCGCCGAAAACATTGAAACATCGATACTGGTTTATAAGGTTTTTTTAAAACTAACAAAAAGCGTTTCAGAACTTCTAAAGCTGCAGTTTTATTGATACGAGTCGATGTTATTAATCTTAATTTTCGATAATGTCTGCATTCTGTGGACAGTAACCAGGGATAATAATGTGCAACATTTGTAGAAAGCGCTTCTAGTGTTAAATCTTTATTTGGGAATTGCATTTTTAGGTGATCTAGAGCGCAACTTGTGTCCCAAGTAATGTCGTATTTTGGTTTAGGAAATCGAAGGCGAAATACGCCCTTAAAAAACCTGTGTGTCATCCGCGATGATGTCGGGTCCTAAACCGTAGGGACAGGGCTGCTCTGCAGCTGTTGAGAGATCCATATCCATACTGACTTACAATTGAATCATATTCTGAGAGAAATTCTAGAATTTTTGAGATTGGAGCTTCATAAAGATTTACTGAATTTAGCAAACAGAAGGTGTGCCATTTTTTGAAATATACATTGTACTGTTTCATAGAATTTGGAGAAATACAAGATAGCATTATTTCTATTGAGGAAGGCGGTGCCGCCTCTTCGTAGTAGCGCCGCCCCGACAATATCGCGGCCGAAAGGGTAAGGTTCGACTGTATCTTCCGGTTGACTCTGTAATGAGAAGAGGTCATGTGTTTACTTGCTTTAAAATATATGTCGTTTGATGCCGTCAGGCGAGTGAAAACGGGATACCACGGCTGGGTAGGCCATACTGGCACTACTATTGTGGCTCTGTCGTTAACTATCTTTTTCAGGGTTTTTTGTTATAATTGAGAAACATTGGAAAGCGTAAAAGTCCAGTGAAGGCATTGATCACAAAAGCGTCAGGATATCTATGCCATGATGTATATTTGGTGCATTTATTATTAAGGCGACTAGCAAATAGGTCGATATGGGGAGTTCAGAATTTGTCAACTATTTGGTTACAGGTCGAATCTGACAGTTTCCATTCAACGTCAGGGTATACACGTTGAGATTCAGGGTCTGCGATTACATTATCTATAGATTTAATGTAGGATGCAAAAATGTATATTTTACGGCGTTCGCACCATTGCCAGATGTCTTTGGCTAATTGGGTAAGATGCGGATACTGGACACCTCCCAAACGGTTGATGTAGGAGATAACTGTGGAGTTGCCGATCATGAGCAATATTTGACAGTTGGCCAGATTTTTAGCAAATATTTTTAGAGCATATAAAGGCGGCGAGGAGTTCTAAGAAATTAATGTGACGAGTACGCTCACTGTGCGACCACTGCCCGCTGGCTGTTTCCTCATCACATGACGCACCCCACCCAGTCGTTGAGGCGCTAGAAAATATTACAGTGGCGTAATCGTGACTTCTATATGATATGTTTTTTGCTGAGTTTTGAATTGCATTAAGTTTTGAATTTAATTAAGGTAACAATGAACTGGAGATGTTCATGTATGTGTTATAATTATCGTCATCATTATTGGTTAAGGTTTAGGAACTTGCTACATTTTGGTTCTTTTGTATAGAGTAGGCCATACTCTACTGCCGCGCATGTTGAGACCAATAACCATCATGCGCAAATGTTCGTATTTTCTGCTGCTAGGGTGAATATTTATAAAGAAGTATGCGTCCTTCAGGTCCAGTGTCGCCATGTAGCAATGTTTTGAGACCAATTTCACGGCTGTTCTCAGGTCTTCTAGTTTGAAATGCTGTCTACTAATAAACTTATTTATTTCTTTCAGATTTAATATGAAGCGCATTTTCCCGTTCGGTTTTGGTCGCAAAGAGAAACTTGATATAAACTAGTCTTCACGTGGCAGACATTCGGACCCCGCCCCTGAAGATAGCAATTCAGTTATAGCAGTGTCTATGTAAATCGATTCTGAACTACAGAAGTTAGGAGTTCCAGGGAAGGTTCCGGTCTGACGTTAGGAGGGCCAACTGCTTATGGTAATGTGCAAGCTGGCCAGCAGTCTTTACCTCGTCTAGCGGCGGCGGGTCGTCCCGAAGCGTCTCGGCGATTGTTTCGATGAGCTCGGTGGCTGCCTGGGCGTTGTAGACTCGCGGCTCCGTTGTGGTTCCTGTGGCCTGCGAAATGGGGCCGGAGTCTTCCAGTTAAAAATTTTATTTTGATTTTTAGGAGCCGGTGTGAATTTTTTGAAAGTTGATGCCGTACTAACTTTCAAATCTGTTCCAGATTTGCACACAGACTTAGCCGTCTTCAGTGCATCTGATAGATTTTCACCAAATAGGTATTTATCTATTTTTGTATTGAAAAGATGTTCTTTCAGGTCCTTTTTCAGTGCGTACAACGCGAAGTTTCGACGGGTAACTGATTCTGCATGTTGGATGTCACAGAGCAACCGACCTGTGTCCATTAACTTCTTTAGTAAGTCCTGATTTTTGTTAGTGGTGCTAAGCTCGTCCGATATAGCTGAACCTAAGGACGAAATTGCTTTAGCAAGAAGTTTTTGCCGGGCCTCAATGGCCTTGTCTCTTTTCACAAGGTTCTCAGGCAACGCTGCCTTAATTTCTGCGTTTAATATCGGCGCTCCAATTCGGACGCAGTTTGACGGTACAAGGTACTTCTCGCTGAGCTCCTTACAGGCCTCTTTGGTGAGTCCGTTTGAGGCAAAATAATCAAAGCGGCTTGCGAGCTGATCATTGATTTCTTTGCCATATTCGGCTGTCGCAGTCGGATCATCTCCTAAGATATCCAAAATCATGCTGTCGAGAGCCGAGTCTGAAACGGAGTTTATCTCGGGTGTGGAGTCAATCTGAGGATTGTCCACTTTCTCCGCGTCTGTACAATCATTCAATACTTGTGTGATGTCATCTTGGGTATGCTCCAGCGCATTTGTCTCCGTTGGTGGGTCAGTTTGAGATTCCACGGAATCCAACATGTCTCCGTCTGAAAAGCGGAAATAGTACCGTTATAGTAATGTATATAGTACTCTCGCAATATATTGCGTAACTGTACTTATATATATTCTCGATAACGGTTGGTAAGGTTGAGGTCCCAAAGAACAAAACACAAACCGTTTTAATCAAATGCAGCGAGTCAGTCCCATAAACTAAACTACTCAGGGTGCATTCTATAGATTTCGTCAGGACCCGCACCCTGTCATAAATTTGCAAAAACTTGTTAAATAAATGCGGCGAGACAGTCCCATAAACTGCTCAGGTGCATTTTTATAAGTAAATCATGGCCCACGTGCAACACACGACCAAATGCGTGTTTTATTTAACGCGGTGAGACAGTCCCATAAACTGCTCAGGTGCATTTTTATAAGTAAATCATGGCCCACGTGCAACACACGACCAAATGCGTGTTTTATTTAATGCGGCGAGACAGTCCCATAAACTGCTCAGGTGCATTTTTATAAGTAGATCAAGGGTCCACGTGCAACACACGTCCAAAGGCGTGCTTTATTTAATGCGGCGAGACAGTCCCATAGACTGCTCATGTGCATTTTAAAAATAGACCAAGGTCCGTATGTTACAATCTCTTAAAAAAGGTGCACTTTATCAAATACGGCGAGACAGTCCCATAGACTGCTCAGAGTGTATTTTAAAAGTAGGTCACGTCTTACACAAAAACAACCGGCGCGCTGTATGAGTGCGGCGAGACAGTCCCATAAACTGCTCAGTAAGCACCTACCAGACTCATGATCCATATATTACACTTATGAGAAACGTGATTTTTTATAAGAAAGTAAACTTTACATAAAAGCTCAAAATTATACCTTGTATGTTCTCCGGAGTTGGTGATGGATCCCGGGATGCTTCCGACGACGAAGATGAGTCCTCGATAACACGAATGCGGCGACGAGCACTTTTATTTTTGATTTTTTCTTCTAGTGATTTTAATCTCTTTTTTAAATATTTTAAATCTTCAAAATCTGAATTTTTGCGTTTAGGCATTGTAAAACGCGGTACTGTATTTGACGATCTAAAACGGAGTACACAAGGGAATGGATTGAATGAATTTCAAATATTTTATGTAAAACCGTTAACTTTAACTTTAATTGTGTTTAAGATGTGTTGAGTGGTGAAGCACTAAAATGCGAATGAAGAACCAGCCCGGCCTCTGGGCGCCTCAGGGTGAGCAGAGGTAAAACTCAGATTACCCTCAAATTTTGAGCACAATCTTACGTTTTACGTATTTACCCACATTTTTTTTTTCTCTCAACATAGTGTGGGTAGTGGTAGCTACTATGCGTAACTACATCAGTATATTGTTCAGATTTTATTTTCAGGTTATTAATCTAGAAAGACGAATCACGAAGTATAATGAATATTTTATTTTCAGGCTTGCACCCATAAGTGTTAGTAATATATAATAAAATCTTAATCTATGGTTAGTGACAAAATGTACTTAACTAAGGGTTGCCAGGACATGGAGCTGTACCCACCGACGCATGAGCGCGGAGTCCCAGCGGTCCGCGAACGCGCTCAGGATCCTGTTGGTGCTGCACTGTACCCGGGCTAGCAGGGTTACTTATACATACATCATGTAGATGTATTTTTAGAACCCGTAGGGACACTAGCCCCATGTATCTAACCTTACTGAATCCTGAGACACCAACAGCACTAGGAGTTTTTTTACAGGCCTTTATTCAGACATTTAGAACTATATCTAAATACCTAAAAGCCTCTAAAAACGTCAATGCCATAACCGATTTAAAGTACCCAAAAGTAACGACTCGCAGCCTATACTTATAATTTGAATGATTAAGGAAGACTAATGCAGTAATTGTCGTATCGAAAGAACATTCAAGGCAATAAATAATTTTGGCACACTACGGAGGTCCCGATCTTCTGATTTAAACTGAGATAAATGTAAAAGTGATCAATTATTGCATTAAATACATGGCCAGCTCAGAATATACTGAGCTTATGTCTACTTTGTCTTGTCATACGGAAAAATCGGTATAGGTGTTGTTAAAGATACGTTATTGCATTGATACGAATGTATGATTTGCATGGTTATTAACCTGAAATGATATTCTTCTATTCTATGTGTGATTTATAGGATTCGGTTGGTACTGAGTCCCTATTTAAACATCGCTACGAATACGTATACATATGAAAATAAAAAAAATAATGAAAAAAGTTTATTGAACAAAAAAGAAACACAATATGCATATCACGACCCTGCGCCCTGAGCTAGGAAACCCTGTGTTACAGGACCCAGTTTCGTATCAATGTTTTTTACACAAGTATATTATAAGTTGTACAGAGTATCAGTCAGTATCTAAATATAAATATAAAAATAGTACTACTAAAAAAGTACTTATTTTAATACGCTTTAGAACTTTAGATTAACATTTTGTTTGTGTGTGTGAGATTGTGTTTAACAATTTCGTTTCAAATGTATATGCTTCCTTTTTTTTATTTTTATTTATTTCAATACAGCAACTATTATTACAGGTTGACCTAATGCAATAGCGGCTTAAATAATTGAATCAAACTAATTATAATACTTGCTCAAGACACACAGACATACTTTGACAAATCCGGACATAGAACAATAAAATAGATCACTTTAGTCAGCAACTAGATTCAGTGTACGTACGGGGCGACTGAGAGGTGCTTTACGCGAAGCAAGTTGGGCCGCACGTATTATATATATATACGTGCGGTAGGCTATAATATATTTATACTTTATTGCAGTAACAATACTTATTGTCGTACTATATTGTCGATCTCACCTCCGCTAAGTCCGTATATAAGGATTATGATGAAAACGGCAACTGAGCCAACTTCATTTGACATATCCTATGTACGCTCGATCACTGTTATTTGGGAGCTACAGAGTAAGGCGCAATGTAATTACTTAATTCTGAATGGGTTTGGCTGGCCTGTTATTACGTATTTAATAAGCATGCACTTAGGCAGTCAGTGTTGCATGTTTATCTGGGCTGTTATTCATAAGGTTTTCATGTCAACGAGACCAGTTTAAGTCTGAGCTCTAATCCTGAGCTACACATAGTCGATACGAATCTCGGGTTTTAAGTCATTTTAGAGACGCCCTCAAAGTCCAGATAAAATGTTTTGTGAATAGTACCTATAGGCTGAACTCGGCCCGCCCAGGTCACCAACCATGCTAACACAAAGTTGATAGGTCCTCATTGCGACTAGCGAACACGCCTTTATGTACTGTATTCCTTTACAAATACGGTTCTTTTTGGCATAAGCGGCGGCCGCATATTAAACCTTGTTTTGTATATTGTTACGAATTATGCATGCCGTGAAATGCAAATGAAGTAGCCTCTATCATGAAGACGTAAAGGTCATATTTGATTAGAGGCGATCGGTAGACACTAGGCAGGTACAATTAGAGATCCGCAGGAAATTTCTTAACCCGTTAAAGAGTGGGCGAGAAATATACACCAGGCAGTAACACTTTCATCATAAAGCTTCAATTCAAACCAACGAGTGCTAGCTATACGTACCAGGGATCAGGGTGCATTCGCGCGCTTGCGCAGTAATCGATGCTTCTAGCCCGGCTATTCTGTAACTTGTGTTAACCGTCTTAAGTGTCTTTAAAATTTGAAAAGTACCTAGAGTACCTTCGATTTCTCTCAGATCACCGTCGCATTGTCTTTTGTACTTATGCTAAGGTGCTATTTTAACAACTAAATCGAATACTAAAAGGACGACCACGAATTATCTTTTCCATTAAGTACCTAAATGATGGATGCTTAAATGTGCTTCCTTGCAGTGTCATAGGTCACAGGTCTATTATTATATGGTGTGGTGCACCTACCTTTTTTCATACAATTCATTACTTTTCCACACTTCTATTGAATTGTAACTATTACTGCATAAATAATGCGGTTTCGCCTTCGAGCTTGATGATTTATGTGAATGACTAAGTATGAGTTATTGTGGGAAAAAGAAACATAAGTTCCGATCACCCAGGTAGGTACCTACTCAAAACGCGAGAGCGCTATTCAATATGATACATTTACGGTAAAGGAATAAGGAGTTACATCAATAAATAAAACTTACTTGTACTAGGCAGCCACTGCAAGGGTTTGCTCACAGAACAGTAAAAACTGCTTTTTCTGTTCCTTGGGTTTGCTGATGTGCCTCTACTCTAGTTGACAAGTATTAAAGTCATATTATGGCAGTTATTTATTTCCGGTCTTTGCGGCATTCAAATTGCGTACCTACATGTCCCACAAATGCGATAATGATAACTGATAAAGCCCTAACGACAGGCTTACAATACAATACAATACAAATACTCTTTATTGCAAACCTCACACAAACAAAGCAGTTACAGAGAGAAACAATACAATAACATGTAGGTAGAGGTAGAACAGGCGGTCTTATCGCTGAAGAGCGATCTCTTCCAGACAACCTTTGGGTATCGGAGAAAGAGATTACCTTACTCTCACGGGTTTTATAATACACATACCTACGTACGTTAGTTGTTCAAGCCGTTCAAGGGGCCCATTCTGGAAAGCGTTATTGACGTTGATATCATACTTGCGGACTCTAGTGTAAACTCAGCCAAATCTGTGTGAGCAACAACGCCCTGACCACACGGACAAGCGGAATCTTGATTGAATACTTACTGATTGACAATTCTGTCAGTTCTAAAGTTGTGCTACAGAACCCTAATTGGCCATAGTTATGCAGAATGAGACCAATGCCATTTTTTTGAAAAATGAGTTAACAATGCCATCAACAACTAGATTTTTTAAACTATAATCTAATAAAACCGTCATATTTTTAGCACGTTATTCCACTGAATGACAGTATTTATGTATAAAACGACCAATGACAAAAGTAGCGTTTTATAATGTAGTAACCAGCCAAAGTACCCAACATAGTCCATTTCGCCCGTTTAAAGACCATGTTTTCAATCTGCAGAAAACAGCCAACCAACATTTGGTTAGTTGGTCGCATTTGACAATAAACAGCGGTAACAGCTAACGCACTTTTTGATCTGCTTAAAGCGACCAGGCAGTTGGTCGCTTTCAACAATATTAGATTTTTTAGTCCTACCCGCCAGTTTGGTCGTTTAATGTAATATTTTTGCAGTTACCGTACTAATTTCATTGTTTCATAGTTTGCTGGACGAATGCAAGGAAGTTTTATGTGAACGTACGTTTATTAATATCGTACTTTTTTCATGTAAATTTAAGTGGAAAATGTATGACTGTGTTCAGCAACTTTTTTGTTTTGGAATAATTTTATTTGTATTCACAAAATAAAAAAAATACATTTATGTCACGTGTAATCTAAAAAAATAAATCATAAAAAATCTAAGTACCTATGTTTTTTACTAATGCTACAATCTGCATAATATGCCTAGGTTCCTCTTTTTGTTAAACTAGTAAGATTTACTTATAAATTTTATAATCAGCAAGAGTAGACTAGCGTGATGTTGGTTACGAAGATCATCTTAGCTTTTTTCAGAAAATTACTGTTACAGAATATCTTAATCAGCATAACTCGACTACAGTTTGGTCGTTTTCATAGAAACAAGAATAACAAGCAGCATGTGAAATATTGATTTTACAGAAAACGACCAACCACTTTGTTTAAAACAAAAGACACGAAAAAAACTATTAATATGTACAATCAGTCCTTAATACATTACTTTATATAATATTCTACCAAATTGCATCTTTTTTTTTTCGAGAATGTGGTATTAAAACCCTTAAAAAAATTATTGAACCTTAAAACGGCTGTATCTCTAAATCGAAAATTAATTATTGGTCTCATTCTGCATAACTATGGTCAATTGCCGAGGCCCATTCACCTTTCATCATTTATAATAGTCTACTCCCACAAATCAACATGTGGACTCAGATCCAGAAGTCATAACGCATATAATTCAATTTTATTATCCCCGTTTTGTATCACTCAGCAAACCATGATTTATTGATGTCGTTTGAAAAGTATAATGAATGTAAAAGTATAATGATAGAGTGTTTGGTACACGGTTGTAGGAATGCTGTCCATACTCGTTTGTATTTTTTTGCTGCAAGTCGTGACAGATATGCTTATCTAGTAACGTAATAGTACAATATAGTCGCATTGTTCTTAAAATAATAAATAAACCTGAATGTCTTAGAACGCCGATCCGTTATAGTAATTCTAGTCGGTAGTGGAAAATACCTCTGTCTCCTGCGTATCACTACTATGTTTTAGTGGACAATTGAGTTGCCTAAATAGGTAAATATAGGAGTGTCATCATCACCATCATATCAGCCGAAAGACGTCCACTGCTGGATATATGCCTCCCCCAAAGAGTGCCAAAGAGACCATTACATAGGAGAGTAAATTCACAAAATTTCCGTGATAAAAATCATGGTAACCCTTTGGCCATTTTCTCGCATACTATTATTATTGTGAGCCCGTAGTGTCCCACTGCTGGGCAAAGGCCTTCCCCCACTTTTTCCAGTGCTCCCGATCCTCAGCAGTCTCTGGCCATTCTTTTAAAAAGGAGTCTAGCTCGTCTGTCCATCGCCGACGAGATCTGCCACGTCTCCGTCTTGAGCTGTCGGGCTGCCATTCAGTGGCAATCTTGGCCTACAGTTCACTCGGCATGCGGCGGACATGACCAGCCCAGTCCCACTTCAACTTGGCTGACTTCCGAGCCACATCAACTATTTGAGTTTTAGAGCTGTCATATTATCAGAATTAATTTAAAGATGACATCAATCTTTCAGATATTAGATTAGATTTAGACCAGGTACCTACCTACTTATTTCATAATGCAAATTGCAGAACAAACTTGCTTTGGTCAAAATTATAAGAATTTCCACCACGATCGTCTCAAAATAAATATCTAATTTGACTTATACACATCATTGAGATGGATAATTGGCCACTTCATTGCAGCTTAGCCGATGTAACCAAAGGTGCAGTGATATTTTATGCGTCTATGAAGTTAACAGCAACAACGTTTTTCAACAACTCTGCCATTTTTCGCAATGTTAGAACAACTCCGAATAGGCTAATCGCCCGCGGCGGAACATTCGTAGCAATAAATCGTTTCTGTATCAATTCAAACATTGGTAATTACAGTGTAACATACAAGCCAATTAAAAATCAGACATAATGTAGCACGGAAGATATATGGCTTCTCAATAAATAAGTGGGTACAGATAAATAATTGCGGTTAGTAGCGTTAGTTGGGCGAGGTCGCGTATTGAACACTCAATTGAAATTGGTTTAGTGTTCTAGGCAATTGTTATTGTTATTATATTTTAGACACAAAAAAAGCTAAGTAGCTACATTTTCATATTGTTTACACCTGTTGCGATTATTGTATTCAATTAATTCAATTTCGTATAATGTAGATGTAGAACGATTTGATGCATGGTGCATGGCGATGGGGATGTTTTTCATAGACAATACTTGACACCCGGGATTCCACTTCATATACATAGCCAGAGATCCATAGTAACATAACGAATAGAAGTAATTAGGCCGATATATTCTAGTGTAAAACTGGATGAAAAGGAACGTAACGTGTAGGAAGGTATACGATTAAAGATCTTTTTGTTATGTCGTGTGTTTGTATTTAATGGGGTCATAGTGAAAACTATTAAATTAATAAAAAAAGGAAATCAAACAGAATTCTACTTGTTATAAAAATAGCATTGTTATTTCATTTAAATTAATTAATTATATTATATATATTTATTTTATTATTATTTTCTTTCTTTATTATTTTAATTTTTCTACTGTCCGTCGGTCATTTAGTTGGCTCCTATTAATTTTGATGGACGACTTGGCTTTTTAATTTACGGTAGCACTTTAGCTTCGTAACTCTTCGAAGGGGAAATAATGGGAGCAATCTGTCAATTCGTTTTGTAACCGTAACATTTGTTAAACAATAGGTTACTAGTGATGTGCAAGCTTTTTTGAGCTTTATTAATTTGATAGATGACGTCAGAAGTAAGTCGATGAAAAGAAAACGATTATCCTTGTTTTACCGACAAACGTTTCATCGAATGAATATTTCGCTGTTTTTTTTTCATTTCATCGAAAACATTTATTTTCAGAAGTAGTAAACTTTTCAGGATTGTTATAAAGCAAACTTAACCTAACCTAATGGGCTTTTTACCAGAAAAGTTAACGGTTTCTGAGAAAAAAATCGATGAAATGAAAATTATGAAAATAATGCATTCGGTGAAACGTTTGTCGGGACGGGACTACGCCCCAATCATATGTACCTGGAAATCCCCTTAGTAATATCTCAGCATGGCAGTTGATCGAATCAATTTTAATGATTTGCTTCGCAACTCAGTTAGAAGGATTGGTAGAGTTCAAAAAAAGCTTGTTTGAATTCCTAGTTAAAAAAGCCTACTATTCACTAAGGGAATACTTGACAGATGAAGAATTGTAACTGTTTACGCATGCTCCAATTGTATGCCTGATGGCAAAACATAGAGATACAGTATATACATAATTATAAGACTATGAACTTATGTGTACATATAAATATTTTATCTTTGTCTTTGCATCTATTTTAATCAACGATTTCGTTTTGTCGAGAAGTCAAAGTTGATTTTCAATGAACATACTAGTTAGACATATTTATATGCGGCTGTCTCGTATATTAGCCTCTTTAACTCAGGCAAAGAAAATTTTCCGTTGCGGGGTAAAAAAAATTGCAACTTTTTCTACATGGTCCAATTTTTGCCTTGGGTGGAATTATATCCTATGTAGTTATTAAAGAATATTAGAGCGATGTTCCGTACTCACAATAACCTAAGAACTGTTTGTGAAGGAAGGGCCGTGAAACGCGAGTAACGCGAGGTGTGTTAAAAGAAAATGGACGAATGTAGGATACTCATGCCGGGAGTTACTTAGCACGATTTGTTTGCTCACATTACAAATTAACGTACACAAATTAGCACAGCATTAAAACGTCACCTATTAAAAATGTCAAGGTGTTCCATATTGTCTAATGTAGACTTTAGATTATACTAGTTTTTTAGGGTCCCGTGCCTCAAAAGCAAAAAAATGGAACCCTTATAGGATCACTTTGTGGTCCGTTTGTCTGTCAGTATGTCTGTCAAGACCCTTTATCTCGGGAACGCGTGGAGGTATTGAGTTGAAATTAAAACCATATAGGTACTCAAGTCTATAGTCCCTTGAAGCTGTGAAAAACTCAATCTTCTAAGTTAACGTAAAAAAATGATACAGCCATTTACGCCGCAAAAATCGTATATTTCGACGCTCTCAAGGGAATCAATATTTATAGGGTTCTTTCTTTTGACTTAGAACTATGAAATTTGGCAAGTAATATCATCTTATACTACAAGTACAGGGAAAAATCTGAAACTAGGTATACATTTGTAATTTTGTACGGAACCCTCGGAGGGCGAGTCCGACTTGCACTTGTCCGGTTTTTTTTTCTGTATCTTACCTGTCCAGTCTTAGCTATGTTATTATAACACGTTTTGTTAGGTACCTGCCTACAACCAACCAACTCACTACACGGTTTAATACTTATACATTTGACATACCCCAATGTATGTTATGTAGGTATTGCATTTTAATTAAGGTCCTAGAGTAGAATATTTAGAAATTTTCGCACATGAATGTACATATGAAATTCTTTGCTTACATAAAGTGTACATACTCGTAATTACCATAAATATCCATAGGGTCCTTATGTAAAATCTAATTACGTATTTGAGATAATATCTTCTAGCAATCTGTAGTTACAAAATAGACATTGTAAATAACGAGGTACACCTTGTCCGTTACGTGGTTCCAATTAAAAGAAAGGACGCACTGTATCAAACGCCAATCATTGACCGTGGTCCATAATTAATGTCCACAGGGATTGATTCAATTAATTTGTTTATTAAGATTTCATGTTTTATAGCTTGTCTAGTCGATCTAACATTCAACAATTGCATTACAATTTTATCAACCGCGGGTTGTGGAATTCGGCTAACTCCGAAAATCGAGTTATTCCGATAATTTCTAATTTCTATCAAACCAAGCAACATTTTTTTACTCCGTGTTATCCACGTGCTAAAAGTTGACATAGTACAAAAAATATTGCTTGGTTTGATAGACATGACAAATTATCGGAATAACCCGACTTTCGGAGTTAGCCGAATGCACTATACTTGAATTCCCCTTCTTCTACCTTATACAAGAAAATGTGTTTTCATGGCTACGCCACGCCTTTTCTTACATTATTCATTGATAAAAATAAATATGGTTTGAGCATGTCAAAAGAAGGCCGCCGAAACCTTTAAGACGGGACAAACGCTAGCATAATGATGATGATTTTTACCTGCCTGATGATTACCTGATGATTTTTAATTGCTATGGATCTAGTGACAAATAAAAACTTTTCTGAACACTTACCTAACTAATTGTCATAACCAAAATGTTTGCTAGCTGACTCTTAAATTACGGTAGGAAAGAAACATGGATGGCAGAAGCCTCTAGTCTAGTGTTACATATAACAGATGTTATACTTACTTGTATTGGTCCATCAGTAGAAAAGTGGTAGGTTACGAGTAAGTTGGTTAAATTCTTCTGAGGTAATAAACTTACTAACGACATTATGCGTCTTTTGCAAATTTTAATCGGAGCGAAGTAATTAAATTAAATTATAAATATTTCGGGTTTATTGCCCTAGTCTGAGCTGAGATTACTCTGCCTTTGAAAGAGTTATCAAGGTGGTCCTTGATATTTTTATGGCCTTACGTACAGGACGTACAGGAAATACGGCAATAGAGAGATCTCTCAGGGACCGAAATCCAATGAGAGTTGACGGGAAGTTGTATTTATCCAACTGACTTACGAAACTTCTATAGCGCGATGCAGAACATGTCATAACATGACACTGACAGAAGAGACGCCACGTCAGCCCCCCTTTGAGACGGAGGGGTCAGTGAACGACGTAAGAAGAACTATGTACAACAGAACAGCAGTGTTAAGAACCAGCGTGGCGAGGCAGTGCTCAGAACCAGCGTGGCGAGGCAGTGCTCAGAGCCAGCGTGGTGAGCGTAGAGGACAAGCGAGGCGATTGACCAATGTAGGAAATACGGCAATAGAGAGATCTCTCAGGGACCGAAGTCCAATGAGAGTTGACGGGAAGTTGTATTTATCCAACTGACTTACGAAACTTCTATAGCGCGATGCAGAACATGTCATAACATGACACTGACAGAAGAGACGCCACATCAGCCCCCCTTTGAGACGGAGGGGTCAGTGAACGACGTAAGAAGAACTATGTACAACAGAACAGCAGTGTTAAGAACCAGCGTGGCGAGGCAGTGCTCAGAACCAGCGTGGCGAGGCAGTGCTCAGAGCCAGCGTGGTGAGCGTAGAGGACAAGCGAGGCGATTGACCAATGTAGGAAATACGGCAATAGAGAGATCTCTCAGAAGTTTGATTTTTTCATAGCTCCTAAAGACTACAGGGCTGTTATTCGCTACGCGCAAATGCGGCTCACCCCGCCGGTCACCCGTTACGGAACTAGACCTCTACCTACGCTTAGTTACTACGCATCGCGGTGTCAAGGTATATTTGTGGGTGAGCGTTGAGGTGAGCTTAAAACAAGTTACAGAATAGGGGGGCTGGTCTAGTATTTGATAATGATTTCAACTTGTACGCGTTTTAGAGACGGACAGTTCGTTATGTTGACAGCTAGAAAAACATCCAGGTCCCTCACTTCGACCCAGAGCAACATCGGGAGCTCTGGCGATCTTAACTAACCACCAGGAACACATCACCACATCACCTTCATGATAATTAGTTTTTAAATAAATGGTTCTGTAAGATGTAGATACTTAGGTACTTTCCGATTTGGGCTGCTGCAGAGTGTTTCCGGAACTCATCAACTATCTATATTGATTTGCATGGCTCTAAAACTATAATTATTTTCTACTATATATAACTATATGTACGACCTCATGTTGTTCATCACAATAATTGGATATGTGGTATGTACACGTATGGTTTTGTCTTATTCACTTTAACATTTCTGCAAATATTTAGATGGCGTTATTGTTTTTTTATTTCCAATTTTCTTATTGTTGACTGTCATTCTGGTTAACATTGATCGAGGTATCATGTTATACACGACATATGCACCAAAAACTGTTATAATTATGCCGTAATTTACCGGTACTAAAGTTTTATTAGCTTTTGCATATTTGCTAATTAAATTACATGGATGGCATAAGTCGATTGCCATATTTGCAATGTATTGATTTAAGTATAATTTGTGAATGTTTATAATTATCTACCTATCTGTAATTTGCATTGTCAATTGCAGACGCTTCCGAAACACGATTACGTCCGAAATTACCAACATGATTTCAGTCACAGATCTGAACAGTAAAATCACCGTAGTACGCGGTTTATTTAATGAAAGTTTTTCTAATTTAAGGTAGTGGAAAACTGGACATTAGTTATTTATGTACAGGTCGATTCACGAGAGCTGGCATAAATGAATTGACTGAAAGTAATGTCACTTGCCACTGTGAGTGAAAGTGTGAGTGCCGTTCTTATACAGGGGCCTCCTAATATTTTGTAAACATGTAGCTATTACGTTTTCGTTATTCAAGAAAAAAAAATCTGCACCAAGTATCATCTTAATGCTTTTAGTAATTATTATTAACGTTTAATTTACAAAGGTGTAAATAAAACGTACATTTATTTTTCTGACTTATTTTTAATGTCAAGAATCGAAAGGTGATGGATTATTCGCATTGTAAACAATTAAAAAAAGAGCACACCAAGGAAACAAAATCTCCCCCCCTTTAACAACAAAAAAAAAGGTAAATATAAGGTATTAATATGATCGGATACGACCCCAACTATGTTCCAACCTTACGATTTATAATACAGCAAGTTAAGTAGGTAAGTGAATTATATACATACCTACTTACCTACTAACTTGTATATGTACCTACTTTCAGTTTCCAGAACAGGAATTCTATTCTCGTATCACTAAAATCGAATTGAAATGAATTGATATCGCCACTCTCGCTTTCATCTCTTTTTTTGGCTCTTTCATCATCATCATCATATCAGCCGAAAGACGTCCACTGCTGGACATAGGCCTCCCCCAGAGAGTTCCAAATTGACCGGTCCTGCGCCACCCGCATCCAGCGGACTCCCGCGACCTTTACCAGGTCATCAGTTCACCTTGTGGGGGGCCTACCCACGCCGCGCCTTCCGGTACGTGGTCGCCACTCGAGAACCTTTCCGCCCCAACGGCCATAGGTTCTACGTGCAATGTGCCCCGCCCACTGCCACTTAAGTTTAGCAATTCGGAGGGCTATATCGGTTACCTTGGTTCTGCTGCGGATAACCTCATTTCTGATGCGATCACGCAGAGAAACTCCTAACATAGCCCTCTCCATTGCCCTTTGGGTGACTTTGAGCCTTCTTATGAGGCCCATAGTAAGCGACCAAGTTTCAGTGCCATATGTCATCACTGGCAACACACACTGGTCAAAGACTCTCGTCTTGAGACACTGCGGGATATTGGACGAAAAGATGTGCCGGAGCTTCCCGAACGCTGCCCAGCCGAGTCGGATTCGACGATTGACCTCTTTCTCGAAGTTGGACCTACCTAACTGGACAGTCTGTCCTAGGTATACGTAATCGTCTACAACTTCGAGCGTAAAGTGTCCGATTGTAATGGGAGTTGGTACTACATGGGCATTTGACATGACCTTCGTCTTATCCATGTTCATTCTTAGACCAACTCGCTCGGAAGCTTTACTGAGGTCATCGAGCATCATACTTAAGTCCTCCATGGTCTCAGCCAAGACTACTATGTCGTCAGCAAACCGAAGGTGAGTGATGTACTCGCCGTTGATGTTGATGCCTATCCTTCTCCAGTCCAGAGTCTTGAAAACATCCTCCAGTGCAGCGGTGAACAGTTTTGGAGACATTTGTAACTAAAGTGAAAGAACGAGATCCAGCTATAAACTGATTAAAATGTGAATGTGACAATGGCGGTAAAAGGGTTAAAACCCGATGACGTCATCAACGGAGCAAGAGCGGGGCATATTTTTAAATTGCCATTACCAAATAAGGCTATGATCAAGAGACTTCTCAAACACCACTCTTATGCGTACATTCAATATAGCACTTCTCATTCGGAATGAGATACGATTTATTAATGAAGTTCGTAGGTGTATTTTATAAATTAAAGTAAGTATTTTGTTCTCCGATAAATGAACAATTTATGTATGTACCTCAGCGAGATTCATGTGGCTATAAATTTAAATATTTTCCCAAAAAGGAGCCGTTCAGATTACTCGCTCATGGACGCGTAGGTAGTTACTGCAACGAATTAAATACCTATAGTAAGTAGGTAGTTATTTTTGGTGCAGTGGAGAAAACCTTATTTGTTAATGTGTAGGCCCTATTTGATTGGAATAAGGGCACCAAGATAATACGTCAAAATTAGGCTAATCTGGGAATAAACTATTCTTGGTTGGCAAAACCAAGCTGCTACCCACGATGTTCGTTCGTGTACAGTCAGCAGCAGAAGTAGCTAAGCGGGCCGGGTGTTCAAAATAACCTACACACGCTCTTAATTTCTTAAGAATAAAGTCGTGTGCAGGTCATTTTGAACACCCGGCCCGCTTAGCTACTTCTGCTGCTGACTGTACCTATATCTCTATCTATGATGACAGAATGGATGAGAGTGCTTCAGATGAAGCAAGACAGGTATTCTGTTGTCGTTTCCTAAGTTAGTTTTTGACGTGGTAAGTAATTAGCTATAGTCTCGAATCTGTAATGTTACATTTCTTACGATTCAATAAATAAATAAAATCTCTATCGCACACAACATTGAGCGACCGAGAGGAAGATACACGAACGAACGAAGTTGGTACTATTTAGAGGTAGGCGCTATCTGTTAGTAAAGCTTTTACTACACTGTTGCGAAAACTGAGAATTTCTAACTATGGGTCGTTCTTCTTTTTTACCGACAATGAACCGAGGTTTTTCTGTTTTTTTGGTTTTTGAACTATCGAAAATTGTGGTTTTGAAGTGCGATTTAAAAAAAAATGCATAGGTTTCTTCATTAGAACTAATTAAAGTTTCCTTTCTGGCCAATATAAATATTTTTTTACGGTTGGTTTCTAAAAAAAAACATGTGACAAAGTGGACTCTTTCAGTGGGGACAGCATTTTGGTTTACCACTCTGTCACGGCATTCTACGAAAAAAAAAAAACATTTAAAAAAATGCTAGTTAGAGAAAGTGAAATATTAAATATCACTAATTAATAAAATAATATGGACGTTCATTCGAACATTATAAAACCGTAAACATCATTACTCAAATGAGATGCCGTAATAAGACGAAGGACAGGCTATTGTCGGTCGAAAAGAAGAACGACCCCTATATCGCATAAAAAATACGTTTTGTATGTAGGTTCCCAGACGCCTTAAACGCCGTAAACACTTCCTTAAGGAGCTCACGTTACACTAGACATGCGAGTACGGTACGGAACCCTCATGCGCGAGTCCGACGCGCCCTTAGCCGGTTATTTTATTTTATTTCTCTAACTGTTAAGGAATTAATGTCAACGATTACAACTGCAACACGATAAATCGAGCCACCGTCATCGCGGGAACGTCCATTCATCATTCATTATATCTACACCTACATTCATGCAGTTAGACCATAAGTGGACCATAAAAAGATGTAGGCCATAAAAATATCAAGGATCACCTTGATAACTATTTCAAAGGCAGTTATCTCAGACTATAAACCCTACATATTTACAATTAAATTAGTTCCGATTAAAATTTGCAAAAATAAGACGCAGCTATAATGCCGTTACTAAGTTATTATCGGAAGAATTTTTTAACCAACTTAATCTACCAATATTCTACTGATGGACCAATACAAGTATAACATCTGTTATATGTAACACTAGACTAGAGGCTTCTGCCATCCATGTTCTTTCCTACCGTAATTTAAGAGTCAGCTACCAAACATTTTGGTTATGAAAACTAGTTAGGTAAGTGTTCAGAAAAGTTCCTATTTGTCACTAGATCCATCGCAATTGCATGCAAAACCAACTTGGAATTTTTATTTTAATTTATTGCATGTTTGAGAAAATCACTATATACATATCTCGGCGTGAAAAGGGATTGCCATAGCATTGTATCCCTATATCCGGCCTCGCTACGATCGTCCATCTACTTAGGTAGATATATCTACTTGCCCGGCAATCTCTACTTCAATAAGCAGACTATAAGCACAAAATGCTGATCCGTCCTCCGCCACACTCCAGAAAAAGAGTGTGAGTCGAAGCAACGAATGATGAATCTATTTTCCTGGCCTCGGTAGTAATGTACAATATTCCAACTGTTCTTCATCACTCTCCGTCTTACACGTTGTGCCTCGCAGCACGCAATGTTAAGGGTCAAGCCATTTATCAGATCCCCAGATAAAATCTCGCGGAGGCGTGAGTCTGTTTTATTACTGGTACGGATTCCTGATGAAGCTGTTACTCGGTTAGGTATGTAAACGGCCACTTAAACAGAACATGTATGCACATTGAACGTGAGTTGTGGGTAATGAAGTGTCATATCAGTTGTAAATATGGAAAACGTAAATAAGTTAATTACCTACCTGCAAAATATTCATGTTAAGTATACAGTTAATATTCTTTAATGACAGAGCGATAAAAGACCGTTCTTCTACTAAAAGGTTATCTGAAAGATAAGTATCACTTCTTAGAGTGGATTGCAAATCTGAATGTATGGAAAGGTTGAAAAATTTCCATGGGATGACAGCTGCCGGGATCGGTCTGTAATCGTAAATTGGTGCAATCCAGCCTAAGAATAAAGTCGCTTTGGGTTAATAGCTTTGCATGGGCTTAAAACCACAAAATTTCATAATACCTTATTCACTAATACCCCTAATTTTCAAATTACCATGGGCTCATAATACCTAAAGTGTGTCACACACTACGCAGATCAACTTGTATCTATCTGCAGATAAAATACTATACCATATTTATATCGGCAGATATTATACGCAGATCAATTTATATACGCAGATAATATCTTTGCCATCTTTCGCTACATGTCGGTGCCCACAACTTCACGATAAAATATAAGTTATCTACGCTGTGTGTGTTAGCTTATTGAATTGTATAGGGAGCGATATTGATAGATATGCGTTCAGATACAGATATCTTATCGTATCTGCTTAGTGTTTGACACGCTTAAATGTCAAAATTGTCTCATTCTTAAAATGAACGAAATTCATTATGACTGACCTAAAACGTCATATGCACAAATAACGAATAACGAATGACAGAAATGACAAAAGAAAAACATTCATCTTATGTTTGTAAAAATTGTCAATCTCCGTTTAATACAAATTTAGGTATTTTAACATTTGACAGTTGTTTTGCCATGAAAGTGTTTTGAAGTTTAGGCATTATGAGACTAAGCTGTTTAGAAATTCGGCCATTTTAGGATTTCTGTGTTTTAAGAAAAAAAATGAGGCATTCTGCAATTTAGGTATTTTAAGACTAAGAAATTTTGAGATCTGGGAATATTGATAAAGAGGTAAAATTCAATTTAGTAGTTACTAAAGCCCAAAGCAAATAATAGTTGTAGTTCATTTATTGCTATGTTAAGGTGTCACGTATTGGATCGGTGTCTAGCATTGAGATGTTTACCTTAGTTGATCATTATGTAATAAATTTGATGTAAAAAATGTCAAGACTTCCGGAATGGAACCGGATGATGTTCGCATTATTATTTTATTGATCCATTTCCCATTGAGGACATCCGTAATTCTGTGTAAATTGCTACTGTAATATCCGATTTTTTAATATATATTGTCGTAATCATTACAGAATTGTGATAATGTCAGGGTTTCGTCGGCTCGCTAATTACAAACAACTGTGGCATTTTTTCTCAATCCGTAATAACCTGATATTATGCGTATTTTTCGACTATTCGGTCTTTACTTTGGTACTGTTATATGTTTATAATCATGCTTATTTGTTAGGTACCTACAGTTAGTCATAAATGTGTGTATACATAATCTATACTATACGAATATTATAAATATGTAACTTTTTAAGTTCGTATCCAACGGGTAATCTCCGGAACTACTGCGTCAAAGATTGTTGATAATCTTTCACCTGCGTATAGAATGGATTTTCCGGATGGACAAAGGCTACGTCTTTGCAATATGCGGGCGAAGCCGCGTGGGCAGCTAGTAGTATAAATATAAATGTAGGTAGGAAATTAGGTATGAGAAAATATTTATAATTATAGGTGAGTATGTTTTACGCCCTTGACATTAAAGTATTGTTCGTATATGTCTCTCACTATGTCGCTATAAATATTTTCGTAGACGACTGAACATAATATATATGCTTCAACCTGCTCAATACGACCTCATAAACAATACATTAGCGAGATCGTGAGTGATCGTTATAAAATGTGTGAGTTTTCGGCGTCAGGTCCAACCTCCAAGTGTCGTGAGGGCCACGCCCAACGGGTCCGTGACACGACATGGCTAGGTTGACGGTTCAGACATGCCTTCATATGATAAGTACGTGGAACCTGCTGTGAGTGAGCTCAACCTTTTTAAAGGCCCCGTCAAGCTGAAAGCTGCGGCGGTGCCGCGGCGGGCCCGCGTTCCATCTGCTCGCGCTCGATGTGACAGCGCAATAACGTTCCGTCCATTCAGTTTCGACCGTGTGTAAACTGTTCCGTCCCACGTCCGCTGACCGCTGCCGATCTGACGGCAATCTAATGCGATCGACTGAATCCGCGACGAGCGGACGGAGTGCCAACGACGGATTCATCTGATCGGGCATGCAACCCGATCTGAACCTTCATGTATCTTCTACCAGATCTGTTACAACCCCTGAAAGCGGGCACTACTCTAGAGTCTAGACCATTCTAGATCCTTAAGTCGTGTACCTATTTATTTTTACCTCAAACGTCTCTAACTAGGGGTGGGTACACTATTTACCCGCCCCTACCCATCTCTATCTCTAACTGATAAAATATTAATTTTATACAAAATCTGTAGTTTATTACCTAAACATATTTTTAATTAATATGTATCAATGTTTATTGGGTACGAGTCCTAGGACAATTTACTTACTAAGTAGCTATAGGTACCTATAACTTTGTGCTTGAAAATGTATATAGAATCTAATAGACGCTATTTTATACCAGAGAAGCTAAAACCAATAATAATCATTCGTTATGAAATATTTCTGGACAAAAACGTAAGTAGGTACCTACCTATACAAGATATACAAGATTTTGAAGTTATTATTTTCATTTTAAGCGAGATAACGTGAACAATAATTAGGAACTTAACTAGTCGCGTCGCTCGAAGGCACATTTATAAAATTGAGTTGTACCTACTCAATTTGGCATTCAGGACCACAAGCGTGTCTAGTTTAAATTAACTAGTGGGTAGATAGGTTAATTGAATGTTGGTGGCCAGTGGCCTGAGGTCTTAAAATGGGAAGCCATACACCACTACCTACGCTTATAGGTACTTACTACGTTGCACGTTGAAGTGAGCTTAAAACAAGTTACAGAATAGCGGAGCTGATTACGCGTACACACTACGAATCGCGCTATTCCCGTGGCGCGGAGGTATCCATAACGGATTTTGCCCCCTAAAAAAAAGCAGGTAACCTGTTTATTCTGGCAATGTTATTATTTATCTATGTATTTCCGTGACACGTAATTTTTCATGACATGTTTTATTTTACTGCCCTTCTTGCAGAATACATATTTGAATTATGTATTTAAGTGAGATGATATAAAATTTCGTAGGTAAGTACTCGTTTATCAGGCTTCCGCAAGACACAATGAGCAGTAGATCCGGCCGAAAACGTGTCTTTCTAGAGCATGTAACAAACATTCATCAGTGTTCCATGGAGCAACATAAAAATCGTGGGTAACCCTTGTTACAGCCGAACTAGGAAATACATGAGACAATTTGAATACAATAGCCAAAACAGTATCGTGGCTGGCGCAACACCGCGTTCACAACTATGACGCAAGATAACTACAACTTAGAAAAGTTTAAAAACCCCCGATTTTTTCATTTCGAAGTTCAATATCTCAAAAACAACAGATTTTGTTGAAACATTGCTAAGAGCTATCTCGCTCACCTCAGTTTTCAGACAAAAAAAAACCACATTAAAATCGGTCCATTCGTTTAGGAGCTACGATGCCACAGACAGACACACAGCCACGTCAAACTTTTTGCGTCGGGGGTTAATAAAAAGGACTTTAACGTGACAGGTGGTTACATCCTTGTTAACATTAAAGTACACCAGCTTTGTTATCCACAAGAAGCACATCTTTAATTATCGAATTATTTTAATGAATAGGTATTTTATTAAAGAGACCACGGCTATTTTCTACCTTGGCTATGTCCCAACTCACCTCTTTTTTAGGGTTCCGTAGTCAACAAGGAACCCTTATAGTTTGGCCATGTCCGTCTGTCCGCCCGTTTGCGGCTTGACCCTTACTACTACAAAGCTGTAATTGGGCATGAGTATATAAATCAATCACGCCGACAAAACGGTTGAAGAAAATTAAAAAAAAATTTTAGGGTACGTCCCGTACACATAACGTGGCGATGTAATTTTTTTATAAACCTCTGATGAGGGGCATCGTTGGATACCTTATTGAAAAATAAGATAGATCTTGAAAACCATTTTTCAATTCAGGAATGCGTTTGCGTGATATTGGGCTTTACAACCCAATTTTTATTAGAGTCATGTGTCCTGCCCTCTGCCGGCTAAATGGTTACTACTGGGTATATGGAAAAATTCGTAGCAGTAGTAAATAAATGAATTTACTTCAAACATTATCACGGATAAGTAGGGGTAACTAGTTAACGAGTAATAGTCGACCAACTTAAAAATGTACTTGAAAAGGCCAACTTTCGTACAAATTCGGGCGACGCAACCGCGTTCAGTTGGCGCGCGCGCGTCGATGTAACATAGGTCAAAGACAGGCAGGTAACTACGGAACCCTACACTGCGCGTGGTCCGACACGCACTTGGCCGGTTTTTTTAAACTTCGGCGGTGGCATAAACCATACGACCTGCCTGATGGTGAGTAGACATCGTAGCCTATAGACGATTGCGATTTCAGGAGAGCCTTTTCTTGATTTGCGGATTCCTTGCGTGGACAGCTAAAGAGAATCCCGGTCACTCATGCACACTCTCACCATACACAGAGCAAGTAATGGTGTTATTATTGGCTGTGGTTTTCTGTAAGTTGGGCTGCTCTAAATATGAGCTACCTAAATGCAGTTGAGATTCCGCTGCGCTCTACATCTCCTTGACCCCAAGATTCATAATACTCGTAACTTACGCTTAAACGAAGGTCACACTTCCCCTCTAACAAGTCTGAAAGCTTAGTCTGTCCTATACAAAACCATGTGACGTATGTGTTATTGCATTTCTAGATCACTATTGTAGTTAATTGTTACGTTTTGGCCAGATTAGAGCCATTGCACACTGGTATATCCGCGAGTTTCTTAATTTAAAGTTATGTGTTAATTGTTTTTGTCACGTCTTGTTAAGAAATTGATTTGTTTTACTTCAATTTTAATTAAACGTAGGTATGTTTGAGACGGTTTCTCTTTGAATAATTGATTTTTAAAAGACTTCCTAGCGACGAAAAGGTGCTAAACAGACTGCGACACCCGAGGTCTACTTAATTGATTTAGCAAGCCATAATTTGTTTGCATATAAATTATAAAATGGTCTCAGTTCGTTAATAACGTAAAGTAAACGTTGCGATGTTTGACTTTAATTTAACTAAAATGTAAGTAGTTAAAATTATTGTTCACCTCTGTGATGTGTGTAATTAGGTTGGTGTCAAGCACTAGGACAATTCCCATTATTTATTACTAGCTTCTGCCCGCGATTTCGTCCGCGTGGAACTCGTTAATATCGTAGCTCCATACAAACAGTCGCCCCCCCATTTCGCCCCCTTAGGGGATGATTCCCGGGATAAAAAGTATTCTATATGTTAATCCAGGCTATACACTATATGTAAACCCAAAATTCGTCTTAATCCGTTTAGCCGTGATTGAGTAACAGTAAACATCCAAACTTTCGCATTTATAATATTAGTAGGATTAGTAGGATAGTAGGATTTAACTTGATATAGGTAAGTAGGTGCGTTAGCTTTTCGCTATATAATTATGTGTTTACTCAAAAGGAAAATAGCCTGGATAAAAAATAACGAACCACGACGAACATTGAACATATATACCTTTTAACTTCTTCTGTGACAAAACATTATTTAAAATACCGACCTCGATTATAGAAGGGACAACTCTTTATACATTTAAGTATATGTTTTGCCCATCCGGTATTAAGTGGGTAAGTACGTATCTTTAAGTGAATTAAAAGCAGGCCCATTTGACCTCACGCACGCACCCGCTCATTATGTCACGCCAAGTCTCGAGATAACTTGAAACAATCAAGATCGTAATGGGAGCTCACGAAAATTTATTCAATTAATAACTGTAATTACTATCCATTCCTTTGGCTGTCATCTGTTTTTGCTGGCCAAGTACGGGAAGCACGAGTAGTTATAGCACTCTCGATTGTTTTTAACGCCTTACTTGGGCGTGAAATTTGTTAATTATCAATCAAGTAAACATTGTAAATTCAGAATTTCCTATAATCATGGCTATAAAACAGATAATAATCCTCCCATGTTCAAGCAGTACGGTTAACTGCAATATCATTTTAGGACCTTGTCACTTTTATTGAATTAATATGTTCAAAACTGACGTGGTATATACGTTAATGCGACAAAGTTTCATCGTCCAACAGTTCTGCCAGTGTTATGTTAAAAAAAAACTCGTCTTTTTGAAGGCTTTGAAGTTCCATTACTGTTATTACTTACTTTATACATTTATTATGAGGTCATAATAAATGTATAAAGTAAACGAAAAAAAAACCTGAAAACTATACATTTGTAATGTGTACGGAACCCTCGGTGGGCGAGTCCGCCTCGCACTTGTCCGGTTTTTTTTTAAATATTGTAGGCCTGAAGGAAATCCGTACTTACGCTTAATTTACAATGGAGGTTTCATGCACTGGTCCCACCGCCGGCGAGTGAGATATGAACTATCGACTTTTTTCTAGCCCAAGAAACGAACAAAAGATAATCGCTTCCGTGTAAATAAAAGAGAGAGAGATATATTTATAGTTCATCGCTCGCTGTTCACACCGCGATCAACTATATGAACTATATCTCGCTCTTTTATTTACACGGGAGCGATTATCTTTTGTTCGTTTCTTGGGCGAGAAAATCGCCGATAGCTCATCGCTCGTCGTGGTGGGACCAGTGCCTTAATGTTTGAAACTAAAGTGCGTATGATCTAAAATATCATCTAGGTACAACAAATTAATTTATCTACTGCAAGTCAATTAAGCCTTCAATTGTAAGTCTTTATCATTTTGATATGGTTTATTCTGGTTTTGGTTGGTTGGTTCCATACTATTTACTAACAAATATGGACCAGGGGGGTATTATTATTGGTATTATTTTATTTTCCATATAAAAATTGACATTTAGATCTACCCGACGCGCGTACAATGCGTTACGTGATCGACCAACAGGTTCTGAAATAAATGTTTTCATTCATTCATTCTTTCATTTTGTTTTGGTTTGGTTAAAAAAAAACCTACTTAACTATACCGTTATTGTACTAGCTTCCTTACATTGCGGCTTTGCACCATTCACAAATACAATAACATGATAATTACAAAGATTTACTGCTCTAAACACGACTAAGTAATCCGATTTAGGGCTGGATTAGCCATTCCCATAGATCACGATCACGATCTATAGATCATTGATCTCCATAGCGCGCGAAAGAAATGCTGATCATGGATAAACGGATTTATGTCGATAGTTTGATAACGTTGTTTTGATCAGAAATAAATGGAGGTTGAGATAACAATTATGAATTGCTGTTTAATTTATTGCTGACTGAATTTAGCGTTTTGGTAGGGTCATTGCGCCAGTTAGCTACCAACCTAATCTAGTGTGCTGATTTGCGAACACTCGGATGAGTGTTGATCAGTAAGAATATTTTCTCCTTTTTTAGTTTTTTTTTTTTTTTTTAATTTATTGATTAACACAAAAAGTAAATACATGATTACAATTCATTACAATGCCCATCTTGGCAAAACCTTTAGTAGGTTTGTTTGCCGATGGGGAGTTCTTGACTACTGATCTAATTAATATTAGCTAATTTAAATGTATAGTTATACAACTTATTTTACAGTTTACGGAATCCTATTATATTACGACTAAAAAAATCATACCACGTACGGTCTTTTTTTAAGGTCTGTAGAAACATTATTCTTTTGTATTAATTCTTTTCTATCTTTAATTGAGGAAATCTTGACAAAAATACAACAAGAGCCTAAATAAAGAAAAAGTGAGAGTAAGTTGTTTCATCACGAATCGGTTCCATCTTAGCGTTATTGCCAGCGCCGATATTCCAATGGGACCATCGTGAAACTGGTCGCGTAACTGGCGCAATTACCCTACCGAGTAAGAAGCTGATAGCGGTGCCTTCTAGGCTAAACATAAACTCGGTATACCTACCCCTGAAAGCATGGATTTAGCACTTTGTAATGTATGCCGATGACATCTGGCAATTGGGAATGGATGAAAATTTTAGAAATGCCTGATTATTTTTTGGTGATAGAAATAACCGTCCTTAGCACCAGAAAAAAGTTTCAGATTTTTCAGCTGCGTCAATTTTTTTTGAAAAATATAAACAGTTTCCTCACTTACGTTTTGGGTCAGTTACGGCACCTTCCTCGATCGGTCTCATATTACAATTTTTTTAAATTAAATATGTGTGGTAAACTGACACTGGCAATGATATTGACACTTGCAGCAGCTATATTGGTCATTACCAGTGTCAGTTTACCACAGATATTTGAGATAGTTTTTTGTAATATGAGACAGATCAAGGAAAGTGTCTATTTACCGTTCTTGGCCCAAAACGTAAATGAGGAAACTGTTTATATTTAAAAAAAATAATTGTCGCAGCTGAAAAATCTGAAACTTGTTTCTGGTGCTAAGGAAGGTTATTCCTATCACCAAAAAAATTATCCAGCATTTCTAAAATTTTCATCCATTCCCCATTGTAAATGCTGACTGTAGGGATCAACTACTAACTAACGTCAAATCAGTAATTAGCACTCGCTAACTACTGACTCGCTGTAAACTCGCTGAATGGTTCAAGGCCAATGGAATGATGTTAAACCTCGAAAAAACGAACCTGGTGGAATTTCATCAAAAGCAAAGTTCAGATACGACCAGCAGTTTGAACTCAGTACTCGTACAAAATGCAGCTGTTCTACTCGTACCGCAAACTCAACTATTAGGATTCATTTTTGACTCCCGGCCTGAGATGGCAGGAACATAACATTGATAAGGTATGCAAGGAACTCAACTCTTCGTACTATATTATATCCCGACTTATGCCCATCTTGTCAAATGAAAACCTTTGCCATTCGGTACTAGCATATGGAGTAGATTTGTGGGGCTGCGGACAGGGACAGACATTTCGTCATTCAGAAAAAAATATATAAGAAAAATGGCAAGGTCTGCTCCCGATACGCCGGCCGGCTCGCCAGCAATTTGTGAACTTTAGAGTCCTAACACTTGCCTCCAGACTCATCCTTGAGGTTGGCAAATACGTTCGGCAGAATTTGGAGGCATTTCCAAGGAGGAAATGGACCAGCGGTCGTTTTCAGGATAGAAGACAGCATGACCTGGAGATGATAAGACACCGACTCACGAAAACGGCCGATGGAATGTATGTCTTGGGTCCGCGGATAAACAACCAAATACCGACAGCTATTAAAGACTGTCAGTCGTGCCTTGGTTTTATCCTGAAACTTAACCCTTGCATACTGTATCCAAAAGGCTACATAATAAATACGCAATAAATGAATATGAATATAATAATACCGAATAGGTAGGTTCTTTGCTCGTAGGCGCTTTCCTCTACATACGGTTTTTCCCATCTTATCGGTAGCGCTTCGAAATTATTGAATGTGTTAGTGTGCTTATCAGGAAGACTATTTTTGTATGTCACTTTCTATACCGATCAGTGAATGGACTCATAAATAGGTTACAATTCAATTATAATTACAGTCAAGTTATTTTTGTGTCTTCTACGGCGAACATCCGTTAACACGTACTTAAGCCAAATATTTATTGCTACAAGAGGTTCACTTTTGACCCAGTTTCATTGTTAAATGACGCATTGGTATTTTGCACGAATAATCTTATGAAATCTTTCACATAACGCCTCGGAGAACAATGTCACAATCGGCTATGCATTTCATGGTACATGATTCGTATTTCTACTGAGGTTCACAATAACTCCATAAGAAGCATTTCTCTCGTCCCTTTAGAACTTGACACGGTTCAGAGGGCCAATCTGGCGCATACGATTCGTATTCCGATCTGATTTCAAGCTGTTACATGCACATCATCATGGAGCTATTATCGAAGTTTCGTTACGAGATCAAATTAGTAACTAGGAGATCCGTATGAGAACAAGGGGCAGACTCAATGGGACTCGTTGCTCGTGGACCGACGATCTGGTCAGGGTGGCGAGGAGCCGTTTGATGAGGGCGCCGGCTCCGCTAGATCGGTCATTGTGTCTGGAGATTCTTGGGGGAGGCCTTTACCAAGCGTAACGCAGGATGAGCGCGTAAAACATATTACCAACACCAAATTGGCATGTAAAACGTATGTGTCAGATTGTTCCTCAGAAGGTAATAAAGCACGATAAAATCATTAGCTTGTCAGAAAAATGTCATAAGTGACTTTGAGCAAGGCAACATGGACGCATACCTACTAGCCCGTGTGCAAAATCCGCTTTAAAAATGCATCGAGCGAACAAACTGAGATGGTGATACGAATCTAGCAGGTGGAGTAGCCGTTGTGTAGTTCAGTAAATAACTAAACATTTTGTAAGTAGGATTAACTACTTATCTGGGATTTATATCTCCTTTAACAAGGGAGGTTCCGTAGCAGTACCTAATTTTAACGGAATTTATGGAACTTACATCGTCATCGTCGTCCTAGCGTTTTTCCCGGTAGGGCCCTAAACGAGATGGAGGTCCGCTTATGGAACTTGCATAAAGGAAATAATATACCTAAGTAGGTACATGATTTTTCAAAAAGTCATCATCATCATTAGCTTATATACGTCCCACTTCTGGGCACAGGGGTATCTCAGTGTTTACAAATCCTGAACATTAATCAGATGGGATTGGATAATGTAATCAAGTGATTGTACAATACATTCTGTGTCGTTACCCAGTAGTTTTATAAGTTCAGTTTTGTAGTTTTTAGGTTTACATTTCCTAAAAAATATAAGATGGGTTGCTTCATGTTTAAGGTTTGGGTCACTGAAAATCAGCGTCACGCGTCAAGCTCAGGGTTTCCGTGACACCATGCTGAGTGAGTGTCACATTCAGCACCTAAAATGTATAAGAAGGTACTTGGTTCAGGAGTGTATGTGTCTCTTTTATGCTAAATAAATAACTTCTTCTAATTATAGTGAACATTATTTGCAACATTGAGGCCAGAAAGAAATACAGAACTTTGGAAAAGGTTACCTAGGCATAGCGAAATATCATTTCGCAGTCCAACTTTAGACTTTAGACGACCGGTTAGCCTATTAGTGGGTACTACCTACGAAGCTGAACGTCCAGGGGCAAATATTTGTGTGATGTGTATGAACATTTGTTTCTGAGTCTTGGATGTTTTCTATGTAAGTATTTAAGTTTTTGTATTTATTTATCGTCGTCTAGTATCCATAACACAAGCCTTATTGAGCTTACTATAGGACTATGTGGATTTGTATAAGATTGTCCTCTAATATTTATTTATTAACCTATTTAGTTTTTTTATTTAAGGAATTTTCTCTTCTAAGTACCTTTGGTACCGGAGACCACGACCCAACCTATATTTTACAGGTAGCTACATTGTGCGTAGGTTACCTACGGTGGAATACCATCGTAATTATCGATGTTAAAAAAAGGAACCCAAAAGCTGTAACTCGTGTATATCGTGATAAGCTAATGCATGCCGCCACAACTTGCTAAAAACAATAGAACGTTACGTCATAGTTTCGTAAACCTTGTCAAGGTCATTAACGAGCAATTTAATGTTAATTGCACTTGCACAAATCTCGCATTCGAAACCAAAGTGAACCAAGTCGATAATCAAACCCATTTGAATATAAACCTTAATTTACACAATAGTTGAGTCGACAAGAGTTTGGAATGAATGATTTGACCCTCTTTCGGTTACGAGCGAAATGTTTTCTCCTCAATTTGCGAGTTATGGTTGAATTAACCAGTTCATTTTAAGAATAGGACTTCGGTTCCGGTTGTTAGGTGGTAATTCGGCTTAGGCCTGGAAGTTAATAGCTATGTTTTACACTTCAAGACATGAATATTTTACAATCTAATTGCCAATTACTGTGTCTAATCGAGTTGGTTTGAATTAGGTAAATTTAAGCACGTTTTGCACGAAATATCCTGTTTTTAGTAAATCGAAGCAGATAATGTACCTATGATAGATACGAAAAAATATGGCATAGTCTACAGGGAATTCCGTTTCTTAACCGTTAGGAAACGTTATAGACGGAAAAACGAAATAGAAAGCATTAATTATTGCAGCGGTCGGCAATATTTTAGCAATCAAGTCAAGGGTCTCATAGTAGCTAACAAAAAACGCGGGCCACACTTCCTATTATTTATGATTTTATGAGGGAATTCTAAAATTCTGAATTCAACGACCTTTACATACAAAACAGCCAAGAAGGCCGCCTGTTGCCGACCGCTGAATTAGTGCATTCAGAGTATTCAGACTACGTAGCAAACATCAGTGACGGCAGCACTTCCACCAGGCCATGTTAAAATTGCAAATGTATGCCTCCCTGAAGAATGCTTCGCACTGGATGAACTTAATTTTCCCGGTTGTCGTACTAACAGTGTGCTGCTTATCGGCTCTACGTACTACTACCTGTAATTGCTAAACTTCCAGGGAGTACCTACCTATGTATTCACGCGACATCTCGTATATACTTTTGAGTTGACCGTAACTGCGAATAATTTTACACGCATCGAATACGTTTTAGATTTTTTGATCGGACAGTTTCTTGCTGAGTAAAGTATCTAATGCAATGCAATGTTATCTCACGTCCGCTTCGGCTGTTAGTCCGGTACCTACCAACGCCTCAACTTGCTGCTAAAAGCACTTAACGAAACGGAAACTTACAAATAACTTAACGATACAGATCTGATGACGAAAACATTGGGTAAAAACAGACAACTGTTTTGAATAGTGGCGTTTTCCAAAAAAGGTAAAATATGTATTTTTTTTCTGTATACTCCATCTTTTAAAGTTCTTAACCAGTCGTTGACATTATTAGGTGTGCCAATCAACTATTTTTTGTTGCTCGTTGCCATGGTTACGTCCCCTGGGTCACTCTTTAAAACTATGATTTTATGGGGCTTAAATCCACTAAACACGTGTTTTTGTTATATTGATTGGTAAACCCATTCCATGGTGGGGCAACTCCTTACCATGACAGGAGCTCAATTTATAGTATTTTTGCTAGAAACTCTGTCACTGGTATCTGTGACACCAGGACAGAATAACAACAAGAAAAAGTTGACTGACCCAGGTGTCTATTTACACAAGAAAAAACTTGTACCAGGTTTTACTTTGTAGTTTTTCTCTACCAATGCGTAACGTCCATATATATAAATAAAAAAGAAGGCATATAAAATGTGACGATCTGGAATGGAATATTTGGGACACTTTTTTTCTTGAATAAAAATAGTCAGCGATAAGACCGCCTGTTGTCTACCTCTACCTACATGTTATTGTATTGTTTCTCTATGTAACTGCTTTGTTTGTGTGAGGTGTGCAATAATAGTTATTTGTTATACAAGGGTGCAAAGTTATATTTTAACCGCGAGTGTGGAATTGAAACACGAGCCAGCGAATGGATTCTAGGGTTGAACCACGAGCTAGCGAATGGATTCTATGGTTGAACCACGAGCGAAGCGAGTGGTTCGAAAATAGAATCCTGAGCGTAGCGAGTGGTGCAAAAATAGAATCCTGAGCAAAGCGAGTGTTGCAACACACGAGACGTCAAAATAACTTGCACCCGTGTGTAACACAAATCTTTTCACCTCACTAAACTGAGGAAAGTACTAGATAAGAAAAACAACTGAAATATGTATAATCAGCCTTTATTTTAATCAGTAATCAGTAATCAGTAATTTATTTTGTGAAACATAGGTATTATACATTCTAGATCTTAAATTAGGTTGAGAGTCCTCTATGTTCTGCCTTGCGGCGTACAAAAATTAAATAAAATAGGAAATCAATTAGGTTAATAAATGGTTCGTTACATCATAGCACATGTGTTCTTATATTAAATACCTACATATATATGTCAAACAGAATTCAAATATTTATATCATCAAATAGTAAGTACATGTCATACAGAATTAAGAATAAGGAATGTCAAAATTAAAGAAATACAAAAACAATAATAATAATTAAAGTTCAAAATGTCAGGAAAATTATATCTTAAACACGACCGTAAAAGTGAAACTATATAAACATGCAATCAGACTTTGTCATTAAAGAAGTCATCTAGCGTGTAATAAGCTCTTTGGACCAGTTTTTTTTTCAGGTCCTTCTTAAATATGTGAAGATCTTGACATTTAAGAGCATCTGGTAAAAGGTTATAAATTTTCGTTGCCATTCTTAACTAGCAAATATTACATAGACTCTACATATCGACTCTACATATCGACTATACATATCGACTCTACATATTGACTCTACATATCGACTCTACATATCGACTCTACAAATGGACTCTACATAATCGACTCTACATATGGACTCTACACATCGACTCTACATATCAACTCTACATATCGACTATACAAATCGACTCTACATATTGACTCTACATATCGACTCTACATATTGACTCTACATATCGACTCTACATATCGACTCTACATATCGACTCTACATATCAACTCTACATATCGACTATACATAGTCTCTACATATCGACTCTACATAGACTACATATCGACTCTACATATCGACTCTACATATGGACTCTACATATCGATTCTACATATGGACTCTACACATGGACTCTACATATCGATTCTACATGTTGACTCTACCTATCTGGACCCCCATATAAAACTTCACCCCCTCTTTTAAGGGGTTAGGTGCAGTCTTCCAAAAATAATGATGCACGATTTTTTTTGTTAGTCATAAATAGTCCGCATACCAATTTTTAGCTTTCTACCTTGAAAATTGCGGAATGCTCCATACAAACTTCCACCCGCCATTTGAGGGAAGTGGGGGGTTAGAAAGAGATAAAAAGTAGCCTATGTCACTCTTCATCCTTTCAACTATCTCCACTTAAAAAATCACGTCAATTCGTCGCCCCGTTTTGCCGTGAATTACGGACAAACAAAGGTAACTAGTAACACGTTCGGATTTCAAATATTCTTTGCACACATGTGGATAAAATGCAGTTTTGCTATCTGTTTTTAAAGAATAAAAAAGGTCTTTCCGAGCTAGTGAGGTGAAAAGAGTATTTGTATTGTATTGTATTGTCAGTATTACCGATCGTGGGTCTACATTTTTTTTGGTTAACGCCCATGGGGGCGACTATTGTCTTTCGAGCGCTCGGGTTTTTTACTCTAAAACTGTAAAAACTGATCGAAATTTTTAAAACGAACGGTATTGTCTATTCGTATTCAATTCTATCGGTAGAAAGTAAGTGCAGACCTACAATTTTGACGTTACAATTTGTATTTACTTACTCACTAGAAAACTGTAAAATAACGAATTACTATTTTGAAATAGCGATATAGAAAATTGAAAAACGAGTGGTATTGACCACTCGTATTCAATTCTATCGGTAGAAAGTAAGTGCGTGCAATTTTGACACCACAATCGTATTGGTCATCAGTCCACTTTGGGGTACCCATGCCGCGCCTTCCGGTACGTGGTCGCCACTCGAGAACCTTTCCGCCCCAACGGCCATCGGTTTTACGTGCAAGGTCGCCGGAGTCCGCTGGATGCGGGTGGCGCAGGACCGGTCACTTTGGCACCCTTTGGGGAAGGCCTATGTCCAGCAGTGGACGTCTTTCGGTTGATATGATAATTAATCGTATTGACTTTTATTTAGTCAAAAATCGCCCCACGGTCGGTTTCTTTTATCGCAGTTAGTATAAATTACCTAATAGATACCTAACTTGTACGAACCAAGTAACCAAGTCTCGAAACAAACACCTTCGAAAAAACCGTTTCAAGGAGAGTTAGAACTATGAATGCATGTTTGAATACATAATTTTTACGCGTTAAGTAACACGTCCAGACCAATTAAGATGTCGCACTATCGTGTGCGAATTTAATGAACGAGTGGCATATTTACTTTAAGGCTCAATTAATTATGAATTAGCAGAGTTCGGCAAGAAGGCAGGTATCTATTTAAGATGTAACGTGTTTTTTGTTTTAACTATGTTGCCTTGTTTATTAACAGAAAGTCGTTATAACTCTAGTTCAATGCACTTGGCAATTGGTTTTTCATTTTGACGGGTTCTGGTTTATGTTAATAGTACCTGATATATTTAGTAACAGTGAAATTGTGAGCGTAGTAAGGACATTTAGGATGTCATCCGAATTTATTTTTTTATGTTTTAGCGACTATTTTGTGTTGTTTATGGTGGCATCATATCATGGATGGTATGATGGTACGCGGATAGCCTATGGGCGCTTGCAACTTTAGAGGTTCACCGGCTTGTTGCTGACTGTTAATTCGTCTGAGGATTCTCTTTGTTTTGACAAGGTGGAGCACATGTGACCGCATTCTGGAAATAGGTAGCAATTTTTGCGCTTATATAAATAAATAAATATTAGGGGACAATCTTACACAAATCGAACTAGCACCATAGTAAGCTCAATAAGACTTGTGTTATGGGTACACTAAGCGTCAAATACTTTGTAGCAACCAAAGTAGTCAAATAGTTCGGTACACCATATATGTAGTATGGTGTACCGAACTATTTGGCCACTTTGACTGCTACAGAGTATTTGACGCTGAGTGTACTAGACGACGACATATTTAATATATTATGTAAATACTTAAATACATAGAAAACATCCAAGACTCAGAACAAGCACTATACAGTCATGCTCATCCATCACACAAATATTTTCCCTTACCAGGATTCGAAATTCGAACCCATGACCTTTAGTTTCGTAGGCAGCGTCACTACCCACTAGGGTAACCGGACTTCGTTATATTCATCTCGTGTCATCAGAAAGTATTAATTTAATTCATAAAAGCTTAATAAAACAAAAATATTATTATTATAACCAGTAGGATTCAGGTTACCAGTAAAACATAGGTTTTAATTCAATACGTTTATGATCAATTGTGACACGTACCTACATATGTTTCTATACAAATGGCAAGGCTTGTCTCCGAGTAAATAAACAAAATATCATAATAACATCAATAATAGAAATAAGTCGAAGAGTTGAAATAAATATTAAATCCTAGGGAATGCGATTACTTATTTTAGCTATAGTGTAGATTATTTTTAAATAGTTATCCCACACTAAATCCTACTTTTACAAAATAACGTGTAAAAATAAACAAGAACGATATTGCTTGAGCATTTAAGTATGTTACAGGTTGAGTAATTAAACTTGAATGCGTTAATAACTATACTATCTATTCACAATAACACATACGTACTTACAAGGTATCAAAGTATACAAGGAACGGGCACGGCCCTCCTCATCATTAACAGGGCGTATATTAGGTCATCGAATCTTATTCTGATACTCGTAGCTGCCACATAAATGGTACGCGTTCGTTGGCTCAGTGCGTTGGTCCGGCGATAGCGTTATTCCACCTTCATCCTGAAAGACCGGGGTGAGCTATCTAAGAAGAAGCCACGACTCGACGATACGACTACGACATATATTCATATACACTCAAATCGACAGTTATTTCGGTGGGAAGTCAAGCGTTGTGTACGCGGGCCTCGTCCGCGGCGCGGGCGGGCGGCGCGGGCGCGGGTGCGTCTTGCCCCCTTCCACGGGCGCCGGCGCCGCGCCCGCCTCGCCCTCCTCGGGCAAGTATGGCGCGCGGGGACTCAGCACCAACGCTTTATAAGACGAGTGCGAATCCGCTATACTCCTCCCGTCCCCTTCGTCCCTGCGCGACATCTCCGAGAAGGGAGACACCGATCTCTTCTCACTCGGCCCCGCCGCCTCCTCCTTCGGCTTCAACTCATACGCGTTTTCCTCTTTTCTCTTCGGTTCAACATCTTTCTTGAACTTAGTCTGACGTTCAATAATTTCGGCCGTAGTCAAGTCCGACCCCTGGACATCCGTTTCTAAAGGCAGCGCTGATAGCCACGGCCGTGAAGAGTTGCCGTTGCACCATCGCTCCTCGTTCTCGCTCGTGTCGCCCAGAAGCCCAAGTTTTTCTAAGTTTTGAAGCAGCAGATTCTCACTGGAGCTGGCCGCTCTCATCTCAGTTTTTGAATCTTCGGCTAGCAGGAGCTCGGCTAGAGGAGGAGCGAGACCTAAACCGATACTCCTCTCGTGGTATACTTCGGAAATAGTAGGAGTCATTTCACCACTCATATGCCGCACTTGAGCCATCGAATCTCGACTGCTCGTGCCCATCTTGGGCCGGGGCACTCGCTTAGACGAGGAGGGTTGGCTTAGTTCCCTAACCTGTTCAGTCTTGCCTTCTTCATTAGTTCTCCTAGGTTGTGCTGCGGCCAAATCGTAGAAAGCGTCTAGATACCTCGCATGGGAGTGATCGGGCCGTCTCCTGAGGACGGTGTCGTGGCCGGAGCTTTCCCAGTCGGAGTCATCAGTGGAAGGCGGTCGTCTAGTGTAGAGAGTTCTGATTTTGGTTTGATGCGCGAGCGCGAGGGAAACGTCTCGCTGAGGCGCCGACGGGGCCGGTTGGGGCGCCGCCGGCGGGGAAGGGGTGAAGGCGGCGTCGCTCTCGCCGCGGTACCTGGGCGGCGGGGGAGCGGGCGGCGGGGCAGTTCGTCCGTCTGGCTCGCCCCGTCCCACGTCGGTAGAAGATGACGTGCCGCGTACATACATAGTGAAGGCTCCACCGCATGAACCAAGGGGCAATGGAGGTGGAGGTACCGATGATGCACTTTCCTCTGCAATATAAAATTCAAATTTAATATTTTTCAGTAGAGATGTATACCTTCTTACAGTGTAAATGTCTTATAGCATGGGAAACCTACGTCGGTGCTGTCTTGGTGGAGGCTCTCCATCAGAGTGCGGTTCTAAGTCTCCATCGTCAATGGACGCCAAAGATTCCACACTTGAGCTGGACTCTAAACTGAGACTTCTTGGCGCTTCTTGAGTATCTGTTGATTTAAAAATGATCATTATTTTCTTATATTCTCCATTGGCTGGATGTTATCTAGATATATAATTTAGATGCAGTTTATGGACTCACCAAACAGAGCAAGCAGGGCTTGCAGGACGAATTGAATGTGCCGACGGTTCGCTGCTTTCCCGGTACGTAGTGTTACCTCGTCCTGCCCCACTTCTGCGAGATCGAAGCCCAACGACGCCAGCAGTTCATGGCATCCATTTACCCGCCACAGTCTAACGTTGACGGCTACTTCAATAGTGTCGGTCTCACAGTTCTTCACCGAGAATTGAGAGATTACGGATCGAATTACGCCAATAATGTCATCGGCAACGTCTCCGTTTGAAATTAGTTTTGATAGTGCTTGTAATGTCGTTGGAGACAGTCCTGAAAATAAACGAAAGTTAGACGAAACGACTTTCATAAAATACGATGGCAAACTCACAAATATGTACAAACCTAGTAGTGCCTGAAGACTAGCGGAGCACTGTGTCAGTCTTTCTTCCGGGTCGCTTTGGGGGAAGAATACGCTGGATGGAATTCCATTGGCTGCTGGCTCAAATCTATAAGAAGACAGCTATGAGATTTTATCGAATATCATCGAAAAAAGATGCACGCACATTAGTTTGACCTGATACTAGATTTGTAAAATATCAAACTTAATATTTTATGAAATCTTTAAGTAGTAGTAAGTAGAAACATACCTAAACCCGACGCTCATCAGCAGTTCCCTCCAGCCAGTGGCGGTTCCCGCTTTGTTCTCTATACTCTTCTGTGTCGTGTACATTGCGTTTTTCTGGCCTCTCACTATTCTCTGTAGAGATTTCTCTACCAAGTGCAGGCAGACTCGTAAAGCGTCCCTGCAAATTAAAACTAGCATTAGACGGAATTATATAATAACTTAGAAGTATAAAAAATCTGCATTTTCAAATAAAGGATCTGCTACAAAGCTGTTGGCGAGTATAGAAATTCTTATTATGAGTTGAAACTAAAACGAGTTCAATGCCGACACTCTTGCTCGAAACGCAACCTGAGAGACGCGATTTCCAGGGCTATCCACACTGCTGCTCATTTGGGCATCTCTTATTTGAGGAACTTAGACACGTAAGAAAAAGAAGAATGCAGAATAAGTTTGTTGTGTCGGCAAGACCACTGAGAGTAAAGAACGGCTGGTGTGGTTTGTAACTCTGAGTTGTACAGGCAGTAACTCACCGACACTTGTCGGGCGAGGCGAGCAGCTCGCACAGCGCCTGGCCCATGAGCGCCACCTTGTTGCTGAGGCGCACGTTGGCGCCGAGCAGCACCTGCCCCGCCCAGTGCGCCGGGTGCGCGAACAGCTTCGTGTGCCGGACCGTCTGCATCGCGTCGCCGAGGGCTCTGGTAATTAGAAACTCGTGGTATTAAGTATACTTTATCTACTTTATCATACTTAGTCAATAATTTAAAATACGTTTTGGCACAAGTGATTGAGCGATTCTTAGTCACGAGGGTACAACTACTCTCCTCTTTTTAATGAGCGATTTTCGGATTGCATTATGTCACTAGCCAGCATCATTAGCGAGGGTCTTGGTGTCAAAATCAACCAATCATATTAAAAAAAAAAAATTCATGAAATACTTATTGGTGGATTTTGACACCATGTCATTGTAAAAGCGGGTGATATGGTGACGATGCGTTAGCATTCGGGAAGGAAGACCCGCATTAGTGTGTGACGAGGAAGAGACGAGTGTAAGTGCTCCGCTGATCAACCTGCTAGACAATATGAATAGAGGTGTGACCTAAGATTTTTTACGATGCCATTCGAACCAGTTTTTCGAGGGGAACAAAGGGAGTAACTTAAAGAACTTTATTAAAGAACATAAATACCCAAAAAATTGAGTTAGACGGACCTCGTTGGCGGAAACCGAAACGCTTTATACTAATTGATACCAATCGTTGTATAGAAAATCAAGTAAATTGCTGTTTCGGTCGCGAAATATGTTTATATAAAAATTTATATTCTATTAGTAGCTTTATGGACAGTAAAATATGCATATTTTTTCTAAACTTTCAAGGTCCATATCTTTTTAATTTTAATTATATTTTTTTTAATTTATACTTTATTACTATAATTTGTTGGTTTACTATACACTTAGCAACACTACGTTATCAATTTTAACATGAGTGTACACCCCCTATACCCATGCCACTCTTGCCAGGGTTTCCCATCTTGTACAACTCACTTGGCGACCCTGCTGCCCTGCAGCAGCGCGGAGTAGAGCGCGCGGTACAGGATCTTGGTGGCGGTGTCCTGCGCGGGCCACAGCGTGAGCAGGATGGCGTGCGCGCCCGCCGCGAGCAGCGCGCGACACAGCGCCGACACGCCGTCGCCGGCGGCCGCCACGTCCGAGGCGTCTGTGCCGAGGAGCGCCGCGCTTGAGGGGGCGCAGGATATCACCACCTGGTGAAACGAAGAATAAAAATGTGAGTGAGTTAAACTTTCACGAGCTTCGCACGTTATTTTTTACTACACTAGACTAAATAACGACAGTTAGATATGGTTATTTAGTTTTATCGACGGTTCAGACGTTTAGCACCAAAGATCTTGCAGCATATCTCAAACCTCAAGGTAAATAAAAAAACCGGTCAAGTGCGAGTCTGACTCGCGCACCGAGGGTTCCGTGCGACCAAGGAACTCGGTATGTACAGTAAGGGAAATGTATGCACGTACCACCGTAGAACCCTGTCGCAATTGACAGGCCGCCGTCACTCAAACTCGAGTGGTATGTCACCTTATTGCGATAGAGTTCTACGGTGGTACGTTAATACATTTCCTTTACTGTATGTTGGTTTTTCAGCGATAATTCTTTATCAAGTGAATTAATTTCGATAATTCTTTTTTAATTTGCTAGAAGGTACTTTCAGAACACTTTCATATGAATTTGAAGGAAAAAAATTAAACACAGAAGTATTAAATTACAAACAAAATTAACGTATGATTTTTGATGAATAAAAAAAATTACGCTAGATAGAGGTCTCGTTATACTTTTCCGGTAATATTCACGTTAATATTAATCATATATATTATTTTCAAATTTTTTGCTTGGTTAACTTCGGAGATAAGGGGGGAATGGTATTTTTTTCAACATTTTTCTTTATAAATCAAAATTTTACCATGGTAGAAAAAAAGGAAAAACTGTTTTAGAATGTACAATTCAAGCCCTTTCATATGATACCCCACTTGGCCTACTAACTAGACTTTGAATTTTTGCCCCCCCTCTTATCCGCCCTTTTTTATACAAATTAAAAGTATATATTAAAAATTTTCATTTTCCATACACGAAGATTAGCTTTGTATACAACTATTCCAAATTTCAAATCGATAGCATTAGTAGTTCCTGAGATATTTGACTTTGTGACAGACAGACAGACGGACGGAGTCGCGCACCATAAGGGTTCCGTTTTTACCTTTTTGGTCCGGAACCCTAAAAATTAAGTAAGTATATGCAATTAATTCCCGTTCAGTAAGTAAAAATAAAAACCGTGTCTGGTGTGTAGTTTTTTGACTGTGTCATAAGTCAAGAAACTACATATTTTTGCGATTTAAACTCGTGCAATACAAACGTAGTGCGTAGACGCGCGATCCCGACTTTTCAAGTCAATATTATACACAATGAACAGGTGCAGTAAGTTTTGATGATTGGAACGTGCGGGAATAAGGTGGACATTGAAGTTTCAGGTTACATTTTATATTCGTATTTATGTAAATATTTACTTATTAAATTATTACTTAAATGGTTCACAACTTAACTTTTATCAGGCCAAAAAAATATCTTTGAAACTGTGGTGAAAATTAAACAAGAAAAAATAATACGGAATGTGAAATATTATTTAAATATTTTAATTTACAAACATAATTATATGTTATTTATTAAAACATACTTGGTTTAATTTTAAATTGCACTATTTGGTCATAAAAATATTAAGACGTTATCTGAGGAAAAAGAAAACTGGGTATCATTCTGAATATTGGCATATATTGCAAACCATTAACGTTTACGTACCGTTTACTACTTCAGTTTTTCTATGGAATGACTACTGTTCAGCGAAATACAATGTCAGAGTTTAAAAATAATCGGAAATATCAAATACTAGCTACAATTCATAAACTTGTTATAAAGAACTATATATTTATTATTTACTTAACTGACTGTTAAATTAAATACATTTATTTAACAATTTATATATATATATATTTATATAATATTTCATATAGATATATCGTTTACTATTCGAAGAAACAGACTGTGCTCCTTTATTTAACCATTGTACTTTCCTTTTGAAACTAAATTGTTCACTAATTTACTTGTCTTTAGGTATAGACGATCAAGGATATACCTTACCACTTTGAGATTTCTCATTAAAATTAAATTTTATGAATGCAATTTTAATTGTGATATAAAAGCAGGTAGTAGCTAATTTATAAAGTCAAAAAATGTTTGCAATCCCTGAAATGTCAAATTTTACCAGCTGTCAGAATTCTACGCAATAAAATATTAGAGATTAGTTAAATTCTTACCAGTCTCGCAGTTATCTTCATGCTCATTATTTCTGAAGCCGACAACATGAATTCGGATGCTGGTGGCAATTCCTCGTTGCTTGGTGACATTTCAGCGTCTACACAATAAAATAAAATGGTTACTTTGCACCAAAGACCTATCTTATCGTGGCCTACCACTCGGTCAACTTCTTATCTTGGACCTTAGAAAGTCAGTACAAGTTCACTTTTGAAATGATATACATTATTAGACAAATTTTATCCTGAACAATAATCCCACCGATTTGTATAATAACATAGCCAGGGTTTATTTTTTTAAATTTTAGTTGGTTCGCTTCCCGGGCGAGACAAGCGAATTTTAGAAGACCTATGAGTGCAGTTTTGTTTTAAAAAAACCGGACAAGTGCGAGTTCAACTCGCGTGGTGAGGGTTCCGTATATAATACCTCCACCTTGTATAGAGTACGGTGTTATACTTACTTTCTTCTTCGTTTTCAGTGGACGTGTCAGCAGCGCCACTTCCAACGCTCGTATTCAATAGGCGCTTAGATTGAGAGTCAACCTGCGGGCCAAATATAAAACTTGTAACTAACTTCAGTTCAAAATTCATATCGCACTGAAGTAATACTGTTACTTATAACTTGCATTATTTATGATAAGTCCCAGGATGTGTTGTGTTGAAAGCTGTGAGGGTCCCGCGCTCGTCTCTGGCTATCAACACAACGAATCCTCAAATAAATAAAGCGTCGGCTACGCGCGTGTGATTCTTCTGGAATCTCTAGGCTATGGTGTCTGCTTACCAACAGTCATACCGTAAGCTTTGGGAGATTTCCTGTGATATACTTTGACGACTGGTTAGCCTAGTGGGTAGTGACGCTGCCTACGAAGCTGAAGGTCCTGGGTTCGAATCCCGGTAAGAGCGAATATTTGTGTGATGAGCATGAGCATTTGTTACTGAGTTTTGGATGTTTTCTATGTATTTAAATATTTATATCTATTATATATATCGTCGTCTAGTACCCATAACACAAGCCTTGTGTAAGATTGTCCTCTAATATTTATTTATTTATTATTATTATTTATTATATAATCTTGTCATAGCCATAGCGTCGCTGTCATATCGACTGGCTAATAAGCCAGTCGATATCAAATCGATATGACACCCACGTCACTGTTAAATCTCGCAAAATATCCCATCGGGGCTATAACTGTAGTCGCGACGCAAAGTGAATTTGTAGCAAGTTGTGCTAAACGTACCTACTGACTTACGACCATTCGTAATAAGTTACTTATAATAACGTTATTTCTTACCACTTCGCCAGGACTCAGCACAATAGCGGGTGTCTTCCAACAGACGTGAGTGGCGAAATGCACGCACTCGGCTTGCGTCAGTTGTGCTAGAACGGCTTCCTTAGACGCCTGTGGAACAAACAAATATTTGTAACATTTGTTCAATGGGTTACATCATCACCATCATAATATAAGAACCAGGCTCTTATCGGTGGAGTAATTTACAACTTGTTCTACAGTATTCCATTACTCCAATTCAGGGTAGTGTAGTGTGGTGTTTTCCCCCTTGACTTCCACACCGCGGTTTACAAACAGAGTTTTTCTCGCTCTGTGATACCCGAACAACAGATCCAAATCTCTATCTTCGTTCTCCTTTGCTTATTTAAACTAACGGCGGCAATAGCTCGCCAAGTTACAGAATCGTCACCGGATATTACAGATTTTTATAGAGAATGTAAAACCCATGCACTGCCTAGAAATTACAAGACAGCGCCCAGTGTTATGCAATTGTGACCTCGTACCGGAAGGGACAGCAAAGCCACGCAAAAATAGACCGACGATCTGGTGAAGGTAGCAGGAGTACGCTCGAAGAGCGCGGCAAAAGACCGCGATGTGACGATAACTTGGAAAGGCCATGTCTCCATGTCTGTCATTAATGTTTTTCGGCTGATATGGTGATTTGCTGGAACATTTTAGCTGAATATGAATGAAATTGAAGATGAACTGGCCCGTTTCACTATACAAATTCTAAACTTGGAACACTGACGCGCTCGTCCAAAGTTACTGATCGTTTGACCAGTGTTGCCGGTTCAGACTTGAAAAATTGTGACTTGTAGCTTCGCGAAAGGGTCCTATGGTGGGCATTTCTCCGAGCGTTTCGAACGCTGCAGCGTTGTGATTTCGGTGGTCGCATTATTGACAATGTCCTTAGGTTTTTGTGGTCTATTTAGAAAACAATGATAGCACTTCCCGCACCTTCTCCACAAAAGCTCAAAAAATCGTCTTCTATTAAAATCGTCTTCAATAATACGACCACCGAAATCACAGCATTCGAAACGCTCGGAGAAATGCCCTGGTGCAGATCTAACCATATTTTGGTCGTTGAGAATAGTGAACGCACCTGATAATCAGTGAGGGCAGTGACCCGCAGCATGTCGGCCACCAGCTCGGCCTCCTTGAGCTGCGCGTGCGCGGCGGCCCAGCGCGCGCCGCCCACGCGCGGCGCGCCCACCACCAGGCAGCGCATGCCGGCTTCCGCGCTGCTGGCGGACGCTGTCGCACCTGGCGTAACAACATGATTCTAATCAGAAACTATACGTACTTGAAACCATAATTAGAGTCCAGAAAAATTACCCTTTGTGTTGCCAACTTGCCATTAAGATGAGGAGGGTTGACACCGGTGAATTTGCATTTTTCTAAATATTACGTCAAGTTTCCATCATTTAGAAAAGTATTTTGACGGTGTCAACCTCCTCATTTTAATGGCAAGTTGGCAACACAAAGGGTAGTTTTTCTGGACTCTAATTATGGTTTCAAGTATAGATGGTCATCGTCATGCGATATTTTCTTGAAGTACTTAGGAGTATTGCGAATTTGTTTGGTAAGGTATCAGAGAGCTAGCTGCTTTGCATAACCACCGTCGTTTTGATTGAAATTAAGTTGTCCTAGACATATTTTCAAGAATGAAGATGATACAAACACTGAACCTGCCCACTTTCTCTCGCTCTACCTCTCCACCACCAGCACCGGCTCGCGGCGGGTGTCAGTATAGTTTCTTAGTTAGAAACTTCCGCTTCGCCTTAAGGTTTGACTCTGGTAGAGAATGCATTAAGTCCGCCTTTTATTTATTTATTTAAACTTTATTGCACAAATTTGCAAATAAAAGTACAATTGGTGGAATTAATGCAATCAGGCGTTCTCTACCAGTCAACCATTGGGCTAAGCAGAAACTTTAGTGGTGCAGGATTCTAAATACCGAGACTCGAATGGAAACACAAATCAATTAATTAAAGAAAGAAAGAAAGAAAGAAAGAAAATACATTTATTCACAAACACACAGGACACACATATTACATGAATATACATACTTATATAATGCCTTTTGTACGATAAGTTTTTGTTTTATGCAGTAAAGTTTACATATGTATATAAATGGTTACCGAGCTCGTGGTGCCTCGCCCTCGGGCGGTGCCGCAGCGGGCGCAGCGCGGGCGCGGCGAGCAGCGCGTAGCGCTCGCACAGCGGCTCGTCGGCGCCGCGCAGCGCGCCCCAAGGACACGCGTATAGCGCGCCTTCCACCACCAGCACTAGCTCGCGGCGGCCGCCGCAGCCGCGCCGACCGTGAGACGCTGCAAACATTAGTCGTAGTCAGCACCAGAAGTTGCTAAGCGGTCCTAGGACCGCTAGTGCTCAAAATGATCTACACACGAACTGTAATGTCAAGGGATTAAGGATCTATGTAGGTGATTTTGAGCGTGTTATTTTGCTGAGCTACTTCTGATGCTGACTGTACACTGAATTAGGCTACAGTTTAACATCTAATTGACCTCTCGTGGCCCGGGATGCACGCAGTGGTGCGAAATAGAGTACCAAAAAACAAAAGCGCAAACACATTACATCCCTAAACGCGAACGGGCGTTTTTCAAAAAAAGCATACCTGTACTTTTTTTAGATTTCGATTTTATTGGGTTTTTCTTTCTCTGAATCGTTGATACTATCGATCCCCATACAAGAAAAAAAGTGTCCGAAATAATCCATTCCAGATCGTCACATTTTTGTATACAGTCTTTTTTTTAATTATATGGTCGTGCGTTGCGTTGGGACAGTTTTTTTCTTGTGTGAGGATCGATGGTATCAATGATTCCGAGTAAGAAAAACCCAAAAAATCGAAATCTGAATAAAAAAGGACATGTACAGTGTTTTTGAAAAACGCTCAAACACTAGTAGCTAGTGCGGGCCACTCACGCAGCTTGCGGCTCGGACGCGGTTACTTCAACGCTCGGTGTATGCCGAATAGTCCAGGCAATGAACTGACAACTTGTATGGAAAAAATGACATATTTGGAAATAATTTATAATAGCTAATTTTTTTAATGTAACGGATATATTATCAATTAAATAGTTACGTAGAGCCAAAATCCAACAAAAAATCAGACATCAAAAAAATCAATATTTAATTAGCTCCTAAAAAGTCCGGATAAATATTGATATTTTTTTTTATCTTTATTTAGGTTCATTTACATTTACTTTAAAATATTCAATATAAATAAAATAAAAAAGACAATGAATGTTTAATTTAAATCTATATAATTACTTCCGGGTGGAATGTTTGGTGGATTCTTGAATAAAGCATCTTAGAATAATGTTTTAGAATGAAATAAACAAAAAAAAACGCTATTATAAATTAATGTTTTTCGAAATCGTATTTTGCCTCGGCTAGAATACCGTTGCTATACTATTATGGCGGCCATTAGTGCCTCAATTTGCGGCCGCTCTAATGAGGGCTACCGCGAGTGAATTCGCCGCTAGAGGCGCTAGTGGCGCGACGGGTCTTCAAAATGTCAAATGCCATAGTTTGTAGTGGATTTTGCGGATTTATTCATAATATCTAATTATCTTCTGACTATTTTGCATAACTGACATCAATTATGGCAATTATGTTATGACTAACGGGTCACTGAATGTCAGTGCTTTAAAAGCGTATCTAAGAAGTGGTAGTAATAATAAGTATTATTATTTTAAATAATTGATTTACGCTTTTAAGAATGTTTTAAATGTAAATTTTGTTTTCTGGACCCGACACGCCAGTGGCGCCAACTGGTCAGCGCAAAAACGGTAGCCCTCACGGGGGTGCGTGACGTAGGACGCGTGGCGCAAAATAGATCACAGAAAAACAGGTGTAGAATTCCAAAGCTTTATAGTCGCATTGCTATTGATAGGCACCAAATTTCTAAAGTTTAGTATCTAACCGGAAGGGTAATACATAAAAGCTATTAATCAGAGATGTTCGTCACTTGATGACGAGACACGGAACTCGTACATACCATGGTTGTTATTGCAAGACGCCGGCAACAGGTCTTCGAAGGGAGCTAGGAGCATCTGGTACAAGGTGTTGAGGCAAGCCGGCCCTTGCCAAGACGGCTGCTTCTTACGGGAGCCGTGGACACTGGATCTGATGAGGACAGATAATAATCGTAACGTATTTAGTACTATTTATTCATTATGTGTTGTAACTAATGAACACTTTTTATGACACTGACATATGCAAGCAATATTGTAGAATTTTAAATTATAAGTGAAATTCTGGTTTTGTTGGTGATTTTGGCATTTAAGCTACAAGATACAATTTTACAACTCCAAACGGGGTTCACTGAGGCGCATCTTGAAGAGACCTTCTAGACTATTTAGAAAGCAGATTTAGAAACAAAACCACAATAAAATTAACCTCCCGGAACTATCACACCCGACAGAGTATTTAAGTACCTACCTACTTAGCACTGGTATTAAAAAAAAAACCGGCCAAGTGCGAGTCGGACTCGCGCACGAAGGGTTCCGTACCAAAATCACGGTTGTTGTATGGGAGCCCCTTTAAATATTTATTTTATTCTGATTTTTAGTATTTGTTGTTAGCGGCAACAGAAATACATCATCAGTGAACATTTCAACTGTCTAACTTTCACTGTTCATGAGATACAGCCTGCTGACATACGGACAGACAGACAGACGGACGGACAGCGGAATCTGAGTAATAGGGTCCCGTTTTACCCGTTGGGTACGGATACTTAAAAAGTAACGTATGAATATATACAAACCTTGTAGATCCTTGTAAACTAGCAACAGATCCGGCAACGGATCCGCCAACTGATCCAACACTGAAGAGTGAACTCAATGAATAGTTAGAGGAGTTTAACAGATGATTGCGAGCCACCTGCAAATATTAATAATGAAGTATAAGGCACTTTTAGAAGTTAGTCAACAAGAAATACTCAACTCATAAGGGTAACCACAAAAAACTGCGAGACGACAGATTGTGTCTACGCATCATGGAATGCTAGTGCGGGCTAGCGATATCATATCAAAAAGCTCCAGCGTGCACTGGACTATTAATCCATCGTGTCTTGCCTATGAAAGGCTATGGCCAGTAGCGAAACGTATGTAGACTGTAGGGTGACGATAATGAATTAGTTTACCATTCTGGCGAGTCCTGCAGCGGGTAACTCCTCAGGCTCCCATTGGTCATCGTTGTCGTTCCTTCGTTCAGACGACGTCTTCAGCCATGCGGACCATTCCATGATACACTTCTCAAGCTTCCCAATGCCACCTATGAGATAACAGAACATAGTTATAGTAGTTGTTCACATCACACCTAATCTCGATAAGGGCTAGTCTTCTTTCAGAGGAAAGTCAGACGTCGATCACCTCTGCAAAAAATTGTGTCTACGCCAATTCTCTGAGTTAAGCCGCATCCCCACGCTCGAGCGCGGCGGGTGGCATGAGCGGTACGAAGCTATAAGATAGAGCGAGATAGGGATATGGTTTTGCTGGACGCCGTGCAGCCTGCAACTGCAAGTGGTGCAACTGTCCACACGGCCCAGAATCACTGCCATGCTCTCGGACGTGGGGATGCGGCTTTAGTTAGCCGACCGGACCCTGGGCTGCTTCAGAGGAGCTAGTACAACTTGCTGCCAAGTCGCGTGACGTGACTCAGTGGCCCTGTCTGTCGGTTTACTTTTTGTGCTGAACTGTGAAAATTAAGAAGAAGGGGGTTTTCTCGACTCGCGTCCAATCTAGTCGTCAATCGGGGTAGCGCTGAGATAAGCAGGAGGAAGGGTTAATAATAGTTAACATTACTTACCAGCATTAATTTGCAAGTCATCAGGACTGATGTCAGGTAAGCTGTTGTCGGTGTCTTCGGTTTCTTCGGTCAACGAAATTTGATGGAACCTTAGAATACCTAAAACAAACAGAAAAAAATATTTACATAGAAGAGACGCGTGTAGTAAAGAGAGGGTCCTGCTTCTGCCCAGAATTGGGGCAGTATGTACTCACTAAAGATAAACAATTTCTATCTTTATCTTCTTTACATATGTTGGAATTCTCTATCTCCCTCTAAAAATGTTTGAGTTATGGCGAATATTCTGCTTCAGTTACAGTCACCAATCGATAATTAGTTAATTTTATTTTTACCCTTATGTGGCTGGAGCAGCCAGGCGTAAAGCCGACCAGCGGCGAGACTGTAGTAGAGTACGGGGGCCTTCTGCTTGTTCACCACTTCCAGGACCTGGTCGATGTTCGATGGACACCACGGCTCGGGGCGGTCTTTGATGGCCTCTTCGGCGAGACTTCTGCACAATGAGAAGATCATTTGTATGGAATTCGTTGAATAACTACAAAGTTGAGGTAATGTACAAATTAGACAAACAGAACATTAAAAATTACGCGCTGGGTCGAAATTAATATGGTATTACCTAAGATGTAGGACCTGAATCATCGATTCAATTTTGAATCGCTTTGTAAACAACGGTCTATTCAAATCACAGACATTGATGATGTAGACATTGAAGTTGGGTGAAGTAGGTAGGTAGCTAATAATTGACTGAGGACCGGACAGTGAATTCATTAATAATTTATTTTACCTTTGCACGGCATGCAGGTCCAAGTTAGTATGGTGTAAGGAGCTTGGCTTGTCCCCGACCGTGTCCAACGCTCGACAGCGGCCGCGTTCCGCGATCACGAGAGCCTCCGAGTGACGACCCAACTCTGAACAACAAAATAATAATTAAATCATTAGCAATACGCAACGAGAGTGTGCGAGGAATTTACTTTGAAACGTCTAAAAAAGATACATAAACAAAAGGTTTTACTGCTATATGCATAGCAACGCAACGAATGTATGATATTTTTGATAGTAAAGTGGACAATGGAGTCTATGGATGATAATAATGCCATAAGATTTTAAAATTTTACGTGGAATTTTACGCGGCCAAGAGCCGTAGCATGGTTGGCCTTATCACGCGACAAGTGACAAGATAAGAGCGTCGTCTCGTTCTATCGAACGGTGTCAGCCAGTGAAGCACGCTCTATCCTATCACCTATCGCGTGACAAGGCCAACCATGCTACAGCTCCTGATGACAGCCTAAGAAACATTTGCAGGTTTCTCGCAGTAAATGCTGCTTTTAGTTACAAATAGAACAACAAACAAGGTTGTGTACAAGTAGGAGTGTTATAGCTGCAATCTTCTGAACGGCGCGGCGGATTCCCCAGTTGGATTGCTCAGAATTTGAGCGAAGTAGAATACCTCGACTTATCTCTCTACATTAGATATATGAAAAGTTATCGAGGAATGCAACTGACCCACAAGTACTCTCTGCAATGCGTGTTGCGTGGAAGTGTAGAGCGCAGTGATCTTCTTATTCCTGTGCTTTTCGCTTCCCGATTCAAGTACTCGGAGCGCAGCGTGTAGCTGTTCCTTGGCTTCCTCCAGCTCACCTGAAGCCCAGAGCGCGAAGCCAAGTCTATGGCGGACTCGAGCCTGGAGATAATACAATTTTGAAGCATAAGTAAATAATAACTATCAAGAATCACCTACTTAGAGGAGGCATAGCACAGCAATAGGACTCATGAAAGCTGATGAAGACTTTAACTTATGGAACTGAGATTTAGGCTCGCGTCCGGAAGGATCCTACACAAAAGTTCAGCCCCCAATCAAATAACCAGCGTAACCAAAACTTCGGATATTTTAAAACTGAATTCACTAAGAATATGGCCGTGAGCCAAATTGTCGTGTCGATTACTCGGATGTATTCAAACTATCAAAGTATTAAGTGTATAGTGTATAGGTACCTCTTCATCAGCATCAGCTAATCCCTCAGTGGCAGCCAGCGCTTGCCTCAAATAAGAGACGGCACTTCCGCATGCCCCCATGGCGAGATGGGCTCTTCCTAGATCCGCCAGGGCTTGTGCTCGACCTCGTGTGTCTCCTGCAAATATAACCAATGCATTAACAATCAATCTTTAAATCGGAAATGTTAGTGTCGACTAAATGTTTAAAGCAGGTACATGAGGATGCAGATGAGATGAGTATGATAGATATTATGAAGTCAATTCGTAACTAACTAACATTTCCAACACGAATAAGATGATACGTTTAAAAAAAAAAAGAAAAGAAAGAAAAAAACATTTATTCGTGACAAAACACATAAAAACAAACTGTATAGACACAATACACACAAACACATTTGCCACGAAATACACGTTTCACAGAAAACCTCTTGACGAATTTGTCTTTTTACACTTTTTTAGACTTTTTTGGAACCCAGATGATGTGATGGATTTCGTGGCACTAATGCTACGTCTACATTATCGGGATTCGGCGAATGTTCAACTTGTCGCGACGTGTAGGTATAGCCAAACAGTTCGCTGAAACACAAATCATTCAGGCAAACTCGCACTGTGTTCGGACTCCTGTCAGTTTTCTACCGCACATTAAAGGGTTATTGTCGCGACAAAGTTTGTGTAAGTGTTTGGAAGTGGCTGGGTCGTTCTTCTTTTCGACCGACAATAGCCTGTCCCTCGTCTTATTACGGCATCTCATTTGAGTAATGATGTTTACGGTTTTATAATGTTCGAATGAACGTCCATATTATTTTATTAATTAGTGATGTTTAATATTTCACTTTCTCTAACTAGCATTTTTTTTAAATGTTTTTTTTTTCGTAGAATGCCGTGACAGAGTGGTAAACCAAAATGTTGTCCCCACTGAAAGAGTCCACTTTGTCACATTTTTTTTTAGAAACCAACCGTAAATAAATATTTATATTGGCCAGAAAGGAAACTTTAATTAGTTCTAATGAAGAAACCTATGCATTTTTTTTTAAATCGCACTTCAAAACCACAATTTTCGATAGTTCAAAAACCAAAAAAACAGAAAAACCTCGGATCATTGTCGGTAAAAAAGAAGAACGACCCGGCTGCACTTCAAAACTCCATTTTTCTTCTTCATTAATTTGAGCCAATGAAGTTCGCCCGAAAAATTTATCGCGACATATGTAGCCATATAGTTCGTCGTAGAAAAAACAAGAAGTTTTTATCGCGACAATATGACACGAATCTTCGCCCGATAATGTAGCCGTAGCATAATTAGTACAGTACTGAGGGTTGTAAGTACCTGCAGCAGTGGCATGCCGCAGCCTGGACTCGTGCCAGCGAGCGGCCTCCGCCTGAGCACCCATCGATGCGTGCGCTGCACCTAGTCCACCGCACGCCCGAGCCTGAAATGTATAGAAAACGTATTAATTGCATCAAATAAATCATGCAGTTCATAAAAACTATAATTGAAGGGAAGGTAGAAGAGGCAGATTAAGACCGCGACGTGTCAAGGCATTGGAAGATCCGAGAAGCGAACGGAATGGCGATCACTCCACCGATAAGAGTGCTTGCCTTTAAATTGTTGATCAAAATTAATGCGACTCTTCAAATTTTATAGCGCGAAAGGTGAATGCAATTGTACTGTAAAATCGCGCATATTATATTTAATCGGAAATGTGACAGCATTGAGCGGGTGCATCAATCATGCGATGAACTGATGAGTCTGACATGGGTAGTTCCAGTTACGTGATGACTTCAACTGCTCTGTCAAAAGTGAAAGAAGATACTGTACCTGCAAATGCGTAAGGCCGAGCCTGTGCGCCAGCTCGAGCTCGGCGCGGTGGTGGCGCACGGCGGCGGCGTGGTCGCCCAGCGCGTGCTGCGCCACGCCCAGCGAGTGGCACGCCTCCGCTTCCATTATTTGGTTGTTTAGCTCCCTGCAACACGGTTTATCTCAATGGTGGCAGACCACGGTAAATACACGAGCTAAATCAATATCTCAACTAGTCTCTTAAGACTTTTTTGGATCCGCCCTCAATTTAAACCAGTTCTACGCGGCACATGTTCGACACGTGGACTGATGTACCGCTAGCAACGTATCTAGTGTGGAACAGAGCACGAGAACTGACCTTTCGGAGAACTTTTAACAGCCAAGATGACCATTCACTAGATAAAGTCTAATTAAACTGCCAGTTAGAAGTATTTTCCGCTTTGGATGGAAAGACCAGGTGACAATCGCTTAAGCAACAATCTAATCTACATGAATTCTTGGGAATAAGTAGCAAGCGGAACCCATGCTTCAAAGTAGTACCTGAGAATTCCACCGTGGAAGCTCTAAAATCACACCACAAGGAGACTAGAAGCGAGGGATATTGTGAGACTTACTTGGCAATATTCTTCTGATGCTCCAAACATAACACAGCCTGCTCCAGATTATTCAATGCGATGTGTAACGCCCCCAATTCACCGTAAGCTTGAGCCTTTGCCTCTGGCATTCCTAGTTCGTGGGACACCACCAAACGCTTTTCCAGGCAGACTAGCGCTTGCTGGAGATTACCAACTGATCTGAAATGGTGAAGAATAGACGGGAATTAATAAATATTGGGCTTTATAATGTCCAAGAGTGACCAGAGTGTGTTACCTCACTGTGCGCTTAAATGACGCCTACATTTGTTTGTAAGATTCTGTTTTTTGAAGACGGATGAAGCCTAAAGACTTTTACTTTCAATGTTACATATTTACCCTTCAGTTTACAAAATGCATTTTAAACCATTCTCTATCTACTCGTAGGCCATGTAGGCCTACGAGTAGATAGAGATTGGTTATATAGGAAGGAACTATAATATAATATTATCTAATCAATAAAGGCTTACTTGTGACTAAGCCCCAATCCTCGATAGGCCCGCTCCTGCTCCCGCGAGTTGTCCAGTTTTAAAGCAGCAGCTAGGTGTTGCTCATGATACTTGGCCGCCTCGTCCGGATCGCCAAGCGCGTCGTAGCAGTCGCCAAGCGAGCCTAACGCTCGAGCCTTGTCAAGGTGACAGGTCGGGGTGTTCACACGTTCTAGAATTGCCAGTTGCTATAATGGAGAATAATCTTGAGGTTAATTTCTGTAGCAATGTAAATTCTACTTATTAACAGATGGATGGATGAAGTTATATAATAGGTATATTGGATTCGAAAGGTTCGAAAGCTAATCTGATAACACGAATGATAATTACACAAGTTATTGATGTAACAGATACATGCTCTTGTCAACAAATTCGGCGATAAGCCTGTCTCATTCGCACATTATGATGCGGCATAAATTCAAATCTGACTATTATACAATTGCCATAGTTAATCTTTTCATATACAGAAAGCCTGATAAAGTTTGCAAGTAGTTGATGATTACAGTCCAGTTCAGCAATATCTCTTCAGACAACCATTCAAAAATATTTACACACAGTCTTTATTGTTACTGACATAAGACACATGTGTAGATATTTTCGAAAGGTTGTCTGCATAGAAATTGGAGATTTTGACTGTACATACCTGTTCTAAATATCCAATGGCATCTTCATAATGTCCCATATTAAGCTTCGCAATGCCCAAGTTGCCGTAAGCCTGTGCTTCTAAAGCACAGTCCTGCAGTTCTTGCGCTCTTTCGAGTTGTTCCCTGTAACATCTTGCTGCGTGGGAGTAGTGGCCTAGTGCCATATGGACAGCACCCAAGTGTGAGTGGGCCCTGGCTTCACCAGCTGAGTCACCGGCTTCTTGTCTGAGAGTAAGTTCCTGCAAGAGAGTAGAATATGGGGTTTCCATGAAAGAAATATACGTACGGTCGTAAGTCCCATAAAATCTAGTCGTGTCGGATGTAGTTTAAGAACAGTTCTTTGTGAGAGAATAAATCCCGACGCTATAAGTCCAATACGGTGATGTAATTACTTAGCTGTAGCAGTGCTACCTAACTGCGCCGTGGGAACTCAGAATTATACCTAAACTTTGCGCGCCGCAAACGGTACATCCGCCAGTGGGTCGGCGCACGCGCTCACGGCCGGACGCTGCTTACGCGCACAAGAAAAGTTATTCACCAATTCTTTAAAAATGAGTTCGTAATGTTTTTTACGGAACACCTAATACCTATTTCAAATACTTACGTGATACATTTAGGCCTGCTTGAGTTTCGGTTATTTTGTATACCTACCCCGAGCCTCCGACAAGTTTAGGTACTCCGCCACTCCGTTGTTTGTATTGATTTCATGTTTATATTTATCCCTGTCTAGCAGCAATTATAATAGTTTACTTAGTAAGATTTACGGGGTGCATGCATTGCACGGCCTAAGAAAGGGCGTAAACATCGTCGTTGCTATGGGAACCTAACCTTTTGGAAGTGCTTTGAAGCCTTTGGACGATTGCGATTCCAGAAGAATAACAAGCGCGTTGCCGACCCTTTATTGATTTGAGGATTTGTTGTGACAGCTGAACGGAGTTTTTTTTATTTTATTTAGGTTCAATAACAATTGTTAATATCATTACATTCATGACTTCATTCATTTTGCATTGTAAAGATAGATGTCACAATCACATATAGGTCACACCACATGCTTTATAATTTATACAAAAACCTTAGAATTTAAAATATAAAGTAGGTTCTTAAAAAAAATTGTATTTTTTTTAGAACGTTGCGACGTCTTTTACTTAGATACATACAGCAGGGCAATTGCGTAACTCTTCATACGCGTACATATCACCTACCAGACTGACAAAATATAATTGTCATGCCATAAATCTCAACATTAACATTAAAATTGATATGTAAGTATCTAAGTACGAATTAGAGCAGCCTCGGGTTGAGGCACGCACGGATCACCTATTTTGCTCAAATTCGTACGCGCTCACGCGCTGAACATTTAGAGAAGGAAAAATATTCGTGCAACATTACATCAAGGTGAAGCAATTGTAGTTGGTTACACATCATTATAAAAATATTTCAAAAAATATTAATTATAACTTCATTTCTAAGTGGTGTCAACCCTAGCGTCTATTAGCTGGCAAGTGCGGGCAACGACCGGTGCGTTCAAGGTCGCTCCATTGTTAAATTTAGTAGGCATGGAGAGCGGTAGGTATGCGCTCTTTTATTCAGAGTCGAGTATCTGTTCGTTAGAACTATTATATAATCTGTGGCTGTAGCAAGCATGTGAATTTTCCCTTAAGGAAAACTCTAGAGAACAATTATCTGTACCTGTGTATGATGCCCCAACGCCGCATCAAGCCTCCTTTGAAGTCTTCTTGCAAGACCAAGAGCGCCGCACGCCGCTGCCTCTAACGACCGATCCCGGGCCTGCCTCGCAAACCCAAGCTGCCGCTGATACATCTTAACAGCCTCCTCGACATCCCCCATCTTTATTAACACATCGCCAATATTCCCCAAGGCCCTGAATTTCCCTTGCAAATGCTGTGTCATATGCGCAATGGCGAGGAAATACTTTTGGCATTCTAAGGCCGTTTCTAGGTTGCCCAGGGCAAGATGCGCTAGGCCTAGATTACAGTATGCTCTGCCCATGTTCATTTTGTCTTGGAGGTCTTTGGCTAGTGAGAGGTCTTGGTCGTAGTATCTGTAAGAATAAGATCAACATAATGTTAAAATGCTAGAGATAATTGAAAAGGGTTCTAATCTACCCCATGCTGGCCCAATGTGGCTTGGGGACTTCACATACACCTTTGAATTTTTCGCAGATATAAGCAGGTCTCCTCACGATGTTTTCCTTTACTAAAAAACTCTTTGTAAACTTGAGGAAGTTTGTATATCCACGTGTAAGAAAGAAGGACTTGTGGAAGATCGGATCCGATAGGTCGATGCAGTCAAGAAAACAGGCATCTATCCGAATGATGAAAATCGAGCGACTGGAGAGCATTAGTGGGCCAAGGAACCTAGCGTGGTCCCACTCCTGTCATGAGGATATGATGAAGAATATTATGGTCACTCACCTAACAGCCTCTCTATAATTTCCCAAACAATAATGAGCGTAGCCTAAGAAATGGCAAGCCTTCGCTTCCGCAGTCACGTCTCCCAGCTCCTGGGACAGCATCAGATGCTGCTCGTAGTAGGGGACCGCTTGGGCAAACTCCCCTCGAGACGACAGGCAGTTTCCAAGGTTCAGAAGAGCACACGCTTCGCCTGCTGCGTCTTTTAGTTCACGAGCGATACCTGGAAATGATAAAATGATAAGAACTTAAAAATGTTGTACGTACGAGTAAGACGATTAAGATATTGTGAGTGTTTAACAATATGAGAGGCCTGTTTATAGGATAACGAGACCCAATAATCGAATACTGCAGCCGCTTTTACCCGACTTCGGCAGAAGGATGGTTAGAGTGTATATTATGAATATCTCTATTCTTTGGAACAATTTTAGACTGTCATGTATACTTTTTCGCTCCGTAAAACACACCTTCAGAAAAACTGACCAGCATTTTAAACGCGTCCATCATACTTGTTAGTTACCTACTCACCCAAATGCGCTCTGTAATGAAACAAGGCCATATCATGTGCCCCCAACGCCTGGTACGCCACAGCGAGGTTCCCGTGGGTCGACGCCTCGGAGCTCCTGTCATGGACCTCCTTGGAGATCGTGAGCTCTTGCTTGTGGTACTTTATGGCTTGCTCGTAGAAGCCTGCGGCCGAATACGCGTTGCCGATGTTGCCGTAGGCTCGGCCCATGCCGGCTTTGTCCTGTAAATGCAAATTAGGGACTTAAAGTGGATTGCATCAAAACTTCTGTAATCGTCAGCGGTGTTCGTTAATCTGAATGTATGGAAATCTTGACAAGTTTCTATGGAATGATAACAGCCAGCGCCGTATTTAACGTCGATCAGTTTGTCATCGTAAGTTAGTAAACCCTTAGGCCGCTTACAAACAAGAGGGTTCTTCGGCGGCGCGGGGTCCGCGTCAGAAGTCAACTAAACACAATATCGCGTTGCTTAAGAATGTGACTCGAGCGTTTCCATACTCGTGACAGCTCGCATCTCGCGCCGCCTCACGCGTCGTTTGTCCATAAATAGAGCGTTTCGCATCGTCGTCCATGTCCGCTTTAAGAGCTTGGCCACGACTTTATTTAATTATCATATGACATACAAATGTTAATGCAGCGTGGGTAGGCCCCCCACAAGGTGGACTGATGACCTGGTAAAGGTCGCTGGAGTCCGCTGGATGCGGGTGGCGCAGGACCGGTCATTGTGGCACTCTTTGGGGGAGGCCTATGTTCAGCAGTGGACGTCTTTGGGCTGATATGATGATGATGATGATGATACAAATGTTTCTACTTAAATTAATTTGAGGGCGTCTAACACCTTTTGTGGCTAGCTTCTCCCGCCAGAGATTAACTAAGGAGAGGCATAGAACTGTTCTTACGATTTATCTCTGTATACAAAACTGGTCATAAGCGACAGTATGATTTTCACCTGCAACTGCCTGGCTATTGACAGATGGGCCTGGTGCAGCTTGAGTGCAGCGTCGTGTTCACCCAGTAGCTGGTACACAATGCCCAGATTAGAGCACGCACGACCTTCCCCGACCTGTAGAAAAATCATAGTTTAAAATTCATTTTAGCAAAGTGTACACAGTTCAAAAAAAGTTGCAGGTTGAACCGAAACAAATTCCTACTATGTATATAAAAAAATATATATCAAAAAACTAAATAATGTGGGCAATTGTAGGACGTTTATAAAGGCGAAATAAGCTAAAATAAATAACATATTATATTTTCTTCCGACTCAGTTAAAACAATGATTGGAGTCTCTGTATTCTTTTAACAGTTACAAACCGTAATTGCTAAAAAAAAACACAAAAAGATAAAAATATAATTATCTGCAATCGAAAAGGGGAAACAAAGAGAAATGCAATTGGAAACATACATAAACTCAGTAAAATAAGTTTACGTAAACATACCTACAAACTTACAGACATCTGACATAATAGCATAGGAATAATAGAGCGATAGAATTGTAGGTACCTTATCTCTAGCAGCTAAAGCAACGTCTAGTTGTCTTTCATGCCATTTCTTAGCTTGAGCATAATCACCTCCGCATCTGAAATTCAAATATTGAAATTAGGAATTTAATATAGGTACTTATAGCGTACGCATAGCCACAAATTAACTATGTAATTAGCGGAGACGCTATATTCTTAAACGCATCCCTTTCTTTAGAATCATAGTTCTAACATAAGCAAGAGATAGGATTAAAATCTAAGCTGCGATCCAGCGACAGGACAGGAGGTCGGAGTATACAAATTCATTCGAAGACTCTATACAATGAAAGAGGTTCGTAATTAATTAGTTTATATGAAAGCTTGTATAAATAAATAAATATTTGGGGACAATCTTACACAAATCGAATAGTCCCAAACTAAGCAAAGCTTGTACTATGGGTACTAGACGACGATATACATACGTATATAGATAAATAAATACTTAAATACATACAAAACATCCATGACTCAGGAACAACCGGGATTCGAACCCAGGACCTCCGGCTTCGTAGGCAGGGTCACTACCAACTAGGCTACTGAGGTCGTCAACCTAATAAAATACAGTAATAAATCGAGATACCTGGCAGCATGACCTAACCCAGCATAAGCTCTGGCTTCAATGGCTCTATCGCCCAGGTTTTGGGCAATTCGCAACACGTTCTCATGGTAGGCGATGGCTTGAGCGAAGTTTCGTCTGTAGTGGTATGAAGAGCCGAGGTTAGAGTATGCCCTTGCTTCTTCGACCTGATGAATAAATGCAATGATAAATACACCACAATAACATAATACACCTCATGAAAAATTTACTATAGTCCAAAACCAACATAAATCTACCTATCTAATCCTAAAAAAAGAATGGACTCAAAAAATGTTGCTATAGGTACCTGTACATAATTCAACATAATGCTAAACGAGCTTACATTTGATTGACTGAATGCCACAGCAGGTTGATGATGAACCAATTTGAGACCTTTTTACATGCCAAAACTACGACGAAAGAAATTGAAACTATACAGCCTAGAATATGATTCGGATCTGTACACTCTCTTATTTGTTTCACAAAAACGATTTCACCCGAAACCTAATTGTTTTAAAAGACGGGACGCCCCGGCGTATAGTCGTGCTAATTCAAAAAAAAAATGTGAAACAAAAAAAAGAGCTCACTGACGAAGTTAACAAGCGTATGCTTTTACCTGATCACCAAGTCTCCTGGCCAGCCTCAAATGCTGCGTATGGCAGTCCACCGCCGAATCAAACTCGCCCATGGCCAAATACACAGCCCCAACGTTGCCGATCTCCCTGGCTTCTTGCAGCCGGTCACCCATCTGCTTCACGAGCTGGACGCATTGCTTGTGGCTGGCCAGCGCGTTGGGGTAGTCGCCGATAGCGGTGTACACGTGACCGAGGGATGTGAGGGCGGCTGCGGCTGCTTGGGTGTCCTGCAACAACAAATTAACATACCAATAAACAAATAAAACAATGAAGTAATTAATTTAGTTTGAAAAGACCCATAGATTGTAAGTACTAGACTTATAAATTATTACTTGAAATGGAGGGAGGGCCAGTGCCCCAGTAGGCTGGTGCGCACCCTGCGGGGGAACTTTTGTTTTTAACGTTCTGATTTGTTTATACATTGTAATTCCAGAAATTTCCGAGTCCAGTACCGGCTGCAACGTATCTGAAGACGAATCCATAACAATTTGGCTTTTGTTTTCGTTAAGATTAGGATATTGTGTTCAAATATCTTAACCCACTTAGACAAAGCGGTGGGAATCAGATTCAATATACTTACGCCTTTACACTGAAACCATAGTGTCATCAAAGCAAATAATAAAATCATGACATGCCTCGCCCATAGAATCGATGAAACTAGGGCCACAGGCAAATTAATAGTTATAGGCAAACGTTAAGCTTTAAGCTTACAACGTAGATTATGCGAAACAATTCTTAACTTGCTCAATAAAGAAGCGTTATTGTCTGAACCTATTAGAGTATTATACCGTCTGCGAGTAGCTTTCGTAATCGATATTGCAATCGCGAATCATATAGTCAGGTATATTATCTCGAAGTGTAAGTACGCAATAGAGCAAAGGATATAATTTTTCACCTCCCTAGCTCGGAAAGCCCTTTTTAGGGTTCCGTATTTATTCTTTAAAAACAGATATCAAAACTGCATTTTATCCACAAGGGTATGCAAAGAATATTTGAAATCTGAACGTGTTATTAGTTACTTTTTAAAACATAATAACAATGTAAAGGCCAGCCCGGACAGGACAATTTTCGCTCATCTGATTCAATTGTCTGATCAAATCAGGTGATGTGGACGTGTTTTTTCTTGTTTTTGTTTTCTAGTTAAAATAAAGACTGATTTTATGTATTTCAGTTGTTTTTCTTATGTAGTATTTTCCTCGCTAAAGCGAAGGAAAAGACTTGTGTTACACACGGGTGCAAAGTTATATTTTACGTCTCATGTGTTGCAACACTCGTTACGCTCAGGATTCTATTATCGGACCACAGAATCCATTCGCTAGCTCGTAGTTCAACTCTAAAATATAATTCGCTAGCTCGTATTTATATTCCACACTCGCGGTTAAAACAGGGATCGGATACGGGTATTTTCTCCATACTAATTAAACCGGTATTATTTTGTTCTTTGTTTATGATATCATTTTTGATCGGGCAGTCTAATAATACGAATATGTTACCTAAACCTAAATACACGATAGAGTCCTACATTAAGAGCCTAAAATAATTCAAAATATTAGACTACTTCGGGGATTTTTGAAAAAACCGGTTCCGATCCCTGGGTTAAATACCTACAACTTAGGTACCACCCACAGTATAGGTATACCTCAAATAACAAATAACTATTAAAGGTCTTTCAAGCAATTAAGCAATCCGTTTTAAGCCCTTTTTCCCTTGTTAATAAAAGTACCTGCGCAATTGTCTGTAATCGGAAGCGGTTGTCTGGATGATAAAATAAGGCCGTTATAATATTTAATGATTGTGGATGTAGCTTAAAGTACATAGAAGTTACTTTAAAATAACTCCAAAGCATGACATCTTCATTCTGTTAAGGTGGCCGCAGTTATAAGATATACTACTTCGCTCTATAATATGTCTAATCCTAGTACTAACTACGATTTTTTTGTCGCTGAAGTGGTCGAAGACACATAAACCATAGCTCTAGACAAGTCACCGACAATATCAATAGATCCATCGACGCACGCTGTCTTCATCGTCGAACAGTTGGAATGTCTTGATCGTCCCTAATAAGTCCTGACTTCATAAAAGACCTGACAATAACTTTTTATAGACTTAACCCGCGAACGCTCGGTCGACGCTATAATAAATTTCCGAAGGACGTTTAATACCTCAGTGCCTGTCTGAGATTCCCGATTTTATTGGTGTAAGAGGATATAACATTTGCGATGGTATTAGTTCAATAGATACTAATTTTATATGGCCGGTTATTATAACGGGCGATTTTATGGTCTTCATTATGTTTATGATGTTGTAGTTGGAACATTTTTGTCGCAGAAGAATATCCTATATTCTGTTCACTTTCCTCATGAGTTATTACCAGAGGATTTAGATATAAATTAATAAATAAACCTAATACCAGAGCTATTGAAGAGCGTGTGGTTACACTCTAGGGGATATTTGCCTAGTTTAAGTAATTATGCCGAGAATTCTCATTAAAGGCTCCTGGGTAAGAATGCGCCTCGCGCTATATTCTGATCGTGACTGTAGCGAAACAGTTAAAAAACAGAAACCATGAAAATACCTCGCAGCCATTTAAATGCTATCTGCACAAGGCGACTCCATAGTAATTATATATTAAACCCACCCTCCGAGTAAATAAAATACCTGTCTAGGTTATTTTTATTCCTCGTTGTCTTAACTCGTGGGAAACCGAATCAAGAGGGATGGTAATTATGGGCTTGTGGGTATTTAAGAGTCGTCAAAACGAATGTACATTGCTAAACCTAGTGATCTCCGTAACAAGAAGGAGGGGCTTGAAACATTCGTTAAACCATTTGCCTTCGTTTATTAAAATGATATGTGCATCATCTTAATTCACGCGCTTCCTCTTACGTGAGCGCAAAGCCAAGGGGTGAGTGAGACGTCCTTATAGTGACATGGGATTGGAATTAAATTGTTAATTACATTCTAGGCATGTTAAACAAAAGACAGTGTCGTTAGCAGACAATTTATTATTTGACTCTCGCTCATATAAATTACGGCTAGTACGAGTATCTACTTCTAGATGCTACTTTTAGTGAAAAAAAAAGTTAGTAAAATAATTATTACAACCTTTTATATAGTTTCACCTGTACCGATGTTTGTCATCAAATCTTGCAAATTAAATTTGATTCACTTCCCGGTAACCGATTGAGGTGAAATTGTGCATACATGTGTAAAACGCGTGACAATGGAATATTATGATGACATGGTGCTGATCTGATGATGGAGCTGGAAGGTGGCCATAGGCACTTCGCAATGAAACGACACAACCTCATCGAGTTTGGGCTCGTTTTTGACTCGTTAGAATCGTCTCAAGTAGTTGATGACGGTATACAGAAAAGTACCTGCAGTCGGCAATAAAAGCTTGTACCAAAAATGAAATTTTTGACAGAAACTCTTTTAATCTTAAGGTGCTGCTTTGTTTGTGTGAGGTGTGCAATAAAGTATTTGTATTGTATTGTATTGTAGTGCTTGTGAAATATTGACTGACCACCAAATCCGATGGATAAATGAGGTTGGGTACAAAAGTAGCCGTTGTGCTATTGGATAATAAATAAGTACAGTTACAGACGTTACAGTAGCACAAAAGCAGCAAATATCCAATGCGCATTGCACTGCTTTTAACACGCACTACGCGTACTTGCCCTTTTAGAAAGTTTTCAACAGAGGTGTATGCCCCCCCCGCCTATATACACGTTATAGGGATGGTCGAGTTTGAAAATTTGACAGACTATACGAAATAAGAGTCACATAAGAAATAAATAATGCCAAGAAATAAAATAAAATTACAAGTAAAACTGTTTACATGAACAAACCATTTACTGCTGTAGGTCCACATGCAGAAAAGGTATAGGATTGCAAATACTGCTATGCGCCATTATGCGGGACCTTTTGGTGCCTATTTGTATATTCGTTATGAATGCAGAAATGATGACCATAAAGTATCACCTTTTGTAAGCAGATATTATGATGCCTTTTAAATGCAGGTTATCGCGGCCCCTGGATATTGTGTCAAAAGCGTAAAATATCGAACAAAAGTGAATATATTATATCAGGCTCGCCATTTGGCTTTGCCATAAGTTTGTGCGATTTATTTTTTGTATTATGATTAACATTAACTAAAATAAATTAAAACTAAGTTAAATCTAAAAAAGGCCCTCGAGGCATTGTACCGAGGATGCTGGTGGCATTTCCCCGCTGAATTGCAATGCTGATGCGTTGCGCGAGTTTTTTTTTTGGATATTTCCAAATACAATGCTACGTTTCAAAGTCCAGTTTGTCGTATTTACAACTAACTACCTGCCTAACTTATTGCTGCCTAGCTACCTTATTGGAGACCGTTGGAAATAAAAGAGGAAAGATGCTGGGACATCTTTTACGACACGACGAATACATTAAGACCGTAGTGGAGGAGAAAGTTGAAGGGAAGCGGAAGAGAGGAAGGCCAAGGAGAACGTTCATGGATCAGATAAAAGAAAAAGTAGACGTCGAGTCGTATCAGGCCCTAAAAGAAAAGTCTAGAGATTCATGGAAATTGCTTCACCGACAAGCTCTTTTTAAGAAGAAGAACCTGCCTAGCGCTATCCCGGTTGCATTCTTATCGACTTTGAGCTACAGTTACCTGGGTGAGCTCACCCATCACGTCTAACGAAACTAGACCTCTGATTACGCTTCGTTACTACGAATAGCGGCTTCAAGATATATTTGTGGGTGAGCGTTGAGGTGAACTTAAAACAAGTTACAGAATAGGGGGGCAGATGTAGTGCATAATTATTTTCCATCGTATTTTCACGGAAACGTACGAACGTGTCTTGCTATTTCAGTCGGTCATACTACAAAAAGTACTGAGGTTGACTGAAGTAGCATGACAAATACGAACGTTTCCGAGAAAATACGATGGAAAACAATTATGCACTATACATTTGTACCTACCTTTATTTACCTTAATAATGTAATAGCTGTCAATATGCAGAAGCCGCGAGACTAAAAGCGTTTAGGTATTTATTTCATACCGTTTTTATTAATACTTTTATGAGGTAAATGACCCAATGCTCGACACCTTAATGCCTAATAGTTGACACCTATTGTTTACCTCTAGTGGTTTGGAATAGGGTTCAATAGGACAGTGAAGGGCACTGGGACGTTTACCTTACTTCACATTCTAAACATACCTGTATATGACTGATTACCTAACTTAACTTACCTTGACAACAACTGACGACAAATAAATATCCCAGGCATGCCCGACGAAAACAAATAAAAAGAGTCGAAAGCAAATAAAAGCATAGAATGCGGCGCATCCTTTCACTGAGGAAGTTAGAGGATAAGAGAAAAAAAATATCCGACGACACACCGCCAATAGGGTCTTTGTCTCGACGAAATGCGCTAGGGATTGACGAGAGTTCGTTATATCGATATTTTTCATAGTTGGAAATTTCTGGTAACAATAGCTGTAGTTAAAAAAAAATAAAATAAAATAAAATATCAAGTATATTAAGTCAATTTTGTTTCTGTATCTGTGTAGGTATACCTAACTGCAGAAGATATAGTTTTGTCGATATGGTTTATGGTGTAAATAATTTAGTAGTGCTGATATGCTTTGGTTCAAGGAGACATACGATTCTGGTTATTCCGGTCTGATACTTAAATCGAATCTTTAATTTTTATTTCGTTTTCACTGCGACCTTTGTGTAAAAAACAAACAAACCAACCGGAGTAAATACATTGAAATTTATTTCGAATCCTTAAACAGAGTATCTTTAAAACTGAACAATAATTAACAACTTAGAATTGTTGAAAAAGCCTCGACATTTTCATTTCAAAGTTCAGTATCTCAAAACCGTCTTAAGCGATTTTGTTGAAACGTACTATTAACTAGCTAAGAAACATCTCGATCACGTCAGATTCGGGACAAAAAATCGCATTAAAAGCGGTCCATTTCTTTAGGAGCTACGATGCCACAGACAGATACACAGACACGTCAAACTTATAACACCCCTCTTTTTGCGTCGGGGATAAAAAACGGATGCTTTAAAAAAACTGGTATTAAATACCTATACGACCAGAATTAATAAGCTAAACTTAATTTTCTCTATAGCCTATTTTGTATCCCACTGCCGGGCAAATCGCTGACCTTATTTCCACCACACGTCTCGGTTCTAATAAAAAAGAGTAAGTACTTATATCAGCCACGTAATTTTTTATAAGAAAACACTAAGAAACCGAATTGTGGTACTTGAGTTCCATTTTAAAGGTTTAAAGCCCACTTATTAAAACTTGGCACACCTCAGCCCGAAACTTTATAGTGGCGAGTTGCCAAGGCAATGATAGTATATTCCGAGGTGTTGTCATTACGGTACCGGATCGATAACATAGCGACAACCTTAAGACCGCATAATCGCTTTCAATCTTAACATAACATGCCTTTACCACGCGATATCACCGCAACAGGTCTTAAAATATCGATATCGAGTTTAATACAAACGGGCAGCACTATCAATCGGACGGGCAACAATCTAACTAATTAAGTATGTGCAACATGAAACGATAACGTGGTGATTTACATACCGGCCTCGCTTTCCAGCTAGAGTTTGTGATGGTTATCAAAGAGCTGCTATGGCACTGGAAGGCTGGGCGTGTGACACGGTGTCCCATTGTGTCGCTACTTGTTTCGCGGCCTTTGTAAATAATACTCGAATGAGATGTACGTTTATCAACCTTTATTATGTTCGCTTTTGTTTTCTTGTTGTAGGAGTTCCGCATGGATGTTCTTGTGCACAAAATTTTATTTTAATTCTGGGTTTACTATGGGTTGAGTTACTGATCATTTATTACCTTGCCGGTAATTTCGACCGCGTGGATTGGATATCCTTCGTCGTATCTCCGTTCAAACATCTACCTTTCCCTGTTATCTGTTTCACCTTTTTAAGTTACTTACCTACTTACCAAAATTCAGCAGAGTAAACGTGAAAAGGTTACAAAATTAGCTATTTATATTTTAACATTTATAATAATATAGTTTGCCTTTTAGTTATGATTAGCATTGCTCCTTCCAGAAATTTCCAATGTTGCTTTTCATATGGAAAGGTAATTAAAAAAAAAAAACAAGAACAAAATCAAATCCAATCGAAACTTGCCTTGACTTCACGTGAATGCTTCCAGACGCTTCTGAGAATATTCCTATATTTTTGAGAATAATCTGCATCTAACTAACTGTAAACTAAAGTGATGTACACAGTAAAACTCCCACTACCTGCCATAAGTATTGAAATTGTTAAGTTCAAGTAAAGTCGCAATGCACTAATGCGCCAAATTCGCACATGCAAAACTCTTATTCAATGGCCAAGTTCCATAAAGTAATATCGACAGTAATTTAATCCAAAGAAATATCACAGTAACATTAACTAGTGCTATTGCCTTATTATTTCGTAAATAGCAAGCAGGCTTTGCTCCCACCGCCTTTACAAATATATTCTAAAGTGAGCTTTATTGCCTACGTAATAAAGGTTTATAATTTTCAATCCCTTAGATGTACGCTCAATTAGGGTTATCACAATCTATGAGGGGTTGTTTGGGGCGCTGTTTAAAAAAAACCCTTAATTTTAGCATTTGGAAATGATATCAGTTGGGATTCAAAATCACGAGTTGTTATGTTTTCATCTTTTGCTACTAACTATAAGAAAAGAGGAGTACCAATCAAACAGTTTTTTAAGATGCATGATGGACACTTGCCATTTCAGGATCGTATAACATTCAAATAATGACTGAAAATAACGGGCATTTTCATATGTGAAACATGTGAAAGGTGGAACTCAGTAGAACAAGGTTTCAAATAACCACTAACTAAATAGCAAGATATGCGCGACATCTGCGGCGGTTAAAGATTTAAATACCTACCAATAAAATCTGAATAACGCGGACCACCGGTAGCAGCCCTATGTGCAATCGGATACGCGCGTTAATATGCCCTTTTAATCTTTGACGAGCGCCTCGAATGGCGGCGTCTGCGCACCTGCGGTTGACGCGTTATGCTAGGCATTCGCTAATGAACCTAGCTTAGCTCACATGTTACTGTCAAATGATTCCCGGTTATACGCAGGAATTCTAGGGAACAGTGCGTATAATCCAGCGGGAGATAATCAGCGTTTTGCGTCTTGTGCGTTCAATGGGTTTTTGGATTTGAAACGAATGAAGCAAAGTACCTAGTTATTTCCGATTAAGGATAATAATGAGATTAGTTTTCACGTAGGTTTCCTCACTACTTTGCTCTATTCAGTTAAGTACATACCTATTTATCTTCTTATCTACAATCAGGTTTAGGCTGTTAATAGATTTGAATGCAGGGCAAATGTTGTAAGTCCTAGTAGGTAAGAAATTGGGTTATTTGGAATGATTATTGACAGTTTTCTTTAAAAACAAAGTTTAAACCCACTTCAAATCAGTACCCAAATCGCTTCAAGTGTGCCTGTAAAATTTGAAGAGATTCCTCGATTTCTCCAGGATATAGCATCAGATCCTGGCCTGATTACCACGGGACTTGACGGGACCACCTTGGAAGTATACCCTTTCAAACAAAAAAAGAATTTTCCAAATCGGTCCAGGCGTCTTCGAGTAATCGGCAAACATACATAAACAATAAAAGATTCCAAAGAATTGAGAACCTGCTCCTTTTTTGAAGTCGGTTAGAAAGCATATACACGTTCATGATGCAATTGGGAGCTACATAGTATGTTGCATCGAAAGATGTTGTTTGATATGGACACTTATTTTACATCTACATACATATGCGGTGTGACTGTGTAAGTGTCCACAAAGTACAATAGGGTGAATCTAGACCCAATTCCATCGACGGTAAGAAAAATAAAAAATTATTGCCTGGCCAAAAATTATTGCTCTCACCACCATTAATACCACAGCGATTAGAAAAAAAAAATTGGCTGTAAATCCAAAAAATAGTACATTGTTTAACCCCTCCGGCCGCGATGGCAACTGAGTTTGGTAACCAGTTGCCGAAAAGTAATGAACATTCTTCTTACGCAACCAGTTGCCAAACACGAATGACTATTCTTGTTACAGAACTATAGTTGCCACCTAAGAATTTTTCAAATCTGGTTACTTAACAGGACTTAACATTCTCAGTTCACAACTCAGTAATAAATCCAAAGTCACATTTCTTTCAAAAGAATTAAACTGAACCCTTATAGTTTAGACAATACACGAGTAGTTTTCACTTAACCCTTTACCATGTTTTCCTCCCACATTGTATGGATTAGGTGATCACTCGTCACGCGAAATGAGTTTCATTTGGTCACGGCTATTTTGTTAGGTTTGTTTAGTTAGAATTAAAAAGAGGAAATATTATTAAACTACATTTGTTGACGAAAAATCCCCGAGAAAGAAGAACCCTGCTAAAAGAAAACCGAATAAAGAAAATAGTTCAGCGATGTTTAAAAGGGAAAATTTCCATTTTTAAGTGCATTGAAAAGCTGCGAAAAATAAATTTCATTTCCACTTGATAAGGCACCTCTTTTGAATTTGACACAAAAAAGAATGATAAAGAATTCAATTTGACGCATTCGTTGTTGACAGTAAATATCGATATATAATTTCGCTACACCTCGCAACTTACATTAGCCATATTAGATAAAATTAGGCACATAAATATTCGCCTTACTTATAATAAAATGATTCGACGGGCATACGACAACGAGGAGAAATGCATGTTCAATGGATGCCAGAACCAGCATTTGGTACAGGTGCCGGATATGGACAAGGCAAAGATTTTACTGCAATACAATTTTTATTTACCTCCGATGAGCCGAATGTGCCTACCTCATTATCAAGAACGCAACTGGATAAATTTAACGCAGTCTGAAGAATACACCACCATCTTCACTAATGAACACACGGCAGACATAGTAAGAATCTTTAGAGAGGTAGTAGGGTCAATAAATTCTAGTGTACAAACATTAGTACAAAATATACAAAATCTTTAAAGTGTTATTTATATTGAGAATTGAGTTCACTCGAGTGTTCGCGGGACTCTTAACACGAATTAAAAAAAATGTTATACTTTTACGACCTCTTGTATTTTATTTTTGTGTCATGTAATTAGAGTACCTAGTAATAGATATAAGTAGACATGTTGTTAGCTTTCTAGATGACTGATTTACTTCTATAAATTCTAGATGTAAACTGTTTTGTAATAGATATAACACAGCAAATAATCGATAACCTTTATTAATAGGGCAAATCAATTGATAGATGTCAACTATGTCAGACAGAAAACGTAACGAGAATACATCTAGCTTGAAAAAGGTTGGAATGTATGTTTAATCCTTTAGTAATTTTGGTTGCATAATAAGACTTTTTTTATTTTTTGGCAACTGGTTGCGGAACTACGAAGGTAAAAGTAAATAGTTCTGTAACGAGAATAGTCATTCGTGTTTGGCAACTGGTTGCGTAAGAAGAATGTTCATTACTTTTCGGCAACTGGTTACCAAACTCAGTTGCCATCGCGGCCGGAGGGGTTTAACGAGGGGCGTAAGTGGAATATTGCTAACGAGAGTCTATCAGAAGCCCGACGCCGAAGGCGGAGGGCTTTTGATGACTCGAGTTTGCAATATTCTTACGCCCGTGTTATACACAATGTTTTTCATCACATTTGCGAGGAAATAAATAACAACAAAAGACAGAAAAAAGTAAGTTTCATACAGCCGCACCAATCAAAAATTGACAACTTCACTTCCAGATCAGTGCTAGTAGAGCGCGCAGTTCAATATTTCAACCAATCACAGAGCAGTATTCTTGCGGGGCGGGGCGTCGTGACCAACTAGATTTTTTTATTCAACCAATCACACAGCAACCAGATTTGCTTAAGCCAATCAGAGGGTTCTATTATTTTAAAACTAAACTTAACAGCCCGTGGGAGGTAAAACGGCTATAACTGCTCTGCACGCTCGCAAGTAATTACGCCATTTACGAGCAAGTGTGATGAAAAAATATTAAAACACCCTATTTTATTATGTGCACTCAGTGCACTTTATGGAGACTCACACTGTACATTAAATGTAATACATAACCATGAATGTTTATTTTCCATCTTAGGTTAGATTTTTCACAAATTAATGTCGAGTGTACACTGTACAGTGAAATGTGGTAGCGTATTCTTTTGTTATGGCACTTGATTTTCTCCTGGCATGTTGTTTTAACTTTGTACATTTTATTTTAAGACTTGCTCATGCGCCGTCATTCAACCGTGCAAGCGACATATACGCATGTATTCGACATTTAAGGCACAGTCACAGAAAAATAAACCTTAACGGACATGCGCTTCTATCAGATAACTTCGTATTTGAGCTATGTCGAACATGGCCAAACTCGTTCACCATACGGCTCATTTTTCCATAGACTGTCTCTTATTTACTTATAAGAGTTTACGGCCATACCTAACATTGTTGCTATAAAATAAATATCGGAGTCAATAACTCCATGTTTAGGTATACTTATACCATTAAAATAATTCGCCGGCCGTAAAAATTTTTAATGCGATTTTTATAGCAAAATTCTTTTTGGCTTCCACCGGGACAACGGTACTGGTTTGGTTGTGGGTCTGTAGGTATTGTTACTGCTAATTTAAAACGAGTATTTTATTTTGCCCGCAATTATTACTTAGATCGAATCATACATAGGTACAGTAAGGGAAATGTATTCACGTACCACGGTAGAACCCTGTCGCAATTGACAGGTCGCCGTCACTCAAACTCGAGTGATATGTCACCTTATTGCGATAGGGTTCTACGGTGGTACGTGTATACATTTCCCTTACTGTACCTGTATTTAGGTACCTACGTAATTACAAATAATTAACATTTCAACGAGAAGGTTTTTTTTAAACCACACAATGCTGTTATAGATACAAGAACTTAAGGTACGGACATTGGTTCGTAACGTTACTGTGAACCTAACCAGTAGACTAGTCCAGGTAATTTAAAAAGGCAGGACTTGTTTTTTTATTGCGTACCCAATTAATAATTTTGTCTTTAAAACATATGTAGGTAGTGTCAGGTAAGTAGACATAGACAAGTCATTTTGAAGTATTTGTTCGATCAATTTTTTAGATAAATTCAGTACCTACATTTAATCCTCAGAAAAAAAAAATTACAAAAAGTATGCCAATATATATCAGTAGGTATCAAGAACAGGGTTAAAAAACGCCGCAGATCGTTTAAAGTTACCTCTCGAGCAGCGAGTACCTAATTATTATTATTCTCGGATTACGGATTCCTGAATGTTGGCAACATTTCGCGGTTATTTGCGAGGCGCGTTTTTGTCGACGGACGGCATCGGCGCGGCGCGGGACGTGTTAAATATTTCTTACGATTGTTTGTTCTTGGGATTGTTCCAGCCCTGATTGTTCCCCATATAAAATAAAATAAAGAATTTTATGCCTTGTCGTAATTGAATCGTGACTATTGTACATTTATACACATTACTCCATGTCAAGTTAACATATTTTATTAGTTACAACTTTTATACCTATGTTACTTACAAATAAGTTTCTGTCAATTTTTTTTTGTACAAAGTTTTATTGCCGACTGTACTTTTCTGTATACCATCATCAACTACTCATAGAGTGAGACGATGCTAACGAGCCCAAATTTGATGAGGTTGTGTCCTTTCATTGCGAAGTTCGTATGGCCACCTTCCAGCTCCATCATCAGATAGCACCATGTCATCATAATATTGCATTGTCACGCGTTTTACACATGTATGCAAAATTTCAGCTCAATCGGTCACCGGGGAGTGGATCAAATTTAATTTGCAAGATTTGATGACAAACATCGGGACAGGTGAAAGTAAATAAAAGCTTGTAAAAAATAAAAGGCTTCAAATCTTAACTAGCATGGGTTCTTGGAGAGAAACAAATGTTTGTATGGGAGCAACTACAATTAAATAATATAAATACCCAAAAAAATTTGTCAAAGACGGACCTCGCTGGCGGCAGCCGAAACGCTTTCTACCGATTTACATAAATGTATGACGTCACACTTTGCTATTTGAACTAATCGTTCTATTGAAAATCAAATAAATTGCTGTTTCGGTCGCGGAATACTGCCTTTAGGTGCATAGTTGTCATACAATTTTGTTTCTATAAAAGCTTAACCCTTTGACAGCTCAAGACGGCCACAGCCGCGCGTGCGTTTTCGTTAATTTTATGTAATAAAAAGCTTTACAAAAAACTTGACCCATTTTTTTTATAGTTCATGATCCGTACATTAATTTTGACATGACAATATTTATAAATATATATCAGAAGTTTCATTTTATTCATTTTTTTGTTTTGCACCATCGCTGTCAAAAGGTTAAGGATTCTATTGGTAGCTTTAAATTTACTCTTGGACAATAAACTTTCAGGGTCCGTATATTTTATGATTTTAATTATATTTGGTAATTTATACTTTATTACAATAATCTGATGGTTTACTATTGATATTTATTTATCTCATAATATTGCATTGCATTATAAACTACATTAATGTCCATTTATAAGAATTAATACTATGATCGTCAAGGCAAGGGTACAATTTAAGAGTTTTAACAGAGTTTTATTCATTTAGCAACACTACGTTATCAGTTTTAATATGAGGTCACAAGCCTATTCTGAGAAATGCATTAATTTTGAAATTATAGTTTAAATACAAAAACACATCTGCATACTGCATCTACAAACTAGTTACATTAATTAATGAATAAAGTAACTGCTTTTACTGTTTTACTGCACTGCATGTCACCTGGAGGTTGTATGGCTTGGTAAATGAATATATAACACATTGGATGGCAACGGCGTGTCTTGCAAGGTGATGACTTCAGCTGGTTAATGTTACTGTCAGTTGTTAGCTTTGTTACCGATGTTACATTGCGTGCCGAATAAATTTGTATGAAAATAATAAAACTGTTTTTTTTTTAACTGGAGATACCAATTCATTAGGGCTTATACTTCCTTCCTTTCCTTTGTACTTCCTTTTTTCTGTTCCTGTTTTCACTTTACAATGTTTTATGTACGGCCATGGACTTTAATTGTTGAGCCATTTAGAGCTCACTTTATACTGGACACTTCATAGCTTAACTACAAAACAATCAAAATTAGTTGACACCTAAATGACTCAACAATTAAAGTCCTCGACTGTACAATAAAGTAATAACATACATACATATACTTTCAGCCCTTAAAATATATGTTCTTATGGAAGTCACACACTGTCCCTGGGTCAATCAACTATTTCTTGTTGTTATTCTGTCCCGTTAGCCAGGAGACAAAACTATAGAGTTTCTTAGAAAAATCGTTACAATACGGACTTCTAACGTGCCTAGAAGATGGTCCATACAAAAAGGGGTTGAACATGACAAGAACACCTAATATTTGATGATTTAAAACCCATAAATCGCAGTTTTAAAAAGTGACACAGAGGACACTAGTGACAGAAAATAGTTGATCCACCCTCCTATACAAAAATGTTAAGATCGAGTTCCAGATTTCGACTTCGACTGTTTCTTTCTCCAATCAAATGACTCTTAACTCTATCGCACTTATACTGTGGTTCAACAACACACGTGAAGATAATGAGCAGCTTTTCTATGAATTTCTACAAGAATTTCTGTTTAGACTTTATGTAGTAGCTTGCAATGTTGTTGAATCAATTTACACTAGTTAAAGCTACTTACTATGTTGCTGACTGGTCGAGTGGGTATTATGCGGCCTGCGACGTGTTTTGACTTCACATGGTATTTGTAGCAATTATTGCGTTAAAATTTAATTTTGATAATATATTAATTATGTCGTAAAAATAAGTATAATTAGTGATTAGTAAGTAGTAAGCACTAATATATATAATTTTACGTCAACATACTACAGAGTGGGTATTAATTGTAAGCAAAATTTGACAGCTAATTAATGTCATCAATAAAGGCAGTGGTGGCAGGCAGTATGTGAACGATATCTTCCAAACGATTTTCGAGACAGTAGTCCCCCCCCCCGTAGCCCTCTGACACACATGCATCGGAGGACTACGGGGGATTTTAGCTACAAATGGGGATTAAGCTGCTACGAACGTAGCGTAGCATTGAATGAGGTAAATTATAATTTATGCTTTTTCATAACTTTAAGTGTTCAATATTTGTTAAGTTGCCCATTTCCTAGCAAGAATGTTAATCACGTTTAACGTATTTATGTGCTCTCACGTGTCTTACAATATCTGCCAGCATTTACTATTGAATTGGTCGAGGGAATTCCAGAGGAAGTGGCGAGCACTGTTATACCTTCATCTGCACCACTTAGTTACAATGTTGCTGCTGGTCCGACGGGGTACGATCTCGCTCAAAGGAAGAATGTCTTAAGAACGTACAAATTCCATATAATCTTACATTTGTCTCCCTTGCCGAAGATACAGCCTGATTCCACAAATAAGTTGGGTGTACACTGTATCGATTAACTTTGTATCGATATAGAAAGCAATCAACAGCGAGACTATATAACAAACCAGAAGATATATCGGTTCTGTTTTATGTTTGCCTATCGCAAGTAAGCCGCAATTCAACTGGTTAAGTATACACAAATATTTATAACATTAATGGACAAATTTTGTAACGCCTAACCTAACCTTTTCATCTATCAAAATTAACCCATTCGAGGCCACGCATCGCTATGTGGCCGTAGCGCGTAGCAGCGCTTTTCCGCTCTGTAGCGGAAATCGCACGTAGAGGCATGACCCATATGTTGAGTCACTGGCCTTGAATGGGTTAAATTATCAAAGTATTCTTTTATATAGTTTTTACCATAAGAAATACGAATAGGTATAAAACTATTTTGTTATAAAAACAAGATTAATTTTTTATTTTTATCTTGTATGGTTAAAAAATCTTTATCTTTTTATAAACAATACCTTCTTAAAATCTAAATCTAACTTAATACAATTAATTTGAAAATTAAAATCGTAGTTTTATTATCTGTATGTTACGTGACCGAAAAACGCCGACCGCCATTTTGTCTTCTGTGAGTGACGTCAGACAGCAAATGCAAAAATCAGAAAGCGTAGACGGACATGCACATTTGACATTTCTATGTTTCTGCACATAGTATCTTCTTAAGTCTATGGTGTTGCAGTTATGACGTCACGATAATGGCAGCTGCCTTTTTGGCGCGAATACTTGACGTTCAAATTTCAACCATTATTTATTTGCATAAAGCGATATTATTTTGAGGAAATTAAAATACCAGTTGATTATTGAATCTATACGAACATTTTAAATATATCAAAAAAAACGTAGGATAGCCTATTCAATTTGGGAATACTCGTAAGTAGTAACATTAGATATTCCTGTCCAAAATCAATAGGTATCCAGTTGATTATGCAAAAATGTACTATACTCAGACATCTGGAGTTTGACCACCGAGTAGAGAGAGCAAAATGCCACTGTGGCAGCACGAAATGCATAACAACTTGATAGGCAACTTATAGCTGACAATCTGATAGATAATAGGAATTGAAAAAAAAATGTGACACTACCCGCTAGTTTGACTCTACACAAAGAACTACCTCGATGTAATTAGTAGTTCAGGATATTGTAAAATTTTAAAACTTTACAATCTTCTTAACGCCATTTCAATGATAACGTAACGTGTGATGCATATTAAAAAGTAAAAGAATAAAACGAATGGATTTCCCTGAGCACAGGATGTCCTGCACGCGTCTTGCGTAAAAATCCACTCGTGGACACAGGGCTTTACATCTGGTAAAAAAAGAAACGTATCTCGTCGTCTATCTTAGTATATACTAAACTTAAGCTAGAACATCATAATGTGCATTGGAACTTCATGAAATGCGCCCTTTTGATTCTAAACCAGTGAATATTAACATACGCTGTGTGCGGCAGCGCCTTCAAAGGCTAATAACATGCAAAGCTCATACGCTCATCGCTTGTAAATATGTGCCGTACATTATTTAAGACGATTTGCAGGTCAAAGAACAACATTAACAATGAATTAACATTCAACATGTAAATGACGTGTTTATACTTTGCCGCGTCCAGTCTGTCATATATTTACCGTGGTGAAATCGAGAGCGGAGGAATGATACGATTCTGAATGATTTTAAATTTCGAATATGTACAATTATTTTATCAGGGGTTGCATGTGCTTTCAGTATAAGCACAGTAAGGGACATTTCCCTTAAAACCACGTAACTTTTTCGCTTTTCTTACTATGACAATAAGGCATAAAAAGGTACGTGAATGAATACATTTCCCTTACAGTACCTTCTTCTTTTATTCTATTGAGATCTAAATTTAATCTATTGAGTGAGATATAAATTGCTCCTTATTATTTGAACTCGATTCTATTGTCATGCATGGCGTTAGTATGCATGTTCAGATATTTTTCAGCATTCTGTACAGAATAGATTGATTACTAGCTGGCGTCAACAGGGGGATTTATCAATATGCTTTTGCATTATAATGACATCATTACGTACATTGTCATCCGCAGAATTCGAAGGTTGCAGATGCTTTTCTGAAGACGATCTCGAGTGCCGAATACGCTCAAGTAATGTATATAATATAATAAGAATTATAATATTAGTGAACAATCTTACACAAATCGAACTAGAATATATATAGACTCTAAAAACTAAAAGCCACTCTCAGTGCACTTCTCTCCCTGAATCAGATGTATGTTATAATTATAACCTATCTTCCGCGGTCCAGCCCGTTTGTGGGACGTTAAATCTTTCTCAGAACTATATTTATATGTTTAGAGATACTATTTGTCTTCAAGCTAAGTTATCGTAAAGATCAATATCAAGTTTTACTTTATTCGCCCGCAAACCGACTGTTCCCTAATTATATATAATCGTATTCATTCAATATAAATTCGCTTTTAACACTACAATATGCCGTTGCCTAGGTCTGTTTTCTCAGTGGACGTGGCGTAAGCAACATCTCCTGATGATGCCTCGTCGAAACACGTGTCGAGGCTTTGTCATTATTGGTTGTGGTTAGTTGTAGGTAATTATTTGCATGATGCACGTGGGAGGGTTGCATTTAACCGCATGCAAAAATATGCAAATAGGCATCTCATCATCGCTAATAGACCTGCACGTTTTTTAGCGGAGTAGCAAAGGTATATTGTTCTCGTAAGTAGCTTATCATGGACTTCCGCAAAGTAACGCCTGATTCAATCAATTAGTTGCCTAGAAATGTTTTTGTACAGTCGAGGTCATAAATTATATTGTACGTTTCCAAAGGTTCAAAAATATCTATGCAACCTTATGCCCTTGACAATAAAGTCGGGTTCACATATTTTTGACCACTTTGTCCGTGCACATATTTTCGAACTCGACAATACAGGCGCGAGCGTTTTCATGCTCGCCTGGTCGGTTATCCATACACACTGAATAATCACGAAATAAAGTTTGACTCAGGAAGTTTACCTACTTACAAATTGTTTCTTTGCGTGATCTCCTTGCCTATTTTCGCATTAAAAAACTAAAAACAAACATCGCTTGATACGTGTAATAACATGTAATTTGAAATTAAAACGAAAGCCTTATAATTTCCTCATAGTGTAGTTATCCGGCGGACGATTTATCACGCGTGGTTAAACCATTAAGATCTCGTGTGTTTTGACATAGGACGTAAATCGACTGCTCGGCTACTTTACTTCATATATCTCTTCTGCGTCTAAATCAAATATAAACCGTCTTTAATACGACACAGGGTGGATTTTCGAGTGAGAGGGATGATTGAGATATGAGTTTATGAAGGTAAGTAGTTAAACTAACAGTTGCTTAAGCGCCTTCCTACGTCCTGAGATGCAAAGTAACCATTATAGTCATTATATCGGTAGTATAAATACATGTATATAGCAGGATGCATGTGTATCGGCAATATAAATAGCAGGAGTTAGTTAAAAGGGATATTATGTGTTAACGTGATAAGTATTGGAATGTTACTCGTTTTTAATGTGAACCGACTACAATGTCAGTCTTAGCCTATGTTATAGGGGCCAGCAATTAATGCGTAAGCTCAATTTGCAAATATAAAATTATAATACCACACAACTTGTGCTAAGGTAGCTTTATTGCAAAAATCAACTCAATTTTATTGTCCTGCGCATAAAGCCAAAGGCTTTCTCTGGAATGACAATAAACCTTTGAAACATTGAAATTTATTCCACAGTCGTGAAAAGCGAAGAATTGACCCTGTAACTTGTAAATGAAGCCAACGTAAGGGCTCTCGTAACAATAACAAAACTCAATTAGCCATTTCTACTTCATAGCCGGTGCCGGTATTCAGATATTCATTTATGCAATGCTTCAGACTCGCCAGCGGGTGTCACCAAGAGTCTTGCTGTATAGTTCAGGGCACATCCAGTTAGCCCAAAAGAATACTTGAAACCAAACTTGCATTTCATAGAAAGGACGAGTAGCTATCGATGCGCCCTCAACGTGTCCTTATAGGATCCTTGTGTGCGTGGTTTGTTGCTTAGCAGTGTCTCCAAGAGATAAACACTGCGAAGTTCTGCTGCACATAGTCAGTCATCAGTGATCAATAAAAACCGGTCAAGTACGAGTCGTGCGAGACGGACGGAGTTCCGTACCATTATCTAAAAAAACTGCAAAAATTTCTCGTTTGTTGTATGGGGGCATAAGTTAATGTATGATTTTACTCTAAAATATCAAACAACTCATTGATGCATTTTTGGCCCCGGACGCGTAAAATTGCCACCATGGACAAATGCCCAGCACTCAATAAAGAAAATAATAACAAAACTGAACTAAGCGGCTCCCCCACCGTATCGCCTAGCTAGAAACTTGGCCACGGCCAAGTCCTGCTGCATGTATCTAGTTGATCGTCGCGTCCTACTGACTCAGGGGCCCTGAGTCAGGGCACAGTGGGCGGAGGAGAGCGCACTAAACACGGAGCCTTAAAAAAAGCTAGTTCAGAACTCGATAAAGAAACAATTAACTAACCTTGCATTTCATAGCCAAGACGAGCTGATACCGATGAGCTGTCAGCGCGTCCTTATACGACCCCTGGCTGAAGTAAGCGGCGCCAAGATTCCCGTGCGCTCGACACTCCCCCGCCGTATCGCCAAGACTCTTGGCCACTGCCAAGTCCTGCTGCATGTAGTTGATGGCCGCGTCCAACTGACTGAGGGCCCAGTGGGCGGAGGACAGGGCGCTGAACACGGAGCCCCTGTGGAGGACGGTTGTAATTATTATTCACGAACATGACACGAGTAATGAGAACATGGAAGGAAAGTATATCAAAAATAAAGCTGGCGTGAACTAGGGAATTCTTAGAAACGAATGATGATAAAGATTTAAGTTCAATGATAGGCAGCTTGCCATCTGTTACTGTAGGTACAGTCGACTACAAAGAGATCGATACGGCCAAAGTTACAAAAATATGTATACACGACTTTATTGCCTTAGCGTTAAGGTCGTGTATACATATTTTTGTAGCTTTGGCCGTATCGATCTCTTTGTAGTCGACTGTACTATGAATGATAATGGACACTGAAATTGCAACTGTAACTTTATAAAAATAAGTTGCATTATTGTTCATCCTCACAAAATTATGATGTACTGTGGACGCAGAGTTGTAGCAGTTTTAGTAAAGCACTATTTTGTACCTCAGTGCTCGACTTTTCATAATAGTAACAGCATGAGGTATAGCGACTTTAGGACCACTTTTATGAAAACCAATCAAATATTAGATTCATAAGATATTTGATGACATTGTAAAATCCAAATGACGTAATTGGTCCCTTGCTGGATTTTCTACCTACAATTATAGTTGAGGTTGTTTGAGTTGGCCGAATTGCGTCAAAGTAGTCCGTTTAAAAAGCAACTCTATTGACCAAGGTAAAAGATTCAAATTCCAGTGACAGTTTTTATAAAATGTCCGCTAGGTATAATAAATAATCTCAATCATACACTGACGTCCATCAAGAATAGTCTAATCAAGATAGAACTCAATTAAAAATTCAAAAGCGTACAATAAAATATTGATAATAACTGGTTATAAAGCTGGACAAACACTGGTACGGGTACACCATCCGGCCCAGCGGAACTCGTGTGAAAGCGATTAAAATAATCCGAGATAAATATTTTAATTTGTGCCTTGACTTTACCCCGGTCAACGAAGATGGAGATCGTTGAGATTCTATGCGGACCGCGCGGGGTTTAAAATCCCGTGCCATCGAGAATCTCGGAGTCTTTTTCGAGACCGAGGCTAAGATCCGACCATGATTTTTGGTTGAAATTAGGCTTTTTGCAAGTGGAAACGTAGCGCGCAACGTTAACATACGTAAATTTTATGTCAAACCAATACTTACTTTTTTACTACGGCAGAGCCGAAAGGAAGGGGTATGTTCCACCGTAGCTTTTAAGATAGTGAATCAAGTTCGATAAATGAGATGTCAATCGATTCTTTGAAATTATGCTCCGGATGACATAGACCGGCTGTCTTTTGTTTAACAAAAAACTTTTTTTTTCAGTTACTTTTCCGTAGTCGGGCTACAGTTTTTTGAACTGTTTATGCTTGTATTCAGATGCATTTAGTTCGTACAAAAAATATCATCAACCCTCTATCAAAATGAAAGTAACTTTAATTTACTGGTTTAGGGGTAGGTAAGTATACAATAGAGCTGTGTGCGAGATTGCGAGGCGGCGAGCGGGGAACCAATAGGAAGCGAGCGAGGCTTGCCACGCTATTGGTCGATTTTTTCAATCTCGCAAAGCTCTGGTAGCTCACCCTGATAAAGATAATACAAATTTTCAAAACCAATTGAGTGAACATTTTTTTTGTTGGACCGTCGTCCTTGATGATCGGACCGAGTTAAATATTTTAATTCGTGCCCCCACTAATGAATCACGGTGCCCATGTAATTTGACATCACACTTCACACCTCCCTGAGATCGATCACTCCGATCGGGATCGTTATCTTAACTCAAACTTACGCATTTAAACATTGGGATAGTGGAATTTTACTGGAAATTTTGTGGTTCTTTTTATTAATTGCTGCCACACATGAAGAGGTTACCGAGTTAAATCCAATGGATATTCATTTTGTCAGTTCAAAGGCTTATAGTTGCGTTTATTTTCACTATATTCTTCTATATACATACATATTCATGCACTGGCCATTTTTCCGGATGGAGCACACATCGTGGATTTTCAACCTTCATTCACTAGGTTCGTAAGTATAGTAGGTGTAGGTGTGTAGGTAGTGCAAGCAGGCAATAAGGGTGTATTAAATAAATTAATTTACTGCCATAATTGAATAATTTAAGAGCAGTTTGATTAGAGAGATAGGTCTACCGCCCAAGAGATCCCGGGTACATTGATCAGACCCCCAGAATCATCCTCATAGCTTTTTTCCCGGTTGTGACCACTAGAGTCAATTTAGTATTCAGCGACTGTACCATAACACGCGCTATAAAATAGTCCTCAGTAACAACTTTATGAGTGCTCACGTAAATATACAACTCACATTTTAAAGAGCTATTTATTACATCTCAAATCTATATCGAGTGATCCCAGTCTATCAACGATCATTCTAGAAGATTACAATCAAAAATAAATGTCCCATTTATCGTGAAAGTAAGTGGGCCGGTTGCTTGAATACTAATAAAAGGCCGTATGTCACTGAGAAAGTTGTAAAATAAACGGCCTTTTTGGTTAGCTTAGAATAGGGATGTCCCGCGTAGCTTCGATCCATCAATGCGAGATACCATCTCGAGGCGAGGCGAGGTGTGGGTTTCGACGCTGGTGACAGGCCTAGCGTGGGGCTAGCATGAGCAGTTACTATTTTAGTAGGTACTTTGAGTTTTGTAACGACAAAGTATAAAATGCCCATTTTAATAACGCTGTAATTATTTGTCTTTCTGTAACTTTCACACAAAGGGACATAACACGAAATAATAAACAGACGTTCGTTAAGTTTTATGAATAGCGGGGAAAATGGTTTTGTTTCCATAATCAATTAGAAAACTGTAACCAATATTAAGATTTTCCGTCTCTCATTTTCTTTAACATTCATCATAAATAGCCATGAAGTTTTTTTTTGCAAAATCTCATACTTGTCGATTTTTTTGTAACATTAGATATTTTTACACCTGAAAATTCGGCCTTCTGAAATTCAGTAAAATGTCTAAATGTTACAGTCCAGATATGGAGCAAGAGGAAAGCATTGCTTGTTTCTTAGCATCACTATTAAGATAAATGAATACTTGGTGAAAGCTAGGTAACCATTTATTAGTTCAAAATTCGTTCCGCATTTAGTGTTTTTCTAAGGTGTTACTAATATGTATATCAAAACTCGAAATGGTCTTTAGTCACAGTTGATTGTATAATTGTAATGACAACACAGGCGCTTGATTCATCAGTAGACCATGAGATTCTGACACGAACATTGAGCTTAACAGTTTAATAACGTCAACGAGTTATCTATAAAAAAAAAATTAATACTCTTCGACTTTAATGTTTGTATTAAGACTTCGTACACTAAACTAAAACCACATACTTTTTTTCTATGGAGCTCCCCAACTCAACTATAATAATTATAGGACAACGCTTTAGACAACTAAAATAAATTCCACCAATCACGTGGCGCCTTTACTGAACTATAATGAATTTTACCAATAGGACGTCGCGTTGATTCCAATACAAAAGACATCAACGACGCGGCGCACCTCTGACTTGCACTTCGTTTCAGCAGGGCTTAGATACTTTTCATTAGATACCAAGTTTGTTTAATTATTTCTGTTGAATCGTATAAAAAGTATTGTGTAAAGTTACACTCTTAAATTCTCCCTTATGGTGTAACGATTATATAAAATACTATATCGTTATCATAGAGTAACTAATAATGAAATATTTATTTGCGGTATACAGGTCACATTATGATGGTACAAATAAACGTTACAGTCCGCCATACTCTACTTAAATAAGCATGCGAAATAATAGCCTTTTTTTATATAGTTTCATATGAGAGAGAGCGGTAGAAAATTGAATGTTTCACAAGTTTAATACTCAAATGATTTCATAGAACGATGTATGCAGGGTACCTATACCTCAAATTATTATCAAGCCAGTTTAAATCGCCTCTTCAGCACTGAAAACGGTGCTAACTAATGGTATATTCGTGACTCAGAACCTTTCAATGACCACAGTCGTGCTGCTAAGTGGACATTTTCAACTGATCTACATATACTTACATATTACGTATCAGCGTTCGCATCAAACTCCCATGGTACCCAAGTCGAAAGACATTGGTGTCTTTATATCTTCATTAAGATTCCAGGAATTATATCGTTTATTAGATGAGCAACTTACAAATTATACCTCTATAGGTTACTGAAGAAATCTTCAGGTTTTATGTCGATGACAAATGGTATCGTGTTAGCCCTGTTGCAAGGCTAACATGCTAGTAACTTAAACTAAAAGGGCAGATTCATTTAGATCAGTGTTCATTCGTTTACTGCAATGAGACTAGCATCCTAACCCGTTATAAATGCTATTACTCAGATAAATCCAGTACTTTAAACGTATTTTATTGCATTATACTTATCAAAGGGACCTCCGTGTAACCTTAATACATTTACATCAACATAAAAGTCAGCGACAAGATTTGTATGAGTTAAATCGATTTAAACGATCCATTTAAGAGGAACTCTCCGAATTCGATTTACCATACGAATCGTTCTGAAGGTAATTAGGTTTTTTTAGCCAGTACGCTACAACCCCTATCAGTGGATGTTTATTACTCCATTACAGCACCGTTAAGTGGAAAAGTGGGACTCCCACGGCAGCATGACATAGCGTTTTCACACGCGGCTGTAATGACGCAGCCACCATCGATACATACATACATATTTGCGAGGAAAGAAATAATTACAAAAAAATCTATGTTTCATACTACCGCACCAATCAAAAATTGACGAAATTGACAACTTCACTTTCAGATCAGTGCGAGTGGAGCGCGCAGCTTCAATATTTAATTCAACCAATCACAGAGCAGTACAGTAGTATTATTGCGACGCCGACGCGTGGCCACCTAGATTTTTTTTCAACCAATCACACAGCAGAATTCTTGTGGCGAACGGTCAACGAGATTTGCTTAAACCAATCAGATCACACCCATTACGCCCTTAGGCGTAATAAAAAAACCATTACGCCCTTAGGCGTAATAAAGGCTACTGTAGCTCTGTATGCCTGCGCGTTATGAAGCCCTTTACGAGCAAGTGCGATGAAAAGAAACATTATTCGCAATCGCGAGGTGTTCAATGCAGCATTGACTATGAAAAAAAAAAAATGAAAAAAGTTTATTGAACAAGGGCAGCATTACAATATGAATCACGACCCTGAGTCCTGAGCTAGGAAACCCTGTGTTTCAGGACCCAGTTTCGTATCTATACAATTACTTATCTATATATAGATGCAACTATAAATAAAATAAATAAATAAATAAATTAGTTCTTTATTTAGGTATTAACCCATTACATTACTATACTGGGATAAGTCTTAATCTTAGATTAAACGTCAGAATTATGTGTAACTATTGATCCGTGTTTTATACATGCGATGTACGTAAATACTTTTTTGCCTCAGGCAATATATCCGCAGTGTCTCAAGACGAGAGTCTTTGACCAGTGTGTGTTGCCAATGATGACATATTACAACTGTTAGGGCGTGTGCGAGGCAGCAGCAACAGCATGCTGAGGACGTTGGCCGAGCGCCTCGACTGCCTGCTCACTAAATACTGGGCGATGTGGTTATTGGGAGGGCTAAGAAGGGCAATAGGCAAGCCTCGCCCCCTAACAGCTTTTATTGTTATTTTTATTTTTATTGTTACAAACGTGTCTCTTCTTTTCTTTTCTTTTTGTAATTAAGTAAATTAACATAGATTGTAGGACATACTTACTAACAAACTATGGATTTTATATGGTCCGAAATAAACAATTTTTATTTTTAATTTTTATTTATTATTTATTACACCGAAACGTGGTCACTTACTATGGGCCTCATAAGAAGGCTCAAAGTTATCCAAAGGGCAATGGAGAGGGCTATGTTGGAACGTTCTCTGCGTGATCACATCAGAAATGAGACTATCTGTAGCAGCACCAAGGTAACCGATATGGCCTTACGAATCCTAAATTTAAGTAGCACTGGGTGGCACATTGCACGTAGAACCAATGGCCATTAGGGCGGAAAGGTTTTCGAGTGGCGACCACGTACCGGAAGGCGGGTCGTGGGTAGGCCCATCCACAAGGTGGACTGATGACCTCTCGCAAAGGTCGCGGGAGTCCGCTGGATGCGGGTGGCGCAGGATCGGTCACCTTGGCACTCTTTGGGGGAGGCCTATGTCCAACAGTGGACGTCTTTCGGCTGATATGGTGATGATTATGATGACGTTTTTGCCTTACCCCACACGTTTATTAGGTATTTTGCTGCTTTTGCGGTGCGTCAGCGTATTTGGAGCAGCGGTGTGGTTGCATAACTCGGCATAAGAGCTAGGGAGCACCTTAGGCAAAATTAGTATAGTGGTCAAAGATCGGCATCGGCCGGGTTTGCTTCACTTGCGCCGTCGATGCAAATGTGCGGACGCCAAAAGCCCATAGGCCAGCTAAATTATTTCCAATATTGTATTTGCGAAATGCACAGCCCCATTCCTCATCTTAGACCCCAAGTTGACCCGACTTCATCGCTGTAACGCAACACCTAGCGTTGGCATGATATCCGTATAAATAATGTTCAGTGTGTTTAATGGTTTACGACTAAGTTCTAAATGGGAACGGCCAATAGGTAAAACAAGTTTCCCGGTCGCATGTAAATTGTGTTAAGTGAAAGATGGTCGTACATTACCAGTTCAGAGGTCGATTGAACATTAAAATTTAAGTACATAGACCGTAAATTAGTTGCATAATCACTGACAATTAACTTACAAGCTAATGGCTAAGCTTTGTTTGATAACCTACAGGTTTATATAAATCTTGGTAGTTTAACTATGGTTGGAAAACATCGTGAGGAAACCTGCACACATCTGAGAAGAAATTCAAAAAGGTATGTAAAGTACCCAATCCACTCTGGGCCAGCGTGGCCCGTTCCCTCTCATTCATGAGAGGAGGCCTGTGCCCAACAGTGGGACGTATATAGGCTGATGATGATGATAATGATAAGTTTAACTACCATTTTGTTTATTGTTATGTATGATGACTAAGAGTTTATCACGATGCCATTCGAACCAGTTTTTGGAGAGGAACAAATGTATGTATGGGAGCAACTACAATTAAAGAACATAAATACCCAAAAAATTGTGACAAAGATTGACCTCGCTGGCGGCATCCCAAACGCTTCATACTATTGATTGAAAAATATGACGTCACGAATGTCATAATCTCACAATGCTATGGGTAGGTAGTAACCGTTGTACGGAAAATCAAGTAAATTGCTGTTTCGGTCGAGAAATACTGCGTTTAGGTCCATAGTTGTCATACAATTTTGTTTCTATTATAAAAGCGTAAGGATTCCATTGGTAGCTTTAAGTTTACACTTGGACAATAAACAAAATGCAAGTTTTTTCTAAACTTTCAAGGTATCTTTTTATGATATTAATTATATTTTTTAATCCATACTTTATTACAATAATTTGATGGTTTACTATCCATTTAGCAACAGCAGTCATCATGCCTATTATGTATGCTATTGCAGTTAATATTAAGTACTTATAAGTTATCTAAGTATTCAGCCCGTATCTGCCCCTGCCCACTGCTACTTATAGACCTCTTCTTTATTACGCCACTCTCCTCGGTTCTGTGCCAATCTTGTCCACTGTTTACTCGCTATACGGCAAATATTTCCGACCATCGAGAAGGTGGTCTGCCCGCTGATCGTTTTGAGTCAATATTAGAAAATTTAATTACTTTTAAAATCTCGTGAGAGCGAGTTTATTGTGTGGAACTTACGGTTTTGCATCTGGCTATATAAATTAAATTTTCAGTAAAAAAATCTCAATTTAAATATTTCGCTCAAATGCTGCTGTGCGCTGGCTGACCGCTTATATCATCTCAATACGTCAAAAACACCTCCTGAAATGGTCTCTTACACATATTCTCTGTGCGTACAAGCTAATAATGTATGTAAAATATACAACGTGTCCCAAAAGTTCACGTCAAGCCGAAAATGGGCCAAGTCATACAGCTATCACAAAAAGTTTAAAAAAAACTAACTCACGTATTAAAAATATTACAGCCATTAAAAAAAATTGATCACCTTGGAATGATGTTTAAAGTACTATGGCTACAAAAGTTTTTTTTTTTCATAGGTATTTTTATTTCTACTAAACCGCTGGCGAGGCAGCGCCAACGGCATCGGTAGCGTTAGCGGATAGATGGGAATCCTCCCTTCTACAGAGATGGACTAAGCTCCACACTTGAAAAGTCTTGAATATTCTTCTTTATTTTTTAATTTTTAAGTAACAACTAACACTAGAATATAAGTCTGTAACTAACACCTATGGATTCCGCCCGAAATAAAAGATTTATTATTATTATTGGTATGGAACCGGGAACATCCCTTCCGAAAATTAAATAGGTACTTAGGTACTAAAGTTAAAACAGAAGTGCTTCCGTTTTAAATAAAATTACACTTTTTGTCCCAAACATGTACCTACTTACCTACTTAAAATTGTTAGATCAACTAACTTTACTGACTGTAGGTATCTACTGAAAAAAGTACTAAGCTAATTTCGCAAGTACCTTCATAAGATGGCATATTTAGTCCGAATTTCAAAATGGTATATAACACTTGCTAGATTATTAAAGAAAACCTTATGTTTTTAAAAGGAGTGTGAGATGCATGATGTTGTTAATTGTGTTATACGGCATAGGAAATTCAAAGTTCAATTTCCATTGAGCAAAACTTTTTTTTAAACATGATTTGGTTTATTTTTTTAACTGTGTAAGACTTGGGCTATTACTAGTTTGCGGCTTGACGTTGCTTTTTGGGACCTGTATATGAAGATCTGCCTTTGAAACTTGATTGTGAAAATTAATTACGCGATACCTACCGCAGTTGGGAGTAGAGAAATTAATACAGTCAGATAGTGTAATCATAAAATAATAAATGCCAATATTCTTAAGCCAAAGGTAGGCTAATTAACGACACATCTTCAACAGTAGATTACAGTCCGCCGATAACCAATAAATAACACTTTCGCCGATGAATCAAACCTTCAAAATTCCGCCAAAGATATCCGTTCCATTTAAGAACGTACATATTATAAATTATCCCACTGTCACTCGGTATATGCTCGGCGGTTCAGTAAAATACGACTTGAATCCTACGGTCGCTTAACTCTTATATCGCGTTATTAGTATAGGTATATTGTCAAGAAAGACGTAAAATCCTTCTGTAATAAGGGTGGGTTTATATCGGGTTCCAAGTATGGACAACGATTAAAAATGTAACGTTTAAAGATTGTTGGTTCGGCCGCTAAATCATCCAATTGGCCGTGCCATTGAAGTAAGTGTGAAAGGCGATTAATAATGATGTTTAGTAATGGTAACTTATCTCTGGAATGCTATATCGGAGTGGTATAGATTTGCGTCGTGACTTGACATCGCCACTTAAGGACGGTAACTTTTTCTCAGCGGTCAACTGAACCGTATAAAAATGGGTGTGTTTGATAACTTAGCTGTACTACTACAATTTAATAAAGTATGTTGATTTCATACAATCATCATGCCTTTGATGATCAAGATTTTGAAGATCATGCATACCTACTTTACCTATGAAGCTACACAAACGTGCAGATGCTCTTAAGCAGGCGCCTATTTCTTCTGAGTGAAGATAGGTACACTAGCAAATGACACATAATAATAAATACATATTAGGGGACCCTTACACAAATCGAACTAGGCCTATAGTAAACTCAATAAGGCTTGTGTTATAGGTACTAGACAACGATATATATATAATAGATATAAATACTTAAATACATAGAAAACATCCAAGACTCAGAAACAAAATAAATATTCATGCTCATCACACAAATATTTGCCCTTACCGAGATTCGAACCCAGGACCTTCAGCTTCGTAGTCAGCGTCACTACCCACTGGGCTAACCGATCGTCTAACACTAACACGTCTAACAATCTAACATAGTCCGATTTGTTTGAAGCAGCTCTTGTGGAATCCTTTTTTTTTGGTTCTTACCTAGACTAAGTTCGGTCTTATGCGACAAGCCAACTAGTTGTTCGTCTATAATAGTATTTATGATGGTACAGTAGATCCACTGTCTAAAAAAATCCGTTGTTCGACGGCCTGTGCTCTTCCGAATCAAGTTTACGCGATTTATGCGTGTATGGACTCTTAGTAAATATGGCGATGTATAAAAATGTCCACTTGAATAATTTCGTCCCTGTATAATTTTGACAAAGTAAAAAAATGTCCACATGTATATTAGACGTAATATAAAGATGTTGCGACAATAGACTAAAAGAAAATATGACGATGTATAAAAATGTCCGCTTGAATAATTTCGTCTCTGTATATTTTTAACAGAGCATAAAAATGTCCACATGTATGTTAGATGGAATATAAAAATAACGAAGTATACAAATTACTACTCGAATAAAAATAAATATAGCTGACGACCAGTTACGAGTACAGTATAGTTGGTAGCAGTCAAAGTCTCCGAATAGTTAATGACATTTTTAAAGGTGTCTTTTTAAAATTTTAGTTTTTTATGATATACAAATTTATAAATCGTCGTTTTTTATATAAGACATTTACATACTATGATTGTAGACATTTTTATAAATCGTCGTTTTTTATATAAGACATTTTTTTACTTTGATAATAGTCATTTTTATATTTCAACTTGACAATACTTAAACGTTCTGAAGTATTGGCTTTCTAATACTCAGACAAATTTATGATTTACACGTAGACATTTTTATACATCGCCATATTTCGCATAAATCGTTTACGCGTCATTCGCGTCACCCAGCAACTTCTATCCGTCCTATGTATCTTTAATTATTTATACAACTAACTCCTAGTATGACGACGCCATGTCCCGTCTATCACAAATCGTCTCAGGTGATATTTTGTCGCCTGTGAGGTTCCATTGAAAACTCATCTCCAAACCCACTGTCATTAGCACTACGATGGAGTAATTAGGAGCAGCTGGAAAGCAGAATATACTCAAATTCCAGGGTATAGTCTTACCGTAACTTCAGCGAGCAGGAGCCGATTCTCAGCGCAGCCTCGAGCACAGTGACGGCGGCCTGGTACTGGCCTGCCGCGAGCAGCTCTTGCCCCACCACCTGTTGACACGCCAGTTATTATCAGAGCGAAAGGAGTACGGACGATAATAAAATTCTGGAGCACTTTAAGAAACAAACTCGCGTCATAACGTGTCTGTTCCTTCGATAGGTTGATTGAATAATTAACGTGTCCAATCAATATAAAAGCAAGGTCATGACAGGTTATATCAGTAGATTCAGTTGAACACAGACTCATTAAAATATATTTTTTGACATAATATTAAATGTTCTAGAAGAAATTAAATCGTTCAGATTATTAATGAAATATCAAAGGATAACACATTCAAAAACTTTAGTGTTTCAGAAACTATCATCTGTCGTAGCTTCTTCCCTTACGAAGTGCACGGGGTGGTGTTGTGGATGGACCCACGTAATCTCGGAATAAACTCCATTTTCATCGTTTTTGTAGAAAATCATCAATTTTGTAGATTTTTTTTTTCAGTCAAGGTTAGTTTGTTTGATAAATGCAAATTTCTTTGTATCCGAGTTTCGACGACCAGCAAAGAGAAGGAAAGGAAAAGACGCCGGTCAAAAAACGACTCGTATTTGTTTTTGTGTCTCCGCATCGAGGATACGTCATTTAGTAAAAAACTGTGCTATAATTATGTATAATAGCAGGCCAGCGAATCCCGAACCTCTAACAAAGTTGGTGGTAATATCTACAATGTAATGAAATAACTACAATTACTTTTGGACTCATGTGGGCTCCTACTCATTATTCTTAAATCGACGGTTTCGGTAGCCTCAGATCTCCTTATTATACCATTACTGCCCACATTACAATAAACTAATACTTCCAAATGCGAAATTGAGTATCACGGGTCCTCGCAAAAAGCGGGACGAATTTTTAAGGACCCATTAGGTCAACCATTACGACCGCCGCTGTAAAACATTTTACAAACGATTGAGCTTATCTTCGTATAAAGTAATAAACACAAGGCATTTGGGAACACCCACATAGCCTTTATTTTATGGACTACAAATTTATCGAGAAAATGTGAGAAAAATATAAAAATGATCACACGCTGATAACGGCTCGCGGAATTTGTATCGGCAGAGGAACTGTTCCGATAAGCGGAGACCATAAATGTGGGAATAAACTTTAAAACATTAACACACCCGTAAGAGGCCTATAGAGCCATTTTCAAATTAAAGTACCTACCTACTACATAATTTACCGTTTGTATTTTCTTTTTCGGAGTCAATAAAATGGGGGTAAATTAACAGCAATGCTAAAACATGTTACGAGATTTAGCACAAAACATGATGTACCTACCCACGACGCAATCACTTTACCAAAACATATCTTTCTTGCAGTAAGTATTCGTTTTATTTTACTTAAATAAATAAATATCCTTGGTCAAAAACCTACATCGAGCGAGTTAACTATTAGTAGCGTCCATTTTGTGGCAGTAGGCCGCCATTTCGAGCATCCACGTCCCGCTGCCGATCAACTGTCGTGCAGATTGTATGTAAATTCGACCGGGACCGCGTATTTATGGCGCTTTGATCACTCAGGCCCATTGTCTGCGAGTTAAATGCGCCGAAAAATGTTCAGATGTCGCCGGACTCAGCAGCGGAATGTATGCAAATGGTCTCTCTGTATGGGGTGGTTAATGCTGCCTCCAAACTTATCAGGAATCGGCTTTATTCGCTTCTTTTTCGCTTAATTAACGTAGTTAAATATAACTAGCTGCATTATCCTCGTGCACGACGCTTTGGCAACAAGTAGACACCGTTAAAATGTCTATTATTGTATGTAAATTGTGTAACATAACATAAATAACAATTGATTTATCAGTGACACCGACATAATGTGATAACAGTGGTGGTGTTTTGCGCTGGTGATATTGCGAAAGGCAAAGGCAAGCTAACAAGCAACATTTGAAGTTGACCAAGACGTTCTGTCCGTCCTTATGTTAGAATGTTCATTGATTGACACTAACAAAGGCCATCGTTGTATTAATCAAATCATGCGAACAAGCTGCCTGCATAAGAAAATGCAGAGCCTTTGTAGGAAGGGGTTTAAATAAAGTGAGTGACAACGATATTTCCGGAGATACCAGTTAATGGTGGGCTTTATTTCGGGATCGTATCAGATGCCATTTCAACGGGACGCGGTCGACAGCTTAAATAAGTTAAATTCGATTCGACAGAACTCTCACGATTTTCGCAGTAAGTCCTATACAATTTTAATATTTACAGAACCTTTTTTGGTAAAAAAGTGGCGCGGTCGTCACTTGAATTATGCGGGTTGAGAGAAGTGAATTGTATTGTGCAAATGGCATGTATTGTACAGTTACCAGCATTAATATCTGCCACAACGAACCGCGCATAAATATCTGACATAACTATTTCTAGTAGCATTAGGTAGGACAGTGACGGATCCAGGATTTTGGTTTGGGGGGACTTCAACTCTTTGGGAGGCGGAAGGCTTGACCCTACTAAAATTAGAATTTAGCTGAATGAGAGATACATACGAGTACGTCCCGGAAGAACGCAGATGGTGGGGGGGGGGGGCAAGTCCAGTTTATTGGCATTTAGGTTTTCTACTTGAAAAATGCCCAACTTAAATAACTTCAAATAGTGCTCTAGTCCATAGCTTTAAATAAATCTCTCATTTTTACATAAGTCACTGAACACTGGAAGCATTCGTCCTTCTCGCACTAACATACTTGCTGAAGGACGAATGCTTTATGTTTACCATCAACGCGATCGTGCTACCAAAAACATTAAATGAATTTAACAAAAATCTTCTATGTATTTAACATACAAGATTAAAAAACATTGATGTATAATAAAATTAATAAAGTAACATTGAATGAACGGAGTCGCATTATACAATTATTTTAATAATATTGTATTTATTTAAGCATAACGACCAAAAAATTCATAAATCAGGTTTATTTATTTTTACAAGCGGGGAATACCTAAACACTTAACATTGTTTCTGTTCCGTGATAATCTGTCTTTTGTACTATGTTTTTACTAACGAAATTAATTATTCGAAACCATGAAATGGCAATGAGTTTACATACAATTATTTACGCTATCAATAGAACTTAGTTAAATTAATATATCTCATCATTTTTTGTTTTTTTTCTGAATATTGCTATATTTGCTATTAACGCATTTTTTCCCATAACCTATTTGTCAACCACCAAATCGCACGGTCGAAACCAGACTAAACACCATTGACGTATAATAAAGTAAATAGACGCACAATGTCGAACAAAAATTTCAAGAATTGTGCCCCAATTTGACAACTCTAGCTATATTTCAGTTGATGCCAATCGCGTTTACTTATAACCTGCGTTGAGATATATGCTTCATATAAAAGAGAACTTAGTGTTTGAAACTGTAAGGGCCATATTAGCGAATTAGCATCAAACAGATTAAAAACTTTTTAGTTTATTGAGATTTTATCATAATGTGACTTGATTGCTCACGTCAAAACTAAATAGCGAATGAATGGAGTCGCATTATAAAATTATTTTAATAATATTGTTTAAACAATACAGTCATTTGTAAATGATTGACGAAGTATGTTGCGGATTTTTGCTGTTTGGGAGTATTTTACATGTCACACTTTAATGAATAAAATCTATAATATTTTATTTATTCAAACAGGAAGACGAAAAACACAAATAAATCATGATTATTTATTTTTACAAGCAGGCAATACTACAACAATTAACACTTTCATTTTTTTTATAAATACATATACACAAAACATTGTTCGGTGGGCATTACGTATTATCAGTGCAGCTGTCAAACTCCTTAAAAATTCTACGCACGACTAGTGAAAAGGGAATAAAAACTAGGTATGTAGATCATTTTAGCGTGGTATATTTGAAGTATCTAATTAGTCCCTTTGCGACATATAATAATGACTTACAATCTGAATATCAATTTATCTTTAGTTAAACATTTATTTTTACAAGATTTATATACACTTGAAAAATAAACACACGACGAAGTCGTCACCACTCTTCGTCGTCGATGTCTCCTATTTCGTGCTATAAGCCTATAACTGCGGCCTGCTTTGCACATCGCTAAGGATTTCTCGGGAATCTTAAATTGAAAACCACAAATAACGTAACTGTACTACTCCATAAAAAAATCTAATAAATAGGTACTGACTCCTTAGGTTTTTGTTCCGTGATAATCTGTCATTTGTACTAACGAAATTATTTATTCAAAACCATGAAATGCCAATGAATTTACATGAAATTCTTTACGCTATCAATAGAACTTAGTTAAAGAGATATATCCAATCCTTTTTTATTTTTTTTCTATTGCTATATTTGCTATAACGAATTTTTTCACAGATAATTTTTGTCATTTTTGACAACCGTCAAGTCTCACGGTCGAAACCAGACTAAACGCAAAAGAACCGCAAGTGTCGATCGCGCGGTTCTTTTGGACGGCCACTTTTTTCGGCTGATTGTGTATCTAGTTACTTATATTAAATCAATGCTAAACACTAAAGAAAAAAGCCGCCCGAGTCGATCGGGCGGTTCGTTTGGACGGTCATTTTTTCTGCTGATTGTGTATCTAGTTAGTTATACTAAATCAATGTTAAAAATATATATTTAAACGATGAATAACTTAAGGAGTAAGTCAACACTTACCGATATCAGCACGAATGGACTCTGATCCAACTTCATCGCCTCCAACTGCCTGAAGGTGGGTTCCAGTGTGGTCCGCAGTGGCGACTTGAGGGATGCCTCCACCAGGGCTGCCAGCAGCTGCCGGGACGCCGGCTCCACGCCCAGGCCAGAGCTGAAGGCCGCCAATGCCTCCCCGTGGCGTCCGAGGCATTGGAGGGCGACGCCTGTGAAACACGGGGAAGTTAGAGTTATCCTCGAACAAAATTGGGTGTATCGATCGATATGGGGCTCTGTATGATCAATTAATTCAATTCGACATCGATCGATGCATCAGTGGACGATTGGTTAATTGGTAGGAAATCAAAATTGTGTGACATTTTCACAAGCATGACAAATAAACAACGGTTCATCTTATCAATTTATCTTCTGTGGTAATTTGGAAGAATTACTCGTAACCGCGCTACGTTCATCAATCCCAAAGAAAAAACAAACAATAGGAGTATTTATTAGTGATCTAGACCGGTACACTTACAGTACCTACAGTGAAGGGCAATGGCAGGATCGATCAAAGATACAGGATAGATAAACGAAAAAAAAAATAAGTTCTTGCCAGATTTCCAAAAACAGAGAATCGAACCCAGTCATTACTTACGCTTAAACAATAAATGGTCCACAATAACCATTGTTAATTTTAACCATCTTTGCCAACTCAAATCAAATTTCTCTCCAAAGAACCCGGCGATCGTAATAAGAGCTTTTACATTTCGTATCATAAGCATAGAAAGCTGTGCGCAGGCGTAATTCAGGCCATTTACTAAAATTATAGATATCATAAAAGAAATAGAGTAACTACTGGTATGATATCATTCTGCCTTAACGTAATACACGAAGTGAAAGCGTTCGCAAAACAATAGAAAATCGGAATAAATCATACATTCGCACGCTATGTCAACTTGCCGTGTATGTGTAATCACACGCATCGTTAACTTGTGATTTAACATGATGGAATTAGTGGGTAAACATACGAACATGGGGCGCTGAACGGTTGAGGTGTTACGGTAATTGAAATGGAGGCATGAAATATTATACCGGGGTTGTAGTTCGGGTAGGTTATTTCAGGGCAGGCCATTCTTACACAGAAGTACGTGACTATGGCACAGACAGAGTGACAATAAGAGTACTGACGTACAGATCAGCGTGATGGACTGAGTTAATTGTGTAGACTGTCGAAATGGCTTTTAGGTTGGGTCAAGACCGAGAACGAGGACTAAAGGTAATCGCCAGAGTTGGTAACACATTTCTATTACTTTCTCTTGTCTAAAGTCCGGACATGTTTGAACTTAAGTGGCAGTGGGGGGGCACATTGCACGTAGAACCGATGGCCGTTGGGGCGGAAAGGTTCTCGAGTGGCGTGGCGACCACGTACCGGAAGGCGCAACGTGGGTAGGCCCCCCACAAGGTGGACTAATGACCTGTTAAAGGTCGCTGGAGTCCGCTGGATGCGCGTGGCGCAGGACCGGTCATTCTGGCACTCTTTGGGGGAAGCCTATGTCCAGCAGTGGACGTCTTTCGGCTGATATGAAGATGATGATGATGTTTGATTACTCCACCATATCTTGAGGCGAAAAAACAATAGATAGCAGAAATATGTGCTCAATTAGCTCTACATCTCTATCCTTACCCTGTCGGTAGTAGGCTTTGGGCCAGTTGGGGCATAACTCTCTAGCTTTCGTCGCATCTTGAAGCGCCGCCGCGAACTGTCCTTGCTTCAGTCTTGCCGCCGACCTTTGCAAGAAAAAATATTAAGATAGGATAAGTAGATATGGTTCGCCGAACTGTGCCGACAAGGCATATACTAATTAATCCATAAATTATTCTACAAAACGTGTTTAGATAAGTCATAGATTAAAAGCGTGCTCGATGAGAGAATGATTATGTACGTGTAGACTGTAGCTACTAGTATAGTATTTGGGTAAGGCGGCTGGCTTAATGAATAAATGTTCAGTGTTCAGAGATACATCAGTACAAGTGTCTCTCTGAGTGTAGTTTTCCATGAGTTTTCCATTAAACCCCTCTGGGTGTAGTCCACACTCCTCTTCTTTGCTCCTTCATCAACATCAAGTGTTGCCAGTCACATTTCACTATCATCAACCACAAACCAACTGGCTGGCTGGCAAGACCAAATGCCAGTTATCATAATATGCCACGTAAACGAAAAGAATAATGGAGCTCTCTGAAAACTGGACGAGAAGTAGGAGAGCTAATTTTACGCATTATGTTTCAAAAATAATAATGTGTGCACGAATTGTGCTAAATTTTAGTAAATTCCGACTTGAGTATAAAACTAAGCATAGGTACTATTTAATACAGGCCGTGTTTTTGTAACTTGTCATAAAATTCCGCAAAGTAACGCTTGGCGTGCATCAACTTGACAATTGTCTAACGATGACAATTCGCCGTCGCCGTACATTTCTGATTCCAGAAGTAACAATGTATATACCCAGTTGTCATTGTCTTGTGATTCCTGATTCAATATAACCTTCTGATTTTTCATCTTACCTATTGCTATAAAGTATATGATTAGCCGGGTCCAACGTAAGCGCGTCAGTGTACAGCGCGACCGCCGTAGCGAAGTCTCCGGCCTGGCAGGCCGCGTTCGAAGCCCGCACTTTCTCGACGAAGAGCGCCCGCGACGCCGCTCCCAGGGACGCTGAGCCTGTCGGCTCGATCTGCGAATGAAAATAAACATTAGGTGCATGGAAATAGATGTCATGTCAGTGACGTAGTTATTCGATCTTTTTTAGATACATTCAGTGACTGAAGAATTTGCATTGACAGGAATAGATTCGAACCGATTAGTTCCATTGTGAAACTGTTTGATTGCGTTAGGAATCCCTTTAATTAAAATCTCGAGCCCAATATTGCAAATATCTAATATTCGAGAACCTAACCTATTACCTAGACATTTATGTCTCCATAAATTTGGCTTGGACTGGAATCCCTTGATCTATTCGTCGACTTGGTAGATATAGGCTGTTCATATTCTCGTCATGAAGTATATGCTTGCTATACGACTTATGTAGATATCTGGCGAGTATACCCGATGACTGCGACTGGTGTTCTACCGCTCTGATCTGAAAGTTTTGCGGAAAGAACCCTTCATTTTGTATACGAAAATATTTTCCATACAAGTAAATAGGCGATGCACTCAGAAAAGTCTGTCGGCCCAAAGTTACCTAAAGGACCCACGTACGATTTCAAGAGGTCAACTCACACCGAGTAATCCTACGCACTACCAAAATACAAAAGAACAATTTGCAGTAATACACTTGTAAAGAATGGCGCATAAATCGTGTAATCGCCGCCGTCGCGGGTAGCCCGCGCGAGTTCAAATTCGATTTCGCATCATTCAAATTAATCGATTCATACGAATCGTGACTACACTTTTAAATTACTCGTATGTTCTGGCATTAAATCTCGATTTTTGTTGCTTCCATTTAATGTTCAATATAAGTAATAAAGTCGGGGCTTTAATTAATTAGAACAGTAATCGCTTTTTTTAGAAAGTTTTATCACTAGCGAAAGTAAGGGTTAATTAAGACCGAGTGTATATGAATTGTGCAATATATCGTTGTACAGCGAAAAGAAAAGGAATAAAAAATAAGTGGCATAAATAAGCGATATTCTGAAGCTAATAACGAATACAAAAAGACAAATGACAACCTGCTACTGGATTTCTAAACCCCATCGTTTTTTAGAGGCAATCTTTGGAGGCCTCAGCACCTGCGATATCTAGCCAAGCGCATCTCGGAGTATTTTTTTCTCACGGACTGCATTCTCCGCCTCCACCATTGAAAATTCAAATGATCCAACTTTCATCCTTGCACGATTTACATTGTTGCGTCATGCGACATCACGCACGGCTGAACTTGAACTGTGCACGTAATGTATTTCACGTCACGAGTTGATGCACGGTCGTGTGTGGGGGCTCGTTGCTTGGTGCCGGCCAACTGAATAAAGGTGGGTTGACCCGTTGAAAGCGCTTACCTCTGACCCTAGCGTTTTAAAGGTAAGACGAGCTCGAAAAATTGATTTGACGTTGTCAGGTGACTTGTTACAATCGAACTTTGAAATTATATTTGAGTACTTACCTAAACATTGTTTCACAATGAAGCGTTCAAAATTAAAATGCCCAGGGATTATTTATTTACGGCGGCGATGTTTATTGAAACTGGAGGTATATTTATATTCTTCGCTTTGCATCTCAATTCAATGTGTTTTGCACATCCACGTGCCAAGCTAATGTGTCTAAAGGACCACGCAAACGCATCGAAATATGATTGCGACGAGATAGAGATCAACCGAATTGAGGCCTTGCTCGGGCATTGATGAGGGATTGTTCCAAGCGGCCATTTTGAAAAATGATGGACGTAATCGTTCCTTATTCGCTTTATTTAAAAATTCGTTTAAAAGAGGCGCCTGATAACCGGCGCGCCCGACATATTGGGTAATTATTTTTTCTTTAAACGACCTTTCATTTATCTTGAGACCTTACTTTTTAAAAGATGAGGACCGCCCATCCTCGCTTTGTAAACGTCAACCGGGCAGTTTTTGTAAAATTCAAACAACGGAAGCTACTTAATTGTGTTACGCCAATTGACCTAATACTTCGTGTGCTGTTGCTAGGACTCTGTAGGAGTACCCATCAGGTCGGTAGGTACTCGTGCCAATGAGCAAGCCTTATATACTTAGATAACTTTTAAACCCATTTAGGTCAGGCTTTTTAAGCATAGCTTCGACAAATCTCTGGGATTACATAAGTTAATTATCTGTTGTTTAATGTACCTACATACCACAGTACTAGTAGTTATTGTACGAACTATATTGGGTATAGTAAGTAAGTATGGTACGTACATATTGAGCATCTTTTTCTAGCCCATCTGACCTTATTGCATGCTAGAGAATCCGTATAAAATAATCTACAGACCGGTACCTACCACAACTGATAAAATCTAGTGATAAATATACTTCCCTCCTTGTCAAAGGGCACGTATCTACATTTAAGACCTTTCACATTATTTTTACCTGTAAATCATAAATTCAATGCTTCTTCCGAGAAAATGTTTAAAATTCTGTCCGCGCTATTCACATGTGTACCACTTTATGACCCCTGGAACCACCAGCCGACGAATTAAATAGGTGTGGACTGCACTTGAATATTTATGAATGCTATCTTCACCCTCGCTTTATTGTTAACAACTATGAAGAACATTAAGAATTATTATTAATTTGTGATTCAATACACGCTGTTTTAAACTCTTGGAAGCCTGCAGGTAAAAAACGTAATCAACTGCAACTTTTACCTGACAAAAATGATAATTCATAATTACCTGAACGCGCGTTCGAGAAATTATGAGATTACCCTGCACATTATAATTCATTTAAAAACAAAGTTTTTACCGACTTCAATTCAGTCCAGCCACATACATGAACATTTCCACATTTCCTAAAAAAAATAACAAATCGTTTCAAGTGTGCCTATAAAATTTGAAGAGTTCCCTCGATCAGAGTTTTAATGTGCTTTATGGCCGGCACAAGGGCAAGGAGAAATGTCAAATATCGCAGATGGAAAGCAGGCCTAGAACTGACGTAGTAGTTGTCATAGGCCGGAAGCTGTACGAGAGAAAAAATGAAGTAATTCAAGGTAATCTTGCACCTCTTCGATAATAGCTGGAATTAAGAAGTAATCATGTCGTTATAGTGCTAGTTTCTTTTGAGCTGTAGGTACAAAAAAAAACCATAAATGCCGATGCCGGTAAACAATTAAGCACTTTAAGTGATTCAGTGAACTATGGAGTCTGCCACATACGCATTTTTTTGTTACAATCTTCATCTTTATAATAAAAGTGCCAGAGATAGGTAAAAATAATTACATGAGTTTATCGGTGTGTTTTGTTTCACTGCAAAGGCAAGTCGAAGAAAGGCTGGAGGATGGAGGCTACCCACAGGCCACCTCATAGAATTTAGTGTCAAGACAAATAACATTAATCCTACTATTGTCTATTGAACTACAAAACAATCCTTTATATTAACGCTAGTTTTTACCCGACTGCCAAAGGAGGAGGGTAATGTTTTTTGTCATCAGAACTCGCGTTAAAAACCCATCATGAGACGGAGACGAAAGATTTTCATTTCAAACTTCAAAATTGTTTGGGTCCATCGAAAAAATGGCGTCGTCGGAACCTTTGTCTACTTTTTATAATCTTAGCACAATTACGTGATTTTTACCTGTGAAGGTATAAAATAAAACAATTAGTGTGTGTGGGCGCCGAGACAAATCATGCTATAATTCGACCGGGACCGGATTTGGGTAATTTTTGAGGTTTTAGACAATAGTCAGCGTTAGACGACATGCGTTTTATTCGATTCCCATCGATATGAGTTCCACTTTAACCGATTTGACACGGCTACATCCTGACTAATTAAAAAAATAATGACGGACTCACGAAAATCTCGCTTCGTTTGTTTTTAGTTTGTTAAATTACGACAAAAACTGACATGTGGTTTAGGTATCCACTTTGTAAGAGACGTAATTTCACCACGATTAAAACATTTGGGCTACTTGTTTGTGTCAATGAAGCATGAAGTTCATGTGAACATTTAAAATTTAATTCTTCTCTTAAACGTAGGTTTTGAAAAATATTTTTGTACTTATTTACAAAGACAAAATATATATTTGTAAACATAGGTTCATAGGTCTTACAATTATTTATATTACTGTATCTCTATGTTTTGCCATCAGGCATACAAATATTTTAAGTCAAGTTTAACCTTTATTTCTCACTAGCTCCCGTCGCGACTTCCGTCTGCGTGAACCTGGGATAAAAACTATCCTATATTTTAATCCAGGCTGTAAACTATCTTCGTGCAAAATTTCATCCAAATCGGTTGAGCCGTTTAAGCGTGATTGAGTAACAAACATCTAAATATCCAAACATCCAAACTTTCGCATTTCTTACTATGCTCCAAGTTGTCAATTGTCACTTGACAATGACTATTCGCTGTAATTTTTGGGTTGACAAGTAGGTAATACATACTGGTAATGGTAAAAATCCCCAGCGGTTATAGTTACTTGACAATGCAGGAACTCACAGCGAATTGTCATAGCAGTTACCAATTGTCAAGTAGGTTGCTGGTAAAATCTAGCGAGGTATAAAAATACACTTTTTAGGGTTCCGTATTTAATTATAGAACTCGTTCCCCAGACCTCTGACGCACGGGTGTTCCGCCCGTCAAGCCACGTTAATTATTTTAATGTTTGTCTCGCTAAATACTACCTTAAACGAATTGTTTTTAGATTGCCCGTCATTATGCATAAAAAACTTCGTGCATTCGACTTCCGTGCATCTGTTCACATTGCCCTGGAGCCGTGGGTCTCATCACGACTCTCATACTTATTTATATAACACGGACGGATTGAAAAGGATGCCTCAAGTCCCGGCTGCGGTTTTGTTCTCGGTATATTCCTTTTGATAAGGTTATAGTTGCGAAATGGCACGTGAAAGCGGTGGATTCCAGGCATTCCCGGACAATTACGATTTCGTGAGTAACCTCTCACCCCAGTCGAGTGTCCCTGGACGCGTCCCGGGGCTTGACCCCGGCTCTAGGGTAAACGGATGACTTGGGGAAAATGCTGGATAATACTGGGAATTACAGTCCTAACAAGGACGAGATCATAGGCTAGGCATTTTGAAACTTTGCAAATATTCTGTATAAACTTTTATAATTTTCAATTGATAAAAAAGGTATAGGTACTATGTAAAACGAGGAAGTACCCTCGTACCATTTAACCCTTTTGCTTCTGGAATGGCTTATGTACAATTAAATCCACGTCACATTGACATTAATTTGATTACTAGGTACTTGTGATACTTCAGTTATAGTCTTTGGATACAGTATGCATTTAAGGGTTAATTAATAACGAAAGAATAGTGATTCAATAATAAACTGACTGCCAACATACGAAGAATAGGTATTCGTTCTCCGACAAAACAGTTAAACTTGAAGTCCTCATAAGCGAAATCTAGCTCTTATCTAGTGTAAAATGTTTCCTTCTATCTATTACGGGAACTAGACTTATATTTAATTAAATACATAGAAAACATCCAAGACTCAGAAATAAATATTTACGCACATCACACGATTCGAACATAGAGCCGTTAGTTTCATAGGCAGGATCACTACCCACTAGGCTATCTAATATACCGATCCTCAGTCAAATGTAGATAGAACATTTACCTAACATCGCTACTCGCGCAAACCAGTGAAAGAGAGTATTCTCTATTCTCTGCTGGTACACCCAACATCTACAATTATGCCTGTGGGAGTAATCAGTAAGTTACAGAAGCTACTTATATCCACTTAAGTAGAGCTATTTGTTACTAAACAAGGTTCTTTGATGCACCTGTCATGGCGTCACGAAAGAATGCCAAGAAGCGTGCTCTAATCCACCATCAATATTATACAAGCATCACGCTGTATCCCGGAGGAATTTAATTCATCATAGTTGTACGGGCAAGGAATGCTGTTACCATAGGTCTTAAGTAACTTAAGGGGAAGTTTCGTGTCGCCTTCCATACAAACGTTTTGGGGCAACGTTATTGTTGATCGTTTCATTTAAACAAGAACATCATTAGACACGGCAAAATTGTTAATATTCAAAATAGCCATGAACAACAGTTTATGAAACGCGTTTTATTTCTCTCAGAAAACTAATAATTAGAAAAAAAATACATATTTCAACAAAAAGCATATGTTTTTTATACTCGGTTAACATTAACGTGATGGGTAAAACATACCGTTTTGTAAATACTTAAAGAGTACTTAATAAAAAGTTTACCCTTAAGCCTTTATAACATACTTACGTCTTTTTCTAATAGCGAGAGTGGAATGCGCACGCGTTCGTGACGGTCAATTTCGCGAGCAATCAGCCGCCATCTTGTTTTTACTGTCAAAGTGACAGCGCGCCAAGTATGATGTTTAGTTACAGTTGCAATCCGCTACGCTAACTGACAGCTAGTTATTGGGACGCTGTAAATTATTTGTAAGGAATGTAATAATGGTGAACAAGGTTGTTTTTCACTGAATTTTATGTTATCATTTGAAAAGATACTATATAGTTCCTACTTTATTTATTTGTGACTTAAATAGGTACTTAGCGACCGGGTGCGGGTACGACATTTCTGCAACAGCATTTTTAGGGTGAATAACACGAATAGATAATTTTTGGGATAAAAGAATCCTATGTCCGTCGCCAGCGCCACGCATCAAAACTATCTTCGTTTTAAATTGTATCTTAATAGGTTTAGCAGGTTAAGCGTGAAAAAGCAGTAGATAAACAAACAACCGACGCGAGAGTTAAGTTTAGTATAATATCAAATATATGAAATGTGAATAATAATGCAAGTATGGATTTTTAATTCATTAATGAGTGTATCCTGTAGTACCAAACGAGCAATATTTGTATACTTATTTATACATATATACGTATATTTGCAATCATGTTCTCGGGATCTCGGGAACGGCTCTAACGATTTCGATAAAATTTGGAACATAGGGATTTACGGCGGCGAGAAATCGATCTAGCTGGGTCTCATGTCTGGAAAAAATCGTTTTCTCCGTATTTTCTCTATTTTCACTCGAGCAGAGTTCGGTCGCCTAGGAACATTAAGTATAATTTATTGAATCAGGCGTTACTTTGCGGAAATTCATGATATATTACGAGAACAATATTCCTTTGCTATTCCGCTAAAAAACGTGCAGGTCGATCAGCGGAGATCAAATGTAACTAATTGCGTATAAACATGCAAATAATTACAGCAAACCACCACCAATAATGAAAAAACCTCGACACGTGTTTCGCCTCTCTACGAGGCATCATCAGGAGATGCAGGCAGGAGATGTTGCTTGCGCCACGTCCACTGAGCAACTGAGCCGTCTAGAACCGTCAGCCCTATTTATAGTCTAACCCCCCATACTACCATGCATGCGTGAATGAGACGGAAAAATACGTAACAGCGGTGATGACGCAACATTCAACTGTTCGTTAATAATCACGCCTCTATTGTTGTACCTAATTATTTCTAATTGTTCTAGAACACTTAAACGCAGTCCTTTTCCGCAAACATGCAAGATGTTGAAAGAATGATTGTCAGACAACGCATGGTTTTCCTCCAATAAATGTTTTGCGAAATTAGACTTGTCCGGGTGATTATGCCGATACGACGCAATATGTTCTTTATACCTCGTGTGAAAACTACGGCCTGTTTGTCCCACATAAACTTTATTGCATTCGTCACAGGCAAGCTTGTAGACTCCAGACTTTTTGCCGCTTTCCACTTTCTCCTTACTATTGCACAGTCTGAAGCGCAAGGTGTTATTTGTTTTGAAAGCCACGTTTATATCGTTAGACTTTAAAATTTTGTAGATCTTATCTGACAATTTGCCAACATAAGTTATGCTTGCTTTGTACTTTTTAGGTGGATCCAAGGAACGTGCCGCGTACAAAAGATTGTTTGTCATTTTACTCTGTTTCTTCCTAATAATGCCATCCACATAAGACTTGCTGTAACCATTTGAAGTTGCTAAATGATATATATTACTTAATTCCATTTTATAATCATCATCAGAAAGAGGCACTGTTAATAACCTATGTGCATAACAATGAAAAGCAGCTAACTTATGTTGCCACGGATGAGAAGAAGAAGCCGGGATAACAGTATCTGTATGCGTAGGCTTACGGTAAATTTGGAATTGATGTTTGTTATCTATTTTAGTAATCGTTAAATCCAAGAAATTCAGTGAATTATTCTGTTCTATTTCCTTCTTGAACTTGATTTTAGGATGCTTGTTGTTGATGTCATTCACAAAATTATCCAGTTGGCTCACACTACCCGTCCAACAAAGTAACAAGTCATCAACATACCGATAATAATATAAAATATTATTGTTATCCACAATGTGTTCGTTCTCGAAATGATCCATAAAAATATCTGCCATCAAAGGACTTAGTGGGGAACCCATTGCCAAACCATCACCTTGCAGATAATATTGCCCCCCAAATCTAAAGTAATTTTGTTGCATACAAATCGCCGTCAATTCTATTAATTCATCTACGTCCCCTGGATGCAGCCTCTGTTTTTCAAAAAATTCTCTAAGAATGTCTAAAGTATTCAAATATGGTACATTCGTGAACAAACTATCCACATCCAGTGACAAAAGAATTGCATTCTGTGGCACGTTAATGTCTTTGATCTTCTTGATTAAATCCAAACTATTCTTTAAAGAATACTTTGAAGAATTTTTTTTTTTTTTATTTTTTTTGAATTTTTTTCTTTTTTTTTTTTTCTTTTGAATACTTACTATAAATAGGGCTGACGGTTCTAGACGGCTCAGTTGCTCAGTGGACGTGGCGCAAGCAACATCTCCTGCCTGCATCTCCTGATGATGCCTCGTAGAGAGGCGAAACACGTGTCGAGGTTTTTTCATTATTGGTGGTGGTTTGCTGTAATTATTTGCATGTTTATACGCAATTAGTTACATTTGATCTCCGCTGATCGACCTGCACGTTTTTTAGCGGAATAGCAAAGGAATATTGTTCTCGTAAATACATTAAGTATAATAAAGAAAAGTCCTCATTGAGTGGGTAGGGTACCTACGATTATTTCCGTTTTCTCATTTAATTATTTTTAGTGCTCAGAACCGGCCGCGAACATTACTGCGGATTAAAAAAAAGTTTTTTACTTTTTCTCTCCCAGCCAGCAGGGGCGGGGTAGACAAGTTGAACTTTACAACTGGCCGGGCGGCATTAAGGCCTCCACACATCGAACGCGGGTCGGGCGCGGTTGAAGCGGTATATAAGCGGGCGGCCTGTCGTACGCGTCACGCGCTTGTCCAACGCGGTAGCAACGCTAAAATTTGTCTTTAATATCGTACAAACATTTGTCTTTTCTAACCAATTCAATAACTTTTTCATTGTGCCATCAAATTTGCTAACAAATATACACAACCATTTACTGGACTTAGCCAGTAAGTCGGCGCTGATTTAATTGCATAAAAGCATCACGGCTCAAGCACCACGCCCGGCCCGACCCGCGCCACGCACGACTCGCGCCGCGCTGCCCAAGTTGTAATTTAGGCCCACGTTCGGACCGCGTTCAATGTGTATACTTGAAACCATAATTAGATTCCAAAAAAACTACCCTTTGTGTTGCTATTATAATGAGGAGGGTTGACACAGGTTAATTTTCATTTTTCTAAATAATAGACGTAGCTAGTTTTCATCATTTCGAAAAATGCAAATTCACCGGTGTCAACCCTCCTCATTTTAATGGCAACACAAAGGGTAGTTTTTTTGGAATCTAATTATGGTTTCAAGTATAGTTTCAATGTTTTACAACTTGCGCAGGCCTGCGCTCGACCCGCGTTCGCGCCACAACCGCGACCAACGTATGGACTTCAGGGCTTCGGCATTGTAAACGCAGCAACTGGACAGCGAGGCTGTAGCAGTTTTCATATTATCACGTCGGCGGTCAACAAGCGACCGTCCTTTTGGTGGTAATCGGTTACCGTAGCCTATGGACACTTGCAACTCCTGGGGTTCACATGTGCATTCCTGACCCTTTCAAAATCTGTTCACTCTTTTTCTGAGTCACACCTAACACCACACATATGTATAATTTATAGAAAAACATTACATACACATTACATACACGTTTCAACGTAAAATCGGTATGGTATAGTGGTATTTATTTAATTCCAGAAACTATTGGAAATTATTTTACGGCAGAGTGAGTGCCACAAGCAGGTAATTTTATTCTGTCATTGACAAGACGGTGGCCAAAAATGCAAGTCTCTAGTCCTTACTGGATCAGCGTGGGCCGTATAGGCCGATGATGATGATTTAGCAATATATGCGCCGCTGTTGCTTTGTGTGCTGAAACCTTATTATGAGTATTTTCTAAGATGAATACTTGCACCCCGGCCCTTATGGTCTAATTTTAGCGGCCGGTGCTGATTGCCCTTCACTTATAAACCGGATAATTGTAAGCTATCCATCGCTCACGTTTAATGTTTTTTATTCAACTTATGCCTTAAATCTAATCCTTAAATATGCACTGAAGTATTGCTTATACAGGGTGTATTCCTTCATTTCCGATAACTCAGGCATATAAACTCACAGAAAATTAACAGGCTAAACAGCTGAGCTTTTTTGAGTGGTGTATTTTTTATTTCATTGCATAATGTTTGAGAAAAGCACTATACATGAGACCGCTAAAATGAAAAAAATGATTAAGCAGCCTAGTATAATATTAGAGTAAACTGTATCAAATTTCAAATTAAAGGGAGAAATCGAAAAATATATGAATTTTTCCGTGGCTTAAGCATACGCGGCCAGTAATTCCATTTAGTGGCCAGTTTTCACAGTCCACGTACGGAATACCAAAAACAAACAAATGTAAAAGGTCGAAAATTGCATTATTACGCGGAGTAGGTACCTGAGTGTAATCGGCCGGGCGTAAACTTAATAATAACAAAATCGCGATGCAAAGATTATCCCTCTCACGCCAGGGCCGAATTATGACGTTACGTTTGGCTGTTTTACTGTAATCAAAATAACGACACTGTTACTTGTATATAAACTGGATACAGTACGAATAAAAAATAAAAACCTGCCAAGTGCGAGTCGGACTCGCGCACGAAGGGCTCCGTACCATTATCTATAAAAACGGCAAAAAAATCAGTATGGGAGCCCCAGTCCGACTCGCACTTGGCCGGTTTTTTAGTATTTGTTGTTATAGCGGCAACAGAAATACATAATCTGTGAAAATTTCAACTCTCTAGCTATCACGGTTCTTGAGATACAGCCTGGTGACAGACAGACAGACAGACAGACGGACGGGCGGATGGACAGCGAAGTATTAGTAATAGGGTCCCGTTATTACCCGTTGGAACCCTAAAAATCAGTAATTATATGATATTACATTGACTTTACAAAGATTATCCCTCACTCGCCAGGGCTGAATTATGACGTTACATTTGACTGTTTCAGTAAAATCATAATAACGATACTGTTACCTACTTGTATATGCACATGGTACAATACGAATGACAAATTGGCCATTATACGATATTACATTGACTTTAAAAACTTTACAAAGCTTTTCCCTTGTAAGCCAAGGCCGAATTATGACTTCAGGCTGTTTTTCCTGTCATCAATATAATGATACTGCTACTTGTATACAAATGGGATACAATAGGAATGAGAAATCGGTAATTATACAATATTACATTGACTTTACAAACTTTACTAAGATTATCCCTTGTAAGCCAGGGCCGAATTATGACTTCAGGCTGTTTTTCCTGTCATCAATATAATGATACTGTTATTTGTATACAAATGGGATACAATAGGAACGAGAAATCGGTAATTATACAATATTACATTGACTTTACAAACTTTACTAAGATTATCCCTTGTAAGCCAGGGCCGAATTATGACTTCAGGCTGTTTTTCCTGTCATCAATATAATGATACTGTTACTTGTATACAAATGGGATACAATAGGAATGAGAAATCGGTAATTATACAATATTACATTGACTTTACAAACTTTACTAAGATTATCCCTTGTAAGCCAGGGCCGAATTATGACTTCAGGCTGTTTTTCCTGTCATCAATATAATAATACTGTGTATACAAATGGGATACAATAGGAATGAGAAATCGGTAATTATACCATCGTTATACTAAGTCGTTACCAACGTTATACCTTACCGATAGCTACGTATGATGTTACTAAAGGTAAGACATTAAACACATTTTAATCCAATTATGCCAACGAACGTTATAGGTCTATACATTGTTAAAAAATTTCATATCACTCTCTTCGGTACGTATGCAAATATTTATACGTATTTGATTTTAAATGGTAATTCGTTTTTATTTTTCATCGGATTTGGTTTCAAAGAAACTGAACCTATAATTTTATAATATAATAATTTATTTAAATGTAATTAATTCCAGTTATTTATTTTATATGAAATTTTACTGTGGCTTTTATACCGTCGTAAAATTTATGTGTTTTGTTTCATATAGGTGAAATGAAATTCAATGAAAATTCCTGCCGTTAAATCTCCTATTCCGATGGCATGGCATACTGTTACTTTACGATGCCTCTGGCTATGTTTCATCAAATTAATATTCTACGGCATATACCGAACATAGCTATAAAATATTTTAAGTGGCCATTAGGTGTAAATGGTGTTTATGTTCTGTAAGAGTAGCATTTTAATGTCGCAGTATCGAGCAGTCAGAGTTACAAAATCACAGTTTAATTGATAGTTCACACGACAACAACATAATTTTATGAAATACAACCTTTGGATAGCAATTATTTATTTATTACTACGAAATATCATGAAAAGTAATATCGTTAGTGAATAATTAGCCGGTTTACAATGTTTTAAACCCGAGTTCGACTTTAAACCAATTAAATAAATACGCAAAATTGCGCAGACAGAATGCATGCCCTGGGCCTTAATTTGGTTGATCACATTCGCATCGGATTTGTAATTTGTTATCTTGATATTATTTATTTATTTATTTATTCATTAAATTAACACTTTACAGTCAAGCTACACGTGTTAACAGGAGAGGTAGTATGACGGGGTAAGACAAGAGCAGTTTTTAAAGTCCACCAATTTGATGATTAAACATGATTGGTGGATTTTGACACCTAGACCTCGCGCATGGTTCCATATTGCATTCTGAAAAATCTAAATTGAAAGTTTAATGTTCTCAGTAGCGAACGAGAGTTTTCTGCAGCTGACTGTACACACAACCGCAAGCGCAGAGTGCATCTCTGCCAAGCGGGGTGGGCAGGGTGGTTTAATTACTTATTAGACGCACAAGAATGCGCGGCCGGCGCGGGCGCTGCCGATGTTATCCTGAAATTAGCCGCCGACCAAATTAGCTGCGTGACGCAGTACACAGTCAGTGTCAGTATGTCTAGCACAACTTGCTCACTCAGCGACTCCTGTCTCACTCGTACTGTACAAATTTGAAAGATGACGTTAGATTTTCGGGTCGCGGCGTCATTTTGTGCTCTCCACACTAGTTCTCGCGAAACTTTTAGCCCGTTAGCCCCAATGACGACGCGACGCGAAGCCAGACGAGAGAGTCTGCTCTCTTCTTTCTAATTTACGCAGGGCGAGTGAGAATTGTTGATCATTTAATTTTGATAGATGAAAATACCCTATTGTGGTAGTACGCTACTTTCCTAAAAACTAATTACAGCGACTAATGTAAACCTATCCGCACCTCCACTCGCGTAATTATAACTAAGAACGAAAACGGAGTCGCGGGATAACATATAGTCTTAAGTCGATCCCAAAGGTCCTTTCTATATTCTGGTGAAAGAGTTTGGAAATCGAATGAGCAATTCGGAAGCCTTACATGCAAACTTATTAAGTCACAAACTTCACGACTCTATAATATCATCCTGTAAATTATTAATAACTTAGAAAAGGTGAAAAACCCCTATATTTTCATTTCAAAGTCTAATATCTCAAAACCGGCTGAAACGATTTTGTTGAAACGTAGCTAAGAATTATCTCAATCACGTCAACTTTCGGACGAAAAAAACTGCATTAAAATCGGTCTATTCTTTTAGCAGCTACGATTCCACAGACAGACACACAGACACACAGCTGGTACACAAACAAGCCAAATTACAATACCCCTCTTTTTGCGTCGGGGGTTAAAAAAAATCATTTGATCAAATTAATGCATGCATACTGATATAGGGTCATCATCATCATAAATTTAAGAGCCAGGCTCTTGTCGGTGGAGTAATCGCCATTCTGTTCTTCTTTCTGCCACTGTTTTGAGCTCCTGATACGACATTACATTAACTGATATAGGGTAGGAGATAGGAAATATGGATAAATTGTATCACCTAGGGATCGAAACCGGTTTTTTCAAAAATCTCCGAAGTAGTCTAATATTTTGAATTATTTTAGGCTCTTAATGTAGCTCTATCGTGTATTTAGGTAACATATTCGTATTATTAGACTGCCCGATCAAAAATTGTATTATAACCAAAGAACGAAATAATACCGGTTTAATTTGTGTGGAGAAAATACCGGTATCTGATCCCTGGTATCACCATTATTCCGGTGAATTTAATTAAGTAAGAATATGTGAGGAACTGACCGCCACGTCGCGCCGTAACTGGTTAGCAAGTTGTCTTTTCAGTTAATACCTAAGTTTTTTTTTAAATTCAAATTGGCAATTGTATGTCCTGAAGCGGATCCCACTGTCGTTCTAACATTTACTGTGATCGCACATACATGATGCACTTAATGGTCGCTTTCGACCAGTTTTCAACTTTATTGCGAAGACAAGAGAACTGTATCACGATTATGCAGGTATTTAGAGGAAAATAGGCTTAAGTGTGTACTGTATTAATACGTTGTTAGTCCATTTATCGTTTGTCAAAATGGCTGATGGACATAATATAAGATAGGGTCGGTGTAAATACGTTTTTCTAGATGAAGTGCGCGGATGAAAAGGGTGTGGTGCGCTGCGCTCAAACAGTTGCTAATAAAAACTATTTAACGCTAATGAAAAGCTGGAATGTTGCATAAATACACATTGCATACATACACAATAATAACGGACATTCTTAATTGTACGAATTACAGAACGTACGGCCGCGTTCTTTATTTTATGATCCATTTCGCAAGTGGGTCCCAAATTAAAATGCGTGACTACGTACGTGCATGAAATTTAAGAATACTTTTGTAATATATATTTACTGCCGTTAAACTCCAACCAAACCAGCCCTACAACCGAGAAAATCCTTCAGAATTAAGCTCGAGGTTATTTAAGCTGACCGATTTTTTATAAAACTGTCATTGGAATTTGAATCTTTTACCTTGGATGGTAGAGTTGCTTTTTGAATGGACTACTTTGATGCAATTTTGTCAACTTAAATAAAACTAATTATACAGCTACAAACTTTTAGGGTTTTGTAGTCAACAGAATTCTTCTAATAGTTCCACCATGTCCGTCTGTTTGTCCGCCGCCGTGACCCTTGCTTCCTACTAGAAAGCTGTAGGTAATCTGGCATGAGTATACAAATCAATTACGCCGACAAAGTGGTAAAAACACATTGTTTTTTTAAGACCACGCCTACATGTAAAATGGGGATGTATTTTTTCATGTTAAACCCATGAACAGCTTTTCAAAAATGATGTGGATTTTCCACAATCATTTTTCGATTCAGAGATCTCTGTATCTATGACTCTGCCAGCCAAATGGTTATTATTGGGAAATATGAAGAAAAAAACGTGGCAATAGTATACTTAATGAATTTAAAGGAAAAACCATCACTAGTTAACGATTATAGTCCATCAATTTAAAAATTTAGTAGGAAAAACTAACTTTGCCAATGACTTAGATGAAGTTATTATTGACGAGTCAATCGGATTCTTAATAATGATTATTTCTTCATTTATAAAAATAATGTTTACGTTCACTTGCGACGCAACCACAAAGTTTAGTGGGCGCATGTTGGCGATTGGTTGTAACAAAGACAGACAGGCAACTACGGAACTCTACGTGGCCCGACACGACACGTACAGTAAGGGAAATGTATTAACGTACCACCGTAGAACCCTATCGCAATAAGGTGACATAACACTCGAGTTTGAGTGACGGCGGCCTGTCTATTGCGACAGGGTTCTACGGTGGTACGTGAATACATTTCTCTTACTGTACTTGGCCGGGTTTTTGTAGATACCTGTATTTCTTGCTTATTAACCACATTACCTTTCAGATCTTCGCAGGATGTATAAACCGCAGTACCTACCTACTTCGATTCGTTCCACTTTTGTTTCAACCTATTGTTTTATACAGGGTGGACAAGCTCACAGCCAGATGTTGCAGTGGAAAACGGCGGTATATCAGATGCCTTTTTAGGGTTCCGTAGCCAAAATGGCAAAAACGGAACCCTTATATAGTTTCGTCATGTCCGTCTGTCCGTATGTCACAGGCATTTTACTCGAAAACTATAAGGTGTATTTGAATAAAATTTTGGGGATAGGTGTATTTTGTTAGCCGCTACAAAGTTTTGTAATTAAAATGACAAAAAATATTTTTTTAGGGGTGCACTCCATACATGAAACTGAAAGTCAATTTTTTTTTACATTGTAAGGCCACCATCAATCGATAGGCCTTTCAAAATAAATATAAGGTTCCTCAACATTTTTTTTGATTAAGTGAATAGAGTCGGAGCTAATCGCCCCGAAAGTCACTAAAATTCTGTCCCCCCCCCCCCCCCCCCCCCCCCCCCTCTTATTTTTGAACAATGTATTTTAAAAGTATGAAAAAGATCATGGGTTAATAAGCCATTCTTTCACCGAAAATTATTTTGAACATGATCGGTTCAACGGTTTTCAAGATATTGCTGAAAAACTGCCTTCCTTAAAGAAAAGGAAGTAAGTGCCGTAAGATTTCTGTGACGATATGACCTTTTTAATAGGCACTGAACCCTCGTTTTGCGTGGTCCGACACGCACTTGGCCGGTTTTTTTTCTAGCTTCTTAAGTCAACTAATTACCTATATAAATGAGTGTGATGCAATGTAGTTATACATATCTTTGACGACAACTGTACAAGCTTTGCTTAGTTTGAGACCCGGTCGATTTGTGTAAGATTGACCGCTTAAGCCTATTAGTTGGTAGTGACCCTGCCTACGAAGCCAGATGGCCTGAGTTCGAATCCCGGTAAGGTCATATATTTGTGTGATGAGCAAGAAAAATGTTCCTGAAAGATGTTTTCTATTTATTTAAGTACATATCTATACATACATCGTCATCGAGTACCCATAGTAAAAACAAACTAGGCCTGTTCCTTTGGCGTTTTAGCTGAACTCGACTCACGTAGACCTCCGAGGGTGACGATCAAACCCCGGATGACGGGAGTAAAAATGCGTTGACAGCTTTATAGTGCGAGGACACACATTTTATATCATATAAATCGATGTCGATAAAAGCACGATGTACCTACTGGACTACCGCTATGATATGCAGAAGTATTAATTATTGTTGAAAATAAAATTAAAACGAAATGTTTGTATTTTTTCAGTATTTTATATAGTTTTCGTAATATACAATTATCTTTTTTTCTAAATTTTCTGATTTTAAACTCCTTAATTGCGATATGCAAATATGATATGAAAGAGGTCTGTAAGTTATGTGAAAAGTATCTATTTATACCTAACTGTCAGTCACTTTATCTATTTTACGATCATTCCCGTGAGTATGATATAATTATAGTACCAATGTAATTAGTTGACTGAAATGGTATCTATACTTAGGTACCTGATGTACCTAATATTGTGTAACAACCTGACATGTAAGATAATAAGTTTGATCTATAAATTTCTGATTCAATAATTTGTTCGTATGGATGTCGATAGAATAGTCGATATTTAACTAAGCACTAGTGACAAGTGCATTTTTGCTCCCGTGGTCCGGGGTTTGGTGACGATACACCCGATCGCGCTAACAACGAAATTACCTACTTACTAATATGCGGCGTGGGTGTGTGAGTGGGATGCCAGATTAGAATGTTCTAATTGACAAATATCGGTGTTGTTAGACAGCACGTGTAAAAATTACAATTATTTAAAGAAGATTATTCGAGTCGGCCGAATCGCATCAAAGTAGTTCATTCAAAAAGCAACTCTACCGTCCAAGGCGGCCACATTAAATAACCTCAACCATAGTCTGTGGTAGTAAGCTTTGCTTAGTTTATGACTAGGTATAGATTTGTGTAAGCATTGTGTAAGGTTTTCCGCATTTTTAGGGTTCCGATACCTCAAAAGGAAAAAACGGAACCCTTATAGGATCACTCGGTTGTCTGTCTGTCCGTCTGTAACAGCCGATTTGCTCCGAAACTACTGGACCGATTGAGTTGAAATTTGGTACACATATGTAAATTGGTGACCCAAAGATGGACGCGTAAAATAAATTAATGAATTCTGAACAAGGGGGCCACTTTAGGGGCGTAAACTGGAAAATTAAAAAAAAAGCAAACTGAATTGTGTGACATATCAAATGAAAGGGGTTGTAATCTCAGTTTTTTTTATAATTTTAGCAAAAACAGATTTGAAGTAATTTAGTAAAAAAGACGAAAATGGACCCCCATTATCTCCAAAACTACGAGGCTTAAAATTCTGAAAAAAATATGGATAATAGTTCCTTGCCTTAAGATTACAGGAAAACCAATAAGAAGTTTGAGTATTCAAAGTAACGGGAAAATTCTCAATTTTTTACATAACCCTCACCACGCGAGTTGAACTCGCACTTGTCCGGTTTTTTATTAAATTAATATGGCTTGCGAAGCCAACTTCACAAAGCTTAGGGGTAATAAATATTTCCTTATGTTTTCACTCCGTATACGCATTGTATGTATTAAATTCTAATTGTCCGTCCTCCGGGCCGCGTTTGTCGGCGCCGACCGCAACCACAATCCCCGATCACTGTTTCTGTTATTATGGCTTTTTATAGGTTCCTTATGAAATGTGGCAATGCTTAACCGCTGATGTTTTGTTCCCACAAAACCTTTAGTGCTTACGATTGAAATTATTTAATGTTGCCAACTTTTTATGAAACACGAATTGGAGTCTTCTACCTTGGACGGTAGAGTTGCTTTTTGAATAGACTACTTCGATGCGATTCGGCTAACTCAAACAATCTCAAGTATACGCGGTTTGATATTATGTTGAACGATTATGTATCGTATTTCCTGACTCTTAAGTATCAAAATATATTAAAAGATGTGTTATAGAATTGGCTACTTTCTTGGGTAAAAAATATATAATTCTATTTAGTCCGTCAATATATTGTCAATCAAACAAAACATGATGAACATATAGCCCACGTCACATTATGCTAAAAAGTGTACCATAATGTGACATCACTCGGAAGTTTAACGGGATATCTTCATATTTTTTTGTTTGATTGACAAAATAAACGCTTCCAATATTTTTAGATAATCTAACTGTCGGACTAAATAGATCTTTTTAGGAATGTAGCCAATTGAAGAACCCATATTAATTTGCACAATACATTTGAATAAACGCAAGGAGGTTGATGATGATGATGATTTGAATAAATATGAGTACATTTCATGGTGTATTAAGGACACTAACATACGGCATGATGAAAAATAGATATCTATAAGAGCGTCCGTACATCATTTTAGGTAGGTATAATGTATAATTTGAATGGACTACTTTGATGCAATTCGATCAACTCGATAAAGTTCTAGTATAAACTTGCTACAAGATGTTTCTTTTAATCGATCGAAATCGTCTTAAATAGTTGGACTACCTTTTGAATACGTAATGCTACCGCTATCCAAACAAATTGCTCTATTAAATTTTATCTCCTACCAAATAGTTTAGATATCCCGCAAACCGGCTCGCTTGAAAGTATTATATCGCTACTATTAAATTATATTTGCCAGACATCGCCAATTAATTATTGGTTAATTATTCCCTTTGATTTATTTAAATTATGATAATTAACGGTAAACGGATGGAAAGCACTAATCACGATTACAAACTTGTTTCGGATTTAGACGTTTTTTTTGAAGTGAAGGTGGAATGCGGACGTGGTCAATTTGTCAGCAAAGATAGATAAAAAATTACCGTCTCAAGTCTACCACTCGTCACTTGACACCGATATCCAGGTCATAATGCAATCAAAGTCAAGGTCAAAGTCCAATACCAGAGGTCCTACCGCGAAAAGAAAACGAAGTTCGTTCATGTATCTCCCTCTCTGTCGCACTTGCTTATTCGAGAGACAGAGAGATACACGAACGAACCTCGTTTTCGTTTCGCGGTAGCGCCCCAGGACCAGCGAACGAATAAAACATAGAAGTCTAACTAGCGCCGATAAGGCACTTGTCCCACCGCTGGCGAGTAACGCCCAAGAAACGAAGAAAAGATAATCGCTGTGTGAATAAAAGAGAGATATATATTTATAGTTCATCGCTGGCTGTTCACACCGCGATGAACTATCTCTCTTTTATTTACACGGGAGCGATTATCTTTTGTTCGTTTCTTGGGCGAGAAAATCGCCGATAGCTCATCGCTCATCACCGGCGGTGGGACAAGTGCCTAAGTGGCCCCACAACAGGATGCACATTGCCATTATGCGGACGTATGCGGACGTGGGGGCGAGGTGGGGGCGGGTGTCGAAAGGATGCCAAGCAGCCGTTTAGTTTGAACATGCGCACACATGTGCATACCGGGTTTTAGGCACATGTTTGGGTAGAAATTTGTAAGGAGATCGCTTTCTATGGTTTTTTCGTTCGCTGCCCACGACCTATTTCACGAAAATATACAAGTTACTACTTTACATTGCAAGTATAAAATAAACAGGCAGCGCTGGTCAAAAGGCCATGTCGTCATTGGTTAAGCGCCTCAGTGATGCCCGTTTACACTTGTAGAATTGTAACTTGTAGCTTAGTAAAGCTGGCCGCTGGGGTGGAAGAGTCGTGTTGAATTTTGTAACTTAATGTAAGTTGTATTAGATTAGTTGTATAGGAAATAAATCGGCTCAGCGCAACGATTTAAGCGTGAAAAGACAGAAGACAGAGTTAAGAACTTCCGCATTTATGTATAAAATTAGTATGGATAATTGGATATGGATTATCCTTGTGGTGTGTGGTCTACTTTTATAAGTTAGTGGCATTAACGCCTAACCTAACAGTGAACCAAAAACCTGTCTCAAAAATACCAAACAGCATAAGGGCAACGTGGAGTCGAAGTAATCTACATTTCTATTCAAATTCCTTTTAAAGGAGGATTTGAAATGCTGCGTTGACTTAATAAGCAGTATTCCCACGGAGTAGTGACATGAAAATAAAATCAGGTATTTCATGGTTTCTAGGGCTATGCGCATTATTGGAGGTTGATGATATACATATACAAATGTCACATGATTTCACGATTAAATACAGTCGTGTAAAAGACATTGTACAGTCAGGTCAGAGGTTTCACGATTAAATACATTTGACGTAAACGACATATACGGCGGTCAGCTGCTGCAGTGAAGCGTGACCCCCTCGCATAGAAGTTTGTTTGCACGGTCACGTTTCTCTGCAACTGTCTTCACCTTAAGCGTGCAAAAGTTTTGTAAAATAGGAGGGTAGTTTGATATAAATTATTGCAAATTAGGGTAGTCAATAGTATTGGAAACCTGCTCGGACGTTGTAGTTTGATATCCCTCCCTTTCGGGTGGAGAGGAATGATCAAAAAGCGGATGTTTGGGCAGAAGCGGTCGATTATTGAACGAGCGTTAGCAATGTAAGGAGGTACTGAATAATTAGTTAAATTAATTAATATTATATAGCCCTCCGAATTGCTAAACTTAAGTGGCAGTGGGCGGGGCACATTGCACGTAGAACCGATGGCCGTTGGGGCGGAAAGGTTCTCGAGTGGCGACCACGTACCGGAAGGCGCGGCGTGGGTAGGCCCCCCACAAGGTGGACTGATGACCTGGTAAAGGTCGCGGGAGTCCGCTGGATGCGGGTGGCGCAGGACCGGTCAATTTGGAACTCTCTGGGGGAGGCCTATGTCCAGCAGTGGACGTCTTTCGGCTGATATGATGATGATGAATTAATATTATTGTGATTTTCTAGAAATATGTCCTACGTATATGTATAAGTAACTACACGTGAGTAAGCACGTGCGGCAATGCTGTCAAGATCACTTAATTCGAGTTTTGTGCAATTTAATTTGTTTATAGACTGTTGAAGTGAGATTTCCGGGCAGGTCATTGTTTGGACAAGCATCGGTCCATGCATTTCAGGCCTCAGACATAAAGGGGATGTCAAATCGTTGGATCGGGGTCTTTAGAATTTTGGATGTAAGTCTAAGTTTAATCTTTTTCTATAAATAAATAAATAAATGTAAATGTAGTGGGACAATTCACACCAATTGATCTAGTCCCAAACTAGGCAAAGCCTGTACTATGGGTACTAGACAACGGATAAACATACTTATATAGATAAATACATACTTAAATAGATATTAAACATCCAAGACTCGAGAGCAAACATTCGTATTCAACATACAAATATCTGCCCCGACCGGGGATCGAACCCGGGACCTCAAGCTTCATAGTCAGGTTCTCTAACCACTAGGCTATTCGGTCGTCAAATATAAGAAGTTCAATTATTTAATTTCAAAATAGATTTTTTTTTTATCATTTGTTTATTTGTGCGTGAGCGTGTGCTAAACTTATTCGGCTTGATTGAAAACCGGCTTCACTAGGTTATTCGTCATGCTCCGTCTATCTTTTTTTCTTGGTCTGATGTAGCTTTATACGATGTCTTCACTTCATGGAAAAGTAGCCTTAGAATTATTTTCCCACAAACCCAGGAGGTTTATGATGGCTGGCCGTGTACCAATCTCAGCAACGGCGGCGAACCATGCTGCGCAAGATTGCAACAATATTGAAGAATTCCAGCCGATCACTTCCTTTAAGATCCAATTCCGCGAAGAGACATGTTTAACGACATATTACGAGGGCCTCCGTGTTTAAGCACTGCGCCTACTGATGTGCCAATATTCTCATATCCAGGAATACGACTACTGGTAACATTACCGAGAATTTGTAGTCTGTTACCGGGGCAAAATATAATAAAGTGAATTAAAAATAATTTATTCGTAAGAAACACAAAGTACCTATTACATAATAATTACATAAGTAAAATTTTAAAGATGAATAGTATAATATAATTATATCCAACATATTTAATTATGATTTTTATAAGTGACTGTCCCCGACTTTCGACGACTTCATTTCATTTTACTTCGAGTAATTTTACGACTTATTAGCTATTCTAATATTTGCACTCTTTGAGATGTTGACTAGGAGCGATGTAGTAATTATGCAACTAGGATAGGACATTGTGAGATGTGGACTAGATTAGATAAAGTCATATTGCGAACTGGTGATTTTGAGATGTGGGCTATGCGCGATGTGGTCATTTTGCGATGCAGCCCCTTACGCGATGTGGTCATTTTGCGATCCAGTAATTCTACTATTAGTAGTAATACTACCGGACACGCTAATTGCCGGTAATTTTCTAACCACTACGATCCCAAACAGTTGTAAAAGGCAGTACAATTGTATAGGTAATTTAACACTAATTTGTCGTCCAACAATTTCCATTCGGAGGCTGTGTCTAGCAAGGCGCACGCGGCACGCGGCATACATAAATCTCCCGTAATTAAATTTAGCTCAAGCTTTCCGGTCCCTATTTTCTTGAATTAATATCGAACGCTCTGAGAAAATGTTGTAAGAGAGTCACACTTTTTTATCGTAAAATCCACCGCCTAGCTAGGATGATCAATAGTAAAGCATTTGTCCATCACATTACTATTATCAAACTCGCTACGCGACGCCATAAAATGTGGCAACGGTGTCCCGTCCCACTCTCTCCTCTCCTCTGTTGAACTGCCACTTTCATGATTGCTGTGCAACAGAGAATGCAACAGAGGTGTCCCGTTCTCACATTTTATAGCCCTGCGTGCAGCGTTTCATAATATTATGAAACGCACGCATGTAGCGTAGTGTTTGAGGGACGATTGTATCATGTCGTGCTGCAAGGCCTGACATGTTTTTTCTGAGGCGCCATACAGAGTAAGGATCGTGTCGTGTGGAACTAGCGCTCAATGAAGATTGTAAGAAAGTACTGTCAAGCTGGTCTGATTTGACAGACATTCAGATGTACAGTCAGCATCATAAACATGTAAATATTCTATGACCTTATTACTTAGACATACATAGGTCGAAAAGTGTATACATGTTTATGATGATGACTGTACTCTATGAGTAATTCCTACGCTGTTTTTTTGTCTGTTCACATCCTACACGTCCATCAATGATTCCAGGGATTCCAAGGATTCTTTTGCAGTTTTCTGCGTTAAGTTAAATTCTGCAGCCTGTACAAGCGTTGAGAATGCAGAGTTACAACATTATTCACGGTACTTAGCTTGTTCAGTAGTGGTAGCTAACATTGAAACAGTTGAAATACGACACATTGTGTAGAACTAAGTTGAACACTTAACTATATACAGCAACAGCGTGTAAATAAAATCCGGAGAAATATTGAAACGGAAGTCGAAACCTAATGTAATGAGCACAATTTAATGGCTAACTTACTAACAGTTGAGATATCAAATCATATAGAATATAGGGTGCTGGGTTCGAATCCCGGTAATAGCAAATATTTGTGCGATGAACATGAATATTGGTTTCTGAGTCTTGGATGTTTTGTATGTATTTATATATCTATTATATATATCGTAGTCTAGTACCTAATATAACACAAGCCTTATTGAGCTTACTAGGGCTTGTTTCGATTTGTGTCGGATTGTCCCCTAATATTTATTTATTTATAGGTAGGTAGGTACGCTTCAGCTTGCATGTGAACAATGTAACTAAACAAAACGTCTAATCTCAGTTAATTGACAATCGATAATACATGCATTCAATCAGATTAATCCGAATAACGTTTTTCCAAAAAAAAATTTTTTTGGTACAAGGTTTTATTGCCGACTGTACTTTTTTTTGCACAGTCATCAACTACTCAATGAGCTCAAACAAGCTTAATACCCTCTTGTATAGTTGAGGAGAGGCTATGGCCACCTTCCGTGTCCATCTTCGGAGGTCTTCGGCACGGCACTCTCTCTAGCAGAGGCGGATTATCCAATATCCATAGGTATAGGCAAACTACTCACGTGGGGGTAATGTCACGTGACGTCACGCAGCCAAAGTCACGTGGTCAGCGCACAGTAGTTTCTTTAATTTAAAATTTTAGTACTTTTTCGATAAAAAATTAAAAAACGAAGACCTTATTGCAAATCTCCAGCATGATACGCATCGAATGACATATCATTTAACAAAATCGGACCATAACTGTAGATCTGATGGCATGCACAAAAATCGCCCTCGCGTAATATACACATATATATATATAGGCGGGGTTCCAAAGGGGCGCAAAAAAGTTTTTCGTTATCATTTTTAATCTATGGCCGCTAGAGTTTCTTAAGACCTTTTTAGACCTCGGTCATTGTCAGATTTATAGGTTCGCGTCTCTTTGTCGACATTGCCAAAGCTAAAGGGCTAATATAAAGCCTATTTTTTGGTTGAACTCTGAATCCGCATAAGCGGCGTCGCCTCTTCTATAATTCTATGCGATAAAAACATATATATAAACAAAGGCCCTTAACTATTGACTACAGTAAATACGATTTTGTTTTTTTTTACTGTTAATGACCCACCTGCGCTCTATTGCAGCTTGCAGCAACGGGTCTGTCAGTGCTTCAAATGGGACATTAAATGTTCCATTTGAAGCACAAATTTTGTGCGGGATTGTTCTACTGCTTAAAGCTACTAGGCCCTGAGTGACCGAGCTAAGCTCGGCGTTTATCGTGTTTTTCAGAGAGAAAACTATTTTTTCCGGATATAAGACCTATATTTACCTCGATTTTTCACCTTCGCTAGTCTTTTTCCTCTATTGCAAATTTCGTCAAAATCGTTGAAGCCGTTTTTGAGACCGTGATTACAAATATTGCTCGTTTAATAGTATAGGATATCTACCATGTCTACGGGGAGTAGCGGTGAGGCCTCAGACAACTCCTAACTGCGATCGCATGTAACTTGTTATTACCAGGCGCGCGGGCGCAGCGCAGGTGCGCTATCCTCAAAGTCGTGACACTTAATAATGACGGCTAGAATGTTCACGCATTTTTTATGCACCAATGGCAAAAAAGGCCCACCTGGACTCCGTAGTGTATTGAACGCTTGCTTTATTGATAATATCTCATTTGTATACAATTAACTGACACATTGGTATACAATTATCGGCTTCTGCTATTTACCTACTATGTTACTTTGTATAAATTATACTTAAGCACAGTAAAAACAGACCAACCCTACGAGGTATTCTATACAAGTCTACCCATTTTAAATGGTTTTAAGTATACATATTTTTGATATCAGTAAAGTCGTTTGTCTGTCTCCAGTTCGCGATAAACTCGGACAATTCTGAATCGAACTTAGTATGACCCGTGAAGTTTACTTAAACCTAAACTATTCATATGTTTTAAGTAGAGTTCGCGAACCATATTAAGTTCGATTCAGAATTTTCCGAGTTTATCGCAAACTGAAGTGCTTATATACATATAAACTTTATCCGTTACTTGACTAAGTACATATTACTCTGTATTAATAGGTTCAAAATTAATGCATTTAAAGGCACATACCGAAAAAAGTGTTAATGGTAATAAAGTATATCAATTATGATGCTAATTGGTATATAAAAGTGATATGGTACGAATTATTACCAAACAAACAATTTACAGTAATTTGGAGTATTTTTTGTAATAATTGCACCACTAAAAATCCATTTACAAACATCTTAAAAAGTATGAGAAACTAATTTATCTCATGCTATAAACTAAAATTAATGGCAGGATCTCGGTAATTCTCAGCCAATAAAAACTCATTGCGTATTTATATGTTTCCATGGTGATTCAGAAAGCGGTCAGTCAACGATGCTAACAGATTCAACATCAAGAAACGATCCCGCATAATAGGATAAGATGATGACAACGAAGGTGATTCAGAAGCAATGTAGATATATAAGTATTGCGTTCTTTCATTTATGACCGTTTTCGCAAAAATATTCTTTGTAATTTCTATACAATTTGACAAGATTGTCAACCTTAAGTGGGTTCCAAATTAAAGTTCATGGCTGTGCCTACATACTTGTAACCATATAATTCAAACACTAAGCAGTTATGGAAGACGAAGAAGAAGAAGATGAGAAGAACACATATTTGGATTAGATACGGAAGCGTTCGACACAGTTTTCTATCAGTGGCCATCTTGGTGGGTGTTCGTGTTCGACCAAGGGAGAAAAGGTGGAGGTGGATAATATTTACATTTTAGACGTTTATTATAGCTCTACTCCGTAATCTCCTTATGTACCTCTAACCGTGTTAGACGATTGGCTCACAGCCATATTATCATGCTGGTCACGACCCCCGTGAAGACAGCCACCCCCAATCGGTATCGTTTGTTCATCGTTAGTTCACGTTTGTTCAGGGTTCAGTAGGTAGGTAAAATTGCTAGGACCCGATTCTAACATCGTTTTTTTTTAACAATATGGGTCAACTTCACAGCAACCACTCTAAACCACGTTTTCTAGGTTTTCTTAGCTCACATATCATGATAATCGTTAGTCGCGTGTTATATCGGCCGTGCGTAAACCATTTATCCTTCACTTTATAGAAAGTATATATGTGCGAGAGGTGTAAATGCTTTAAATCGGACATAAAAGCGATCATGCTACCAGTGCTGGTCTTCAAAATCTCTTGTAGTTTCACCTTTAGTGAATATCGTGCGATACAATCGTAGGCCCTCCTAACCATAGGTAGGTAATTACCCGGAGACCGGCGCCGGCGCCGGTCGACCGCATTCATTTCACCACTGTCATTTGTCTTTAATAAACTTTAAAAAAAACCCAGAGAGCTTCATTTCTATTACGCGGTTTCATTTCTTGGTTGTTTTAGCGATTGAGGACTTTATAATAAATTGTATTACCCCCCCAAAACGTATGGCTAAAGATCCGAACCTTAAGCAGTTAAAAAGTAAGTATTAATATAGATCGCGTATATAATTAGAGAAGTCTGTGAGTCTCGTGTGAGAGGGACATATACTTTGTCTCCTACATAAAATCTATCATGCTAGCTATGCAGTTTATTGTTAAAATTATACACACTCCCGTCATGTAATCTGCATTTATTAACATTGTGGGGATAGCTAGCTAGATAGTAGAGACCATACAACACAGAGCTAGCATGACCCCAACTAAAATATTTGCTCTCAGTCACTTTCGGAGACTATCATACCCAGTTCCGATCTGATAAAAAAGTACTTATTGTCATATTTTAAGTTGCTTTTTATTTGGTTAGTTGAATCATAAAAGAAAATGATCACTGTTAAGTAAAATTATGTTATAATTCGTTACTATTTTGATGGCCACTAATACCGATGCCGACTAGGTACAGTGACGGACTTTAATCGTTGAGCCATTTAGAGCTCACCTTTTACTGGATATTCATAGCTTAACTATTAAAAATCAAAATTAGTTGACACCTAAATGGCTCAACGATTAAAGTCCGTGACTGTACATATTGAATTATCAGCTCTCGCAAATTCGTATTACGTGAATAATTAACCGTTTGACAACGAGGGTGCAAAACAAAACGGTGCCCAACTGAAGCCAGAACAAAAACAATATCCAGACAAAATATGAATAAAATGAAACTGTCATGATTTATAAATATTGTCATGTCAAAATTAATGTACGTATCATGAACTATTAAAAAAATGGGTCAAGTTACTTGTAAAGCTTTTTATTACATAAAATTAACGAAAAAGCGCAAAGCGCACGCGCGGCTGTGGCCGTCCGTGGCTTCAGTAGCTTTAGTGTGAGTTTACAGTAAGTCGGAATACGCTAGCGACTATCGACAACAGTTAAAGATTTGTATGAAAACTCTATACACCGCCCCTGGCGGTCACTCACAGAACTAAAAATCTAATCGGTACCCCGAGTCCCATATAAGTATACTTTTCTCGCAACAGTTAACTCGATTGTTCGTATAGTTTAATAGATTTTTCAATATTCAGCCTTAAATTACAAGCATTTATCGTTTCAATTTAAATGCTAGCGTTTGTCGGTTATGACATTACAGAATACGCGCATGGCCAACGTCGAAAAATTCCCCAACGCCAAAGTTTAGACTTTAAAGGAATCTATACCTTAAGCTTAACGACATTAAGTATAATTTTAACAGTGTGCGATGATCCTCATCTAAGTCTGTCGACCCAATATGGCGGAACGTGTGCCAATTATTTGCATTTTTAAATACAAAATACGCGACAATCCGAATTTTGCGGATATAAGTTGTCGATTCAAAACCCTTATTTTTATAAGTTCTTTAATTTGAGATAGGTATCGATCGGATCTACGGTAAATCTTGACGAAATAATACGTTATCACGCACCATTTTGGAAGTGAAATAGTAAACTACAGATACTACGGTATTTTTCGATTCGAAATGTCAAATTTGTGACTCACGTTACCGTTTGGTAATACGATTCGAAAGTTTAGATTACGCATCGAAAACTAGACGCTAGCGAGTAACGTTTTGTAGTTGTTTTCGTAGTATATCGGCACCATGAGTACGGCGCATTTGACAGCTCGAACTTGCGAGAATCGAAATCTAGTCGAAGCGCGTTAGCTCGATATCGAGAGAAGTTTACTATTGTAAGTATTCTATAGGCTCTCATGGTAAGCGTACAGTTTTCGTCCGCGTCCACAGCCGTATTTAGCTGTCAAAAGATTAAAGAAAAAAGAAAAACAGTATGAGAGATAATTTATAAAAAAAAACAGCACATGGTTGTAGAGATACGAGTAGTTCACCGTTACAATAGAGAAACCTAAATCCACTTTCTCATCATTATTTTTAACAATATTATCATTATTTTATTTTGTGTACACTTGACTTCAAATATATGTTTACACTGTTGGACCTTATGCCATTGTAATAAGGCGAAAAAGGTACCTACGTATACATATTTTTAACGTTGACTGCACCTACACTCATCAAGTTGATTGACTACATAGGTACTACCATACTACACATGATGTCCCATAAGTTGAGACGAATATACCTAGTTAGAGAAATTGGTGTTTTTAGGGTTCCGTACCTCAAAAGGAAAAAAACGGAACCCTTATAGGATCACTCGTGCGTCTGTCTGTCCGTGTGTCACAGCCGATTTGCTCCGAAACTACTGGACCGATTGAGTTGAAATTTGGTAAACATATGTAAATTGGTGACCCAAAGATGGACGCGTAAACAAAATTAATGAATTCTGATTAAAGGGGGCAAACTGGAAAATTAAAAAAAAAAAGGTTTCGCAAACTGTCTTGTGTGGTGTGACATATCAAATGAAAGGGGTTGTTGTGAGCATCTCAGATACATATATATTTTTTATAATTGTAGCAAAAACAGATTTGAAGTGATTTAGGAATAAAGACGAAAATTGACCATCCCCCCCTTGTCTCCGAAACTACTAGGCTTAGAATTCCTAAAAAAAATATGACATAGTTCCTTGCCAGATAACAGGAAAACCTATAAGAAGTATTCAAAGTAACGGGAAAATTCTCAATATTTTACGGAACCCTCACCACGCGAGTTGAACTCGCACTTGTCCGGTTTTTTCCCTCGTATGTCACCCGCTCAGTCCATCCCCCCTTAATTGGTGCTGTTTATTGGATAACCTTATATTATGTTGGTGAATTTATTTGTAAAGATATTATACATTTTGTGTACTATTTAGCTTTAATACGCTTAGGCTAGCTTTTACCAACCGGAAATAAGGATTTAATTTTGTGGTTGAACTTCAAGTATGATGATGATGATGATGATGATATGGACGGACTATAACCACCGACCGACTTCAAAAACCGACCAAGTGCGTGTCGAGCCACGCGCAGTGCAAGGTTCCGTAGTGCCCGTCTGTCTTTGTTCCATAACCGCGCACACGCGCCAAGTATATGGTGATCAGATAATATCCGCCCACATACAGCGATTTGGGTTTTTTCTGTAATAACAAATGCATTTGTTCTCGGAAAGCAGTTCATGTGGTAATGTGGAAAGGAAATGTGGAAATCTTGGAGAAAGCTTGGCGGAGTACTGAATTTTGTTTTTTATTGTAAATTATTGTACGGTCGAATTAATGGACACAGTGGCGGAACCAGGATTTTAGTTTAGGGGTGGGTGGTTTGACCCCGCTGGTAAGGACTCAGAGAGTACATGGAGACAGTTTTTGGCAACAGTATAACTAACTTAAATAACTACAGCACGGTACTAAGGTACGCTACACTGACCTCACGTCCCAAGCAAAAAGGTCGTAAGTCGCGAAAATTCCGTCGTAATTCGACCCCAATTTGAAAGCTGAACCACTTGGTCTACCATAGCGTATGTTAGCCGTGACTTGTTATACCCTTTATATTCTATTTGCTTGCCTAAATAGGAAACAATAAGGCTCTAAAACCACCCCTGACAATTCGAGGTAACGTTCTCCGTCGCGCCATTAGGCTCCATGATAAGATCACCCATTATTCTCTCCTTCGAATCATAGTTGAGCACTATTACCATTAAATATTCTGTATTTGGTGGTAGGAGTAAGGGACTGCGCACACTAATGCTAGTAGTGTAGTGTGGTTCATGATGAATGGAGATCCTGTTAAATGTCTTCGTATTTTTTTTTATTTTTTGGGTTCTTTTCGTCCGCATTCCCAACTCGTCCACATTCCCAATTCATCCGCATTCCCACTTCCTCCAGAGTCCTATCTCGTCCTCATTCCTAATTCAAACGCATTCCCATCTCGTCAGCTTATACGTAGGTACATCACTTTACCAAATGTAATGGGACGCATGTTGTGTATGTATGTCACTCTATTTCATTGCTTTATTGGCTACCTATAACAATTGCTGTTATTTAAAAATGTGATATCTTAAAGTAGGTTAGATTTGACTTGGCCAGTTTTTATCAGAATTAATATATATATGTGTTGAATAACTTTATAAAATGACTGATGTAATGAAAACTGGCCAAGTCAAATCTAACCTACTTTAAGATCTCACATTTTTAAATAACAGCAATTGTTATAGGTATCCAATAAAGCAAAGAAATAGAGTTTAATACTTGTTCATAATGTTATTTTGTTCCTATAAATACATATTTGGATTTTGCATAGAACTTGGCACTCATTTAGATCTCCATTCTTTTTGCGGCGAAGCCCACAGCCAAGCATAACTTTTGTATTGAACTTGGCTCTCCTTTTTTACATTTATGGTTTTGGTGGGATAACATTTTGCTGCGCCCTATCTCTCTATATCTAATGGGTATTCATCATCCAGCGCGGCGTGAACTATGGATGTTCGTTATTTATTGACAAACTAAGGATTAAAACAAGCAAGATCATCTTAGAAGTTCATCAACGAACATGCGAACGAAGTATTCACCAACAGTCTACACCACGTGCTGAGTGCTGGCTCTATAAAAAGGTTGAATTTAATACTGCGCCCACTCTATCCGTCATCTACAGCTAACAACAGCTGAATTACATTAATTTGTATAGGATTTTATGATGTAAGTGCACAAGTCATTCGTGTGGTACAAGACACAAACAAATGCTGTCACACACAAACTTTATTTTTAGGGTTCCGTAGCCAAAATGGCAAAAACGGAACCCTTGTAGTTTCATCATGTCCGTCTGTCCGTATGTCACAGGCATTTTACTCGCAAACTATAAGGTGTATTTGAATAAAATTTTGAGGATAGGTGTATTAGCTTCAGTTATGGTAGAGTCGCTTTTTCAACGGAGTACCACGATGCAACTCGGTCAACATTTTTTTTAGTATACCTGACATTGTCCTAATACATGACACTTTCGATCTTACTTCAAAACAATAGAGGTGAACAATAGGTGTGCAACATTAAGGTGTCGAGCATTGGGACATCTACCTTAGCATCGTCCCTTACTAGCAAGTATGCAAGTGCGAGAGTGACTGCTTTATGTCCGACATAAACTCGATCATGCTAGCTAGACAGTTGTGTAATTTATGTTATCTTTGCAGCACGGCCATCACAGGACAGCCCGCGAGCTCTGTCAGGGCGAGATAGACTATCAGTCTATTTCTAATAAGAACGCTTAGTAAGAGACGGATATAGTCTACGTCGCCGCGACACAGCTCGCGGGCTTTCCTGTGATGCTGTGTAGCTGCGCGTAACGCGTTTCTCGCCTCTGGAATACATGCCCAACAATTGTCACCACAGTTTAAAACAAAAGTATACTATAATAACTGCGCAAGAGTTTCATGTATCTTACTTTCTTTTTCTTTTGAGTAGTGTTGTGCTGTCAATTAGAAAAGTAACGTAGCGCTAATGAGGACGTGGGCATTCCTGACTCTCACGCGATTAAAGCAATTATGTCGCCACTTTATATATCTGTTCTAGGAATCATCCCCAGTTAGAGCCCTTTTACACTGGCGGTAGAAATATTAAAAATAATATACTTATAGAATGAACCATCAGGGTGATATAGGCAATATTTTATCTCGTTTTTTTTATACTACTACGTTGGCAAACAAGGATACGTTGTGCCTGATGGTAACCACCGTACACTAAATATATCCTTTATTTAGTTTCACCTGTCCAGGTGTCTGTAATGAAATCTTGCAAGTTAAAGGACCCTGCAGCAAATATAGGGAAAAAGTGGTTTCAGTCAAATCTCACGAAATTTTAGTATGATGTTGATTCAAATCTCCTGATAATTTTTTTATAAGAACACAACTCTCTCAGAAGACCCACTTCCCGGTTTCCGATTGAGCTGAAATTTTGCATGCATATGTATATCGCATGACAATGCAATATTATGATGACATGGAGCTGGAAGGTGGCCATAGGATATCAGTACTTAACCGACGTAGCCCCGTTGAGTTTGGGCTCGTTAGAAACCTCTCAATGAGTAGTTGATGACGGTATACAGAAAAGTACAGTCAGCAGCTTGAACCAAAAATGAAAATGTCGACAGAAACTTATTGATTTGAGGGTTCATTATGTTGATAGTTAAAGACGAACGCACCTCACTCTCAACACAAAACGAAGGTAAGTACGACTCTCCGGTTGGCTGCGACAGGCTGATGTCAAGGTGGAAGATGTACAACAGAAGACTGGCTACTCGCTGAGGGTTTTCCAGCTGCGTTCGCGCCACTACGTGCACTTCAGCTCGTTTGTGGTGCGCGTGCCGCGGCCGCTGCAAGAAACCATCGCGTGTACTGATTTCTGGCCGAAGGGTGTGTGTTTCGTCGATTCCGAGGCAACCTACCGAATTCTACACCGGACTTGTCGACGCAACGGAGCTACACTGTTTCGTCGCCTAAAAATAATTTTATAATTGCATTGTATGTACTTATATTAGGGCTACTAAATACCTCTCAGAATATTTAATTTTAGGTTTTTAAAAATGCTTTAGTTTTCGAGACATTGGCTTTTTTGTATAAATCGATTTATTTTCTCCCTTAAGTGACTTCACTTAGGTTTTTTAAATTGCAAAAGCTACAAATGTGTTTTTTTAAGCTTGTAGTCCTTAAAAGCAACGCTTTCACACGGTTTTTTTTATATCTTACTTAGCTGAAAAGCGACTTAAGAGCCACTTGTTAGATTTTTTTCAGTCTCATTCCTATATTTGGCCCAGCGCCGTGAAAAAAAATTACTCTAGTGGCATTATGCAACACACGTACAGTTAGCATCAAAAGTAACTACGCAATCGAAGCTACAAAATAAACACTATTGACTATTGACGTCAAAAGCTCTTACTTCCTTTTAATAGAGACTTATGACGTCTCTGTTTGCGTAGCTACTTTTGATGCCGACTGTACGTCTATCTAATGACTTTTTAAAATGGTACCTGACTTACTAAATGACTTACTAGATTTTTGCTATTCAAATGCAAAAGGACCTTAAAATGAGAGCACCATTCTTATTCTAGCAATACTTATGAATTAAATGAAAATTAAAAACTAGAACTAAGTGGTGTTTATTGTCCAAAATAATTAAATTAAATCCTCAAATTGTTTACCGCTTGCAGAAATGCAAGCACGACATCTTTTCAGAAATGCCTTGTTAATTCGAAACGTTTCTTTGAAATACAAAAATGCCAATATTTAGAAAACTAAGGCATATTTACTAAAACATAAAATTAAATATTCTGACAGGTATTTAGTAGCCCTATCAGCTGTCCACGGATTATCCTCTGTTTACGGGACACCCTGTATACTAATATTATAAAGAGGAACTGTCTGTGAGATCATAACTTTGTAAGTTTGTTTGTTTGTATGTAATGGGTAACCTCGGGAACCACTTAGCAGATTTCAAAAAATAATTCACCCGTGTTTAGTGAAGAATGAATTTTATGAATGGTCATAGGCAATTTCCTGTTAAAACATGCCGTCTGTCATCCGGTCCTTGATCCCATTAACAGAAGGTCCCATCGTTTTTGTTTCATATCACTGACTTTCTGATTTTGAAAGACGTTCAGTGCAGGGAACCCGACTATCGGGTGTCTACGCCGGAGGCGCTTTCCGCTACATAGCGGGAAAACCACGGGATCGGCTACGAGCGTAGCGTGTAGCGATTCTTGGCAATAAATGAAAGTGAGGATTCCGGAAATTTCAACATTTTTGAGAACGTTCCACAACTGGTACCTATATTGCTAATAATGGCACTTTACCGTACATTGGAAATGCACCTTTACATCAAACCTCTATTAATATTAATCTACCGTTCCGCAGATCCGTCGAAACATACCTTAATAAGGCTAGCATATCATAAACTGATCTGGGAGCATGAGTTATAGTTTCCTGAAGACTGTATCAAACATTCCTTATTACTGCACGATATCAACTTTAACTAAAGTCTGATTAATACCTCAGCATCGTATGTGATTTCAACATTGATTGCAAAAATGAACGTTAAGTTGAACTTGTTAGAGGTGTTTTTGTGTTTTCTATCATTGATTAAATGCGAAGCTAGGAAAGTAATAGGAAATGGTGGCGAATATAATAAATAATTTGTAGCTTCACGCACATAAACTAGACATGGTTATTCGTTATATTTAATAGGTCCGACTCCACTAATTGCTTAATTGAAAAACATCACGATTTATGTAAAATTTGCAAGCTTTTAAACGACTTCACATAAAGGTTTGTAACATAACAATGACACATAGAGACAATGATTGAGTTTAGCTGGAAATAGTCAAATCCTCTGATTGAGAGCGAGTAAAAACCTGTTGTATGATATCCAAGAAAATAGTAGAGAGAGAAAATCGCAGTTTTCGACCGATCGATAAAGTCAGTAGCAAATCGCGTTATCTTTAGCCTTGCGCCATAACTATCCAGCCAGGATTGTTATTCTCAACGCTTCACCTTACCTTAGGGGAACCAGAGCCAGACCTCCGATTACGCGTTGTTATTACGACTCCTGGCATCAACATATACTAGAGAGAGCGGTGAGTCAAGGTGAAATAAGTTATGAATAGCATACCGAACCTGCACAGTCACGTAGCGTAGGTCGATCTTCACACGTCGACGCGTGTTATACTAGGAACGAAGCAAGGGTAAATTCTGTCAATAAACGCAAGCAAACACCTACCTTATACTCAGAATATATAGTCGTTTTTCGCTTGCGTTCGTTTGTCAGAATTCAGCCGTGCTTATAATTACGCGGGAGAAATGGGATTAAGGCTGCTTTATTCATATGGACCGGCGATTTGTGTTGCTAACTATATACTATCGTAAACTACTATTGGTATTGGAATAAAGGTTTGTGTAGACCATTTTAAAGCTTCTGCTGCTCACTGTACAAGACAATTTCTGTAGCAAACTAAAAGTTGACGAGTTACAGGAATATAATATATAATAGGTGTATAAAATGCGGCATGATCTCATAGAAACATCATTTACACTGAGTTGCAAAAACATATATACAATACAATACAAATACTCTAATCAACTAAATATTACTGCTAATGCCATATTATGAGGCCTACTGGACGTTACATAGGCTCAAGTGCTTTTTATTGTAAAAAATAAGACATAGAACAAACCTCCGAGAAATCCCTTTGTGACATTGTGTTGATCTACATTCTTCTCTTCCCAATCTGAAACAATAAAACAAATTTTACCTACTGGTCCCTTTTTTTTCCAATAAAAAAGTGTGAAGTTTCAAAACATCGTTTAATTTCAGAAATAAAAGAAATACTGAAACCGATTTGTATGCAGTTTGCATATAAAATGTGAACGTAAACTTTCTCGATTTGCACACATAATTTTAATTCAATGTTTATTTTTTCTCCACCGAGAGCTTAGGTACTGTATCCGCCCAGACTTCCTTACTTGTCAGTATACTGTCAGTTATATATTTGCGCAGTATATTATATTGCGCGGAAGCGGGGCGGACGCATAATGCAATTGATGCAACAATGCATTCGTATATACATACCTACCTCCCCGCTTCCGCGCATTTATAATCTGTACCTACTTGACTCAACCCCCCCCACTAAAGCTACTAACTAACATCTAACATCAATGGGGTCCAACGCGCCCCCTAAACCCAAAATGTTGGTCCTTCCAAACTAAAATCCTGACACTGGTTAACAATGTCAGGCATTCTGACAGCTTCCGTTTTAAGCCTTGTACTAAAGTTACTTTTTAATAATAATTTACAATCTATAACATTAAAAATGCGCACCAGACCTTACTTAATTAAAAACGCGAAACAATTTATTGTAAATGGGTTGAAATAATTCAGCGCTTAACATAAAGTGCGTATCGATTTCCCCAGCTTCTTGTGTAGGAGTATTAAGTTTATAATTATGGCCAAAGCAGGGCTTTAATGTGCAATTTTGTTGAAAGTAGTCCCCGTTTGATTACTCATCTTTATAGGACATTAAACCTTATTACGGTAGTGTAGAGTTGGTAATTGGCTGTGGGTGGGAAAGGATATCAGTTGGCGGTGGCTGGCTGGATCTGATGCCACTTAAGTATCCGCCGATGGTTGTCAAACTTGCTATAAGATAGCTGTAACATTGTATACAGGGTGGAAGGTAAACAGTGGCAAAATGGCTTACTGGAAGTGTGGGTGATACATTAGAATATATTTACTACTATAAAATACGAGCCATAACATTTTTAACGTCATACCTGGCTACAAAGTGACGATACCGCCCGCGACGCTTGAAAATTACACTTCCTCGTCAGGGGAGGCGTAAAATTCTGTTCTCACCTAGGGCGGTAAAATAAACAATGACTGATATCACAGGTATTGGACAACGATACGGGATCAAAGGCTTTTTTCATTAATGGCCGTGGTGAGTACCGCAATATGTCCATTCATGTTTAAACGGTCTGAAACATTTGCGTTTTGCTGTGTTTCGTATACTGCATAAGTTGCTGCTGAGATTTTTCCCATGGATGGAAGAGAATGGGCTATAGGACCGCTAGCAGGCTAAATATTCGCCGGCAATAAGCGGTTTATGTAAATAATGGAACAGGTAAGCCCATTCATTTACAGAAGCGCTTTGCCCATTTTTGGTGCTCATGCATGAATATGAATCCATAGAGGATGAAAATCATTTGACAAATATTTATACGAATTGTGCAAATACAAATATAATATTTCCAAAAACTTGAACTGCAAAAATAAACGCTGGTTCTCAAAATTTCACCAAATTCTCAATTACCAGGGGCTCAAATTTACAAGTCTAAACTAGCAACACCGGCCATTAAGGTAACTCGTCAATGATCTAACAACATGAGTATTGTCAGTTTAGATTTTGATTTTTTTTTCTTGTAGTCGAATCCCAATGACTTTATTCAGCTACTTTAGAGCCTAAATAATATTGTATAGTAAAAAATACGGTAAGTACAGCCGAGTTCTCCAATGACAACCAATGCAATGCAGACAACCTTTCAAAAATATCAATATACAGGCTTTATTCTTACTGACATAAGACGCTGTAGATATAGATAGATATTGGAGAACTCGACTGTACCTACTTTGAAAATGTGGTGCGTGCAAAAATAAGTCGTCATAAGTTGACTGGATTAAACTAACATTTCCAGAGCATAGACTAGGACACAGTCACCGAAATCGACACTAGTGCTCAGCTTTATGGGTATTCTCGTAATCCGTATTTATGCGGCCCGGGGGCGTTATATCAATTTTATTCAGCCTCTTCGCTGAACGCATTTGATATGGTGGACCATTCCATAAGGTTTCGTAATAAAGCAGTCGTAAAGTCGTTGGCATTATACTGATAACTTCCTACAGTGCATCTATTTTCTTAAGGTAATGTAACCCTCAAAATATTGTCTCATTCGTTCGCTAATGTTAGCGCGATATGGTGTGGTCTACACCCGCGGACGAAAACTGTACAAGCATAAAAGTTCTACAAACGGTATCCCATAAAAAACATTCCTTGTAAAAAATAAGCCAAGTCTCGAAACTCATCCACCGTAAAACGTTGTGAGATATTTCGTAGAGCCAAGTCAAGCATTCTTATTAATTTTTATTTGCTTGCTAAATAAAATTCTGCAACTTGGAGATCACACAACTTTACTGCATTTATACTTTTGTGCATACTTACCTAAAACTATGTAGTATTGTGTCTCATTGTGTGATTGCCAAGTCACAAACCTACAACCGCTTGTTTGCGGGTGCTTAGAATTAAGTTGATCATCAGTAGGTAAGTGAGTGAGTATGTCAGTGACAAAACTAAGGAACTTTCACGGGCAATAGTTCTACTAAAAGTTCAAATTGAATATTATTGAGAATATATCTAAGCCATACTATGCCCTATAAAAATAAATGAAATGAAAAATATTTATTCCGGAAGACTAGTCCATGTAGAGTACATTATTATTATTATTAATTGCAATTAAATTAAATTAAATAAGAACATTTTATATATTAAATTAAATTACTACAAGGAGACCTTTGGACCATCGCGGGTCACCCCGATGCCGCGATGACCGGCCTATCTATGGTACTCCGAGCGCTGTCGTGTAGCGGGCTGGCGACTCTGGCGTCCCACTCTCAAAAGTAAATATTTTATTTTTTCATTTTCCATGGCTTGTTTACGGGTTACTAATGAAATCCATAATTTAATTTGCTATAATTGATATGCCATAAGTTTTACATTCCATAAACATTTAATATCTCAAGTGCTATAAGTACTCACATGTCATAATACTCTTTTATTCTAATTACAACTACAAATTACGTTTTTCCATAAATATTATTTTCCAATTCCAATTTTCCAATAGTCCAATAGGCACTATTAAACGAGCACGAAATAATAATTGTATATTATTTGCAATCACGTGCTCGAAAACGGCTCAAACTCATATCTGGGAAAATCCGTTTCCTTAGTTTCACCCGAACAGACCTCGGTAGACCCAGGTCCCCCTTGCTCCCCCTCTCCCCTATTTAATCGTAGTTTGTTCCACCAATTTTCATTTAACCTTACCGCCCTGTCGTCTGTCGTCATCGTTCTATCTGTCATCCTCTTCAATGAGCCCTTCCCTGTCCAACTTGACAGCACTGCGTTTCTGAATACCACTACCCCGCCCTTCGCCCAGGCTCCCGCTGCTCCCGTCAGAAACTCGCTTCGTCAGGGCCTTATCACACTTGCGATTTACAAGCGATTTGAAAGCGAAGCGTACGCGCGGCGTGTTCGTCGCGTGCCCGTAACCAATTCGCCGCGAGTGCGTCGCGATTTTGCCGCGATTGCGTAACGAATACGCTGCGCAGCCGTCAGTAAATCTCATCTGTTGACGCGGCGAACTCGCTGCGCAGTCGCGGCGTATTCGTCACGCGGTCGCGGCGTAATCGCGGCGAATTGGTTGCGGGCACGCGACGAAAACGCCGCGCGCACGCTTCGCTTTCAAATCGCTTGCAAATCGCAAGTGTGATAAGGCCCTCAGCCCTTCGTTTCACTGGCGCACTCGACCTACGAGCCTACGTCTCGTGCCGTCGATGCGGCTGTAGGTAACGTACTCAAATGCTTAGACTTAACTACTAACACATTTATAAACAGAGACAGAAGACTACTTAAACATTAGACAAGAATGCCATCAATAATTTTAAACGATACCTAGGGGCAAATGCCAGTTTCAAAAATAAGAAAATATGTAAACAATTTTGGCTTTTACTCCCCGAACATAAGTTCCAAAACGAATTAACACTCACAGACGCTGTACAATGGGTACTGTAATTTGCTTTACTTTTTCTAACCCAACTTTGAAACACGTGTCCTACAAATTCACATCTTATTTTAAACGCATAAGATTCAGATTAGTATTTTTTTGTAGTAATTAGTGTATAAAAACGAGTACATATGCCTCGAAGCTATTCCTTTAAACAGTAGCCAGGTGGTTCAAATCCTAACCAAGTGATTACGCGCACGTCAAGTGGCGTGCTCAGAGTCATCAAAATAATTTCACTAGTACATTAATTTACGTGCGGTGCTTATGTCTGAGGAATAAGGCTCATATTTGTTTGCATTTGTTTAGCTCTGATCTGTACTAAATGGGCGCTATGACAAAATCGTTCAAAGGAAAATGAGTTTTATTGCGTGTTCTTAGAACTTATTTTATAGGTGTTAATGTGTGTGATATTCCCTGTTAGTGTGAGGACATTGATTTTTTTGAAGCCGCTTTGAATCTTGAAATTACTACTAAGCTTAATGTTAAGAGATGCATGTTGTAAGACTTAAGTACCTACAGACAAGGTCAAAAATATAATATGCGGCCGGGTAAAAAAGAACTTTATTGCCAAGATAATTCCCAAACACCATCACTGTTTGTCATATACTGGGTGGGATGGGACGATGGCCATAAACATCGGATTTATTATAAAAGCGATCTACATACAATAATTAAGTGAGGGTATGAAATAAGTGTAGAAAACGATAAACAATAAGACATTTAAAATGTCGATACTAATACATATGCACAAGATATATTTGATCTCAGAATTAGAATTAGATGTTTATTTGGTTAGCGTACAAGTACATGTAAATACAAGAATATAACACAAAAATAAATAAACTATAATGTTTAATCAATTAAATTATTCACAAATATCGATATACCTAAGTAAATATCAAAGTAAAATACATAATAAATCAAACATTAAAAATAAATTAATATACAAATTAGTTATGTCTATTAGTTTAAAAATAAATAGTTAGTCACAATTAAATCAGACAAGTGCATTGTCAAAAAATGCATTAATTTTATAATAATATATGGTCAGAATATTCCTTTAATTTCTTGTCAAAACTTTTTATATCAACTACATTGTTTTATTTCGTCACTTAATTTGTTAACAATTTGAATTGCAATATTGTTGTAGCTATTATTAAAGTGAACATATCGGGAGTCACTTTGTACCGCTTTTTATTTCGGAGATTGAAACAATGAGTTTCTCTAGCTGTTTTATAGTTACTCTTATTTATATAAACATGGAGACACTAAACAGATACAATGAGGTAATAGTAGTAAGGATTTTGTGATCTATAAACATATTTCTATGGGTCACTGGTATGCATTTACCTTTCGGATGTTTTGACACTGACGTTGCTGAAGGATTTTAAATTTTTCACTTGTCTCAAGGAGTCAAATTTCAATAGTAGTGATCAGTGCTAAGACGTACGAAGGGTTAATGCCTTTTTAACTGACTTCAAAAAAGGAGGAGATTCCCAATTCATCGGGGACTTTTTATGTAAGTTCCCCGATTACCCCAAGACGCCTGGATCGGTATGGAAAATTCTTTTTTAGTTTGAAAGGGTATCCTTGCCAGGTGGTCCCTTGGTAATCAGGTCAGGATCTGATGATGGATCCTTGAAGCGATTTGTGTACTGTTTCGAAGTCGATTAAAACTTTGTCTTTAAAGCAAATTATTGTAACAGAAGTACAGAGTTTATATTCGCACCATTGCCCTATAATTCGATACAATATCTAATGATACTTTAAAGTAAGAGAAGTACAGAGTTTTCAAAGACGTCTGCTATTTTCGAAAGGCTCTTTAAAGAGTAACATGCACTTGGCAGTCTTTTACAGAACGTCTCTATCTGATTGTGCCACCTCAAATAAGGGAATAGTTCCACGCCTAAGAAGCTGACTTTTCCATTGGGAGACAAATATGTTGTCAATATTGACATTCAGCAATATTTAATCAGGCGAAGGTGGTTAACAATATCACCTATTCATAGGATTAAAACGATAGTAGCCTACCTTTCATCAAACTTAATCTGTTACTTGAAAATTGATAAACATATTATCATGTCTTTTTTGGGGGAAATACAATTGTTTTTACATGTTCTTTTTTTGTGTACTTTTTATCTTTGTTTGTTTTATTGTTGTTCCAAAATGCCAAATAAATGATTTATCTATCTAAATAAATTAGGCCAAAACGGCAACTTTTATGAAACATCTAAAATGCTCTGTTACTGTGATGTTTGTAGGGAAATACGGCCGCATGACGTAGAGTTTTGCTGTGGTCAAGCAGTGTCCATTTTCGATGTTTAAAAAAATAGTTAAAGCGTGCTGTTTTCAAAGTACATATTTATTTTCTTAAGTTTTGTTTATTGGTAATGTGAGAATAATATTTTGTGAGAATAGTATTAAAATACCCATTTGCGGGATGGTCCAGGAACACACATTCCGTTTTGTATTACTCAGTTGTTGTTGTTCCAGGGCACCCCAGAGCCCTCATAAGCTCGCGCCACGCCATCCCGTGAGCAACGTTGCTGGCCTCGCTCCAGCTCAGTCCAACTGCTCGCAGCTCACTCTCGACTGTTCGCCGCCATGTGTGCACGGGACGTCCACGAATTCGGCATCCGTCCAGCGGCTTCCACTCAAAAGCGATGTTTGCATTGTTAAGTTCTCTATGGCAATGGGTTGTTGCCTGCACATACTCCATAAGTCCTCATTTCTCTTGGTCTTTGGCCAGAAAATGCGAAGGATCGACCTCTGGGACTTATTGATATTACCGATTACTCAGTAATCTCAGTATTATTTATTTAATCGTGTGGCGTATATACATTGTAGGAAAAAAACTAAAAACTATTATAAGTCAACATCCAGGTTCAAGCCAGTTAACAGCGTCAGGTGTCACATTTATATAGAGGTCCCCCGGGTCACCCTGGTAGCAATCTCAGTATGTAGTAGATATTTAACACACACATACGTAACTCTTGATTATCGTTGCATGTCTGAAGGTACACACTCACGATACCCAGTCACGACGTATTTGACCGCCTCAAAGTTTGAAAAGAAAAACACAGTTTGCGCGTGACCAGAGCGGGTATTGCATACACGTTTGCAATATAGCTTCTTAGAAGATTACAATCAAATTTTGCATTTGTGTCATGATTACTAGCGTTATCTTGTACAATAGGAGTAGATAAATTAGCACTCTTTACTTCAAATGGGATGGTGAACCTGTCTGGAAGGCTGATTCAATTTTGAAAATCGTCTATATAGTGAATTTACCTACTGATACACTAATTTTCCTCGACTATATTTTTGAGTTGAACCGCCGTTGTAAAACTAACGTTTTTCGGCAACAAACGTAGTTAGTAGAAGTTTCAACATTGGTAAAAAATACAGATTACGATTAGTTATAACAAGCTATCCGGCGGCTCCGCTTGCGTATCGCAGAGAATCCAGGTGGACATTTATGTATAGCTTTTGTTCATCACCAATTGAGAAAGATTGGATGAGTAGTTCCGGATATTATGCCGTACATATAATATTACAAAGCTACACACTCAAAATTTTAGCGCTTAATAATATTATTATAGACTAGGTATTGAAGTCCATCAAGTTGAGAGCAACCTGTATAATCTGACAAAAGACAATCGAGTCGCGTGTGCAGCCCGCGGGCACCACGCGCGGCTACTTGCCGCGTTACCCCAGGAATGCGAGCGATTATATATTATACACGGTTTAAGCATTTTGGGAGATCGAGGTTTTGACATTTGAAGATACCAATTCTAACCACACCATGTATAAGTTGTATAACCAGTGCTATATATTTTTTAAACCATAGTGCTGCTTAAATTAGTACATACGTATAGTTCTACCATAGGTTCTACGCCAGTGGTTAAGGTGTCCAAGAAGGTATTTACTTCAGAACAAGAAATAAAGACAGAGTGAGTCTTCAGTAGGTACGAGTCACAATGCTGTCAAGATCACGAATTTCGAGTTTTGTGCAAATTAGTTTGTATAAATATGTGAACTTGTGCTTAACTTATTTGGCATGGTTAAATACCGGCTTCACTAGGTTGTTCGTAATTATTATTATTATTATTATTATTTATTTATTCAGATAACTTAGATCCACTGGTTAGTAAATACAAAATCTTACAAAACTATTGTTAAAACTAAACACTACATTATAAAGAGCTTAAACATAAAATTATTTACAATGCACAATGCCTGTCACCAACTTGATGAGTGCCAATCTATTTTCGATTGGCAATCATCAAATTGCTGACACGCAGATATATGGGGGAATCAGGTTTTGAAGCAAACACTCCCAATAATGCAACCATCATAATGCATCGTAATGCTCCGTCTATATTTTTTTCGTTGTCTGAGTTCTACCAAGTTGAGGACATCCTGCATAATCTGTCAAAAGACAATGCAGTCGCGTGTGCAGCCCGCGGGTACCACGCGCGGCTACTTGCCGCGTCATCCCGGGAATGCGAGCGAGACATTATACAAACGTCTTCAGCGTTTTGGAGATCGAGGCTTCGACAGTTGAAGATTCTAATTCTAACCGTACCATATACCAGGTGAGCAATCCAAATGGGTCAGTATGGCGGTTTTGGAAACCATAACAGATAGCGAAATCTTGGCTTAGGAACCATGACGTTGATTTTAGTAAAAAGAAAAACTGCATTCATATACTTACAAAAATACGTGTACTCGGCCCAGGAATCGAACCTGGACTTTTTGAAAAATTAAATTTCGTTGTTTAAAAACAATGCATTTTATTAGTTTTAGATATCATGTTTCTTAGTAACATTTACTATTTAAGAGCTACATAACCGATATTCAAAGGAAAATAACGAAATTTAATTTTTCAAAAAGTCCAGGTTCGATTCCTGGGCCGAGTAGGTACACGTATTTTTGTAAGTATATGAATGCAGTTTTTCTTTTTACTAAAATCAACGTCATGGTTCCTAAGCCAAGATTTCGCTATCTCTTATGGTTTCCAAAACCGCCATACTGACCCATTTGGATTGCTCACCCTGTATAATCAATGCTAGTTAAGAAATACGTTTGGTCACACAGTACAAACACTTCACTAAAGCCGGACTCATACTTATCTGACACAAAAGGTGTCGTCACGTCAGAGAGTATCAGATGAGTGGGAATGTGAGCCGTAACGAACTTATGAAATTGATATCGTTAGTCGCGCGGCGACGTCATGTCACGCTTCAGACAAACAAGAATCCGGCTTTACATTACTAAGATCGTGAAAAGAACATTATTAATGCTAAATGTACCAAACCCCACGTCTTACTCAATAATAATGATGTGTTCACCTGTATTTGGGGTGCATAAGTGCCCAAATAGAAAATGTACCTAATTATTAGATTGTAATTATGTCTTAGGTAGGTATGTACTCTGTTGGTGGTATGATAAGTAAATAAATAATAAAAAAGTTTAACATCGATTTTTCACCACAACCGAATAGCTTTAAGATGGGTGCCAATCCTCAATAAAGAACTGCATACCATTGACCGAACACACGTTGAGAGTATTTCGGAAATTGAGGAGCCCATGAGAAAAATACTTTTAAGATCTAAAGAGTAATTCTCCCTCAACATCCCTCTTGATTTTTATCAGCTTAACTCTTCGCCTATATTGTGCCCTAAGTCAGTTATTAAATTGGAATAAAAAATAAGTTTCTGTCAAAAACTTCATTATTGGTACAAGCTTTTATTGCCGATTGTAGTTTCCTGTATACCGTCATCAACTACTAATTGAGACGATTCTAACGAGCCCAAAGGGTTGTGTCGTTTTATAGCGGAATTCCTATGGCCACCTTCCAGCTCCACATCAGCTCCATGTCATCATAATATTGCATTGTCATGCAATATTCATATGTATGCAAAATTTCAGCTCAATCGGTAACCGGAAAGTGGATCAAATTTAATTTGTTAGATTTGATGACAAACATCGGGACAGGTGAAACGCATGGACCTAAGATACTCGGGACAAGCTATGTTAATAATAATACCACGTCCGAGCGAGATGGTAGCATACAAATCTCGATAAGTGTGACAGAAAGGTAAATATCATTCGTTGTCCTTGTCATAGTTCCACTTTTTTCTGTTTGCCACAACTGATTTAGTATGAAGTTATGGCCAATAAATCACTACCCACCCAAATTAAGTAGGTTGTTTATGGTAAGCGATCAGCCATTCTAAGACCAGTTCTTAATTTAGCTGCATAGAAGCCTTTCCGTCTCTCATTGTGGCATCACGTATAGCCTGTCCCGAGTATCTTAGGTCCATGGGTGAAACGAAATAAAAGCTTGTAATAAGTCGGGATCAAATCACGGGGCACCTTTAGGATGGGACAAGTATCCCCTTCGCAAAAAAAACACAAATATGAAAGTGACAGATAAAGACAATCGAATGTTAACGGCATTAAAATTAAAATTTGATAGACACTTATGAATGATATGCAAAATCCGTAATTGTTAGGCGGCAATAACTCTAAATCGATTAGATCGACTCAGGGATCGGAACCGGTTTTTTCAAAAATCCCCGAAGTAGTCTAATATTTTGAATTACTTTAGGCTCTTAATGTAGGACTCTATCATGTATTTAGGTAACATTTTCGTATTATTAGACAGCCTGATCAAAAATGATATTATAAACCAAAGAACGAAATAATACCGGTATTTTTGTATGGTGAAAATACCGGTATCCGATCCCTGGATGGACTGCATACAAACTTAGATGCTTATCTTTACAATCTCACAGATTCTTCTTTTTAATATTAGCATATAGAATAGATTAATCGTTATTAGTACAGTCGAGTTCTCCAATATCTATACAGGCAACCTTTCAAAAATATCTATACATGTGTCTTATGTCAGTAATAATAAAGCCTGTGTACAGATATTTGTGAAAGGTTGTCTGTATAGATATTGGAGAACTCGACTGTACATGAATACACCCTGTATAAATAAATCCGTGTTAGTAACAAAAGGGGTCTGAGTCGTCGCGTGCTCGGCCCGCGGCACCAAGCGCGGCTACTTGCCACGTTACTCCAGGAATGCATTATACATTTACGTTATTTTCGGCCGTTGAAATTGGGCTGTCGGCTGTTTCGAGTTTCAACAATTGAGAAAGATTAGGGGAAAGTGGTCACCATTCGTACGCTTTTTATATTTTATTTTTTTAATTTATGATGCATTGTTGAATTTATCTAGTTTATATACCTAAGCGTAACAAATATATTGTAGTTTGTTACAAAAAAATCCGAAACTATTATATCAAACGGTTAAAGAGTTATAGTAATTTTTCTACGATAAGATTTTTGTACGAACGTACCCCACGTACGGGGTACGTTCGTACAGTAGGTGGGGTACTTTCATACGCCATGGGGTAGATTCATACAGGGTAATTAAAAAGCCTATTAAAGTCGTTAAATTTTTATTAATTATTACAAAAATATTTATTTATTAAAGAACTAACTTAAAATATTTGACTTGACTCATAGTCGATAAATGTTTCTTTAGAAACATAACAAAAAGAAACGGAATAAAAACATCCGGTTTTCGCAGACTGAGGTTGGTGTTTCTTTCTCTATACTTACGCATCCACTCTAACCCGGGCATTTGGTTTTCATCCCATTTCGTTGGATATTTTAAATTTGACGCTTTCGCGTATTCGTAGGCAAGTTTGCGAATCTGTATTGTTGTTAGGCCATAATACATTTTGCAGCAAATAATAATGTAGTCATTCAAGCGTGTCTTTTCTTCCAAGGAGAAGACCTGTAGACTAGTGAACTTGGAATGAAATGTTCGTGAGGGTTCATCGGTGTTAGAGCCATCTTTGAATTTCTTGACTCTGCTTTCCAACGTCGATGTCTTGATGTTATATTGCAACGCGGCTTTTCTATATGACAGCCGTCCTTGAATTACGTCATCAATTGCAAATTTCATGGACTCTTCATCCACCTCTTGGGTACGCGTACCCTTTTTTTATATTTTCGTACCATGATTCTGCAATAAAATATTAGTTATAAGGCTTACTTTATAAAATATATCGATTTGTTAGAATTAGAATACTTCATAAAAAGAAAAATGTTATTATGATGTTCTGGTGGTTAATAAAATCTAAAGGGGAGCATTCGTACGCGTGTACGAATGTGCCCCCTGTTTTGCTGTCCGAATGCACCCCATGCCTTGCACAAAATTAAAATACTACTTTATACAAATTCTAATTTAATTTGAGAAATATAACAATTAAAGCTCAAAATAATCAATGTTAACATTAATATTAATCAACACTATTTTGTCAAAAACATAATAATTCTACTTACAATTGCGAATTGAATTTACGTAAAAAATTTACTCACCGCGCGCGAAAACACGTTACGTCTTGTCAGCCGATGCACCGTGGTGCGACTGGCGCGACATCTGTTTAGCAACATGGCGGCCGGTATGTCTATGCACACAAGCAAACGCGCGCTTGTGTGCCGTTTAGATTGTCTGTTATACTAACTGTATGAATGTGCCCCGCGTACGAATGGTGACCACTCTCCCCTATTGTTAATTTTGTACGCATTGTTTTCCTGTCATTTAAAATTATAGTACAAGTTTGTCATTGTTGTTAACGAAATTGTAAATGAATACGTTAAAATGTATATTATATACTAAATTAGAAACTAAAAGAACCAGTAGAGAGATATACTTAGATATTGGAGGACTTTTTAGGGTTCCGTACCTCAAACGGAAAAAAACGGAACCCTTATAAGTCTGTCTGTCAAGAGCCTTTATCTCAGGAATGCGTGGAGCTATACAGTTGAAATTAAAACCATATAGGTACTCAGGTCTACGGTCCCTTGAAGCTGTAAAAATATCAAACTTCAAAGTTAACGTAAAAAAAACGGCTGTTTATACCGCAAAAAACGTATAGGTATGTCGACACTCAAGGGAATCAAAATTTATAGGGTACTTACCATTGACCTATAACTATGAAATTTGGCAGGTAATATCGTCTTATACTATATACAAGTACAAGGGAAAATCTGAAAACTATACATTTGTGATTAAATCATAAAAATATAGTCTTTATTTAAAGTAATGTCTGTCTGTCTGTCAAGACCCTTTATCTCGAGAACGCGTGGATGTATCGAGTTGAAATTAAAACTAATTACTCAGGTCTATAGACCCTTTATCTCGGGAACGCGTGGATGTATCGAGTTGAAATTAAAACTAATTACTCAGGTCTATAGACCCTTTATCTCGGGAACGCGTGGATGTATCGAGTTGAAATTAAAACTAATTACTCAGGTCTATAGACCCTTTATCTCGGGAACGCGTGGATGTATCGAGTTGAAATTAAAACTAATTACTCAGGTCTATAGACCCTTTATCTCGGGAACGCGTGGATGTATCGAGTTGAAATTAAAACTAATTACTCAGGTCTATAGACCCTTTATCTCGGGAACGCGTGGATGTATCGAGTTGAAATTAAAACTAATTACTCAGGTCCATAGACCCTTTATCTCGGGAACGCGTGGATGTATCGAGTTGAAATTAAAACTAATTACTCAGGTCTATAGACCCTTTATCTCGGGAACGCGTGGATGTATCGAGTTGAAATTAAAACTAATTACTCAGGTCTATAGACCCTTTATCTCGGGAACGCGTGGATGTATCGAGTTGAAATTAAAACTAATTACTCAGGTCTATAGACCCTTTATCTCGAGAACGCGTGGATGTATCGAGTTGAAATTAAAACTAATTACTCAGGTCTATAGACCCTTTAACTCGGGAACGCGTGGATGTATCGAGTTGAAATTAAAACTAATTACTCAGGTCTATAGACCCTTTATCTCGGGAACGCGTGGATGTATCGAGTTGAAATTAAAACTAATTACTCAGGTCTATAGACCCTTTATCTCGAGAACGCGTGGATGTATCGAGTTGAAATTAAAACTAATTACTCAGGTCTATAGACCCTTTATCTCGGGAACGCGTGGATGTATCGAGTTGAAATTAAAACTAATTACTCAGGTCTATAGACCCTTTATCTCGGGAACGCGTGGATGTATCGAGTTGAAATTAAAACTAATTACTCAGGTCTATAGACCCTTTATCTCGGGAACGCGTGGATGTATCGAGTTGAAATTAAAACTAATTACTCAGGTCTATAGACCCTTTATCTCGGGAACGCGTGGATGTATCGAGTTGAAATTAAAACTAATTACTCAGGTCTATAGACCCTTTATCTCGGGAACGCGTGGATGTATCGAGTTGAAATTAAAACTAATTACTCAGGTCTATAGACCCTTTATCTCGGGAACGCGTGGATGTATCGAGTTGAAATTAAAACTAATTACTCAGGTCTATAGACCCTTTATCTCGGGAACGCGTGGATGTATCGAGTTGAAATTAGAACTAATTACTCAAGTTTATAGTCCCTTGAAGTTGATAAAAAAAAAGTTAACGTAAAAAATTAAGACTCGGCCATTTATGCCGCAAAAAACGAATATTTCGACATTTTCGACATTCTCAAGGGAATCAAAATTCATAGGGTACTTTCCGTTGACCGAAAACTATGAAATTTGGCAAGTAGGTAATACCGTCTTATACTACAAGTACAGGGAAAAATCTAAAAACTATACACTTGTAATTGAATCCTAAAAAATATAGTCTTTATTTAAAGTAGGAGGAAATTTGTACGGAACCTTCGGTGGCGAATCTGACTCGCACTTGTCCGGATTTCTTACTTTCGAGCTTTGATTTAAAATACTTATTTGCGCTCTACCCTGTATAAAGGGTAATCACCTTATGAATAACTTGATTAAATGATAAAAAAAACATAATGAATACCTAAAATATTGTGCGCACATCTGTCTGTATACATACCATATATCCATTAGACGATCACACACCCAAAAAAAACCGTCGGAAAATCAATTTTAAATATTTGCACATAAGCAGAAGATGACTATATTGACTATGGTTAACGAATCACACGGTTTGACTATACCCCATTAAAATATTGCCTGTCAAAGTACACACCTGGTATCTCCGTCTACCTGTGTCGGTAAACAAGGCTGTCCTTTATACGTCGGGAAAGATGAAAAGCGGCCTTTTTACACGCTTTTGTTTAAAGTTTTTTTCGTAATCCTGCCATGTCTCAGCCGTGATTTTACAATAGTTCGTTCACTATTAATTCTATCCGACTGTGGAACTCTCTCCCTCTTGACATCAGACAAGCAAAATCTATCGGCAACCTCAAATCCCTTCTTAAAGAACATTATTTGTCTCTCCCCTAACCCTGATTGTATTTTTTGGCTGACTGTTTATGTATCATTATATTTGTGTTTGTGTTATTTGTATATATGTATGATTGTGTGTGTATGTTTATATATAGAGGTATTTATGTACGTTTATTTTTATAATTTCTTGATTTTTGATTAATAATAATCGCTGCACCACCTACTGCATAATCTAGTTTTATCTCTTTCTCCGATACCCAAAGGTTGTCTGGAAGAGATCGCTCTTCAGCGATAAGACCGCCTGTTGTCTACCTCTAACCTACATGTTATTGTATTGTTTCTCTCTGTAACTGCTTTTTTTGTGTGAGGTGTGCAATAAAGAGTATTTGTATTGTATTGTATTGAAGCCTTGTACATTTTTTTATTTAAAAAAAATACCCTTCTCTAGTGAGGTTTTTATGTCATCATGTATAGTGTACGAAATGATTAATTAGAAGAAATTTGGATTGTATTTTTCTGATTAATTTATATGACATTAATTACTTATTTTTAAATTGGATGTAATTCTAAATAAAGGTCAGGTCAAAAGTATCCTAAAGGGACGAGTAATGTATGAAGAATGTCATGAAAGTAAGGTCGTAGAGGAAAAACGTTACCTCTGTCTACGTCTGCAGGAACCGGCGTTATTGCGTAAGCATCTTTGCATTGTATCTACAATTGTACAGGGCCAGAATTTTGGAGCGCAAATTTGACATAGAGGCACACTGATATAAACAAATATGTACTAGAAAAAATAAATTCCGAACCTAAGATAAGTAGGTATGTGATATATTTTGCACCTAGGAATTCTCACCCTGTATAGATAAGCGAATTTGAGAAAATACAAAACGCGTTGATGTCTTTTACACGTAAGCGCGAAGCGTCTTGATTGATACCTCGTTCCGTCATACATTAGAATTCAAACGGACACATTTAAAACATTTCTTCGTTTCTTCGTTTGTGTAGGATAGCATTGATAAATAGTGTACTAGTTTTACTTATTTGGACCATTTATTTCCCGTCACACAGATTTTTAAAATCTTTAACGGAAAAAGGTATGTTTGCGTAAGCCCTAAAAGTATTCAATTTTTTTACAGATTTTCTTTTTTTAATTGCCATTTTTCAGTGGCAAATGTAGAGTATGTATACGTAGGTATATATTTAGGTGTTGAAATCGGAAGACGAAAGTATAATAAAGTACCAACCATCAACGGAAAAGCTTATAAAAAGTTTCGTCTTCTTGTTTTTCTAAATTATTCTACCTGTTTATGTTTACTTGTTTAGTCTAAACGGGTTGTTATAACTGGATAGATGGAAGGTACAAGTTGTTAGATAACAATTATTAGATATAAAGTAAAGCAACTTTCTAGACCGGCTGACACTGCTTTCAACTCTACCGGCACCAGAATATTATTATACTTAGTCTAACATTTGCCCGTGACTATGCCCGCGTGAATTCGTATATCAACTTTTACCCAAAATATATCATTTTGTTTTAAGGATAAACATTATACTGTGTTTTAATCTATCTCTATGCCGAATTCATCTAAGTTCAATTGTACGGTCAGTAGTTTTAACGTAATTTGATAATTAATATTTCAATTCATATTTTATAAATTTACGTATTTATTGCCACTCAAAATAAGGATTGGCACCCGCTTTATGACGATTTGTCACCACTTCATACTCGAAATACTAATACAAGGGTTAGATTTACTCTATTTTTAGCTTTTTACATCGTTTTTTTTTATGTTTGAGAAATATATTTTGAAATATGTTTGCTACTAACGTTTTCCTGCGCATGACTAACTTCTGCCCGCGACTTCTTAAGCGTATACATTATAAACCTATGTTGTTTGGTGTACATACATAACAGAAAAGTTTCAATAAAATCCCTTCGGCATTTAAGTGAAAGAGTAACGAACATCCATACAAACTCTTGTGTATAGTATTTCTGTCAGTACAATATCAAAATGCTTAAAGAAAAGTGACATTAGACGATTTTCTCTCATATAGTTAAGAATGTTAAGATGATTCTCTTTCTTGAACCAGATAAACCAGCGTCTCATGTTCAGGAAACATGAGCACGAAAGCACACATGCACATAACTGTATCATAAACCCGAGCTTAAAGCTTCTTACCATAGATTTAGACCAATTATAAACCCATTTCTTGCGGAACACGGTTATTACACACAGACAAACAAAAAATATCAATCGTACACTTTACAACACCGAACGCATATTTGCTGTAGCACTATCATTTTGATACTATTTGTGTATTCACTTGTTTGGCACACTGTATACGGGAGATATGATTGGTTTTTGTTCGTTAGGTTTTTGGTTTAATTTTGGAACGCGACGATTGGGCGTGCGCGCGCGCGGCCCGGAGTGGACTGACTGCCGGCGTGTGGTGTTGCCAGCATAAGGAAATTCTCCCTACTTGGAGGCTTTAAACCAGTTATTGTTTGACCGCAGCGCTCATCTAAGTATATGGAAAACTGTTACAATACGCGCCACATAGGTTTGCGTCTCTAAAGCACGGATCGGAACCGGTTTTTTCAAAAATCCCCAAAGTAGTCTAATATTTTGAATTATTTTAGGCTCTTCATGTAGGACTCTATAGTGTATTTAGGTAACATATTCGTATTATTAGATTGCCCGATCAAAAATGATATTATAACCAAAGTACGAAATAATACCGGTATAATTTGTATGGAGAAAATACCGGTATCCGAAGTTAGCGTCAAGTCGCCTCCCACACACCCATCGAACCCCTCTGACACTTCTGCAACGCTACTATATGTTAGCTATTATAATTTTTATAGTAGCTAACATAACAGACGCAAACTTATTTGCGTCTGTTATGTTAGTGTCCCAATCCAATTGCGGCTAGATAATAGTTCCCCGCACATACGAAGTCAATTCTTATCTTAGCCTGTCATTTTGATACATTTTTATAACTTTAAAATGTTTAGAAAATACTACGGTACAGGTGTCAGAAGTCGAGACTTTTTAGGGTTCCAGTACCTCAAAGGGAAAAAAACCGGACAAGTGCGAGTTCAACTCGTGTGGTGAGGGTTCCGTATATAATATGGGTCGTTCTTCTTTTCGACCGACAATAGCCTGTCCTGCGTCTTATTACGGCATCTCATTTGAGTAATGGTGTTTACGGTTTTATAATGTTCGAATGAACGTCCATATTATTTTATTAATCAGTGATATTTAATATTTCACTTTCTCTAACTAGCATTTTTTAAATGTTTTTTTTTCGTAGAATGCCGTGACAGAGTGGTGAACCAAAATGTGGTCCCCACTGAAAGAGTCCACTTTGTCACATGTTTTTTTTTAGAAACCAACCGTAAATAACTATTTATGGCCAGAAAGGAAACTTTAATTAGTTCTAATGAAGAAACCTATGCATTTTTTTTTAAATCACACTTCAAAACCACAATTTTCGATAGTTCAAAAACCAAAAAAAAAACAAAAAAACCTCGGTTCATTGTCGGTAAAAAAGAAGAACGACCCATATACAAAAATATTTAGTTTTTCCCGTTACTTTGAATACTCAAACTTCTTATAGGTTTTCCTGTAATTTTTACACAAGGAACTATTTTCCATATTTTTTTTCAGAATTTTAAGCCTTGTAGTTTCGGAGATAAGGGGGAGGGAATGGTCAATTTTCGTATTTTTTCCTAAATTACTTTAAATTTATTTTTGCTAAAATTATAATAAAAATATATCTGAGATGCTTACAACAACCCCTTTCATTTGATATGTATCACAATACAGTGTGCGAAACTTTTTATTTTATTTTCTAGTTTACCCGCCAAAAGAGGCCCCCTTGTTCATTAATTTACTTTACGCGTCTATTTTTGGGTCACCAATTTACATATGTGTACCAAATTTCAACTCAATCGGTCCAGTAGTTTCGGAGCAAATCGGCTGTGACAGACGGACAGACAGACAATCCTATAAGGGATCCGTTTTTTCCTTTTGAGGTACCGGAACCCTAAAAACGCGAGTTGAACTCGCACTTGTCCGGTTTTTTTGTTAGAGTCTGACCAGCGAGTCATGTTACATGAAAAGGTGTACGAAATGCATATAGCGGCCTAAATAGGTATGTATAACTCGGAGCTTAATTCATATGTTAATTTACCATTGGCATTTGAAAATAACTACAACTTAAAAAGTTGTAAACCTCCGACAATTTCATTTCAAAGTTCAATATCTCAAAAACACCTTAATCGATTTTGTTGAAACATAGCTAAGAACCATCTCGATCACGTCAGCTTTTGGACAAAAAAACCGCATTAAAATCCGTTCATTCGTTTCGGAGCTACGATGCCACAGACAGACACAGACACGTCAAACTTATAACACCCCTCTTTGCGTCGGGGGTTAAAAAAGGCTTGTGACACTACTCGCTAGCCAGACTCTTAACTGTACTGTACATTCCGAGATGTAATTTTACGTATCTCGCTAATTGTTTAGAAAATTATGAAGCCAGGCATGGAAATTGTAGCAGTTGCGTCGTTATGCTTTAATGTCTGGCATGTTGAAACTAGTGGAAAAAGTTGAAGAGAACGTAATAATAATAGGTAGTAATTATTTTCCTGGTATAGAAATGGAAATTATAGTCATCATCATCATCATATCAGCCGAAAGACGTCCACTGCTGGACATAGGCCTCCCCCAGAAATTATAGTATTTAACGCGAATTTATATCAGTTAGTGGTAAGCAGGTAATAATTATTTTCTCGTCTCTGACATTAGGCACCCGATTTATTGAGTGGGAAAACCTAAGTATCAGCAATCAGAATACCAGTGGGCCGTTTCACAATGCTACAAGTTACAATTGTACAAAAAAATAGCAAGTAGCCACTTGCTATTTTTTATTTTATTTATTTAATACAAATTTTTTGAAATATTTACAGAGTTGCACATAAAGCATATTGATCTAGCGCAACTGTGTTACCTGTTTAGACATGCAAAATCGTAAGTTGTAGTTTCCCGAAACGTACCACAATAGGTAATGCGATAAGTAATGACTAAAATAATAAAAAGTACCTATTATTTTTCTCACTTTAATTGTATACTTTTGTTTGATTGTTGTATTTGTTAATGTGTTTCCTGAATAAATGTGTTTCTATTCTATTCTATTCTATTCTATAATTAAATAAAGGCCAAAACTACGATGATATTCGTTTAATGCAGAAAAGAAACGTTAAGATCACTAACTGAAATGAAACTCCAGTATCCTTTACTTAAGAAACCAGGTAGTTGACGAGCTCTATATTTTTTAAGACTTCAGAAAAAAATGGCAAAGCTACGCCACTGCTGTTTTTTGAACCGTTTTTGTACAGTCAAGAGCAAAAGTAAGTTATCACTTTTGTACTTTATTCCATTGCGATAAGGTGAAAAAATGATAACCTACTTTTGCTGTTGACTATAATTTTACAGAGGTGTGCAATTTTTGTTGCGTAGTATTTGTATTCTATTCTATTTGTACTGAACTGAATAATAATTTATTTACTTAGAACACAACGTAAACAAACAACTATGCATATGATCAAAAAAGGTAAACACATAATATATATAATAACAGGACCCTTACTCAGCATGTTGTCACGGAGGCCGTGACGTTAATTTTCAGTGAGAGCCCCAAAAAAACTAAACAATGAACGTAAAACTAGCGCGTAACATCTCAGAACCGTTGTCGAGTAATTTATTTACAGGCAATTATTGTCTGCTAATATTATTATGTAAGATTGAATTTAGTTAATGTATGTTATCTACTTGTATCCCTTTTTCTGAAACATAAGTTAAACAAAAATAACATAAACGTGCTCTACCTAAATATTTGTTACCCACCAATGAGGTAAGGCTTATTCGCCTGGCAACACCGCACCGTTCGCCATATTGTCGTCAGAACGAGACGCGCTGCTCATCCGTCCTGCTCCCCCGGGCGGAATGTGACCCGCTATCACCTTGAAGGCCGTAGCTTGCGGACGCCTCAATAAGAGCTTAAAGCTTCGAGGAGGTTATAACTAGAAAGCTTTCGCGGGTAGTAGGCCCGTTTTAAGTTGCTCATTAATTTCTAAATCCCAACCTTGCCCGCCGTAAAAAAAAACCCCCTTCGAATAAGTACTTTTTTATTCGTATGTGCGTAAACTAGTAGTATGTCATCATCATTAATTTAAGAGCTAGGCTCTTGTCGGTGGAGTAACCGCCACTGATTTTTGTCCCCTGCCAAGAAAAAAAAAGTAGTATGTAGCGGAATAAAAATATCTAAGTATTAAAAATTGGGTACCTAATTTTTTGATCATAAAATATTAACTAGGATGAAACCAAAAACGTTTAAATTTGGGAAACATAGGGCTGGGAGGAAACCAAAACAGTTTAAATCTGGGAAACAGAATCCCTTTACAACAGACTCGATACGATCGTGCACACTGAATTGTCAATTTTTTGTCAATTGTCATTTAAATTAATTTTTGATTTGGCAAAATGAAGATTTCTCGGTTGTAAATGGTTATATAAATATCGAGGTTTTTTTGCGAAAACATTTTACCATATTATCAATTTCCTGTCTGTATTTCTGATTTTGTTTGCCTATTTAAAATTGTTTTTGTTTTGTACAATTTCCACTACCCAAAGTCAAAGTCAAAGTCAAAAGTCAAAGTGATTTATTCTTCAATTTAGGCATATTACATGCACCTATGAATGTCGATAAACTACCACCGGTTCGGAAAGTAAACCTCTGCCTCGAGAAGAACCGGCGTAAAAACTCGGCGAGGTGTCATTTTTTCAAAACAGTATACAATATATCATATCAGTATCAGAGTATTATACAATTTTAAAATTACATTGCTACAGTATAAAGCCTACACAAAAAATGAATACATTAAGTAAAATATAATTATAGTTTATATATAGCATAAGTAATGTCAAGGTCAGTTGTAAACCTTCAGCAAATGTTCATATTTTTTTTACTAAACTAGGCCAAGCATTTTTATCATTTAAATAGTCCTCGACAGTATAGTATCCCTTTTTTAGTAAAGACGATTTTAGATATTTCTTCAGAGCAGGTAAAGACAACTCAAGTGCTTCAATGGGTAATTTATTGTAAAATAGTATGCATTGACCTATAAATGACTTATATACTTTACGCACACGGAATTTAGTAATTGCAATTTTATGTTTATATCTGCAACTGTTCATTTTTTTAAAGGAACCTATATTTTTAAGCGCATAAATAATGCATTCGTAAATATACTGAGAGGCCAAAGGTTGGAAGAGATCGCTCATTAGTTATAATTATAGGACAGCCTATTGTCTACCAGTGTATTGCATTGCATTGCACCTTGTGTTGTTTTTATATATTTTGGTGAACAATAAATAAATAATATTTGTATTCAATTCAATATACGTTATTTTTGTCATTTGCATCCCCATGGATAATAAGATCCTCTCGGCTACCTGATTCCAAACATTTGTGTAGGCACTGCTTTTAGCAGAAGCGACTACCTCTGGCCTTCCAAACTAGGGGGTACCTTGGGAGCTGCTGTTAACAGTTAGGCCTCGCATCTATTTTCTAGACGAGACCATGTTAGATTATACAAATTGTTAGTTTAGTGGGGAATAGGTATAATAAGGATAAATCAAGACTATAAGACCCATTTTCATTTTCAGCAACAGATATTACCTGTATTATATACAGGGTGTAACAGGAGCAAGAGCATCATCTGCAGTAACCCCCTTTTGTTTACATTAATTTATTGTTATGTTTTGGACACAGCATCATTCTGAAAATTGTGATGTGGCAAATGAAGAAATCATACTTTTTTTTTGTACTGCCATGGACGTTCTGCCACATCACTGTTTAGGCAAATATTGTGCCGCCGCTGTTTCGTCTAGGTATGTATGTAATTTGTTACAAACTCAAACCCTCCTCTTGTGGCAGCACGGCCTCAGCCGTAACGTCTACAGACGTATTGTGTCACAGCACGCGTCATTCCCCTCATGTAAAATTGAGGTGGCCCTTTAAGCTTTTGCTGCGACACTAGGAAAAATTGTAATGTACCTAAAGCGGCACAACATATCCGCCTTCATTATAATCCTTTGAGAATTTGTCGCCCGTGGACGTAGTGGCAGATTTGTCGTGGTGAAGATCACCGGCCACAGCCGTAGTGTCGTATCACGAGGGTTCAATTTACACCTGTGGCCTTACTGTCCGTGAACGTGTTAAAGTTTTTGTTTACATTGCTTGTGTATGACAACAAAAACGTAAAAGCCGTCACTTGCGTATCAAAAAAACATACGCAAAACATTTGTTTTCATAACACGGCTGTGCACGCGGCGTTTGAAAATGAAATAAACTCTCCCACCCTTCACCCTTGCGGGGGAATGTTGTCACATAGTAACAATGTCAACAAAAACCAAGACTGTGATGTAAACAAAAACAAAAATATCAATGTAAAAATCGGGTATTGCAATTTGCTACCGGATGTAATGTACCTACCCTTGATCGGTTCACACCCCGTTTTTGATACACTCTAAAGGCGCGTACAAATTATGCGCGGCTGCCGCGCGAGCCAGAGTTCGCGTGAACATTGGCTCGCGCGGCAAATGTTCGACGGAATTTAGGTAGACCGCTGCTGCCGCGCGCGGCAAGCGATCCAACTCGATCAGCGCATGGCGCGCGCGCCAATTAGTTCGTTCTAACCATGGACGCGCGTGGTCGTGCGGCAGCCGCGTTTATTTTGATTCATCACATCATTCGCAATAGTTTTAAACGAAAAAGGCGTTGGTGCGGGAATAGCCAAACCCATCTTCCTACTAATTTTCGTCCACGCATCATGCCTTAGTGCCTTGTTGTGGTGTAAAGGCGATTTGCTATTCCACAGCAAATCATATTTCCCATACAATTGTATTAACTCGCGACACTTGTCGTTGTCCATGGCAAACGTTCATTCGTCGTGCACAAACAACCGTCCAAATTGCGCGCGCGGCAGCAACTGAAGCTCCTTTGATGCGGGCTAAAAAAACCGACAGCGCTCGGATCGCCCCGCGGCACATTCGAGCGCGGCAACGTTCAAGCTGCCGCGCGCGGCAACCCCGTCTACATTATGCGCGGCCGCCGCACGAGCCAATGTTCGAGTGTTTGCCGCGCATAATCTGGACGCGCCTTAAGGCGTCGTCCTAATTGGCAGCGATCGTACGATGGGCGTCGTGTGCGATGAGTTCAACTTCAAACAATTTTCAAAGAGTTGAACTCATCGCACACGACGGCCATCGTACGATCGCTGCCAATTAGGACGACGCGTCATGTACATCCTTGAAGTTGCAAAGTTATTTGTGGGTTGGGGTATAAAGGGGGCGAAAAAAAATTGATGGGGGTGGTGTCATTATAACACCTATTTTTTATGATGCTATCTTATGGAGGACGCTAAAATAAGCATGTTTTGTATGGGCAACTTTTCTCTAAACTGGATAATTACCAAGATAAATGACGGATTGTAAAATGTAAAATTTTCAAATATGAAATATTATGTGTACGATATTAGGCTGCGAAAGTCCGAATCTAGGGCTCTTGCTGGTTAGGACGCGTGCCGACACTGCGCGCCCTAGAGTGTTTTTGTAGAGCCGGATGCGCGGAGGGAGAGCAGGAGCCGTAGCATGGTTGGCCTTATCACGCGACAAGTGACAAGATAAGAGCGTCGTCTCGTTCTATCGAACGGTGTCAGCCAGTGACGCACGCTCTATCCTATCGCCTATCGCGTGACAAGGCCAACCATGCTACGGGGCCAGCCCTCGCCCGCCGTGACAAAGCTCGGGAGCCGTGCGAAGCGGAGCGGCTGAGGCTACCGTGCTTTGCCACGTAAGGGCGGAAGGGCTGCACTTCCTGCAGCGCCGGAGCTAAGGCAGAGTCTGATGGCGTGGGCAATTACGGCGGCACCTGCAGTTTACTGCCTTTATGCCCCGTTTGCCAATTCCTGGATAAACCCTAAGCGTATCGGCGTCTTTAAAGTCCCGGCTGATAAAAAAAATCCCCCCCTGAACCCCCTCCACCCTAAACACCACCCCACAACAATCCCACTTCCTCCTGGCCACGGGGAGTCGCAACATGTCTGTACTACTACCTACCTAACTACTGTAAAATTTACCAATCTTGATAAAATCCAGACGGTTCTTCAGATTTTGTAAATTTAAGACACTGTCTCTCTCACTCTCAGAGCTCACCGGTTATAGAAGTCGAAAATTCGATATTGCGAATGACGTCATCACCATTCATTATGGATATTTTCAAGAACAACCCTAACTGCCACTCTAAGGTAACTTTCAGTACAAAAATATCGAAAATAAAGCTAAATCTTACTACAACGTATAACGAATCTTAATCTGTGTACACATTACAACATAATGCAATTGCTCAGCTCTCGATAGTGCTTAAATTATCCAATATTTCAATAAAAAAACATTACATACCGGTGCAAGGATAAACTTTCCTGATTTGGGCCTGGGCATGGTCACCACATTCCACTAATCGTGCTCTTTGGGCCTTGTGCAATTTATAATGTTCAATGAATAGTTATGATTATTTGGCCAATTGTCAAGAAAATTGTTCAAATTATCCGGAGACCACAGGGCTGGCTCGTTCCTTGCCCAACGGATCGGCATAGCTATCCAAAGGGGGAACGCAGCCAGTCTTATGGGAACCCTTCCGCAGGGATCCGACCTTGGGGACCTTTTTTGATTTAATTTTTATTCTCTTCATTTTAGGTTAATTTAGTTTATTTAAGTTTTTTCTTCTTTAATCATTGTATTGTTCACACTTACAATAAATATAATATTAATAAAGATAATATTGACTCCATGAATAGTTATTTTTGTTAAAACCTTCTTATTATTAGGTAGATCCTCCTTAGTTTTTGGAAGATTTTCTATAATTTAAATATGTGTCACTAATTAATATGTCATTACAATACAAACATTGTTCACTGAATTTTGTGGTTTTAATATTGGTTATGGGCGAATAAATAGCCGTAAATTCAGTGGATCGTATTGCAATTTGTATCTACTATTGTATTTACAATTATTTTAATATTTTAGTAAATTGTGAAATATAATTTTACATAATGGTTGAAAATGGTTCAACGGAAAATATTACGCTAAATAATCTCATTGTAAGTACCGGTTCTAATATGTCCATCGGTAAATTAGAAGGAGTAAATAACTATGCCACGTGGAAATTTCAAATGAAGTTGTTATTAATAGACAATGGCTTATGGGAATTTGCTATCGGGTCAGGTGACGCGAGTACGAATTCCACCAAAGACCAAAAAGCTTATGCAAAGATTTGTTTGAATATACAACCCATTTGCTACCCACACGTCAAAAATGCGATGACAGCTTTTGAAGCTTGGAAAAATTTAAAATCTGCATATGAGAATGCTGGCATTAGTCGTAGACTTTCTTTAAAGAGAAAATTAGCGCAAATAAAGTATGAAGAATATGATTGTATGGATCATTATCTTGGAAATATTATTTCGGTAACGCAGGAACTGGCAGACATTGGCTGCAATATTGATGACGAAGAGTTGGCAGAATTAATGTTAATTGGCTTGCCATCGGAATTTGATCCTCTCATAATGGCAATGGAGGCCTCGAATGCAAAATTGGGATCTGATTTTGTTAAATGCCAATTAATCCAAAGTGAATTCAAGAAACAGTCATCAAGTTCAAATTTGGAACCATCTGAAAAGGTTCTTATTGCAAAAAACAAATTTGTTCCCATCTGTCACAACTGTCATGCCAAAGGACATATTAAGCCTAAATGTCCTAAGTTGAAGAAGAATTTAAAGAAGACTTCGAATAACGATTCAACTCAAGATGCTGCATCATCAAAAAAGGGAATTAATGCTTCTTTATTTTCATCTGAAACTGCTTTAGTTAGTACTGTTTGTGATACTAATAGTTGGATTTTAGATTCGGGATGCACTAGTCATATGACTAATCGTAAGGATTGGTTGTTAAATTACTCTTCTGGCGCTAAAACCCAAATTACTACTGCCAATAGTGATACGATGTATAGCGAAGGCGTAGGCAATGTCAATGTGACGTTGCACAATAGTGATGTTAAAGTTATTACTGATGCTTTGTATGTGCCAAAAGTAGCAGCGAATCTTTTGTCTGTAAGCAAAGTAGCAGCAAAAGGTTATGTTTTAATATTTGATATTAACAAATGTAATGTTTACAGGAGGGATAATGTGTCCGTTACTGGTTCCAGTGAGCTGCAAGCTACTAATGTGGGCGGTATATACAGGATTGATCGGAGAGAGGAATGTTATTCAACTATATTAAACGACCATAAGGTTAAGAAGTTCACCGAAGGTAAAGCTTTTGTATCCAATTCTAGTTCATTGGAGCTATGGCATCGTCGCCTAGGACACTTAAGTTTTAAAGGTATGTTAAACCTTCGCGATTCTTTAGCCCACGGTATTAATTTTCCAAATGGAAGCTTGAATACATGCCCTCCCTGCATTGAAGGAAAACAAAAGAGTAAATCTTTTCCTCGTGGTCAAGCTCATAGAAGCGTGACAAAATTGGATTTAATCCATACTGATATATGTGGACCTATGTCTGTTAATAGTTGGAGTGGTAGTCGTTATTTTATCACTTTCACTGATGATTTTACGCGAAAATCGTTCATTTATTTTCTGGATCGCAAAGATCAAACTACTGTTTTGAATACGTTTATTGAATTCAAAACCGTTGTTGAAAATCAAACCGATCTAAAGATTAAACGTGTTAGAAGTGATAACGGCACAGAATATTGTAACAAAAGTTTTGTGAATTACTTTAAGCAATGCGGTATTATCCACGAAACGACTGTTCCATACACACCTCAGCAAAATGGCGTCTCAGAACGTCTGAACAGAACTTTAATGGAAAAGGCTAGAGCAATGTTACAAGACGCTAGTTTAGGAAAAAAATATTGGGCTGAAGCAGTCAACACTGCTTGCTATTTAAAAAATCGTAGTCCAACCGCAGCTTTAAATAAAGCTACTCCCGAGGAACTGTGGACTGGTTCTAAAATCAATCTCAGTCACCTAAGAGTTTTTGGTTGTACAGCATATGCCCTCACTCCACAATGTCATCGTACAAAGCTCGATCCTAAATCAAAACCCTACATTATGTTAGGATATTGTGATCACACCAAAGGTTATAGACTTGGTGATCCAGCTGATGGCAGCAAAATGATAAAAGCTCGTTCGGTAGATTTTTTAGAAACTGTAGCAGGTATTAATTTTAAATCGAATGATTCAAAAGACAATTCAAATGATTCAATAAATACTGTCGAACTTTCGGTGTCTAATTTGGAAACCACTCGGCCAAATGTTATTGAATCTGATGTTGACGAATACGCTACACCAGATGCTTTATCTATCCAATCTGAAATTCAGGAATGCATTGTTAGCCAACCTGTTGTTCATGAAATGATAACTTTTGATGAACAAGGTGCTCCTGATTCATCATTGAATGATATTGATGATACGGAAATCATAGAGCCTATGCATATGAGCCTTGAGTCTGACTCAGAAGCAGCTGAATTTTCTAGACCTGTACGTATGCGCTGTCCTCCTATTCGGTTTAACGATTATGATATGAACTATTTCACTGAAGTAGGCTTAATGGGAAGAAGTGAACCTCGTACTTACAATGAAGCTATAAAGTCTGAGAAAAATAAAGAATGGTTAGAGGCCATGCAGGAGGAATATAATTCGCTCATCTCACATGGAGTCTGGAAACTTGTTGATCGTCCTAAAGATAGTAACGTAATAAAATGTAAATGGGTCTTCAAAGAAAAAGTTGATCCAAGTGGTAACTTTGAAAAATTCAAAGCCCGTTTAGTTGCAAAGGGATTTACCCAACAATACGGTATCGACTTTGAAGAAACCTTTGCACCTGTCGTAAGACATTCTACCTTACGTTTACTTTTTGCTATAGGTGTCGAAAATGACATGGACATTGAACATGTCGATGTCAATACAGCTTTTCTTAATGGCGACCTCAATGAACGCATCTTTATGGAGCAACCCACTGGCTTTGCTATTGAGGGGCAGAACAAAGTCTGTTTACTAAAGAAGAGCTTATATGGACTTAAACAAGCCAGCAGAGCCTGGAATGAAAAGGTCCAAAAGGTTTTAGTTACCAATGGTTTCACACAACTAAAAACTGAGAAATGTGTTTATTTAAAAAACAAGGTCATTATAGCCTTATATGTAGATGATTTTTTCATATTCAGTTCTAATGAACGTGAAAAGCAATTGCTTTACAAATTGCTCAGTTCCAACTTCAAAATCAAAATACTCGGACCTGTGAAACAAGCCTTAGGCATGAAGGTAGAGAGGAACCGAGAGCAGGGAACATTAAAGTTATGCCAATCTGAATACGTGAAAAACATTTTAATTAGGTTTGGTATGAATGATTGTCATAACATAGCGACTCCAATGGAAGTTAACTTTAACCTCCCAAAAGCAGATACCATAGATCAAAGGTTTCCATATCAGGAACTAATAGGAAGTTTGATGTATCTCGCAGTTTGCACTCGTCCAGACATAGCGTTTGCGTGCAGTAAGCTCAGTCAATATAACACCTGTTATAATGAGTCACACTGGATCGCTGCTAAACGCGTGCTCCGATATCTTTCGGGTACAACTGATTACGGACTCAATTTCAAAAGAGGTAATAATGAAGTCACTATTTCATCCGACGCAGATTGGGCGGGGGATACCAGTGATAGGAAATCGTATTCGGGTTTTGTGAGCAGATTTGGAAAATGCATTGTAAACTGGCATAGCCAGAAACAGCAAAATGTGGCCTGTTCCAGCACAGAAGCCGAATATTATGCGTTAGGTACTGCCGTTAAAGAAGCTAAATTTATTCGTAATTTTATGCGCGAACTTAACTTTAAGGAACAACCTCCTTTCACTATATACAATGATAATAGGAGTACGTTAAAAATGGTGGAGAATGAATGTTTCAGAAGAACCAAACATATAGATGTATGCCATCATTTTATACGAGAATGTGTAGATCAAAAACTTATCAATCTAGATTATATGCCCTCCTCTGAACTGGAAGCGGATATATTCACTAAGGCTTTGCCCAAGGTGAAACATAATTACTTTATGAAATGCTTAGATTTATTAAATAAAACAATGTGAATGGATGTAATCGTATATATTGTGTACCAGATACATCCCGATGCTTAGGTTTAATGAATTGGTTACTTAACATAACACATTTTGTTTCTGATCAATTTAATGTTGTACTCTCACATTACGCTGCGAGCTACTGACGAGAGTAAGGGGCAGTGTTAAAACCTTCTTATTATTAGGTAGATCCTCCTTAGTTTTTGGAAGATTTTCTATAATTTAAATATGTGTCACTAATTAATATGTCATTACAATACAAACATTGTTCACTGAATTTTGTGGTTTTAATAATTTTAGTATGTTAACGTCAGTCGTTGACATATGATATACCATGTACCCACTAATCTCACGGGAACTGACATATCGTGTACACAATAATGGCGATTTTGGGCCACACTTGACATAATTTGATGATCAACTTTCGGTTCTGACTGTTATACTGCCATCACTTTTTTGGTAGCTAAATGGTGCTTGGTTAAAATGAGGCAGTGTTATTTTTGAGAATTTTACGTACTAATGATATTTGAAAAATAGACCCTGTCCATAGGTTTACCTATGTCCATGGTATAGACAACATACCCTCTTTTTTATATTACATTACATCATTGCTGCAAATAGTATGCATGTAGCATGTGCAACTATTTCCGGAAGATCATTGATCATGAGAGTGAAATTTAAAGGACCCGGGTTGCTCGTTGCTCCCTGTCTTACTCGCGGTGCGATAGCAGTCAGAAATATGTAATCGACATTAAATTGCTAGGTGTATTATAGTCTGTAAGGCGCGTCCAAAAGTCCGAGCGCGGCGCACTGCATACGGGGCAAACTATCAAGATTGAGCGAGATAGAGAAGATAACGTTTCCTTTTTCCATGGACATAAGAAAACTATAGTGAAAATGCCCATCCATCCAATATTTGACAGCTGTCATCCCAGTACAATTTATGTCATCATTGACGTTTGTCCACAGACTAATAAGAGATACTACGTATCGTTTGTCGTTCCGGGACGACAGCTCTCAAATATCGGATGTTAAAAAAATCTAATTATATTACCGTCTCACCTCCAACGGACTACTTCTAAAGCGGGTGCAGCGGCGGAAAACACCGAAAATCTGAAATGTAATAAATATAGAGGCCTCGGTAGAGAGTACGACTTTGTACCCTTTGGCGTTGAGACGCTCGGTCCGTGGGGTCCCAGTGCGCATAAGTTATTTTCAGAAATCGCGAAACGTCTGGTCGATGTAACTGGTGACCTGGTGCGCGAGCTAGCAACAGATTTTCGTGACCAATCAACTCCCGTGCCATAACTTGTGAGAAGGTAAAGAATGTTGTATCATGAAGCCCCGTGGACGTCAGCTGCGGCTCCGTTGGTGGGTTGACCAGCAGCAACCACCCAAAGATGTAAAATTTTTTTTTTTTTCAGTCATTTCCTCCCGATTCATTTTATTATCAAATTATAGTTAATCCAATATTATAACGAAAAACAATCGTCAGCTGACTGTACAGTGGTGGAAAGTCCGTCAGCTGGTCATACAAACATGTAAAAAAAAAAAACAGTCATTTCCTCCCAACTGAAATTTTGTGAGATGACAGTTTATATGCTTGCTATTATAAATATATCCACGCGTCAGCTGGTTCTATCGCGGTGGAAAACTCGGCAGCTGATGCCCTGAAGTTTGTCCCTTACACCATGTAACGGAATTAAATCCAAGTTCGATAACCTCGATTAAATTTAGATATGTCGTAAGCAGATAGTTGTTATGATTCTGTAAGGAATTAAAGAAATCAGCTGACAAAATGCCGAGGGAAAACAGATCAGATGGATTTAAATACGCGATAGATGCTCCACTCCATTCTGGCTCCTGCGTTACAAACTTCAGGGCATCAGCTGACGAGTTTTCCACCGCGATAGAACCAGCTGACGCGTTGATATATTTATAATAGCATATAAACTGTCATCTGACAAAATTTCAGTTGGGAGGAAATGACTGAAAAAAAAACATTTTTTTACATGTTTGGGAGGCTGCTGCTGGTCAACCCACCAACGGAGCCGCAGCTGACGTCCACGGGGCTTCATGATACAACATTCTTTACCTTTTCACAAGTTATGGCACGGGAGTAAGTGACTGACAAAAAAATGCACGTAGCTCGCGGTCAAGAGCCAATTCAGGGAGGAAATGTCGCCAGCATCCTCGGTACACTGCCTCGAGGGCCTTTTTTAGATTTAACTTAGTTTTAATTTATCTTAGATAATGATAATCATAATCTTCTATTTACTTTCAATAAATATATATAATTATATTATAACTCGAGCCGCCTCGCTCGGCTCGATGTCACAGTGCGATGACATGTTTATTACTTTTTAAACGACCACTCGCAACTGGCGGGCTGACTTAATCACGTCCACTCTTAACCTACTTTCAAAATGCCTCTTCGTCGCTAGGCAACTGTCACTTCGGCGTGCACGACAATAAACTTTGGTGCACGTTTGCGCTTTTAAAAATCAAAAGACCTTTTAATGACTATTTGAAAATAACCTTTATTCTGTGACCGAGAAGGTTTCGTTTTGTTTTCATATATTTCCGATTACTTACACTTGTCTAATCTGGTCAAACGTCATTATCACGTATTTTAAAATGAAACTGACCGCAGTGCTCAATTGAAGTTAATTTCATTCGGATTTACTGCACATTTGACTGTCTCATGACCCAATTGCGAGTCGCAATTACACCCACGCGGTATAATCATGCGATTACGGTGACTTGAGTCATTTGGTGAAGGCCCGAGTATCATCAGGAGTAAATTACCAAGGAGGTTAGTATATTGATCTCACAAAGGCTCTTATGAGTCATTTTGTTTGCTATAAAGCGAAGTCGCTGATTCTCATTGCTTCTCTGGCAATGCTATTGTGTGGTGGTTCCTTTTAGGTAGTCAGTTTTCAGACTTATTCGCAGAAACAAAAATAGTGAGTTTATTTACATTTAATTTCTTGGACCAATTATATTTTCTGTTCTATAATATTATATAGATATAATACAGTGTAAGCTAAAACATCCTGAATTTCAGACTAGCTTCCGCCCGTGACTTTGTCTGCGTGGACCCGGGATAAAATCTACCCTAATTTTTAATCCAGGCTACTAACTACTAATTTTTAACTACCTTCATGTAAAATTTCATCCAAATTGGTTGAGCCGTTTAAGGCGTGATTGAATAACAAACATCTAAACATCCAAACTATTACATTTACAATATTAAGTTTATATCAGATCATGTCTCGTCGGGCCTGGCAGCAGCAGGCGCTAGCGGCGCAGCGACGCGACAATGAACTACGCCGTGCCGAAGAGCTACAGAAGGTGGCTAACTACTTCGTGTCCAACACTAATAGGTCCCGCCACCATGAGCAGTGGACCACAGAGGGGTATTATGAGAAGGCGAAGAAGGAAGCGGAGCTGTTTAGCTCGAAGAAGCTTAGAGCTACGTAAGTCTGTACTAATCTATACTAAAATAATAAAGAGGAGAAGTCTGCGAGATTGTAGTTATGTAAGTTTGTATATAGGGTGTCATCTCCGGAACTACTTGTACAATAGGGTAGTTTCCTCATGTTAAAATTAATAACGTACTGTTGCCAATGGCTAGTCAAACATCAAATTATTGTAATAAAATATAAATTACAAAATATAATTAAAATCATAAAAAGATATGAACTTTGAAAGTTTAGAAAAAAATTACTTTATAAAATGCGATTTTATGGGATTATTAAATTCACCATATGTGGGGTTTTCTTGTCACGTTCAACCCCTTTTTGTATGACCCACCCATCTTTTAAGCATGTTTGAAGTCCAAATTGTAACATTTTTTCTAAGAAACTCTGTCATTTTGTCTCCTGGCTAATGGGACAGAATAACAATATTTGATTGACCCAAATAAATGAGATTATGTCAGAAATTTAACAGAGGAATAGAAAAAGAGGAATTATCATTCAAATATTTTGCATTGTTTCTGTATCAGAAATGAATATAAATCGCACCACAAAAGTTTTCCTCATATTTTTACAGACAATTGGAAGAGCGAAGAAAAAAGTTAGAATTGATGTTGTTCCAAGAAAACATGGAGTTTCAACAGGAAATGAAAACATTGGCTGCGAAACCCAAGCTTTTTAAAAACGGGTAAATATATGTTATTAAACCTTATGAACTTTGATGAATCAACATTTTTATATTTCATCAAAAAGAAAGGAAGACTACCGTGGCCGAATCCTAAAGCTGCGTACGAATTTGAGCGGCTCAGCCAGGGGCATGCTCGCCCCGCGCGGCGAGCTGCTCGCGCGCCAAATAGTTCCACATAAACATGCGCGGGTGTGGCAGCGTGCTCGCGGCGAGCCGACATTCAAAATGGTGTCGACACGATGACAACTGCTTGATTTCGGGACCCACAAAACCTTTTGTTTTTCATGTATTTGTATCAATAATTGTTGCAAATTGACTAACAAACTATTACACACGCACGGCTCAGCCACTTGCTCAAATTCGTACGCGCCTGCGCACAAACAAGTTCGATCTTGTCGCTCTGTCCGCGGCACGCTCAGATACACGTCCAAGTGACGCGAGGCACGCACACTGAGGCGCCTTTGAGCACGGTCGAGAGACCGCCTCTCGCCGGCTCGCCGCGCGCTGCTCGCGCACAGCGCGTGAGCGCGTACGAATTTGAGCAAAATAGGCGCCGTGCGTGCCTCAACCCGAGGCTGCTCTAATTCGTACGTGTTCGTACGCACCTTTAGACAGCTTATATTTTATTAACCCCTTGTTGAAGGTCATATCTAAACGACGTGCCAACCTCCACTCTCAAAGAAATCAACCAGGGCATTATGGACAAAGAAGAGCAGTTGCGTCGACAAGAATCCGAGTTGCGGCTGCACCACGCGTGGCGTCTGCGGCAGCCGGAACTTCGTGCGGCTACGGCGTTTGTGGCACAGGGAAGGGTCAAGTCCGCGTGGTATGTAGATGTACTAGGACACAATAGGTTACCCGTTACCCCTTATGTGGCATCTAAAGTGCCCACCTTTAGGATGATCGACCAGGGCATCATGAACTAGGAACAGCTGTTGGGTTACACGAAGCTGAGCTGCGGTTGCACCACGCGTGGCGTTTGCAGGGGTCGGATACCCCGGGGGGCGTCGTGGTGGAATGTTCGCGATCCCATGGCGCCCCCCTTAACGGTAATGCGGGTGACGCCGGTGTGTTTTTAGTGGGTATGCTCCTCGGATGGCGGCGGGAGGAGAGAGTCCCACATAACCCCCAAATGGGTCTTCCCCGAGTCGGGGGTATGCGTAAAGAATTTTCACATCGTCAAAAAAAAAAGGAGTCGGATACTGATATTTTACCTACAAAAATACCGGTATTAATGGTTCTATTTAATTCTTTGGTTTATTATATCATTTTTGATCGGGCAGTCTAATAATACGAAAATGTTACCTAAATACATGCAGTCCTATATTGAGCCTAAAATAAATCAAAATATTAGACTACATCGGGAATTTTTGAAAAAACCTGTCCGTCTGTCAGTCTGTCACCAGGCTGTATCTCATGAACCGTGATAGTTAGACAGTTGAAATTTTCACAGACGATGTATTTCTGTTGCCGCCATAACAACAAATCCTAAAAAAAGAGAATAAAATAAATATTTAAGGGGGCTCCCATACAACAAACGTAATTTTTTAGCTCGTTTTTATAGATAATGGTACGGAACCCATCAGGGATTTTTGTCTTCAGCTGTCAATACACCGATTTCTCAGATCAATAAACGGTCGGCAACGCGCTAGTGACTCCTCTGAAGTTTTCATTGGTTGTGGACATTAGGTTATACTACGAAAATGCACTTGACTTAATCTCCTGTTCATCTTAGTTCATTATCACATTTATCACCTCACATTATATGTTCGAAACCAGATAATTAAAAAAAAATGGCTTAAGAAGCTTGTGTGTTTATTTTTAGGACGCAACAAATAGTGGAGAAGGAAATAGCAAGAAAAAAAGAAGAAGAAGACACCCTAAAGGTTCTGCAGGAGAGGGACGAGGCGCTGCGCAAGCAGATAGAGAAAGAGGAAGAGCGATTGAAAGAAAAGGAACTGCAAATGAGGGTAAATACATTAGCTTCCAACCCCAAGATTTTTATTAAGTATAGGTAATCCTTGGATTTTATCTTCCAATCCTATAACTAGATATTTAGTATATGAAATACTGGAATTTCCATATTGCTATTATTTAAAACCCCAGGATCGAGTTTTACAACTAATTTCACTTCTGATCAATAGTACAGTCTATAAACTTACGATGCCCAGTAGCCTTTTTGACGTGATAACGTCATATAAATCGATGAACGCTGGCTGCACGCACGAAAAAGTGTGACTCATTGTCCCGTTCTGTTGACTGACATATCAACGCACAGCCCAAACCCCTGGTTCTAGAGATTCCAAATTTGGCACGTAGGTTCCTTATAAGGTCTAGGCGTGCATTAAGAAAGGATTTTTCAAAATTTACCTTTTAAGGCTTGGAAATGGGGGTCCAAAGTTTGTATGGGGAAATAAGATTAGATCGACAATTTTATTCGAAATTTCACAGGAATATTCCTAACGATAAAGTAGTAAATACTACGTGTTATGCAATTTTTCATTCATGTTTTCTTGACTTTATCACGTAAAATTATCGTCCGTAAACCGACTTTACAGACAACCATGTTTTTTAGGACAAGAGTAGACCCGTACATATTTATCATATCTGGGGGCACGGCAGTGCCCCCGCCAAGTCGAGCAAAAAAAAGCGGCACGGCCGTACCATCCTTTTCTCGAAGCAATTCAGGCCATTTTCGACCCCCCTATAATTTCGTTGTGGATAAAACAAGAAACCTGAATTTTCTGTAACTAATCAGGCATTATATAAACATGGTATATTTAAAATTTCAGTCAATTTGAACCAGTAGTTTAAGAATGACAACTTGTTAAAGTTTCTAAATTTTGTCACTCACTGACTCACCGATCATCAAAAGTCCAAGGCACTTCTAGCAGACATAGAAGCTTCAAATTTAGAATACAAATAGAGTTTAATGTCTTAATCATGGGAAAACCTAAATCTGGGGGCACGGCAGTGCCCCCGCCAAGTCGAGCAAAAAAAAGCGGCACGGCCGTACCATCCTTTTCTCGAAGCAATTCAGACTCTACAAAAAGAAGTGAGATGCCATCAAAAACATCCTGTAAAAAAACCCAAGTCTCGCAGCTCAGGCTTTCTACCGTAAAAAGTTGTGAGATCCATGTAATACCAAGTCGGTTAATCTATTTAGTCTCTATTTACTTAAAAAACCTTCTGTCTTAAGTTATTACATAAGTTATTATCATGCCAATATTAAAAATATTTTACGTTTTAAACAAATAGATCGACTTGGACATCGCATGATTTGATTATTAGTATGTATCACACTACACAGCACGACGGGCCAGCAACCAACAGCAACGAGAGTTTCAATCGCGTGAGGCGCGATAGACTAAAGAATCTATCTAATATAATTGTAATATTCATTGTGTTTTCATGCGATGTCCAAGTCGATCTATTTGTTTAAAACATAAAATATTTTTAATATTGGCATGATAATAACTTATGTAATAACTTAAGACAGAAGGTCCTTTAAGTAGAGACTAAATAGATTAACCGACTTGGTATTACATGGATCTCACAACTTTTTACGGTAGAAAGACTGAGCTGCGAGACTTGGGTTTTTTTACAGGATGTTTTTGATGGCATTAAAATATACTTTGAGTGCTGTAACTATAATGGAGCAGGATATTGTTAATTTGAACTGATATAAGAGACCAACATTTCTGATAAAATAGTCTTGCTCTCTGAAAAGTCAGTTTTTCATGTTCATTCCAAAGAAACGGATGAGTGTATGTTTTCAGCTTCTTTGCTACTGATTCAGTTGGTGACTGAATAACACCTCGGGCCTTGTGGGGTAACATCCAATTTTTTTTTTGTGCGGAGAACACATCAATATTTCTAATTTATTTGTATTCAGGAACTCCGTGGAAGCTTAGAAGGCCAAATCGCCGAGCTAAGCGAGAAAGAGTCAGTAGTCAAAAGCCTACAAAAGCAGGAAGAGAGAGAACTCATGATACTAAACGAGCTTAAGTTCATATCGTGCGAGCGGGACAGGGAGCACGCACGGCTCGTGGCAGAGAGGGACGCGACTATAGTGAATATGGGGCTGCATAAGTATAAACTGAAGAAGAAGGTTCTGTCTGTGCTGCGGGAGATCGATTTGGATCTTCAGATGATGGAGAAGTTGAAGAAGGCCGTTTTGAAAGTGAGTATTGAGCACAGAACACTAAATACTATAGAAAGGCGATGTGGGCGTGGCACGCGCGTCACTACTTTCGCGCCACCGTCACCTGATCGCCGTGCAGGCGCTCACGCAGTTGTAGGCGACGTGGAGGGGATGAGGCGACACCGGGCCCGATAGAAACCGCGCTTGATAACCCTTCTATAGTATTGAGAGTTACTTTCTGAGACTATCTATCCTACTAATATTAATGCGATGGTTTAGATGTTTGTTATTCAATCACGCATAAACAGCTGAATCGATTTGGGTGAAATTTTACACGAAGATAGTTTATAGCCTGGATAAAGGATAGTTTTTATCCCGGGTCGACGCAGACGAGGTCGCGGGCGGAAGCTAGTATAGTCAGCATCAAAAGTAACTACGCAATCGAAGACGTCACAAGTTCTTGTTCCCTTATAATGAAGACTTTTGACGTCTTCGTTTGCGTAGCTACTTTTGATGCTGACTGTAGTACAAACCTACAAAGGAGTAAAGTTTGTTTGTGACTTTGTATGTTACGAGTAATCTCCGGAACTACTCATCAGATATCCATACGTTTTATTTAGCAGGTGGAGCTGTGAAGGCAGCTAATGTTAAATCAAATAAATAATCACTCACGTATTTAAATTGACAATATTGGCGACATGTTTCCGGTTTTGCCGTTTTAACTTTGGACACATAGATTGACGAATCCAGCAACATAAAAACTAGTTTTATGTATTCACAAGGTACTTAAATACAAAGTACAGGGAGTAGCGGCCTCTTTTTTTAAATATCTATCGTTAAATTTAAATAATCACAATTATTTACCAGTGGCGCTAGTGTGCACTGTAACACCCTCTTAACGTTTGTCATCTGAGCTTATCTACACAATTGGGTAGTTTCCACATGTTAAAATCGATAACGCAGTGTTGCTAAATTGAGAGTAAACCATGAAATAAATGTAATTAAGTATAAATTAAGAAATATAATTAAAATTATAAAAAGATATAGACCTTGAAAGTTTAGAATAAATATACATTTTTTTTTATTCTCCAAAAGTAAATTTAAAGCTACCAATAGAATCCTTATGCTTTTATAGAAACAAAATTGTATGACAACTATGGTCCTAAACGCAGTATTTCACGACCGAAACAGCAATTTACTTGATTTTCAATACAACGATTAGTACAAATATCACCCTGTGACGTCACGATTCAATGTTAATCGGTATGAAACGTTTTCGGCTGCCGCCAGCGAGGTCCGTCTTTAACTCAATTTTTTTGGGTATTTATGTTTTTTAATTGTAGTTGCTCCCATACAAACATTTGTTCCTCTCCAAAAACTGGTTCGAATGGCATCGTAAAAAATTTTTAGGACACAACCCAATTTACATATTTTCACAAGCTCAATTTACTCCGGTTGCAGGACATAGAGTACAGCTCAGACCGCAGAGCGAGCTACAAGCGTCTACTAGACTCGGCCCTGTCGGAGCTGAGCGAGGGCCGCGAGCGCGAGCGCCTGCGCCAGCGGAACATCGACGCCATGTACGACGGCGAGGCGAGGCAGCTCGCCGACAACCAGGACAAGGTGACTACTAATATAATCTAGCGCCAAACGAGGTTAGGAGACGACGACTCATCATCATCATATCAGCCGAAAGACGTTCACTGCTGGACATAGGCCTCCCCCAAAGAGTGCCGAAATGACCGGTCCTGCGCCACCCGCATCCAGCGGACTCCCGCGACCTTTACCAGGTCATCAGTCCACCTTGTAGGCGGCCTACCTGCACCGCGCCTTCCGGTACGTGGCCGCCACTCGAGAACCTTCCCGCCCCAACGGCCATCGGTTCTACGTGCAATGTGCCCCGCGCCCACTGCCACGTAAGTGACTACAGCATGTCAGCAGAGGCTAGGTGACAAACAACTTTAACACTCTAGCGACAAGTGAGACTAGGTTACAATGACTACAACATTCTAGTGACAAGCGAAGCTAGATGACAACGATTATAACATTCTAGTGACAAGCGAGACCAGGAGCCGTAGCATGGTTGGCCTTATCACGCGACAAGTGACAAGATAAGAGCGTCGTCTCGTTCTATCGGACGGTGTCAGCCAGTGACGCACGCTCTATCCTATCACCTATCGCCAGACATGGCCAACCATGCTACGGGGCCTGGTGGCAGCAATTATAACATTATAGCGACCAGTGAAGCTAGGTGACAACGATTATAACATTTTACCGACAAGTGAAACTAAGTTACAATGACTACAACATTATAGCAACAAGTGAGACTAGGTTACAACGACTGCAACATTCTAGCAACAAGTGAAGCTAGGTGACAACGATTATAACATTCTAGCGACAAGCGAGACCAGGTGATAACAATTATAACATTCTAGCAACTCGCTAGACTAGATGACAACGAGTACAATATTCTAGCAGCTAACGAGACTAGGTGATATCGACTGCAACATTCTACCGATTAGTGAGACCAGGTGAACTACAACATTCTAATGACAAGCTAGGCTAGGTGGAAACGAGTGCAATATTCTAGGTACAAGAGAAACTACTCGTATAACAACTATAATAGTCTAGAAGCTAACGAAATAAGGATCACTCGTCAAAACTGTTCATTAATGTTGCCTGAACATTTTTTCATCGTATGTATCCTACCTGAAATCTTTTTTTGCAGCTCTGGGCTAAGGAGCGCGCAGCCCGAGCCCACCTCATGAACGACGTGCTCTCAACCCTGAGGAAGCAGTTGGAAGAGAAGGTGGAAGCCAACAGGCTGCAGCAGCGCGCCAACGTGTTCGAGAGGGAACAGATCCTCGACCAGATGGAGAGCTTCCACCAGGAGGTGAAGACCAGTGAGAGAGACACCCAGGTGAGGCACTAACTGGATGTACTAAGGAGGTGGAAAGTGGAAGCCTATATAGGCTTCAGAGAGCGAACGTGGCGAGAGGGAACAGATCCTCGAACAGATGGAGAGCTTCCACCAGGAGGTGAAGACCAGGGAGAGAGACACCCAGGTGAGGCACTAACTGACTATACTTAGGTGGTGGCAGGTGGAATCCTACAGGCTTTAGAGATCCAACGTGGCAAGAGGAAAAAGATCTACGAACATATGGAGAGCTTCCACCAGAAGGTGAAGACCAGGGAGAGAGACACCCATGTGAGGCACTAACTGGCTATTCTTAGGTGGTGGAAGCCGACAGGCTGCTCAGAGCCAACTTGATCGAGGGGAACAAACCCTGGAGCAGATGGAGAGCTTCCACCAGTAGGTGAAGACCACAGGGATAGACACTCGGTGTAGGTTCATTCACAACCGTATGTGTACTGTCCACTTTCCGGCATTTGACCGTCTGTTTTGAGCATGCCATCCATGGCAAGTCAATATTTTTAGATCAGATGGAGTATGGTGCCGGTTAATGTACGGCCCGATAATACGCGTCCACGGTATCTCATTTCTACCTCGACCGAGACGTAGACAGCCTAGCCAGAGATTTTATTTCCTACATTACTTCACCGTTTGTTATTTTGGGCTTAGGCTTTGCCGTGTGAATGGGTTAACTTGATTGTTAAATGCTTGGTGAGGCTGTACCTGACAACTATCGGTATCAAAGACTTAAGGCCCTACCCGCCGTTTTCATCGATTTTTGACTAGTTTTGAATCGCATCTCCTACTTTTGCACTACAAATAGAATTATAAGGAAAACGGCTTTTGATTCTTCAATCTTTAATCTCCATTTTTGTATACCATATTTTGAAAGAAATCAACAGTTATTTTTTTATGATTTTTTAAACATTTGTCTAAAAAAACACCTTTTTCGCATCTAGATTGCTGTGAAAGATCTATCATATACGAAATCTACATATTTGGGTTTGTCTCTGATGTCTCTATAAACGTGTCTAGGGTTTTGATTTTAAACTAATTAACACAAAAGTTATGGCCAGAAAACCTGTTTTTTGGTCTAAAATTGTTCAACTTTGATGCCAAATATCTCGAAGACAGTGATGTTTGAAGTAAATATGGGATACTATATTGCTTAAAGCTGTTGTTGTTAATATAATAGGCCACAAAAAACATTAAAAAACTAAGGGATTCAAATTGAAGGTCATTGGCGTATGGGATCCCCTTAACGTGTTTTACAAATAAATTTTCGTACTAAGCAGTACACTAACAAAAATTCTAAATTTCAAAATTCTATGCTCCAAGCTGGATCTGAACATTCTGCCATACGTGGTTAGTCGCTCTAACCACAGTTGTTTTCAAGCTCAGTAGCTGTCGGAACCGTTTCTTAGTTCAACGAATCTTTCAACCAGTTCCCTAAAAGTTAATGCAATCTACTCAGTGTCATTTTTGTTCACAGTTAAAGAACGCAACATACTCAACGATATCGGCGCTCCAATCCCAACTCAAAGGACTGAACGTGCAGAAAGAGCAAGTAGAGGCCGCCGCGCAGAAGGAGGCAGAGATGCGCGAGGCGAGCGCCAACGAGAGGAAACTCCGGACCGAGATAGCTAGGACTAACAGGAACAGGACCGAACAGGCCTGGGCGTAAGGTATTGATAAAAAATATGTGCAAACGACTTTAATTGTCAGTACCGTAAAAGTGCACAGATATTTTTTATGTCGGTATATTGATGGCATTAGAATTCAGATAGTTTAAGATGTAGTTAGATGCTATTGCTTATATGATGGTTAGGAAATTCGCCGGGAATTCCTATAGTAAGCAGTTGGTTAGCTCTAACAGCGAAGCCGTTTCATAATAGTGTGTCATACATAAGGAAATGTCAATGAGCAGAATGCTCTGTCTGAGCGAGATTGCTAAGTGTCGTTGCAGATCTTGGGAGCTTTTTTACTTGTTCATCTTTTATTAGATCTCTCAAAAAGTGTAGTATTTGAAATGTCCCCAATCCCAACTCAAAGGCCTCAGCGTAAAAAAAGAGCAGCTAGAGGCCGCCGCGCCGAAGTAGGCAGAGATGCGTGAGGCGAGCGCCAACAAGAGGAAACTGCGGACCGATATAGCTAGAATTAACAGGAACAGGACCAAACAGGCCTGGGCTTACGGTACCCTGTTAATTGACCGTCAGTATTACAACGAAAGCAAAGTAGTTCACTGTGAATACGACTTTATTGCGAAGGAAAACACGTCAAATATAAGATTTTGGGCCAAAGTTGCGAATTTGCGGACTTTTTTAGCCGTTCTCTATGTACTATGTATATCTATTTGTGATTTTGACGCGAGGGGAGCGCCAACGGTAGGGAACTTAGGACAGAGATAGCTAAGATTAACAGGGACAGGCAGGACCGAACAGACCTGGGCGTGAGGTACCACATCGTTAAATGAACATCAGAAAGGTTTATTACGAGAACCAAATAGTTAAAAATGGGAATACTAGTTTATTGCGGAGGAAGACACGTCACTTATTTAATTTTGGGCTAAAATTGTGGCTTTTATAGCCGTTCTCCCTTCTACATATATGTTTGACGTACTGACGCCAGAAAAAGCTATTTATCTGACGTTTTGACGCGAGGCAAGTGTCAACGAGAGAAAACTCCGGAACATGATAGCCAGGATTAACAGGGACAGGACTACTACTCATAACTTTATACCTTGTCGCTTTCACCCGTTTGACAACTTCGTATGACAGTTTACACATGACGTGAAGGCCACGGGCAGTCAATTTTTTCTTGCAGCTCTCCTTAGCCCGCTTTAAAGCCTGTTTTTTAGGGTTTGATCCAACAAACATAATTAAAGGAACTCTTAGCATATCAAGAGATCATAATTATAATAGTTTTCCTTTTCTCCAAAACGCTGGCATAGTTGACTCTTGACTTACGACAGAATGGCAAAAAGCATTGGTTCACTCACTTCCACGTAAAATTAACTAGAATACTAGGTGTAGTATCTATTCCCCCACGCTTGGTTCGCAAAAGTAATTTTGATGTCATACCAATACGCCGAGTCAGGTAGCCCTCCAGAGCTAAAGGGCGAACAGGCAGGAGGGCGTTGTTGCGAGAAGTGTATCTATCTATTCGGCCGTATCTGCCCAATGCTGAGTATAGCCTCCTCGGCCCATTGCTTATTTTCAATAGGGTTGGGGACTCTAATTTTATTATGACTCCAAAAGAAAGAAGGGGAAAAAGTATGCCTAATGACGAAAATCCTATACAAATATCTCAAAAAATTACCAAGATACTACCGTTTTAATATTGATTGATACAGAGAGAAAACGCTTTGTGAACGCTTCACGGGTCTCGAACGTAATTGACAAACGTTTCATGTGAAGTTGCGTTGTGCGGAAAAGGGACAGAGTATTCATAACCCCTCTTAAAACTTTGGACACTTATAACTATGTGATTATTAATTGTCTTGTGTTACTTTTTTCTCCATGTGACCATATTTGTATTACTTTTTCAAGAAAATTCTACATTATTGATTATTTTATTGGGTGTCACAAATCCCTGTTGGGACAGATTTGCATTTGTTTCGTTTCAGTCGTTTTTTGATACAAAAGAAATTTAACTCTATTACTGGCTTCAAATGATTCAAACTTCAATGCCAATGGCTTTCGGCTTATTGTTTATAACGCCACTCTCCTCTCTCCTGTACCAGTCTTATTCACTGTTTACTGGCTATCCTGCAGATATCGTCTGACCATCGATCTGGTGGTCTGCCCACTGTTCGTTTAGATGACCTTGTGGCTATTCCCACATCCCATCCACCCATCCACCTCCCACTATTCCTCCTCACCAGGTAGCCTAGTGTGTATTAAATATAACTGCTCCTTATTCTTTAGTGATAAATTAGATAAGTTGATTGTATTATTTTATTTTATGCTGTGTGTGTATGTGTTTTTCTGAGTGTGTATTTGAGAGTGTGTATTTGTGAGTGTGTGTTTGTGAGTGTAGAAGATAGCACTAAAAATAATTAAAGTGATCTATGCACAAGAAGTCAACTTCTAATTTGTGTCCAATGTTCAAAATATGATACCATGAAATGTATATTTTCGTACTCGTTATATAATAATTAATTTTAATGTCTTAATCTGTGTGCCTTTTAATGTATTATTGAGACTGAAATCTAAAGATATTATAAGACATGAATAAAAATAGGCTATAATAAGTAAGACCTGAGTTTATTTTTGTAAACGATATTAACAAAGAGTTCTGTGATACCTTCTCGTGAACTAACGAAATTATGAAATAGATTAGGGCAAAAAGTATTCAAATTAATAACACTTGAGGAGCGCGAAAATTATTTCTTTAATCAACCCATGTATTTTGTTTGATTAATAAGAATAATACAGTTTTTAAACATAAATCGCATTTTAATAAAAAAAAACACTGTTTGCAAAATGTTTCTAGAAGCCTAAAACCCTAAGAGCTGATTCCCACTTGTTGGATGCCGGGCCTGGACTTTAATCGGTTGTTCCAGTGGCAGAACATTTTATATGAAGCTATTCACACTTGCCCGACACCGATTTTGTGTCGGCGCCGACAAGAAATGTCAGCGTCATGTGTTTTGCCAGCCGACCGTCCGGAATAAAATCGTGTCGGGTCTCGCTCGCCTATAATTAAAGGCCGATTTACACGATGCAACAACTCGTATGCGATTTTCATTTCAATGTGGGACTGCGAGCTACCGAAATACGATGAATTCAACCAAACCTTGCAATGTATTAAAACTCGCATGCGAGTTGTTGCACCATGTAAATCAGCTCTAAGTCTGACGCTGTTTACATTTGCCGGATGTCGGGACCGACAACCTTCCCCACTGGCACCAGCTTCGGTCGTGCCCGACATCCGACAAGTGGGAACCAGCTCAAAGTTTGATGCTGCAACACACTTTAGTATCAAATTTATAGTTAAGCGCCATCTAGTTATTCATGTCGGTACTGAGTAGGACGTGACTCGCAAAACCAGTTGTAAAACGTAGTGACGCTACCATGCTCATAGTAGCATTAGTACCCGCGATCGGTCGGTAGATGTCACTACCTGTTTTATTTCTTGTAGGTTTTGTCACTTTTAATCCAGTTACAATAATGGACGATATTTTTCCACGCTCCATTTCAGGGACCGGAACCGGTAACCCTAAACAGGGTTTTCCATAGGCTAATTTTAGAAGTTGTTTTTAAAACCCTATTCATAATGGTAATCTTATGATAAGGTAATCTTACTGAAAGGGTAACCCTATTGTTATGGTAAGCATATCGGATGTGGCAACCATAAGGTAACCATATGTTAACCATAAGTTAACCCTATTGAGATAGGGTTTTTTTAGGGTTACCAAATCTATCGGTTTAAGCCTGAAAAGGAGTTTTCCGGTCCTTGCTCCATTTACGTCCTAACCATTTGATTCCAGTTCCATGTATATATTTCAAAATCAAACATTTATTCGAGATAAACAATTAATTACACATGATAGGTAATCCTACTTGGATGTTTAGATGTTTGTTACTTAATCACTCTTAAACGCCTGAACCGATTTGGATTAAATTTTGCACGAATATAGCTTATAGCTTGGATTAAAATATAGGATAATTTTTATCTTGGGTGTACGCAGACGAAATCGCGGGCGGAAGCTAGTAAAAAATATAGTTGAAAATAACATATTAGGCTTTGTCACAAAATGGACCCAGCTCAGTATGTTCGTATTTTTTTTAATACTGCGACGGTGGTCAACAAGCATACGGCCTGCCTGCTGATAAGCAGCTACCGTCGCTTATGTACGTTTGCGACTTCATAATAACTACATCACAAGCGCGCTGTCGATTTTATTGATTTGAGGATTAGTTGTATTGTTATTCCCCTAGAAATTGTCCCACTAAGTCAAAACTGAAATTGTCCCACTATGTCAAAACTGAAATTGTCCCACTATGTCTAAACTGAAATGGTCCCACTATGCATGTCAAAGTTGAAATTGTCCCACTACCTATGTCAAAACTGAAATTGTCCCACTATGTCAAAACTGAAATTGTCCCACTATGTCAAACTTAGAATTGTCCCACCATATAAATAAATAAATAAATATTTTGCGGACAATCTTACACAAATCGACCTAGTCCCAAGCTAAGCAAAGCTTGTACTATGGGTACTAGACGATGATAAACATACTTATATAGATAAATACATACTTAAATACATAGAAAACATCCATGACTCGGGAACAAATATTCGTGCTCATCACACAAATAAATGCCCGTACCGGGATTCGAACCCAGGACCTCTTGCTACGTAGGCAGGGTCTCTACCAACTAGGCTAAAGCGGTCGTCATATGTGACGGTTTTTAGTAAAAGGTCCCACTTTGTCGATTCTAGTTACGGAGTTACGGGCAGTTTAGTGAAATATGGCAAAACTTACCGAAAATCAACTTTCGATGAAAACTGATAGAACATACAGTAATAAACCTATGATTTTGAGGACGACGCATAAATCTCCATTTTAAGCACCTTTTTAGGGCCTCAAAGTTTAGTGCCCAGCGACCCACTTTGTCGCATACAGAAAAAATCGTCGATATCATATTTGTGACGGTTTTTGGGAAAACGTCCCACTTCGTCGATATGGAGTTAAGAGTAGTTCCTAATACTACAGATCATACGCTATATTTTGGTGAAAGATTCATGTCTCTAGGTGCTATAGTTATTTTTTTTAAATTCTGCAAAGTTGCAGAAGTGAAAAAGCGACAATTTAGAAAACGTTGGTTAAAGTTTGGGATGGCAGAAAACACACTTTTACTTTGAAGTTATGGAGTGGTTGGTATTAAATGAATGGGCATACTTTAGGGATTTCAAATTAGTTAAAATAATGTATGTAACCTTAGTATTTTGAATGTTATGGAGGCTTGAACATAAAAACGGGACGAAAATATGTAAATCCTGAATATGGGTTTATTTCTATATTCTATTATACGGCACGCACATTTATCATTAAAGTTGTATTTATAAATGGTTTCCCATGCTAAAAAAGACAGAAATAATTCTGTGGATCCTTTTATTTAGTAATTATGTCAAAAAGTTAACAAATGATTTGAAGAGTGCCATGCATAAAAATTAAAATACACGTGTCTCTTAATATATAACATGAGATTACTTAAAAAAACATACTTACGAGTATCAAGCATAGAAAGTATGTAAAATATCAAATTATAAGTACTTTTTGTGTGTATAAAGTTTAGTGATTTTATATAGGTAGGGAGCGTCCCACTTGGTCGGTTTACTAAACTTTAGTGTTTCTTCATTGAAAGTGTTTGTGTTTGGTATATTTTTCAGTTTTATGTATGAGATAATGGTTTGTTATTGTTAATCTAAGAGTCTTTGATACTAACGTCGTTTGTTTAAACTTTTTTAACGTAATTGAACGAAATTTCTTTTCGACTCAAGTTTAGTGACCCACATTGACGGTTTGGTGGATCATACGCTAAAAAATTACTAGGTACAAGTATAAAATCATAATGATTATACTGTTTTTGGTTCAGCAAATTACACCTATGTTTATAAATTATGATTTTATACTTGTAGTATTTTTTTAGCGTATGATCCACCAAACCGTCAAAGTGGGTCACTAAACTTGAGTCGAAAAGAAATTTCGTAGTATTAGGAACTACTCTTAACTCCATATCTACAAAGTGGGACCTTTTCCCAAAAACCGTCACATATGTAAACACTGAAATTGTCCCACTGTCAAAACTGAAATTATCCCACTCTGTCAAAACTGAAATCGGATGGTAGGATTGGTAGGGTTCATGAGGGATCGGCGTATGTTAAAGGGTCGCCAGGACGCTTGACTCTCCATACAAACGTAGTTTAGTTCTCATTTCAAAACTACATGCTACAATAACATAAAACTTTAAATACATAATGGGATTCGCCACATATAGGTCACAAAGTAGTTTCTGTTACCAAAAATTAAAATCGCTTATTTTTTTTTTTATAATTTATGCAACCGAAGCTGATTTCCGACCTAAATATGGCATATCCCATAGTGTATAAAAATTCGTCAACCGGGGGAAGGAGAAGACCCCTATGGTCCACCGGACTCTATCAGGATTGAGCGAGGGATCTTTTAGGGTGACAGTCTGAGACCTCTGTGGATCTAGGTACTTAGCGCTGAATCCGCTTAGCACCCTGCTAAAGGATTCAGGGCTAGGTTGCCGGCTGCGGAAAGGGGGTGAGGTCATTTCTCATCTGTTTTACATGGATGACCTTATTGATGAGCTTTTTGCACCAAATAGACATGACCTGTTGGAGCTACTGAAAACAACAGAAGTATTCGGTAGCGCCATCAGGATGGAGTTTGGTGTCGATAAGTGTGCGGTCGTGCATGTACCTACAGCGGGGGAAAGTTGTAAATTCAACAAATTTACAGCTTTCGGAGACAATGTCCCTCAGATCTATCTCCGAAGCACAAACCTATAAGTACCTTGGTTCACAGACAGTGCCCTGCGTTCTTTTTCAATTTCCATATGATCCTTAAGGTCGTCGGTAAGATATTCCTGTCGGCACGACATTAAGGATAACAGCTGGCACTTCATCCGGTATCTTTTCAGGGCGTATACCGAGGGCCTTAAAGTTCTCGTCCACGTATACATTGAAGAGCTTGGGTGACGATAGCCCCGTTGCCTCACCCCGCACTCCAATCCATACGAGTCGGACAGCACACCCTCCCATGTTATGCTATTTTTCTTATTGGAATACCAGAACTGGAAGATGCTAGTTACCCCCAATGGCACGCTTCTAACCCTCATCTTTTCCCATAAACCATCGTATGAGACTAAGTCGAAAGCTTTAGAGAGGTCTAGCCAGGACACATGCGTACGTAAAAAAAAACTGACCGTCTTGAAAGTATAAGTATTCATCCAGTTGAGCATTGAGCATGCTATCCAGCACCTTAGCCACAACATTTGCCAAAGAGATTGGTCTATAGTTCGTTTTGTCAGGAATATCTCCAGTCGTATTTTGTACTGTGGGATTTATTAAAATGACCCATGTAGCAGTGCGTATTTGCTTTGGGAACATATTCTCTAATGATGAAAGTTGGCTATCCTATATATTTATAGCCTCTTAATTTTACATATTACCAACCTAATATTGTTTCTCTGTAAGCAATCGGCGTAAGCACTCGGTCAATTGGATTGTGTTATTCGGCTGTCTTCGGCTTTAGTAACTCTACATATTCTTGGAATCTTAAGCTTTTGTTTTATTTAGAGAGATAGAGATAAAAATAACATAGTTAAAATATCTTACTTAAAGATAAGTCCCAATACTCGCCAACCGTCCCAATATTTGATATTTTTTATCATAACAATAGAGGGGCACAACACCTAGGTGTCAACTAGCTAGGTATCTATTAGGAATGAAGATGTCAAACATTGAGATTCCTTTGTCTGATTTACATTTATATATCTAAGAATACTAAGAATGTTACAATATTGTCGAAAGAATAGTGGTGTACCTACTGTAGGGACCTGCTCACCAATCAATCTCTAATGATTAATAAATTACCTTTACAGGCATAAAAATTCAAGCTCGCCACTAGGTGCTTTCCCCTCCAAAGTATGATTACAGTCTCTACCATTTCAGCCATGCTTCTCACAATAAGATATTAAAATATTTATTAGCCAAGCCGGAGAAAACTATAAAATATCTATTAGCGGCGCTAGGCTGGAATTTTCATACCGAGCAGACTGTATATTAGTCAGGAGTATCTACGATATTTATTTATTATGACACCGGGCTGTAATCACAGCCTGCAGAGGGCGGAAGGGCCAAAATAAAGAAATCCCTCCGCGGAGGCGGGAGCCCCACATAAAGAGCCCACACGCCCCCAGCATCCTTCCAACACCAAATAAAAGACCAGCACCTAGAGACGCAACCGAAAAATCCAGGCTCTATAATTATGTTCAGCTCCCAACCGATGTACCGGCAAGCCAATTTAAATTTACTGCGAACGCCGCACGTGTACCACAAAATGAAATCCTACTACCGCACAAAACACGCACGAAACAAAACCTAGAAAAACACCGTGGCGCCACCCCCTCGATGCTAGTGGCTGCTTCCTCGAACCACGCCCGTTTCCGAACGCTACCCTGTCCGTCTCCCTCCCGCCCACAAAACTGCATATGCTCCCTCTCGTTCTGTCCCGCGATGTCGTTCGAAAGCTTAGCGTTTTTGGTCAGTACGCGTTGAGAGTTGGCGCGCGTAGGAGCGTAGTCGCCGCGCTAATCGTCGCGGTGTGTCAAGTGAAGTGCCGTGTAGAGGTGCCGAAGTGGCGGGATTCCTTGCCGCGGGTCGGGGGGCCCATGCCCCCTTTCACCAGCACCACATTGGTAAAAGTTAGTGTCCTGTGTCTATGCCCGATAAAAAAAAAAACATGATTGTGAACTGTGTTGTGGTTGAGATAAGAGGTTGTTTTTTTTTAAATATATGTATGAATATTCATGTGTCGCATTGACCCTTAAACAGCTGTAAAATTGATTATCCTATATAATTCATTGAATACAGTTTTAAATAAATGAATCAATAATTCATAGAATAATACCGAAGTGCCACTGAACTACCTTGGTTACACATTTTAAAATACACTTCAATGTCAAAAGAAGAAACAATATACAAACACATTAAAATTACGCAATGTTCTGACGTCGCGTCGGTAAGAGTATGACAAACGTCATTCAAAACAAAAAATGCGCGAAAATTTACAACTCGTTTGACAGGTAGTCAAGTAGGTATCGAGCGAGGTAGAGTATCATTTTTATGGTAAACAATTGAATAAATATTCACATTCGTGAGTGGTTAGCATAATACTGTTTATGTTATGTTTAGCGTTTAGGCCTATAGGTTCGCACGCAAGGCCTAACATGCCGACAAATTTATCGAACTTCAGCGTCGTAAAATATAGAGCGTAGATAAACTACACAATAGTTTTAACGTTTGCAAATAAATATAAATGATTTACTTCATGATTAACTTGTTATTGATATTAATTTTAGAAAGTTTGATAGTAAAATATAGCAAAACATGACATGGTATGTTATATAAAGTTACGCTACTTCCTTCTGAAACCAAACATACTGAGATAGACATAACGAGTTTTCAAGCGTTGCCATGAGGATAAAGAATTATGTCCTCGTTAATAATGTCTTGATTGTGGATGAGGAAAAAAAACAACTGACAGGATAAGACCATTGACAAAATACTGTCAGCTTGCCCGATTTTCAATTTGTTGTTTTTTTCTTCACCTGAATGGTAGGTAGAGCTGATTATTGCATTAAAAAGTAAAACATATAATTTTGTTAATTTTATTTAGGTTCGAAAATCTTGATGTATCATCACAATTACATACATATCATCATACATACATTTGTATGTATGATGATATGTTGTATGTAATTGTGATGATTAAAAAGTAAAATATACAATTTTGTTAATTTTATTTAGGTTCGAAAATCTTGATGTTTTACTATAGGTGTCTTATGCCTTATGGAATACTCCACTAAGTACCTACTTAGGTGCTTATTTTTTATTGGAACATAGGTTACTGATTTGACAAATGATTTTTGTATCCAGCTAGGTTTTTTTATGTTTTTAATTTTGTTTCAATTCTAATACCTATTTCTACTAATAAAATGAATTCAATGTAATATTCAGTTTATGACATACTACAAAAAAATAAGTTAGGTAACTCATAGCACAAACATTTTAGAACACCTCTGAATAATTGCGCAAAATCGGGATCTCTACCAACCAAGTTTTTTTAGTTTAAATCCAAAAAAAGCCAAAATAGAATTGTTGTTATATTTTGTCAGCAGTTTATTAAATTATTTATATTGCATGTATTTTAAAACTCTATATGTTTTTTTATACTCCACATAAAAATCTGTGAACTAGGTTTAAAAATAATAAATCGAACCGACGAAAACCTGATGCTCTGCCGTCGGCCAAAAATGTATTGACAAATTTTATCACAACTCTTTAGATTTTTCCTCATTGTTATACGGAATTTTATCAATGCGTAAAGGGATAATTATCACCCAAAACATTAGTCATTCGATAAGCAAAGTTATCCAAATAACAAACGTGTTCTTATATATGATGACAAACATAGATATAGATATATTGACATAAGATTTAATGTAATAATAAGATTTTAGAGACACAAACTCTTATAAAAAAAAACAATGAAGGATAGTCGTTGATGTCTTTTCTTCAAAGATTTTTTTATAATAAGTCACATTACGTGTTAAATCATATATTCTTGTAAATATACCCATGTAAGTGAGTCAATCAACTTTTTATTGTTGTTATTCTGTCCCGGTTAGCCAGGAGACAACAGTGACACAGTTTCTTAGAAAAAAATACATAAATTGGACTCCTATCTAACAAGCAAATTATCCCAAGACCATCGTTTTACAAGGACTATAAAGGATTTATATGCGCTTACAAGCCCGGAAATGGGCCCACTTCATAAGTCTATTTGCACTTATAAGATATTTATCACGGCACACTGATATACCAATTACGCCAATAGTACTCCTATAGTAGGCACGTTAATCCAAACACTCCTGTAAAACCTACTTTAAATACCTTACAGTAAAAAGTGCGATTAATACGCTCTCAGCAATGCTTTTATAATTTCATTTCTGAACAGTGGTGGAACGCAATCGAAGTGTTTGTATATGTGGATTTTTTATGAATTAAAACAAATTTTAAGGTAAGTATGAATGCGAATTCTAATAATGTCTTTCAGTGTAAGTAGTTGAATTATAAATGATTTTGTTGTTGAATTACTAATTTTAGCGTACTATATACGTAGGGGAACATTAATTTTAACACATTTATGGTTAAACTTTTAACACGCCTCTTGAATTTGGAATATTTACATGTAAATATTTATCAATTTATTTAGCAAATTATACAAGGCAGCTACCATTTTCACATTTAGCATTTCGAATTGCGTTATAGTGCTATAATAGGGACACTTGGTTTTATAACGGCACGTGTCAACACCAAAGGACTCGGTAATTTTCTTACCAAAAAAAACGGCTCGCAAACATTCTATTGTAAGTGCTTATAAGTCTAAGTAACCGGAGTGATTACTCCTAAGTGCAATCACTCTTGGTGTATGCTTTTATAAGATGAAATATACCTATAAAGACCAGGAAATATGTTCTTGTAAACGGTTACAAGGTGAATTATAGTAGTAAATGTGCTTAAGTTCAAACATCATTTAATTATGCAGTTAAAAGCTCAGTAGCAAATATCGATGCTATAATCGGAGTTTTATAAGTCCAAAAAGCCTTATACAGTACGCGTTGCAGGCTAATTTTGCTTCTTGGGTATCATGCTAAAGAGATGCCGTGGATTTAAACCCCATTAACTCATAATATTAAAGAGTGACCCAGGAGACGTAACCATAGCAACGAACTACAAAAACTAGTTGATTGACCCAAATATAGTCGACGTGAAAGATATGTATGTACCTAGTACATTTTTCGTGTTGCCGTGAAATTTAATCTACTCGTATAATGTAGGTAGTTTCGACTTGTGTTTGCCAGACTATAATACCCTATCCCTATACATGTTTATTATAATTAAAAACGTGCTTCATCACCTCTACAAACTAATAACATGGTTAGTTTAAAAAAGTGTAAATAGTCGTAAAGGTTTGCAAAAACATAACTCTGTTATAATCGATCGGCGGCTTTATTTTTCTATAATTTTTATTATTCATTGTCATAAAAGTTCTTGCATCATAAAACCCTGAAGTAAAAAAGCAGTATGTTATCTTGGCCGTCACTGTTCATTATGGTGCATATTATCTATGTAGCCCTATATGTATAGTAGAGGAGGATACTGTTTTTTAATTGCGGTTTCCAGTAAGTACTCAACACACACAGACACTTAGACTAACTAGTTATTGCAAAGCCCGTAGGATAATGCATATATATATTTAGTTTATGTATCTTTAAACATGATTATTTTCACCATCTTTAAACTTACAATCACTGCAAGATGCGGCTTTGAAAAATAAATTTATAATTCATGTACTCAGCTTACCCTTTTGAGTATGCCGGTGTGAGTGTATGTTTGTTTTTATACTTTTTTATTTGTGATAAGAGTGTAATGGGTAACTGTATCTTTAAACATGATTATTTTCACCATTTTTAAACCTACAATCACTGCAAGATGCGGCTTTGAAAAATACATTTATAATTCATAAACTCAGCTTACCCTTTTGAGTAGCCGGTGTGAGTGTATGTTTGTTTTTATACTTTTTTATTTGTGATAAGAGTGTAATGGGTAACTGTATCTTTAAACATTATTATTTTCACCATTTTTAAACCTACAATCACTGCAAGATGCGGCTTTGAAAAATAAATTTATAATTCATGTACTCAGCTTACCCTTTTGAGTATGCCGGTGTGAGTGTATGTTTGTTTTTATACTTTTTTATTTGTGATAAGAGTGTAATGGGTAACTGGGTAATGTGTAAAAAGTATCAGTAAATCAAACTTTGCCTCATCATCATCATCATCATCATCATTATCAGCCTGTAATCGCCCACTGCTGAGCATAAGCCTCTCTTTGAGTACACTTATCCCGGTCCCGTGCTAGTCTCATCCAGAAATGACCCGCGGTCTTTTTTACGTCGTCAAGCCATCGAGCTGGTGGAAATTTTGCCTACCTACACGTAATAGAGGTCCTTATTTCGATATGTGAAACTTAACGCATAAAAATCGTATAAAAAAACTTTATTAAAACATTATGTTAATCCTCACTGGAATGAGATTTTGGTAAGCATTATTATCTCAAAAAAACATTTTTGTTCCATGCTGAGTGACACACCGCAATGTATTTTTTATTTATTTATGTCCTTATTTTCCGCCTTAATTTGACCACAATACCGCAAATTAAATGTTGTCGAAGTAGTAGTGTTCCAGTACGAATTGCATAATGTATACATTAGGTAATTTGTGTACAATATAGGTATTGTAACTTTCAACTAAGTATAGCGTTGAAACTTGAAACTGCCTAAGAATTATTCATTTATTTATTTCACAAGAACGGAAGAGGAAGAATAACAAGTCATTAATTATTGAGTAAGTTACAATGCACTAATTATTTTTATACGAATTGTTAGTTTTACCTATATTTCCCGAACAATGTTAAATGATAGAAGTTAATCTCACACGGGATATGACGTGTTGACATTGGATTGCAAACAAATTGGTTGGATGTAATAAACGCAATAATCATTAATCGAGCATTTTTAGAAAACTTTGTGCATAGTTACCACGTCAATTAAGTTAGCTTTCATTATTCCTTTTTTGTTAGCAAAGTATTTTTTTAGGTGAGCGGCCACTTATAAAAGTGATAGATTATGATAAATCCATTCAAACAAAGATATTTTATAAAAAAATGTAATACTCTAAAATGTACCGGAGCCGAGATATTTAAGTCTAAAGTTTTTTTTTAAATACGACGATTTATCAATATACGAAATTGATTTTTTATTGAAATTGTTTATTATGTCTTAGAAAACAGCCGGAGGAGCAAGATTTTCTTGGTTTCTTCCCCATTCTAGATCGGTCCTTCATGAGCATCTGAGTGGAGTTAGAGAGAGTTAGAGAGAGAGAGAGAGAGAGAGAGAGAGAGAGAGAGAGAAATAATTAAATAATTAATTTAAATATGACATGTAAAATGTATTTTAAAAATGAAAATGATGGTGTTTTATATCACGATTTTTATATATAATGAAAATAAAACATCAAAATAAATCACATTCAAAGCAATCTTCCGTTTTTTTATACTTCTAAAAATTTACAGTAAAAAGTAAACAATGACCGAATAATCGCATTAGATTTTTTTTATCTATAAGTTTAAAAACGTAATCTGTAAGTCTTACGGTCTCTGATGGGCCCCACACCCAAAAATCCCTTAAAGGCCCGATAATCGTTGGGCTCATTGACTTGTAGGCTTTTTTTATGCATTTTGAGAGTTTTTATTCTGGACTAGGGCCACTATTGTTGGTTTTCTGTCATGTTACGTATTCTTCAAAAGAAAATTAAATTACTGTAAAAATATCTTTATGAATAGTAGATTGTTAACCGAGGGTTGAACGCCTGATGAGTTCGTACAAGCGGCAATAGTTCGAGGCTTAAATCGGCACTCTACTTTTAATTTCGAATACGAGGAAATGAAGTGAAAGTCAAAACTTAAATATTTTCTAAATCAGTCAGATCCTGAACCCATTTTTAAAGCGTTTGTGTCCGGACCATGTGTGGGTGGTAACTGTTGATGTTTGTGTGTGGACTTTTTCCTGGACACGCTTTTGAAGCGGTTATATTGAAAAACTAATTTTAATTATGTATGAATAATAACATTATTGAATTAATTTATACAAAAAAACCTTTTTTTCTTGCCACTTTGTACAATGTCAGTAATAATATTTAATATCGGATGTGTTTGTTAATGTCATTGTTATTCATTATTAACCTATTCATTATTATGATTATTTATGTTGCAAGAACCCCTTCTCGGGTGAAGGCCTATATATACCATATAAATAGTAATAAAGAATTAAACCCGTCATAATCATCAACAAGCTTCAAAAATCAACACAATTTTAAGGAGCTGTGGCAGTATGGGTTTTTGCCATTCTTAAATTTTTTTAATGACTGGGACGCGGGTTTGAATCGGTTACGTTGAAGTACAAACGCTTAAAAAATATTAAAAAGTCATCAAACAGCAATAATAGTTAATTTATATTATACATCAAATAATTAATTTATTATCAATATTCAAAAATATAACGCACGATGATTATCAACAAGTTTCAAAAATCAATACAATTTTATGAAACTGTGGCTGTACATGTTTCTGTCATGCTTATTTTTTATTACTTTTCGGCCCTAGATGCGACGACACGCATCAATTTCATTCAACCCGCTGTTTAGATAAACAATGACCTACTTTCAGAGTATGAGAGCTGAAATTTATATATTGTGGGTAATTCTTATTCCGTTACTCATTGATATTAAACTTTCGTAAGCGCCAGTGAAACGTTAAAAGTGTAACTCGTATATACTTTTTGTTCAAAATTGTGAAATTATGCGTGTACTTCATGAATTTTATTGTTTATGGAAAATAATAAATGTATGTTGAATTTTGTGACTTTTTAGTAACAATTATGGTGCGTCACATATATAGTGGAAAATTATAGACACTATACTAGAACTCTTTTCTAGTAGATACCGGAACCGTATGTATATTTTATGTAAAACTGAAATGACTTCTAGCAAAAAGATCACGTTTTATAAAATGAATTTAGATAGGCATAACATACCTGAAGATTTTCTATTCTTTATTTTTTGTGATTAAAAGTTTATTTAAAAGAACAAGGATAATAAAAACAAACAATGAAACAACAATTTAACCTACAAAGACAAAAAAAAGACTATAAATTAAAACTTAAAGATAAAAAATTTGGCCCAAATCGCTGTTAGAGGGTAGTGTGCCTAGAAGGCTGGCAGCATTGCCACGCTGGATGGCAATGCTCACTCTTTGAGCAAAATATAGGCCAGCCCTCTGGTCACCGCTGGCGTCTATTAGGCGCGCCGACACATCCTTATAAAGTCGGCGCGCGCTTGGACCCAATGGTCCCAGTGTTTCGACCCCAAACGCCTCAAATAAGTAACCACTCCCTAGGGAGGCATACTTGCGGCGTTTGAGGTCTTCTGCGGAGGATGCAGCCGAGCCAGCATTAATTCTGGTGCCCGAAAGATGGGTCGGCGCCAAAGTGTCTACACACGTAGCGTCCCATAGGTACCAATTTCTATTCTGAATCTAAGCTGCAGGTTTTTCTGTCATTTTCGTCATACCCGCTGAATGTCGCAACGAGATATATCCGTATAGCAAAGCATATATAAGCGTATTGTAAGCAAAGTGTACGTTATACCTCAACATTGTACCACTACCTGTACAATGGTACATTGTACCATAAACACCCGCTTGCGGTGAGATATAAGCACACATCTCATTAGTCAGCCCGGATCCTTGCGCACCTAAATCGGTTCAGTGGTTTCTGCGTAATTGGAAAACAAACATACATCGCTTTTTACTGTTTGCGTGTAGTGGAGGCGTGTGGTGGGTAATTTAATTAAAGGGTAAGGCCAGGTGACAAAGGTGGTGCAGAAAAATGCTCTTAGAAACCGGTTAAGAGTGAGACAGAGTCATGTACTGAGGATTCTGTAATTCCTCACATTAAACAGGATTCTTGGAGGGAAGGATCAACCTAATTGTTTTATTCCATAAAATATTAGAAAAATCGTGAGTTAGGTAATCGTCATGCGATTTCAAGAAAAATCATGGTTAAACTCAATAATATTAGTTGTTTTATGTTTCAACCCAGATAAAAGAAAAAACGTACACGAATTTGTCCGTTAAAATTCCATATAATGAGATAAAACTGGTGACCGAAGAGCTGGCGACCGAAGAGAGGAAATGCCGCCAGCATCCTCGGTACAATGCCTCGAGGGTCTTTTTAGGGTTCCGTAGCCAAAATGGCAAAAACGGAAACCTTATAGTTTCGTCATGTCCGTCTGTCCGTCTGTCCGTCTGTCCGTCTGTCCGTCTGTCCGTCTGTCCGTATGTCACAGGCATTTTACTCGAAAACTATAAGGTGTATTCAAATAAAATTTTGAGGATAGGTGTATTTTGTTAGCCGCTACATAGTTTGGTAATTGAAATGACAAAAAAAAAATTTTTTAGGGGTGCACTCCATACATAAAACTAAAAGTCAAAAAAATTTTTTTCTTTGTGACCCCCCGTGTGGCACATCAATCGATAGGCCTTTCAAAATAAATATAAGGTTTCTTAGCATTTTTTTTGATTGAGTGAATAGGGTCGGAGATAATCGCCCCGAAAGTCACTAAAATTCTGTCCCCCCCCTCTAATTTTTGAACGGTGTATTTTAAAAATATGGAAAAATTCATGGACATAGGACTTATTAAATTCCATCACCGAAAATTGTTTTGAACAAGATCGATTAAGAGGTTTTCGAGATATTGCTGAAAAACTGCCTTCCTCAAAGAAAAGGACGTAAGTGCCGTAAAATTACTGTGACAATACGACCTTTTTAATAGGCACGGAACCCTTCGTTTTGCGTGGTCCGACACGCACTTGGCCGGTTTTTTTAGATTTAACTTAGTTTTAATTTAATTTAGTTAATGTTAATCATCTTGTATTTACTTTAAAAAAAAAATTAAAAAATTAAGCAACAGAAAGAAAAAAAAGGAGATAAAATAGAATGATAAAATCAAAAACTTATCATTTATGCGTAAAAACGAATACAAAAATTTATAAAGTTTTTCAATAGGTAAAAGTTGCTGTCCAAAATGATATCAAATGATAATGTTATTATGTAAATGTTGTGAACTGGAGCCGTAGCATGGTTGGCCTTGTCAAGCGATAGGTGATGATAGAGCGTGCGTCACTGGCTGACACCGTTCGATAGAACGAGACGATGCTCTTATCTTGTCACTTGTCACGTGATAAGGCCAACCATGCTACGGCTCCAGGTTTTGACAAGTGAACTAGTATTTTTGTAATCCGAGTTAAGTGTATATTACCTATAGTAGGTCCTAAGTACCTACACTCGAGGTATCCAAAATCCGAAAAAGTGACAAATTCTTTAACGCGCATGCGCACTATACGGTTTACTCTGATGGTGTATTTTAAGCTTTACGGTTCTAGTGCAGGTAGACTGGATCCCTTTGGTCCTAAGCTGATCGCTAAATCCCTTTAGGCAATGGAGAATCCTTTTAAATCTAACAGAAATATTTTCAGGTATATACAGCTTTGACAGGATCTCTTAACAATACGAGTAAAGTTCTTTTCGCTAAGCAAATCTCAGATTACTAATTTCATTATCCCAACTTGAATGTTCTTTTTTCCAAAACTTTCGTGATATTTTTGCAGTCTTAAGTAGGTAGAGTATACATGAGCCGAGTCCTCGACCATTAGTGTCACACTATAAGAATTAGTACTCGGCAACGAGCACTAGGCTCGTGTAAACTTGGCGTTAGGGTGACAGACTTTGGCATAATTATGGGTTTGTCTCAGCATGGTAGCTTAGCTCTGGCTTAGTGTACCGATTACCTATTCTATTATCTGAGCAATAGGCCTCATATTGCTGTGTACTTATTTTAAATGAATCGAGAAAGAGTTTGAACTAGGGCTACTGCTGCTTATCTAGACAGCTACTGTTTTTCATCCTCCCCCTCTGGGAGGAGAGGAAACCGTTCGTTTTCAAGAAGAAACCTTACATCGTTTATTTGTTTAAGAATTATGTAATTTTTGAATCTCCCTTCTGAATGCCCTTTATTGTTGCTAGATTACTATCTACTGAATGTACGAGCACACGGCTATCACAAGACGCTGCGCGAGCTCTCTCGATTTTTCTCGCACTATCCGTCTCTCTCTTATTAGAAAACTTACAAAGAGAGGTATAGTGCGAGAAAAATCGAGAGAGCTCGCGCACCGTCTTGTGATAGCCGTGCAGATCAGTGACATCAGAGTGTAGTTAGTCTCTGGTGATATCAAACTAAAACACTCCGCCTCTGATAACCAAGCCAATGGTATCAAATTTAATTTCACTTCCAAAACAAAAACTGTGATTCAGCTTCAGCAATGATTGTGGCCGCGGTCTAAGACCCCAACAGGCAGCGAGGCGATATATACATTTGATCAAGTACAATCTATAAACGCCCGCTGGTCGCTCAGCGTTCAGACCGCGGCCCGCGAGGTAAGATTATATTACAAACTAAACTACGAGACGAACATATTCCTAAAACCATCGCTGCTCGTTAAGCCCTCTTAACAGAGATAGCAGTGTCAGCTTATTATTATCCAGCCAAAAGGCTAAATAGCACGACATCGACAGCGGTAAATTTTACCGAAAAATCACACGCACCGCCGCGTCCATAACGTCTCCGGCGCATCTCTTGCCTTTGCTAATTAAAAAAAAGCCTAAAACACTAGAAATCAACGGCACTTAAGCCGTTTTGAAATAAGAAGGCACATCTGAAATGGCGCGCGACCAATCGGACACTCAGATTTGAATATGGAATATTAAACATAAACCGCCGTTGAGACCTTCATAAATTTAACCAATAAATGTCAGTTTGCGGCCAGAACGGAGCGTACGAAAGGATCTTTAAATACCGACGCGAGGTGTAAAAGTTTTGTTTGATTGTTGTAGAATGAACGAACAAGTTTATGATCAGGAGTTAAAAAACTATGGAACGCAGCGTTAGGTTTCGTTCTGTAGAAACTTAAATTCATAAACTCACGCCTGTAGCGTATATCCTAAAGGGGTAATAGGCAGAGTACATGAAATTTAATTTTCAGTCACTTCTTCTAACAACTAAAAAGAAAAGAAAAGAAAAGAAGACATTTATTCACTACACAAAAGACACACAGAGACAAAGGAGTAGACATACAATACAATTGATACATATTGTGTGTCTTCGCGGCAGTGAAACGGAACGGAGGCAGAAAAACCTACAACTGTAGGTTTAAAGGTGGGGAAAATGTGACTTTGCAGTGATAGGGGCTGCGTCGCGGCGACATAGACTATCCGTCTCTTTCTAAGTGTACTAATTATAAATGAAAAATAAAAATGAAATAAATGCTTATTCTCTTTTTTTAACCCCCGACGCAAAGAGAGGGGTGTTACAAGTTTAACGTGTCTTTGGTATCGTAGCTCCCAAACGGATGGACCGATTTGAATGCGGTTTTTTTGTGTCATAGATAATTTTTACTCGAGTGTTCTTAGCCATGTTTCATTAAAATCGGTTCAGCCGTTTTTGAGACATTGAACTTTGAAATGAAAAAATCAGGGGTTTTTCAACTTTTCTAAGTTGTAGTTATATATAACATGCTTATTAGCTATACAAATCTGCCAAACCACAGTGTGTTTAGTCTATCTCGCCGCGACATAACTTGCTATGGCCGTCCTGTGATAGCCGTGCTGCAGGGTTATAAAGTTATAAGCCCATCGCCCAGAACACACTTCAACCCTATTCCCCATCCCCGCTCTTACGAAGGAGCCCCAGTCCGCCTCGCACTTGGCTGGTTTTTTAGTATTTGTTGTTATAGCGGCAACAGAAATATATAATCTGTGAAAATTTCAACTCTCTAGCTATCACGGTTCTTGAGATACAGCCTGGTGACGGACAGACGGACAGACGGACGGACGGACGGACAGCGAAGTCTTAGTAATAGGGTCCCGTTTTTACCCGATGGGTACGGAACCCTTAAAATGACCTCCTCTTTTATTCCACTAGATACTATGACTTTTGTCATAAAGTTTTCAAGGAAATCTGTAAAACGTTTGGAAAATTGTTTTTTTTTTAACCCCGGCAGACTCATTAATGGGTGGGTTTGAAAAAAATTGTACGGGCCTTAATCTAATCTATGCTTTAACTTTTTTCCATTGTCTAACGACAATTACCCACACATTTTTGGGTAATTGTCGTTAGACAATGGAAAAAAGTTAAAGCATAGATTAGATTAAGGCTCTTAAATATTCACCCTATGCTGACATAGGAAATAACACAAGCTGTATTTTAAAATGTGATTTGTATGGAATGAAATACTAAGTAACGTTACATAACTAGCATACCTAAGCATAAATAAAGTGCATAAACATACCTACTCGGAAACAAGCACATACCCGGTAATAGCAAAATACCAATAAAACTTTATTCACCAACTTTATCGATCGTAAAAGGAAATCCTATTATGTTCGTTGCGTTCAGCTACTACGGGTACTATTGAAGGCATAGCCATATGGCGATTGGTATGTATACTGAAATTATTTGACTTGGCTGAATTGCATCAAAGTAGTCATTCAAAAATCAACTCTACCGTCTAAGGTGGAAGATTCCAGTTCCAACGACAGTTTTATAAAAACTCGGCCACATTAAATCATGTGAACCGTAAGTTCTTGAAACTACTCGGCTGATTAGAAAGGTTGAATAGGTCTACGATAACACTACTTAATCTTGAGTACATTGTAGAAATAAATCGTAGGTATTTTACGTGCTAGTACTTACCTATGTATAAATCGTATAGGTACCAGGTAGGCTTTGTTTTATAGCTCGATGGGTGCAAGTATGCATATCTACGTGCCGGCATCGGCAGGCCGTCATCATAGCCCATAGACACCTTCATGGTAATAACCAGGGCTCGGATTTTTCATCGCACGGTAAGACGAAAGAAGACTCTGGAGTCGATATTAACATAAAAACTTTACTCATACTCATACTCACTTATTTTCTTAGGCAGCTTTAGACCTGGCTAAATGCAGTGCACTAACAGTGCAGTGGGGGAGGGAATGGAGGGATGATAAACCATCTCACTCTAATCAGTAAGTGTGAGTGCAGTTAGTGCACTGCATTTGGACAGGTCTAAAGGTAACTTTAGTTGTACCTAGTTATACCTACTATATAGACCTCATGGTGGGTAGGTACATACTGACCGCTTTATCAAATTTAATCGTGTGCGTCATGCGTGTATTAACGACTTTAGACGTGTCATTTATTTATATTTGCAATCGGTGCACACTTTTGGTATGAATTAAATGAATGAGTATGAGTATGAATATGAGTAAAATTTTAATGTTAATATCGACTCCATAGTTCTCTTTCGTCTTACCGTGCGATGAAAATTCCGAGCCCTGGTAATAACTAATAGCATAACTTTTCGAGCAGCATACATTTTCACCTCCAAAAAATGGCAGTGGATATGTCCTAGCACATTCGGAAAATTTAACAATTACCTTTCTGGTCCTATTACACAATCATGTCAATTGTCATCTGACAATGACAATTCGCCGTTTATTGTTGGGTTTCCAAGTAAAGATGGCCGCTCGGAATCTTTACTTGTCACCTAGAAATAAAATGCAATTGCCAGTGACAATTCGTAAGTTGGTGACATAAGGCCCTGCAACTCCTCACAAGCACGTTACTCGTATCGATACTGACCCTTTATAGGTTTAATGAGCAGTGGATCTTCAGAAACTCTGGTCTCCTTGCTACGTGACCGCTTTCCCCTCGACACCACATTTTAAGATTAATCGTAGATGTAATTAATCTTACAAAGGGGTCGACGTTTAATACATAGCTACGAGTAAACCGTATGTAGTACTTGCTGATATTCGAACGATGATTTTCAGATAGTGAAAAAAAGTGTCTCCAATATTTTTTTCCATTATGTGACGCTTTTCACACGTTTCCGGTAACCTACAAATGTATGGAAAATTGAGTACTCGTGATTCGAGTAGAAGAAATCCAAAATTTCAAAATTCTGCGAAAAAGTCATAATTTTCTTGCCCTTATCCTATTTACTTGGGGTCGGCGTGGCGTGTCTATTTTTTCCATTCCTCCCTGCTGTCACTTGTTCTCTCGTCACTTACTTCCTTCCTCTTCATCCTTCCACACCGTCCCTCCTTTTCCTTGGCCTACTCCACGTTCATATCTAATACCTACTCTTTTGGGTAGGTACATGACTGTCGTCATCCCTCCGCATTAAGTACATGCTCATACCATACCACTCAAGGCGATGGGATCTTAATTTATCGATGATACTGTGTGCGACTTTCAGGCTTTCTCTAATATACTCATTTATTATTATTTCCATCCTAGTACACATCCATCTCAGCATTCTCATCTCCCAACATTCTCATCTCCGTTACATGCAGTCTCTTTTCATCCGTCACCTTTAAGTCCCAACAGTCAGATACGTACGGTACGACAGGTCTCACAATAGTCGTATAGATTTTCCCCTTCAGCCGAAGAGGCATTCTGCCTTCGCATATTGTTCCGGAGACTTGTCGCCATTTCATGCACCCAGCTCTCATTCGGTAATTCACATCACGGTCGATATCACATCACACTGTACCTACAAGCGAACCAAAAAATTAAAAAAACACATTTTTTATTGAAAACGCGCATAGTACAGTCATTACATCCAAACAACCGACCCTACCCGTGAATAATTAGTTCTTGGTTTTTTTTTTGGTAGGTCCCTCGGCGGGGTTACTGGGAGTGTAAATTCAAAAAGTAGACTGAATCAGGCTGGTGCGTATATTCGAAAAATGGTTTTTCTTGAATAACTCGTCCATTTTTGATTTTACAGTAAAACCGTGAGGACAAATATTGTAGGAAATTTTATTCTCTACAAGTTTGGTCCTCACAATTTTATAATTTCCCCCAAAATATCGATTTTGGGGGAAAAAAGGTAGGAACCAAAATTGTTCAAAATTTGATTCTCTACAACTTTGTTTCTCTTCATTCATGCCGTAAAACGTGGAACAGGAGATAATAAGAATAATTTTGAATTGGTCGTGTTTTTCAGGTTTATTTTCCAAAATATCGATCCTAGAAAAAAAATTGTGAGAACCAAACTTGTAGAGAATCAAATTTCCTACAATTTTTGTATTCACGGTTTTACTGTAAAATCAAAAATGGACAAGTTATTCAAGAAAAACCATTTTTCGAATATACGCACCAGCCTGATTCAGTCTACTTTTTGAATTAACACTCCCAGTGACCCCCCCGAGGGACCTACGAAAAAAAAATCCAAGAACTAATTATTCACGGGTCAAAATCTATAATGACTGTACTAGCAGTCGATTAGTAGAGAATGTCTTTATACCAAGTCCGTTTCCTTGTTTCTTGTTCAAATAAAATATGTAAATCAGTCTAACGAATGTAGGAAATAATCCTAAATATCCTAATGCTGTGCTGTAGGTACTTGTGTGCGTAATTTAATTGCATGGGCTAAGTTTGTTCTTTGTAAGATAGTTAAGTTGTATAAGTAATAAGAACCTGTATTTGGCTCTGTAATTCTATTGTAGTGTATAGTAATATTTCATGCAGTTGGCTCTCCATGCATGTATAAATAAATAAATAATATAGAGACCATTAAAGTGATGTTTAAACGTAGTACAAAAAACGTGCATAAAATGTTGACAATAGTCAGGTGCTAATAACAGTGAGGAGCTAGGGTGTGTCATAAATACATTAGGCATGTTTACAGGTTTAAATATACACTCACGCCTTCATTCAAGTCACTATATCAGGAGCCGTAACATGGTTGGCCTTATCACGCGACAAGTGACAAGATAAGAGTGTCGTCTCGTTCTATCGAACGGTGTCAGCCAGTGACGCACGCTCTATCCTATCACTATCACCTATCGCGTGACAAGGCCAACCATGCTACGGCTCCTGAGCTCAATGTAATTTTCAGTATTATTTCAGCACAAGGTTAGGTATTCAATTCAATTCACGGGAAAAAAGGCGGTGCTATTGTCAGTCTGTTGTTTCAGTTATTCCTGTACTATATGAAAGTTTGTCTTTCTCAGGACGTGGCGAAGCAGGCGGCGCGATGTCGTGTGCCGGCTGCGAGAAGCCGATCCTGGACAAGTTCCTGCTGCACGTGCTCGAGCGCGCGTGGCACGCGGCGTGCGTGCGCTGCGCGGACTGCCGCGCGCCGCTCGCCGACAAGTGCTACTCGCGCGACAACAAGCTCTTCTGCCGGAACGACTTCTTCAGGTGCTGTGTAGTACTAAGTCCTGGACATGTTCCTGTTGCACGTGTTCGAGCGCGCGTAGCACGCGGCGTGCGTGCGCTGCGCGGACTGCCGCGCGACTCGCGCGACAACAAGCTCTTCTGCCGGAACGACTTCCTCAGGTGTGCTGTGTAGTACTAAGTCCTGGACATGTTCCTGTTGCACGTGTTCGAGCGCGCGTAGCACGCAGCGTGCGTGCGCTGCACGGACAAGTGCCACTCGCGCGGCAACAAGCTGTTCTGCCGGAATGAGTTTTTCAGGAGCTGTGTGTAGTACTAGATCCTGTGGACAAGTTACTGCGTGCGTTGTGATGACAGTCTAATTGAATTCACAGTTTAATTGATGCCGATTGCACATGCTGATCTTTAATAAGAAAATGCTTCGTTATGTCCTACACTCGTTCGATGAAGCCCAATATATGCTGAGATCGGAAGTCATTACTTGCGTAACAACTGCTCGAGAGCTTGGCGTTATTTTTGATATGGAAATCGGCTAGCTACAGATCGTTACAAGCGACTGGGATTCGTTAATTAGAAATGCGCGTGATTTTAATGATCACTCCCGAGCAATCACGTTGCTCTACACGGCCCTTGTCCGGAGTAAGCTTGAGGTGGCAAGCATCGTATGGAACCCCGCTGCAAGCACTTACGCCTTGTTATTGGAGAAAGTACAGAAAACCTTCCTCAGGTTTATGTATAAGAAACTGTACTCCCTCTACCCTACCAAGTTCCTGTTAGGTTCTCTTTAACTCTCTGGAAGTAAGGCGTAACTACAATCGGCTGGTGATCACTTGCAGTAGGTATCTTACGTGGCGACACGCGACACCGACTGCCCGGATCTACTGGCACGAGCCGTAAGCTCACTATACCTTTTGTGCTCAAAACCGTCCCGAGGCCGAGACATCACAATCTCCTGGCGGCCCCATTAGGTCGCATTGTAGCACAGAGGTACTCTCCTGCTGTTTGTTCCGGCACCAAAAGTACCTACTAAAACTGCTGAACTCGCTTCTGTCACAAGCACCTAAATGCGAATTTGCTAGTCGATGGGCGAATGTATGTCATATTTGTCTGAGGTACCTACCTCACCACCTCCTGCGAGACGATGGATGTTTAGATGTTTTTTTTTTTTCGGTTTTTACATGTTAAGAATTTTAAATTGTACAGTGCTTGGTTCCTTACTGTCAAACTGTATATGTATGATTAAGAATAAATAAAATAAGTTGCTCGTACAGTTTGGTGGCTCGCATCTGCGTGTTTTGAAAACCAATAATTTACTTTAAAACATAGTTTTAACCGACTTCAATTCAGTACTCCGCCAAGGCACATGAACATTTCCACTTTACCACATGAACTGCTTTCCGAAAGCAAATGCATAAGTCTATACTAAAAAACCCAAACGGCTTCAAGTGTGCCTAATATAACAATTTAAGAGTTCCCTCGATTTCTCCAGGATCCCATTATCAGATCCTGATCTGATGACCAACTGGGATGGATACCATTTCAAAAAAAAATCGCACAAGTGCGAGTCGGACTCGCCCACCGAGGGTTCCGTACAAAATTACAAATGTATAGTTTCAAGATTTTTTCCTAATATTGTAGTAGGTATAAGACGATATTACTTGCCAAATTTCATAGTTGTAGAGGTCAACGAAAAGTACTCTATAAATTTTGATTCCCTTGAGAGTGTCGAAGTGTACGTTTTTTGCGGCATAAATGGCCGTATAAGAGCGTTTTTCAAATAAAGTGTACATGAACTTTTTTTTTTCAGAATTAGATTTTTTTTTGGGTTTTTCTTACTCAGAATCGTTGATACTATCAATCCTTATACAAGAAAAAAAATGTTCCAGATTTTACTATGTAAGTTTTTTCTTCCAGTGGAAGAAAAAAACATATCAATAAAAAAAGACTGCATACTAAAATGTGACGATCTGGAATAGAATGTTTGGGACACTTTTTTTCTTGTAAAGATGATAGTATCACCGATTCTGAGTAAGAGAAACCCAAAAAAATCGAATTCTGAAAAAAGTTAACGTACACTTTTTTTGAAAAACGCTCATTATTCTTTACGTTAACTTTGTAGTTTGATTTTTTCACAGCTTCAAGGGACTGTAAACCGGAGTATACGGTTTTAATTTCAACTCGATAGCTCCACGCGTTCCCGAGATAAAGGTTCTTGACAGACAGACAGACAGACAGACAGACGGACAACAAAGTGATCCTATAAGGGTTCCGATTTTTCCTTTTGACGTACGGAACCCTAAAAACAAATCGGTCTAGGCGTCTTCGACCTACCTAATCGGAGACGATACATAAAAAATTAAAGGTTCCGATGAATTGAGAGCTTTCTCCTTTTTTGAAGTCGGTTAAAAATGAATACCATTTCTATGAATGTCTACGATTTCTTCAGGTCACTAGTAAAGAACCGTCAGTTAAAATTAAAAACAAGGCTCGATTGCCATGCACCAATGTTATTTTAACATGCGTAAAACCGTTTGCGCGCGTATAGGAATTTCAGTTGCATTTAATTGATTTCAACATTTTCAACAGAAGGTTCTCTATAAGTTGTCCTTGACGAACTTCAGCGCTGACTATCGGTCGTGTAAGGTAAATGTCCCAATGTTTTATACTTTAATTCCTAATATTTGTAAGCAATGTTCACCTCTATTTTGTTATGAAGTAAGATACATTGACAGTGTCGTACCTACACTTGGTTTTGGTTGAGAATTACATTTTTTAAAAGCTCGTTAGAACTAGTTCTTTGTTGGGTGCCTAAGATTTTGTGATATAGGTACATAACTTCTGTTAAGTGGGCCAATCAAGTATTTTTTGTTGCCATGGTCACGTCTCCTGGGTCACTCTTTAATTTTTAAGGGGTTTAAATCCACTCAACAAGTGTTTTTGTTAAATTGGTGAACCAATTCCATGGTGGGACACCTCCTTATCATGATAAGAGTCCAATATATAATATTTTTTCTCTGTCATTATTGTCTCTTGGCTTACCGGGACAGAATAACAACAAGGAAAAGTTGATTGACCCAAAAGTACTAAAATAAGGCTATGAGAACAGCATGCAAGTGGTAGTAAATGTCCCCGACCACCCCATAGACAAAAACTGCCCACTAAATTGTTTAAAATTGTTAAATCGTAGGGTTTGGCGCCAAAATCGTCAGTAAAAAAGTAATTTCATCGTAGGTCAGGTAACAGCGGAAAAAGGTTCACTTACGACTTCCGCCGCCTTGATGGTTTAATTTCGTATGTTTTTCGTAATTTGATGAGTTCATTCGGTGACATTTCGTCCCGCCGTAAGTGACGTCATTTCCGTTTGTTTGACACCGCACTGCTACTAAAAAAGAAAAAAGGTCTTTTATGCAGATAACTCTTTTATAAATGCTCATGGACATGGGACACTTACACGTAAATAAATTACATTTATTACTCTGTGATCAATGCTGTCGGAGCATTGGATAAGTTAATCTCAGTCAAAGGTATTTTAAGATATAAAAGTCAGGCTTTACGCTTTTCGTTGACAAACTCTGTTATGGCTCTGGCAAAAGATTACGACCTCAAAACATGCACGGCACAAACAACCAACTTCTTTAATTTATTGTCCCCTACGCTCAGCCGTCACGATTTATCCTTTGCTTGGAGTCTCTTAAAATAATTACCTATCAAAGACCGAAAGATTCTGCCCGTGGGCTATTGCAAACTTAACTTCGTTCAGCGCATAAAACATTCAGCCAGACATGAGATGCCATTAAAAAATTAAAAATACAACTGAGCAATCCAAAGACAGAACGAAATCATTTTTAAGACGAACGTTTTATTTTGGAACGGTCTTTTGAAACATTCCATTTTTGAATTTCTAAAAAATCGGCGGCAATAGCGACAGTTTTAAAAATAACTTGACGGTTTGCCAGCGTACAAGTTTATGTTTTATTCATACGGCCTCCATCGTTTATGCAAATGTAGCTAGTAATAATTCAAAGTGATGATAAAATGATAAAAAAAAAACATTGGCGCTAAGTCTCGTCCAGTATGTTTTGGTGATGGCGTAAACCATACTCGTAACCACGACGATAATCAATCGATATGGAAAAGAGTAGGTATTCATTTTAAATAAATCCTACTAATATTATACTTAAATGCGAAAGTTTGGATGTTTGGAGGTTTAGATGTTTGGATGTTTAGATGTTTGTTACTCAGTCTGGATTAAAATATAAGAATTTTTTTATCCGAGGTCTACGCAGACGAAGTCGCGGGCGTAAGCTTGTAATAAATAAATTATAAATTATAAATTATAACAAGTGCGAGTTCAACTCGCGTGGTGAGGGTTCCGTAAAATATTGAGAATTTTCCCGTTACTTTGAATACTCAAACTTCTTATAGGTTTTCCTGTAATCGTTAGGCAAGGAACTATTTTCCATATTTTTTTCAGAATTTTAAGCCTAGTAGTTTCGGAGATAAGGGGGGGAATGGTCAATTTTCCTAAATTACTTCAAATCTGTTTTTGCTAAAATTATAAAAAAAAATATCTGAGATGCTTACATTCATTTGATATGTCACACAATACAGTTTCCGAAACTTTTTTTTTAAATTTTCCAGTTTACCCCCTTGTTCAGAATTCATTAATTTACTTTACTCGTTTATCTTTGGGTCACCAATTTACATATGTTTACCAAATTTCAACTCAATCGGTTCTGTAGTTTCGGAGCAAATCGGCTGTGACAGACAGACAGACAGACGCACGAGTGATCCTGTAAGGGTTCCGTTTTTTTTCCTTTTGAGGTAAGGGACCCTAAAAAGTAGGTACTTATTCCTGAAAGAAAATAAAATAAACTACAACAAAATATTGATTGCCCACTTGTAAAATATGTTTCATGAACGTACATCGTTTACTAACCATCCAGTTTTTTTGTGATATTCCTATGACGATCTACCTGGTGCCTTAGGTCAATAAGGACCTTTAGAAGTTAATATCTATAGGTAATAAAGTAGTTTAGTAGATAGAGTATTATTTGATATTGCCATAAGTATGAAGTCTACTTCAAATTCAAATTCAAACATTTATTCGTGACAACACAGAAAATAAAAGAAGAAATAAAAAAAAAAAGACAGGTTGTTACTTCAAGTTACATTGTAAGAAAGCGGACTTTTTGCGTTGAAATGAAGTTATTTTTATTGCATAAAAACTCATAATTATTAAATTAATAGTTCGGAATGTTGTTTACAAGTTGTGTTTGTTGAAAAAACGCCATTCAAGTCCCGCATTGGTGGCAATCGACAATAACCAACGATTTAAGTAATTGACCTTTCTACGAACAATTAATTCGATAGTTGATATTTACATACAAGTTGGTTGTTTACCATCGGCCAATGGCGGCCATCCCAGTGTTAATGGTGGCAATTTAGATGTTGAGCTTTGAGTATTTAGTGCAGTTCGTATGCTCATGGCCAACAAACTATGAGTATTATGGTAGCAGTTTTTACCTACGAAATACAAATTTTAATGACGTTTCGACAGCGTGTTCTTGTCTAAATATGTATGTTGTAGGTATTATGTATGGCTTGTCATTGCTGCTAAAACAGTTTTGAATAGATTGATGTATTGATCCACATTAATAACTTATTGCCATGCCATATATAATAAGATGAAAAAATTGATAGGCGTTTGTATTCGTCTGTACCAGATCGTGAGGAAACCGGTCAATAAGGTATTAGTTTCCCCTCGGGGTTGGAAGTTCATAATGTTCATACAGCAGTCGCTTTCGTTAAATTAGTGCCTACGCCAAATCTTGGGATCAGATGCCAAAGCGGACCCCGGGCTTCTTTACGGCACAACCGGGTAAAACGCTAGGAGGATGAATTAATAATAATCACGTTATCGAAAATGCTGGCTCTAACGATTTCTGTGGGCAATATTTATTTATTTTTATTTATGTATTTCTTTTAATACAGTTAATATGTGACTGTGTCTAGTAAAAGGGATCACTTTGAGGATTTTAGTTTCCGAGTTATATTTATGCATTTTTTTAAAATTTGTCGAAAATTACGTAGAATGGGTTTTTAATACTAATCAGTTATTAATACCTTAAATATCATAAATCTTTGATGATAGTAGATTAACTTGGTACCGATCATTCCATAACTACCTGGTAGAAGTGTATTTTTACGAGCATAAACTTTAAAAAAAAATTTTTTCAATTCGTACATTTTGCCTACTGCATATTTAAAAATGTATAAAAAAATAATGATTGCACCAAGGAAAATTATATTTTTTTCACTGAATAGTTAATTTTACCTAGTTTTAGGAGATATTAATAACTCCATACCGCTAAAGTGGTCCCTTTTCCCAGACACAGTCACATATAATATGGGGGTTTACGCGCGGGGCGAAAAAATCGATCAGGAGCCGTAGCATGGTTGGCCTTATCACGCGACAAGTGACAAGATAGGGGCGTCGTCTCGTTCTATCGAACGGTGTCAGCCAGTGACGCACGCTCTATCCTATCCACCTATCACGTGACAAGGCCAACCATGGTACGGGGCCTGGTCTTACATCTGGAAAAAATAGTTTTCTCTATTTTCACTCGAGAGCTCGGTCACTACCTACTGCCAAATAAAATATCTAGTTCCGAACCAGAGTTAGAAATCAGTTTTTTAAATTAAAGTCGTTAATCGTACTCCCATATAAACTTTATGTGTATTTCAATAACATTTATATTCGTTTACAGGCGTTACGGGACGAAGTGCAGTGGTTGCGGGCACGGCATATCACCTTCTGACCTTGTCCGGAAAGCGAGAGAGAAGGTTTTCCATCTCAACTGCTTCACTTGCCTCGTCTGCAGAAAACAGCTGTCCACCGGCGAGGAACTATACGTGCTCGATGATAACAAGTTTATATGTAAGGAAGACTACCTGGCTGGCAAGACCCCGACGACGCAGCATTGTGAGTCTTTTTTGTTTTTAAAAAGTTAGTGTTCTAATTTTGAATTAGGGAGCCGTTCCAAAACAAATAGGTGACCTAGGTATTTGGTATTGGTGTGACAAATCCTTCAGCCAAACAATCAATTACTGATCGCTATGAAACATGCGATTGTCATTTGGTATACTTTTTCGTGTCCTGTTAGAAATATGCAATAGGATTTCTAACAATCGATGCCAACACATTTTGAAATTGAACCGATTCTTATTTGCAGATTGCATAGCCGTTATTTACGTAACCTCAAACATCGACATACACGATCACGTTTGCAATTAAATCAATGTTGATATATCTACTTGTAAAAAAATAAATGAGGTCTTTTATTGTCCCCGACCCGATTCGGACCCAATCGGTGTCGAATAATTACATTTCTAAAACACGACCATGTCCCCTTCAATTTTCGAACGTGACATGTGAGAATTGCATTCTCAGTTTAAAATGCGTTTTTTATTGTTTAAGAACGTATCGCGGCAACAATAAAACTCTCGTAGCACCCATTTCGAAATCAGATTTTTCGATCAATACGAACCGTAACCGAAACCAAATGAAAAAAGAATCGAAAAAAGACCAAGGCGTCGGACAAAAAGCCAACCGCATTACACATTAGCCACGTCTCCACGCGGTAGTGCCGTAGACATCTTTTTATACTTTTTATAAACTGCTTTGTCGATGGCAACACCTTGACGTGAGTTAGAAAAAAGTGACGAATTGTAGACAAGCAAGAATCGTGACCTGTAGGGTACAATACATAGCGAGAGTACAAATATTTTGATTGGGGGATATCAAACCCTTGTTGAATAAAGTTTGAATAAATTCAGAGGCATTTTTTTTTATTTGGTAATGAAAGTGCTTTGAACAACTACGGATTAAGCCGCCCGACTCGTTCAATTCCGGTATTTCTGGTTTTAATGCTAATTACTATGTACATAAAATGAATGTATATGCCATACATGTGCTACTGAGTCTTTAATGTCAGTCTGTGAGACATTAAACAGGTAATCGCTTTGATAAAATATGGCTGTTCTAGTTATTTAAAAGTAGTTACAGACGTTGAAGTAGGAATTTGTATTCAGCTACAAGATATTTCAGTGTTAATGGGCTATTTGGCCTGCTATTTCAAACCAAATCAACGACAGTTTATGATCAGTGAATTAGTTTAAGTGTCTATGATTGTATGAAATACCCTATTCCATAACGAAATATATTCTAACATGGAAGGTAGGTACCGGTTTAGTCACGACGAAATATAATATAACGATCAATTTTGCCATTGCATCCTTCGCAATATTCTTTAATTCTCATATACAAGGCACTCCTTAATCCTTAAAATCTATCATCATCATCATCATCATATCAGCCGAAAGACGTCCACTGCTGGACATAGGCCTCCCCCAAAGAGTGCCACAATGACCGGTCCTGCGCCACCCGCATCCAGCGGACTCCAGCGACCTTTACCAGGTCATCAGTCCACCTTGTGGGGGGCCTACCCACGCTGCGCCTTCCGGTACGTGGTCGCCACTCGAGAACCTTTCCGTCCCAACGGCCATCGGTTCTGCGTGCAATGTGCCCCGTCCACTGCCACTTAAGATTAGCGATTCGGAGGGCTATATCGGTTACCTTGGTTCTGCTGCGGATAACCTCATTTTTTGATGCGATCACGCAGTGATACTCCCAGCTAAGCCCTCTCCATTGCCCTTTGGGTGACTTTGAGCCTTCTCATGAGGCCCATAGTAAGCGACCACGTTTCCGTGCCATACGTCATCACTGGCAACACATACTGGTTAAAGACTCTCGTCTTGAGATACTGCAGAATATTGGACGAAAAGATCGTAGCTTCCCGAATGCTGCCCAGCCGAGTCGAATTCGACGATAGACCTCTTTCTCGAATTTCTTAAAATCTATGTGAATAATTTATAGACAGTCACTACAATGGTTTACCCTTGTTTTACTGACAAAAGTTTTATCTCATCGAAAACTTTTTCGGAGACAGTAAACTTTCAGGATTGTTACAAAACAAACCTAACCTAACCTAATGGGTTCTACACAATTACCTAAAAAGTTCGGTTTCTGAGAAAAAATAATTCGATGAAATGAAAATTACGGCGAAACAATACATTTGGTAAAACGTTTGTCGGTAAAATAAGGGACTCCCCACTAGAATCCATGTTTTTGAATTTTTAAGTCATATCAACCCTTCTGTTAATATTTATGCAAAATTGTAACTTAAAATTGCAAACCGCAATGTCTGTACCTATTAAAAAGTTCGGTTTGCGAGTCCAATAGGTAGGTAGGTACTAACAACAGTAACAACATGTCACAGTCAAGCCCATTTCTATTTTCTACTAACTCTAATTTCGCCCTGGCGCTAGTACTGTGGCTTAGTTACGCTTAAAATAGCCCAATGTTTGCTTGTAAAGAGCTGTCGCAGTTACTCTGAGCATCTATAGATACTACACTAAGTATAGGCAAACCAAATTGACGGCTGGGGCCATAAAAAACATGAGACACGCTCCATAAAACTACGCAAGTGCGAAAGAGATCACTATACTCTCATTTGCCAGTTTGTTTTGCGGACACTTGCCACAACTGTCTGGCATTCCAACAAAAGTCTAATAAACACGATGAGTTATGACTTATGACGCTTTATTTTAGGATGTTGGCGAAAATGTCACATTATCGTAGACTAAGTTATAACCCACAAATAAGCGTGGACGGTAAATTTTTAAGTGCCTGGTTTAACAAGGAATGCCCATTTAAAACGAGGAAGTTTGCTTAAAACTGTCTTTTACACGCCGCTTCGCTCGTGGTACGAAAGTATTCCTTCGAACAAACGATAGTTCATTTTATAGGAGAAATATGATGTTGGATTATGTCACTTCAATGGAATAGTAAAGTTAGAAACGAGTCCATATCCGATAATCGTGGAACATTAAAACATAATTTTCATACAAACTGAAATTCTAAAGCTCAAATCTGGACACTATAAAACAAACTTGCACAAATTTGTAAGCGTAAGCTATGCATTCATTGAATACAGTTAGTTTAGTTAAAGCTTCAGACCGGTGTTTTCATAGGTTATGTTATGTCCTTAATAATTACATTGTATCAGGACGTTTGACATTTGTCTATGGGATGACAGCAACTGCCGGCGCCATATCGAACTTTAAATTGTGTTGACGCATGCACTTAATACATTAAAATGTCGTCCGCTTAGTTAGAGCAAGTGAGTCGGCTTAACTTCAAATTCGGGTTAAATCCCATTCAGACATTTTTAAGATTTTGGTATCAAATAAAGGAGTAAAAAAAATAGTTTAAATCGGACAAATTTAGTAAAAATCAGACAAATCCATAATGACAGTTTTTTTCAAATGTAGGTAAGGACTTCTGCGAATCTGCGAAAGAAGTTTGTTGAACATGGCTGTCAGTTGTCTAATCGTATTTTTTTTTCAAATCTAGATAATTCCAGCTAGGCCTGTTAATCAAAATTATACAAATGCACGCTGAGTGTTTTCAAAGATTGCAATCGATTATAAATAAAATGAAGGTAAATCCAACCAAAATTTTATAGAATAGATGGTTTTAATGCTGAATTTGCCAAACAGGATCGCTTTCTTTAATGCTTTAGCCATAATAAAAAAATACTGCCCAAATCACTGAATTAACGTTATTATCACTTTTTTTTTCAATTATCTCCCAAGTGGTTAGATTCATTTGTGTAGTTTTATTGACACTGTATTAAATTGTATGTAAACTGTATTGTACTATATTTTGACAATTCACATATATATATATGTTTTTAATTCTGATAAAAACTGGCCAAGTCAAATCTAACCTACTTTAAGATCTCACATTTTTAAATAACAGAAAGTGGTTAGAGTGGATTTATCTGAGTTTGAAGTTCATTCGCTGCCAGCCACGCCCCCTAGAAACAAATTTGTATGAAGGCCAACGCACATGTGCGTTGCCGGCAGTGAATGCGTTAAGTGACACATGTATACATTATCTTAACTTACATTCAGTTTTTTAAGACACTTAGATTCTAACTAGACGCGGGCATTCGCGCATAGTAGATACTACATTCAAAATGAAATCGAGCGAAACAAAAACGCATCATCAAATTTTGAATTTCGTTCATAATCAGTAAAAGTAAACAGAAAACAAAATAGCCATATGATGGGGTTGCCATGTTTGTTCGGCTCCCGCCAAACATGTGTCCGCCCGCGGCGTTGTGCTATTTGCTCTGGGTAATTGTGTTTAGATATTGTTAGAGTGGAATAATACCGGTAAATAAACGTGCTTCGACGCTCAATCGAATACCTTAGGGTTTTCGGAGGAATATATCAGTTTGTTGGTATACTTACCTACAATACCTACATTATTCAAGATAACCAGATTTCTGGGGTATTTGCTGTTGGCAATATGAAATTAGAGTTAGTCACTCTTGAGTTTTAAGAGTGGGTAATAACGTAAATATACCATTTGTTCTAATATAATGGATCAAAATGATTCTTTAAAATCGTGATTATGAAACAGAAACACACAAAAAAAATTATAACAGGACTATATTGGTAAAACATTTTTCAGCTGTGATTTTTTTTATATTTTTTAAACCGCGTTCGAAAAACACGATAACCAAGAGGGGAGAGCGTTATCTCTGTCCGTCCCCCTCACAGGCGCACCGATACGTATCTATGTCCTATGTCACACAAGGACCCCGCCAAGAGAAAGAGTCAATAACATTGTATCCGCGCCATACCTACATACGGCATTTCGTATTTAGGCAGCTATATCGCATCTTCAACTCTATTCAGAAGCAAGAAGTAGTAAGTTGATATCCGTTTTATAAGTACATACATCGTTTTGTGAACGATTGTATCATCTTCCGCTGGTTGGACTAACTAAACCCGGCTTTGGGACGGATTAGACTTATGCGAATATTGATATTGTTCTCCGAAATGGAATATCGTTTGAGATTATGCTGCGTAAACACGTTTGAAATAGTTATAATCTAGTTGCTATTGTGAACTGTAGACCTCGTGAGTCTTAAAAAAAAAAAACAAAATACCGAATCGACAAAAAATGTATATAATTATTGAACCTGCTCACATAATTTCACGAGAATCGGTTGAGAAATGCGACTTGTAGAGGGGAACAGCCGGACAGACGCTAGACAAACGAAAGATTTTTTTGTCCAAGCTGAAACGGAAAACTTCGTTCGCTTCGGTCGCTCGTTCGTTTAAAGAACATCAGCATGTTCTCCATTAAAAAAAATACTAATACCTATTTGAATTTTTCGCAAATTTCTCATACGCACATTTTATTTCAGTTTCTTTTGTTTATTCCCAAATAATTTTGCAGTTTGACGGATTTGTCTGAACGAGCCAATCCAAACGCTTGCCTCCAGGCATAAAAAAAACACAACATTGTCTAACCAGCCCTCTCGGAGGGTAAATCTGCGCTCCGGTCGGGTAATTCTATTTCCACGTGCATCGGACGCGTGCCGATATCGCTTATCAATCAAACGCAGCGCTGATGACGGTAGAGTTTTCCGCAGTTGTAACTATGTGGGGTGGGGAGCCCGGTTAACGGAGTCTTATGGAAGCTGTAGGTACTTTCTAGTGCTGTGCGGCTTATTGAAAGAAAATAGAGTAGATTTAATATAATTACTTAATCTAATGACTTAATTTATCCCTAGCTATAGACTGAGTGATTAAATCACTGTCCTAAGTTTTCATATGCCTGACCTGGCTGAATATATTATGAGAAAAAATATGTATAGATATTTAAGATCTTATGTAACCATGTATTCATCATGAACATTCATTCATTCATTTAAGAATGGGAAATTTTTAATCGCTTAGCAAAAAAATACTGACTTATTGGCACATCAAAATTTAACAATTGCACATCAAACCCGAATTTAGATGAACGATTAGTATTTTAACTGTGCAACTCAGTATTTTTTAGGTTGTTAAGTTTTTTTTATGTGCCTTTAAATACTAGCCTTTAGGAATTTTTGTAGAGTCCATCGTATTAGGTATAATATTAATGAGCTAATAAATTACGATTCCAAATTAGGATTTTTATTTCAGACACTAAATAATGATTCATGATTAACAAAAATTGAATCTGCGGAAACGCAATAGGTATAAGGTCTTAGTACCGTAATAACAAACGTCCTATTATAACAAAAATGCCGACAAAATACGTTTGTCATTTGACATTCGTGTTAATGACAAAAGGACAAAACACATTTAAAGTTAACAGAGGTCTGTTAAGTTTTATGAATAAGGAGGTTAGTCTGTAACTGACAAAGAGTGACATATCCAAATAATGTAATTATTTTCTATTCAGAGCTGAATAAATCCTTTTCTTTTCGTACGTTGTCCATAGCCTTTTTACGAAGAGAGCTGTGAGAGGCAGGCCTGAAATAGGCTGGAACCAATATGATAAGGATGCATACGGGCAGGCTCGCCTTAGCTTTTTAAAATGGGTTAGTTATGGTAAACCAACGTCAGGTGTTTTGTTTGATGATATGACAAAAGACTAGAAAGATCTTTAAAAACAAAGTGAAGTTCTGTCAGAATAAAAAAGAACAATCAAAAATGGATAACCTTGCTATTCAGCACAAAGAAAAAAACTTCGGTAAGTTTTGCAAGCAAACCAATAAATAAATAAAGTGAGACTCTACCCGTGTTCATAGAAAGGGTGGATGATCCCAAACTCATAGTAGGTACATGTTCGAGGATCATTTTCGCATAGAGTCGAGACTGAGTGACGCGCGGGCACTTGATGCTGACTGCCGCCTTCCAAATCAGCCCAAGCTTATTATTATTTTAGCTAGGGAAGTAGCATGCGTGTTGAAACGGATGACACGTGGCAAAAGTCCTGGGAACGATAGGCTCAGCGTGGAGCACCTGCTGTATGCTGGATCCCATATTAATTGGTTGTTGGCCATGCTGTTTTCTGTATGTATAAGTCATTCATACCTACCGGAAGATCTGATAGACGGTCATTGTGCCTATAGTTAAAAACAGGACTGGCGATGTGTCGGAAGTCAATAATTATAGGCCAGTGTTCCTGGCTACTATCATTGTTAAAGTGCTGGACGGAGTGCTTGAGAGGCATCTGAGTAGTTATGCCTTGACACGACGGCCAATTTGGTTTCAGGCCTGGCCTCTCTACTAAGAGTGCTATTCAAGTCCTCAAGAACACCGTCCGGTACTATATGGACAGGAATACATTGAGAAAGGCTGCATATACCGGTATATGCAGCCTTTCAAAGGCCGCGGCCTAGTGTCTTATGAGAAACTTGTGGGGTAAGCTACGGGAAACTGGTCTTCCTTCCGAGCAGCTCGAAATATTTAGATATTGGTACAATAACCAAATAATTTATGTAAGATGGTCAGAGTACTACTCGGATGGTAATAGGGGTGAGTGCGGAGAAAGGCAAGGAGCATTGACCTCTCCCTTACTCTTCAATATCTATATGAACGAGCTAATCGTGGAACTCAGTGGCACCAGAGTTGGCTGTTCTATAGGCAGGCAAATGGTCAATAATATCAGCTACGCTGACGAACATGCTGATCCGTAGGTTGGCGCGCTGTACAACTGAGGTCAAGCAGACACGTTTTAGGTCTTATGGCCAGTCGTTTTACGCGTGCAGCCTATGAATCAGCTTCACTAAAAGAGCTTACAGTGCCTTGCGTGTCCAATTCAATAATGGCTATAGGATGTTGTTGGGGTTGCTGCGCGTCTGCAGCGCACGTGGCATGTTTGCGGAGGCTCGCATGGATGATTTTTATGTGATAATGCGCAAACGAGTAGCCTCCCAGAGGTGTAGACTGCGGGGCAGCGCCAATAGCTTCCTAGTGGCTATAGGGGATAGGCTGGACAACCCATTTTGCCACCACTGGATGTTCAATTACATGTCCCCAAGTACCAAAATTAGATTTGTTATTTTTTTTATTTGAACAGATATCCAAATAAAAGTACAATTGGCGGACTTAATGCCATCAGGCATTCTCTACCAGTCAACCATTGGGCTAAACAGAAACTTTAGTGGTGCAGGATCCTAAATACTGAGACTCGAATGGAAACACAAATCAATTAATTAAATACTTAACTATATAATGCATACAATATAAACTTATTTATACATACTTAAATACATACAATTATATGTACCCGTACAAAGATATGACGAGGATCATCAATCTTGAATAGTAGAAAAGAGATGCTTACGCAACTTGCGTTTAAAGGACAATTTGCTCTGAGCTTGCCTGACGGTAAGGGAGATCATTCCACAGACCAAAATTTATTGTGTTTAGGATTAGGATAAACTAACATAGATATATAAGAATTATTGTTACTAACAGCTATGGACTATGTGTCTGAAATAAAGAAAATTATTAATATTAAATAGATACGTAATCATAATTACCGTAGACATTGACAAGTTTTTCCGCGCATAGAACTGTGAAGTACGTGTGAAACCACTGATTGGCAAACAAATAGTGGCATTGCGTGCAACTTTGTAAGTCACACAACATTGTTTTATACTATGCGTTTCCACAGACTCACTAAACAACGATCATTTATCCGATACTACAGACGGACGGCGGTGAAATTGCCGGCGGCTTATGCAACAGCATAAAAAATAACAGATCGGCATTAATGCAATATTAATAACATAACTGCTTACGTTGCCCTCATCTCTGAATAGGGTTTCACCCTCGCAAATATCCCGTGTTTGTGCAGGAACCGATACTGGCAACCCCGGAAATGTTGTTGTTTTAAATGGCTACGCTTTGGCGCGCTCCGCTTATGCCACGAGGTAATCATAGACAATTTGGGTGCTTATTTTTTAAACCGGTTTCGAATCGCGCCGAACCGTTTTGTGTAACTAATAATTATTTAAAATATCTAAAATTTCGATGCTTCTGATCGTATCTAGTAATATTTTTCGACTATTAGGAGAACATAATGCAGAGCTGAAATTACTCATTGTTTTTTTAATAGACTACCGCGCAGTATTAAACAGACGTAAACAAAACACCACAAGTTTGTATTACTACGTGTACGCTGTAATTTGGAACTTATTCTTCGGTAATAAGGGCGGAGGTAGGCAGATGTAGGTATCTAGGTATGTATAGTCACGTAGACGAACAGCGTGGAATGGAGGAGACCGATAGAATCCCATTTCGTCGGGAGAGGGGTGGGGGGAGTCGGCCATTTTCGCAGCCCTGCATCCGACGGCCCGATCGACTTTATACGGGGCGTCCTATTTTCAAATCCCTTCAATATATCCCGCGTCATTTACGAGTGGAAGATCCCGAGATGGGAGATTTAAGTAGTACGTAGAGTCTTCGGAGTTTCATGATAGTTAACACTTTACAGGATGACTTCGTTTTTATAGAGTAAAAAAATATTAGGGGTCAATCTTAAACCTATCCAGCTCATGAAGAAAGCTCAAAAAGGCTTACGATCCTAGTTTTGCCCAGCAAAAATCTAGCATTGAAAGATTATAGACTCGACTTGCTTCCCAATCATTCACAACAAAGTAGTATACGTATGTACAGTCAGCATCAAAACTAACAATCGAAGATGTCAAAAGTTCTTATTGCCTTTTAATAAAGACTTCGTTTGCGTAGCTAATACTTTTGATGCTGACTGTACCTACCTAACCTATATTACATTTTCTAAAGGAATAACAAGTTAATTTTCTCGGTTGCTAAAGATTTATGCAAACTCTCTTATTTTCTGCTCCATAAACAATATATGTAAAACTCGTCAGCTTTTCGTTTTTTCGTGATGCGATATTTTAATCCAAATTTAAGTTTATTTTTTAAACTTCGTAGTTAGCTACTACCTTTTTAATTACCGTTATGAAACAGTAGGAATTTAATAGAAAAAAAACTGCAATAAAATAATGGCTGCTACCATTTGGCGCCATTAACATTCCTTTAGAGAAACCATCAATACCGGCAGCGAATATTGCGCGGTGCTTTACCCACTTTTCCTTAATTATCTAACGCCTCGAATCCTGTGTCTGCCATTAATTTTTATTCACCATTAAAACGATCGATAGGTAGCGTGCTCGTAAACTTGCTGTAGTAAACGTTTATGTTTGAGTTTTATGACGTTTTAATGTAGCGTTTTTGAAAGCTCGCGCTCCGAGTTTCTAGTTTATATGAACTCGTGGAATAGAATTATAGGTAGTAAAATGTGACGCGCGCTGCTTCTTGCGGCAAAAATGCTATGAAATGTGTTTATACCTACGTTATACGTACATACAGCCCATTCTTTAGAGGTTTCGCTCAAAAACTAAGACTTTATAACTTTAATCCAGATTTGAGGTAACTTGGGGAAATCGCACGCTCTGTAAAGTATCATACTTTATACTATCTTTTTACGAGTATATATGTAGTGGGTTTAGTAACTTTTTGGTAGAAGTCGTTCGTATAAATCTTGCTTTAAACGGTGACTACAAAACTACAATTATGTATGTAGAACACTGCTGCCTCCAAAGTGTTGAACAATGCTTGCCCGGCAGAATAGAGATAACGGGTTGGCTTAAAGTAATGAGAATGTCTTCAAATAAGACTGGCAGCATGAAAAAAAAAAACATAATAAAAAAACAATTACACCAATATCTGTCAAAAACGTCAGTTGCTCTAAATATCAGCCGAATAATCATTATTAAGTAAAAAAATGTCTGTAAGGCAAGCTCTTCGTGAACGTGTCTATCGCCTGCTTGGACTAAGGAAAAAATCTGACGTAATCGCTCACTTCAAAAATGAAAAAGTTCCCATCTCGACTATTTACCGTTTGATCAAACGATGGGAACTTGGTATTGGCATTAAGGATTTACCAAAAACGGGTAGACCTCCAATCCTTAATGCATCAAATCAGAAGAAAGTGGCTAAATCTGCACAAAACAAGGTTGGCGTGTCACAAAACAAATTAGCCGTGAAATATAAGGTTTCCCGTGGCTGTATAAGAAATATTTTGAAAAAATACAACATCGAATATTTCAAGAGAGAAAAAGCACCAAAGTACACCGAAAAACAACTCGAGGAAATCCCAAAAAAATGCAGAAAGTTGCGGCGAAAGTACTTAAGGGAAAACACTTCAATAGTTATGGATGACGAAAAATACTTTACATTCACCAATGATAACATGCCTGGAAACGACGGTTATTACACAGCCGATAAAAAATGCGTTCCTGAAAATGTAAAGTTTAAATGCAAACTTAAGTTTGAGAAAAAAATCCTCGTCTGGGTCGTGATTTCGGAAAAAGGGATTTCGAGGGCAGTAATCAGAGATTCGTCGGGTCCAGCAATAAACGCTGAAGTTTATCAACGTGAGTGCTTGCCCATCGTTCGCCAATTTGTTAATAAGCACCATTCTGATGGTAAATACATCTTTTGGCCCGATTTAGCTAGCTCTCACTACGCTACGAGCACACAGAACTGGTTGAAAGGCCATGGCGTACATTTCGTACCAAAGGACGCCAACCCGCCGAACGTCCCTAAAGCTAGACCGATCGAAGATTTTTGGGCAATCTTGAGTAGACACGTGTATAGTGATGGGTGGGAAGCCAAATCACCGCAACAATTGAAACGAAGGATACAAAGTCAATTAAAAAAAATTGACTTGAATGTCGTCCAAAGTATGATGCGAAAGGTGAAAAGCAAGCTACGGAAGATCGAAGATGCAGGGCCTTTTGCTATATTGTAATATTGACTTAAAACATAAACTATGATTGAATTAACTATATTAAAATCCATAGACCTGTAGCAGTTGAGTTTATATTTATATTTTTTTAAATAAAAATTCTCGTTACTTTAAGCCAACCCGTTAGCAGCCAGGCGAACGGTATTTTCACCGATTACCTCTACTTAGAGCGGACAAATAAAAACATCGAAAAAACTAATCGGTCAACGATTTACAGCGTCGGGAGCGCGCCCCGAGGGCAAATTATCGATAATCGACCGACTAACCAAATAGCCGGTGTCGATACAAGTTATCGACAGTAATCGTTATAATCGCTAGTGCCGCGCGATTGTTGCCGGTCGCCATTACGGGACGTGCGCGGCGTTTCAACGAGCCCCCATCCGCCCTGACCCATCATCTACCATCATTCTCTATGCCCAATCACTTTTTACCTCACCACGGAGGTGTACGAGGGAGTTCCACAAAAACTGGTGACCTCAACAGCTTTTTGTACACGCTTATTATTGAAATTATTATTTATTAACTGTAATTGGCGGCGACGTTTTGAGGGTTAAGTTCAGCGTTTAGCGTAATTTGGACGATTCGACTTTTTGGAGGGTTTATTAGTGGATAATTATTAGTCGAGCGAAGGTATCGTATGGGACTTTGTGATTACACTCATAAAAATTATGTTTAATCCCATGGAACTGCGCATAAACATTACCTGTGCTGTAATAGATGTGCATCTACTTTTTATAGACATAAATTACTTGCTAATCTACAACACGCTTGGTTTGCATATCATGACAACATCAATTGTTTATGGTTGTTTGCACTGGCAATACCGGAGTTTCCCTTTCAGAGCTTGGTGCGAAAGGTGGTTCTTTTTTCGAATTATAATTTTTCTTCGCCGTGTATTGTTTGTAGGTAAATGGCGTGAAATTGAAGGGCGCCCTCGAGCGACGCTCGGGTGTGTTATTGAACTTTCAGGGCTCTTGTTTGGAATGTTCTGAAGTGTCGTTGCACCCAAACGTACTATTTACACCATAGCCGATTTATTATATCATATATATAAATAAATAATAAATAAATATAAGGGGGCAATCTTAGATAAATCGAACTAGCCCTATAGTACTCACAATAAGACTTGCGTTATAAGTACCTACTAGACGACGATATATATTAAATGGAAATAAATACTGAAGTGCATGGAAAACATCCAAGATTCAGAAGAAAATATTAATTAAAATTTTAGTTTTGTGAACATGATAGATGACAAAAGAGTGTCAAGTGTTTTTTTTGAGCCGCTGGAGACTGTACACCTGCGTGGATTATTGTTGGTAATAAATTTTATACGTCTGCAAACTTGTGCAACTCGGTATGTTACATTTACATATATAATTAAATTTATCTTTCTCTCTACTTTTTCCAAGAACACCCATTACCAAAAACAACACTGACATTGAAACAAGAAAAACAATCAGAAATCCGCATCCCTTGCTCGGGGCGAAGTTCTGAAACTGTCATCGTAGATACTCGAACCCTTATACCATCGACAACACTGTGAACGACCATTCATGAATCGTATTGCGACGGGATAAGGTCCATTATTGGATACTCTAGCGTGTCTTGTAGCAAGTACCCAGGGGGACCCGGTCGGGGTAGATAAGGAAATATGTATGTCCCTCCGAGCTTCTCGCATTTATATTTGAAATGAAGGCGCGAGCCTATTTAAAGAGGTTTCATGAAGTTGGCATGAAAATGTACTTTCTTTTGTAAATTTATGATGATTTTTGGTACATTTTGTTATATCATAATGCCCTTATTCAACGTCCATCGATACTATTTTAACCCATTCGAGGCCACGCATCGCTACGTGTGCTACGCCGTAGCGCGTAGCAGCGTTTTTCCTCTCTGTAGCGGAAATCGCCATATGTTGAGTCACTGGCCTTGAATGGGTTAACTAAAGATACTTTTAAAAATGATTTTATCTATTTCTGGCACTTTTGTTTTCGTTTTTGTAAGAAAGGGAAACACATACCTATCTTTTTTTATACCACGTAGGTGGGAAACAAGCTTGCGGCCCACCTGATAGTAAGCGGTTACCGTAGCCTATGGACACTTGCAACCCCAGGGGTGATACATGCTCGTTGCCGACCCTTTAATAATTTATACACTCCTTTTTAGGGTTCCGGTACCTCAAAAGGAACCGGTACCTCACTCGGTTGTCTGTCTGTCCGTCTGTCACAGCCGATTTGCTCCGAAACTACTGGACCGATTGAGTTGAAATTTGGTACACATATGTAAATTGGTGACCCAAAGATGGACGCGTAAAGCAAATTAATGAATTCTGAACAAGGGCGCCACTTTTGGGGCTAAACTGGAAATTTAAAAAAAAAGTTTCGCAATCTGTATTGTGTGACATATCAAATGAAAGGGGGTGTTGTAAGCATGTCAGACGTATTTTTTTTATAATTTTATCAAAAACAGATTTGAAGTAATTTAGGAAAACAGACGAAATTGACCATTCCCACCTTTATCTCCGAAACTACTGGCTTAAAATTCTGAAAAAAATATGGAAAATAGTTCCTTGCCTAAAGATTACAGGAAAACCTATAAGAAGTTTGAGTATTCAAAGTAACGGGAAAATTCTCAATATTTTTGTGTATTTTTTATGGAGCGCCTGGTGCTTAGAGCATAGCAATCCGATTAAAAAACACTTATAAAATTTAGATTACATACGGAACCCGCACCACGCGAGTTGAACTCGCACTTGTCCGATTTTTTTTGAAGGGCACAAGTCCTACCCTAATTAACAGTCAATTCGTCCATGTTTCTGATATAATTGACCATTATTAGTATTTTTTAATGTATGAAGACTAGTTTGGTGGGAACCCATCACTATGTAACTTCGAAGTAGAAGTCTGTTTTTACGATCACAAACTTTAAATGCAGATTTCTCACCTTTGGCATCTTTAATATCGCAACTTCTTTTTTTCAAAGATAACAAATATTATGTCTTTTTAGGAAATATGAATAACTCCATATCACCCAAATGAACCTTTTTACTAAACACTGACACAAATAACATTTATTGTTAGGTAGATATTTAGTATTTATTAAAACACAGAAAACAAATACCAAGAACGCTAGAACATAACTTGCAATCAGCCTGCTCATTAGAGCCTCAAGGATTAGGATTTATGTTTTCACCTAAAATAGATTTATGGTCCAAAATCACCTTTTAAAAAAAAAATGTTCATTAATCCTGTCCCTGATTAATTCTGCCGTGAGTCAGCCGAGCCTCAGGCCGGAGCGCCAAAGGCCGGGCCCGGTAGGGGGCCCCACTATAATTGGGCCCCCTACGTCCCCAGTGTTAAAGGACCAATGCTGGTTATTTATCGATACTAGAGTTTTTCGTGTGTAATGATGTTTCGTTAATTGATGTTTGGGTTGGGAGGCTTTCCCATGGAAGTAGACCTGTACGGCTATCACAAGACGGCCAGCGTGCTGTGTCGCGGCGACATAGACTATCCGTCTCTTTCTAAGCGTTCTATTAAAAAGAGACGGATAGTGATAGCCGTGCTGAATGAATCTCGTATTTGTCGTTTGTCGCGGCGGATAAAAACGTATCTCACCTTGTGACGAGCCCACTTAAAGATTAGGTACAATCAATCCTCAGCTGCTCGGCATGTTATAGTGATATCCCCGCTTTAGGTATTGTCTCTGTCAAAATCACGGAACCCTTTTTTTTTGACGATGTGAAAATGCTTTACGCATACCCCCGACCCGGGGAAGGCCCATTTGGGGGTTATGTGGGACTCTCTCCTCCCGCCGCCATCCGAGGAGCATACCCACTAAAAACACACCGGCGTCACCCGCATTACCGTTAAGGGGGGCGCCATGGGATCGCGAACATTCCACCACGACGCCCCCCGAAAATCACGGAACCCTAGGATTCTCTTGTCCCCTTACAATTAGGACTACTGGAATACTGCTCAAGTACCTACTTAATACAAGAGTCGCAGACTCAAATACTTAATCGATAAAAACGAACATCATATGCATAGACCCTCTCAATACTTACACAGTGCTACTTGGACAATAATAGAATGGTGGCATGTAACCTTACGTGTTAACAGTTACACAACCGTCTCCAGCTACTAAACTTTACTTACTTTCGGTAGTAAAATTTCTCCACCGCGCATTCCCGTCAAACAAAAAAGCCTCCGTGTATTTTATGAATGCACAACAAACATTCTCAGAATCACAACAATCGTTAAGCGCAGGATGACATCCGACACTCAATCCAACGGCTGTTCGGTCAAAACGGGCCCATTCATACACAAAACATATGCTAACAACCCGTCCGTGGCATTATTCAAGTTAACCTTAACACTTTAATAGCCTGAATCGGGAATCAAACCCGCAACGCCTCATTTCATTTGCTTCCTTCCATCTCTCATTTAAAACTCTACCTTATTCTCAACACGATAAGTTCTAAAAACGTTTACAGCCGTCGCTAATCTTAATTAGTTCACGTAAAACGCAAACATCTTATGTAATTGTTGTAAACAAACAATTTTCGACTTAAGCTAGGTCTGATAGGGTCACGATTAATTTGGACGGGTCAGAATGTGACTGGTGAAGTTTTTACGGCAGTAATACAAGCCTGGACTTACTGGAGCAGGTAATGTCTAGAACTGCTGGTCTATTTTTAATCCAAGTTGTATTGTTTTCCTGACAGCAAAACAACGAGTAAGCTTCCGCATTATTGCCACCTCGATTGTGCCTATCAAAATGTCAAGTACCTAAACCATTCAAGGAGGTCCTTGAGATTACTTCAGTTGGCCGAATTGCATGAAAGTAGTCCATTCAAGAAACAACTCTACCGTCCAAGGTAGAAGATTCTAATTCCAATGACGTTTTATAAAAAGTCGGCCACATTAACCTCTTCAACGGTCTGTCAAATTCAACCAATGGCCAATTCTGTAAAAATGTTAGGTACTTATTAACTCAAAATGTCATGGTGATGGCGCCCTGACTGATTACGGCGACAGAGTATGTATTTAACAATTTTTTGCTTGCTGCTGGCAAGGACCTGTGGCTGTTAAATTTTGCAATTGGTGAGCCCGATGACCTCCAGCCAATGTTACCGAAACCTGAACGTTCTCAAGCTACCGATGCAGACCTCCGCGCGTTTTATAGTTTTCAAATTTTTACTGCCACTAAATCATTATTTTCTGCGAAACCGCCCATTCTTCGCGATTTCGGACATAGGAATGTTATCCAGTATTCATTTGCGCTTAATCGCGTTTCGCTGAATTCGGATTAACGTCTCCCAAACTGCCCCATCATCCCGGCACAGATAGATCTTGTTTTGGCTCGGCGTTTTCGACCGCGTGTATGTAAATAAAGGAGAACAATAAAAACGCCGCTATAATATTAATAACACCGATAAAAAATAAAAAAGCATATTATTCAAAAATCGAACGCGGGAACGAAACATGTATAGACAATAATGGAAAGGAACAAAGAGGTAAAAAAACGGGAAGAAACCTGTCGACGCCATGTTGTGTGGCGCTCGGCCTTCACGCCTCGGCCGCCGAAGATTATCTTTTGAAAAAAGAACCGAACGGCAGGCGCTTCGTGCGCAACATAGGTCTTATACGCGTGTTCATTTCATGGATTTATCGCCTTTCATTGCTACTGATTAAGGATTACTTTCGGTTGTCGGGTCGCCTACTTCATTTGTTTTGCGGCGGCGGAGTGAAAGAGCACCGTCACCGCGCGCCTGCGCCTCTCTGATGACCTGTCAATTCCGTCCGTGTCGTGTACGTCGGCCGTCGAAGAAAAAAGTGACATTAGAGTGGCCATCTATTATTTTGACTTTATGTGGGGAGATGGAGCTGAGATTGATCGTGTTTGGCCCGGCCTTTTTAATTATATCGCATTCACTTGTTGAATGACTTCTACTGTTCGGTAGAGGCAGCTAGTTAATGTCTTGTATTTACAGGTCTATATGTACTTATACATGTTTTCTTTTACAAAAAGTTTATTCCTATCAGGCACATTCTCTTTTATTCTTCATTTATTACAATGATTAGAGTTATGAGTTTTGCGTTAAACACAAATATTAAATAGTTGTCTATTCAGTTTAGCACAATATTGGTTTTTATTAATTGATTTATTAATTTTCATGGAAGAAATTTTTTGTAATACGGATATCGTATAATTTTGAATATTCTCCTTTCAAATAAAAACTTTATTTCCTTGTGGAGGATTATGGGGAAGTACTCTGTCATTGAACTCCTTCGGTACCTATCTATAACGTAGTGCAGCGACTACGAATTGTTTATTAGGAAAACTTCAGGAATTTAGTGGACATTTTCCCAATATTGTCCGCTATAACTGAAACTTCATCAGTTGACGGCGAATTTTTGTATTTACGTCATTTTCTACTTAGCGTTCGTCCTTTGCCACAGGGTTGGCTTTCCTTAGTCGCTTTTCTCCACTTTGCACGTTCATTCTGCTAATGAACATTAATTTGAAAAGCAATTAGGTGAAAAAATTGTGGCTCCGAGAAAGGTTCGAACTAGCCACCTTCTTCAGTCGCTGCTACCATCGGAGCTAATATCAGAACCAATTTTTCCTTTTACTTTGAATTTTATAATGGCAGGTACGTCAAGTTTTTCACAAAGGGCCTCAATTTTGTTCTTTTTCACATCCTATAGCATTAACTTGCTTCGAAGCGAAAACATATCGAGATGTGATGTGGTCAAACGAATAAAAGCAGACCTCATATAATTTCGCGCGATTCGCGCCGTGTCGCGTACAAGCGTCCATAGACTACGGTGGTTATTTACCACCAGGCAAGCCATAAGCCTGTTTACCGCCGCCTTAGTTAAAAAAAGCAAAATTGCGAAGCGACGAATAAAAACAGACTCTTGGTGCATTTCCTTGCGCACATCAGCGCGCGATTCGCGCCGTGTGTCACGCGTGCGCCGGCGCGCTTATTGTGCGATTTCGTACGCCCAGTAAACGCGCCTTCATTGCCGCCGCTGGTTATTATGTGACAACTTGCTCCAACTTTTATGATTTTATTTAAGCCACTTAGGAGGCAAGTCTGTCCTAATTTGACTCGATTGTCGTAAATTTAATATGTTAATTAGTAAATTCTTTGGTATTGTTTGAATATTTAAACCTTTTTTGCATAGTTTTAACAATCTGCAATGCCTAACTAACTTATATTTTTTTCCCGAAACAGGTAATATTCCAAGGCTTTTATTAGGCAAGCAGACTGCTTCTTCAACAGGTACTTACTTTCAGTTCGAAATTATAAACAATCAATATTTAATAATTCGCAATATCTCTGAAAAACAATTCCACCATTTTTTTATTATTATACCATATAGGTTGGGTCCTTCGGCTTTGTACGCAAACACATTATGCCACCTTGGGAAGCTGCCATTACAAACCATTAATCTAGCAACGCAAATTTATATTTCCAAGGTTCCCAGCATAACCACTCATCAGACAAATCATACCAAAAAAAAACAGGACAAGCAAACAATAACGAGCCACCAAAACGCGTAGCTTACTAGTCTTAGAATTCCCTCAACTTTCACATAATCAAGCGCACACACAAATAAATAAAGCCACCGCACACGCACGGCGGCGCGGGCGCAATCTCGGAGGGTCACGATCTGCGGTCACGGATCCCACCGCGGTTACCGGTGTCGTCGGGAATTGATAGCGTGGTTTGATATTGCTTTTGTGGAAATACAGTAATACTGTTTCAGTGAAATGTAATGTAAATATGGAACAATACAACAATGTTATTATTATACTTTATTAAAACATATCTACTAAAGTTATTTTTGGGCCAGTCAAAGGCAGACATTTTTAAGTAAATAAATAAATTAACTGTTTTGTTTATATATCTTTAGTTAGATCTTTAGTTAGTCACACAGCGATGAGGCTTTAATCTTAATTATTTTAAGGTTTTGGATACTCTAATCACTAATCGAAAATTATTATAACTGTTAAGTGTGATACAGATTTTTTTTTGTCAGTTCTTACCCAGGTCAGTTTCTAGTCTCTAACTTTTATGAGACATTGAAATCAGTTCACCTTTATTTGTTTTTCTGGCAGTTCGCAAATGAGTCACTGCGTTCATCGATTAAGCGTACAATTTTCGGGGAAAAAGCTTAATCATACCTCTGATAATAAAAACAAGTACATTCTTACCTGCTTGAGCAACCTTTATCAAGAATCCAAGTCATAATGGTTTGTCACTCATTGTTGGCATGTATTATGTAGATACATCTTATCTTTTGATTAGGTACCTATATCTAGTTAAACGATAAACAACCACCCGATGTAAACGTTACGACGACAAAGTTGCAACCCACTTCTGAGTTACCTAGGTCTCTTCAATATAACGCCACTCTCGGTCCTGTGCCAATCGTATCCACCATCTTAACTACAGGTACCTTATGATAAAATCTAAGCTTTTCAATGTTTCTCCTCATTATTTAAGAAAATAATTTTTCATCACCGTTCTATTCAATCAATAACCTATTTCTCAAACACTCGTTACATCCAAAAAATAATTACCGCGCACCCAATATTTCAACGGACGATATATGGCCTCCTAATTTGTCCAACAATGCTGCTTTTGCGCCGCACCATTGTGTAGGTAGATCATTTTGTCTATGGTTAGATCAACATGGCGTCTCTAATGGTGCGTAGACGCTGACATATTGCCTTCGTCTGTTGAATAAGTGTTATTTATGTATTTTGTGTTGTTTTCTTTGTTTATTGTGCTTGTATGGAATTAAGGAGCCAGCGTTTGCCAGGTCGCTTCGCTGACCCGACGTAGTATATCATTATGGTGTTATTGAATAAGTAATGTTGTGAAAATGCTTGTAGTTGTGAGGATTTAATATCGGAGCTAGGATCGCTGTGGGTTTCGTTATCTGATATAATGTGTTGTACTCGTATAAACACGTGGATTAGGTATGATAGGTGCTATTGATCACCTGCGATGCGAACCTATTAGACCGACGAGCAGGCGTTCATAGAATAAACTCGATGAATTGCATGAACTGCCGCTAGTCCCCGGTTATATTTGAATTTGAAGTTCTCTTCGATAGGTATACGAACTTCTAAATTTTATTTAAAGTCATGTCCTTATGTTTGACACCTTAATACCTAATTATTCATCTCTACGGCTATGAATTAATATAGAAAATGTCACCTATTGGAGCAGTTACGAGCACTCGGACTTTTAATTTAGTAGGTAACTTACATATTTTATCGTACCTATAGAGTCGTTTTTCATATCATATACCTACGTAACGCCTTTTCATAAGTTAGTTATAAAAACATCTTCACGTTCCTCTATTCTGTATTTCTTCCAAAACCTTTGTACCTCTTTTTTCCACACAAAATACAATAACGGCTACCTCAAAAAACTCACATACTACAGTACTATCCCGTATATAACCTCAAAAGGCAAGTCACGCGGTCGAATCAGGCGACTTCGAAGTCGCAAGTCATGCCGACTGCAGGGCTTTTGTTCAGTAGCAAAAAAGTCGGAACCAAAAGGCTTTGGGACTATTATAACTTGGTTTTGGGGTTGTGGGGAGTTGTGTTTTGTTAATTAACTGGATGATTGGCTGTAGGTTATTAATTATACTATTTTTAATATGAGATATTGCGATCAGCTGCTTTTTAAGTTCATGCTCATTGTTTAATTTGATTATTATTTAAGTCGATTCAATACATATCGTTACGCAAACGTGAAACACATCGAAATAAATTCTAAATTAAATTGGAATAGGTACGTAACGTAGGTACCTGTATCTTGCACTAACAACTAAACTGGCTATCGCATACTTAACTAATACTTAATACTGTATCCTTTCGACTACAGTGTAGGTTACATTGTATATTTCTCTGGTATTCGGCCCGTCTCTGCTTGATAGAAGGTACCTTATAACACAATATTTGCTTAGTAATAGCAAGTTAAATCAATCAGATGATAGGTGTATTGTTCAGATCGCTTCATTCAGAAAAGTATTGATGGATGTTTGAAATATACCTAGACGAAAACGTAGGCAAAAATGAATATCTTTAAACTCTAGAATAATTGGCCTTCTTTGAGGTTCCATGAGGAGATTAGCCGAATGGACGAATTTATTTTAGTTGTCTAGACAGTTGTGAGCTTTTTTTTTCAGTTGAGTTGGGAGCTCCGTAGAAAAAAGTATGTGATTAAAGTTTGGTATACGAAGTCTTTATTCAAACATTAAAGTCGAGTAATATAAAAAAAAACAGGGAAACAATGGGATTTAAATGACTTCGCGAAAAGTCCAATTTCTACGTCTCGGGCAATACAAGTGATTTCGATTTGCTCTTGAACAACTATATTGAAAAGCAGTAAACTTTTCCTAAGCATTTCATAAAATGCCACTTTGGAAAAGGCCACAGCATTTTTAGTGTTCCGTACCTAAATTGGTCCAACAGAACACTTATGCGATCACTCCGTGCCTGATTGTCTGTCACACACAGTCTTTGATTTCTGAATATCGAGATGCCCGAACCTGAAAAATAATTTCTCCAGCCGCCTACAACTCCCGTCTCGCCTGTAGAGCTATACACTACTTTTACATACACCGATGTTTCGCACGCACGCTCTCCGCGCACATCGATAAAAGGGGGCGTGCCCGTCCCCGCCACTTTCACCAATCACGACCCGCCGCTCCATGTGTGCGTACGACATCCTTCACTGTGTGCAGGGCATGTTAAACCTGTGTGCGTGACTCCACGTCTATATGAGCACCGTGTATATGGGCGTTCGGCTACCGACACCACAAAGGTTCCCATATCTTTTATGTTCTAAGATCCTTATCTTTCGGTTTCTTATTTTACTTTTAAGATGGTGGTCTCGAATTAACGGTCGGCCCCATAAACACGCAATAACAAACTTTAATATGCTTGTAATACAAAATAATCACTGATTTTTATTACTTTTTCAGTGCTAATAGGTTGTTATAGATGTTGAGATAGTGGTAATTTTTTGGTGGAATTATTCATGAATCGCGTTGATTGAATTGTTAAAAGCTCTTGAGTGTCTATTAATTAGCATTTTCTTGGACCTTATTGGCATAGTAGATTTATTGTTTGAATGTCAGATAACACACGATGAAGTCAATTTATGTAGAGCTTTTATTTCATTCACTTGCAATTTTAATTCAAGTACCTATAACAATACCTACAATAACTTTATAATGTATAGAATTGGTCATTTATTAATTATTTTAGGTAAAATAATGAAAACGTCTGCCAATAAGTAGGTACCTAGTGTGTGTTATATCACTCGTTCTCAAAAGATTTTTCATATATGGTCTAATTAAAAAGGGTAAATGCGTAGGTATAATTATTATACCAGGTATAGAAAACCGGCCAAGTGCGTGTCGGACCACGCAAAACGAAGGGTTCCGTGCCTATTAAAAAGGTCGTATCGTCACAGAAATTTTACGGCACTTACGTCCTTTTCTTTGAGGAAGGCAGTTTTTCAGCAATATCTCGAAAACCTCTGAACCGATCTTGTTCAAAACAATTTTCGGTGAATGAAATTAATAAGCCCTATGTCCATGAATTTTCCCATATTTTTAAAATACACGGTTCAAAAATTAGAGGGGGGGGGACAGAATTTTAGTGACTTTCGGGGCGATTATCTCCGACCCTATTCACTTAATCAAAAAAAAATGCTAAGAAACCTTATATTTATTTTGAAAGGCCTATCGATTGATGTGCCACACGGGGGGTCAAAATGAAAAAAAAAATTTTGACTTTTAGTTTTATGTATGGAGTGCACCCCTAAAAAAATTTTTTTTTGTCATTTTAATTACAAAACTATGTAGCGGCTAACAAAATACACCTATCCTCAAAATTTTATTCAAATACACCTTATAGTTTTCGAGTAAAATGCCTGTGACATACGGACAGACGGACAGACGGACAGACGGACAGACGGACAGACGGACAGACGGACAGACGGACATGACGAAACTATAAGGGTTCCGTTTTTGCCATTTTGGCTACGGAACCCTAAAAACCATTAATTTACAAAGCACTTACTTATTTGCTTTTCGCTTATGTTGTACCTATTTAATTTTTCTTTTCGTATTGGCAAAGACCTCGAGAAAATTCAGGAAAAAAAAATAGGTCGCCGAAACACATACGTACCTATACTTTATATTAGGATGTACTTAATATCGTTATACCTACTTGTTTTCGAACGACTTTATCAAAGCAGCACACACGAAACGGAAAGTAGGTATAGTAATCATTCTCATTTCGAAAGAAGCCACAACATCGTCCTGAATTTACCCAGATCAAAGTCGTTCCAGGTTTGAATTGAAATTCAACGACAATAAAAGGACCGTTTTCCCGCCAAAATTCGATTAGCGACGTCGACCGGGACAAAGGAAGTCGTTTATTTGGGGCGGTTTAAAATTGATTTTAAAATTGGGGCGTGCGTTCGTTGGTGCCAACTGCCAATGCTGGCATAAAATATAGTTCGATTTAATCGATTTTCAAATTCTGGATTTTATAAGGTCTGCTTCATTGGTTTTGAAGTAGTTCAAGTACATATTTACTAGTTCTATTACTGTACTCGCTCACAGTGCGAGCAGGAGTGTTTAGGACCAGTTGTTTTTGAGATTTTGCCGCTTTCCCATTCTTTATTTTAGTAGACAACACAGGTGAAGGGGGTTCAGTTTCATTCGTTCATCGCTTAGGCATCAGATTGTTAAAATTGGCACTTCTAGTCAGGGTAGACCATGTTAGTAAAACTTTCGAAGCCACTCTACTGCACTCACTTCTTTTTATACTTTTGAAGAAAAAGGATGAGTATAATTGGGTTTTGACTATACTCTTCTACTAATACGGTCGACTTCCGAAACATTTCCAAAAAATGAAACAAGAAAAGCATGTTAGTTACTTAAAGCAATAAAATTTAAAACAAAAACCGTCACCCATTCAATGTTTGTAGATACTCTAGTTGTTTATCTACCACACCGATCTTCCACTAGAGCTGAGAGCGACTGTAGTGTTTGCAGAATGCGAGGGCTCAGAGGGCCCTTCGGTCCCGGACGCTTGCCCTCGAGGGCTTCGGCAAACGGACAGGGTTGTGAGAAAAGTAACGATCAAGTAATTTTAGGGACAATATTTACTAATAATTATGGTGCTAAGAGGTTATTGTTGTTTAGCGGAGAACTGTAGGTATAATGAATGATATGATGTTCTTCCAGACCTGCAGTCCGTGGACGGCGACTTCGACGTCCTGACAAATTATTTTTTGGTGTATTGCGGTTTTTACGAATACGAAAACTTAGGTGAAATTGCGCATAATCAAATTTTAAATAGATTTCCCAACAATATCACCTTCGGTGGTTATACTTTTGTACTGGCCACAAAACAATCACTTAGACAAGGTTGCCTAATAATTGACAGGTATAGATACCGATGGTCAGGATCATTATTGTTATCAAGTAATTTTTTATTACCTAATTATATTTGTTATATTCTGTTAATTGAACCGTTTTTAAAGTGTATTTTGGGCGTTTATCATAAAAAGTGTACATGAACTTTTTTTTCAGAATTGGATTTTATTGGGTTTTTCTTATTCAGAATAGTTGATAATATCCATCCTTATATGAGAAAAAAATTGTCCCAGACTTTACTATGTAAGTTTTTTCTTCCAGTAATAAATAAAACTACCATATAAATAAAAAAAAAACCTGCATGCAAAAATGTGACGATCTAGAATGGAATATTTGTCTTGTATGAGGATCGATAGTATCAACGATTCTGAGTTAAAAAAAACCCACAAAATCGAATTCTGAAAAAAAAAGTTCATGTACACTTTTTTTGAAAAACGTTCATTTTGATTCCAATTACAAATGTATATCAATCGGCCTTATATATAGCTGCTTATTTCACAGACGAGGGTTACTAAAATGAGATTGGCTTTGCACTGGTCAGACAATATAAAAGTCATTTTCCTTGCGCTGGTTTTGACATTGGCCCTATTACTTCAGCCACAGATATGAATAACGGAATCCGACTAGCAGCATATTAATCTTGCGCTGACTTGCGTTTTTCGCGCAAGTCATCGGGGGGAAACAAGCCAAATTAAGCGGCGGCGATAAAAAGATTTCCCAAAACGTAATGACGTTACGCTACGAAGTTACTAACTTGTGGGGTCTTTGTAAGTGTGTATGAATTGTATGAAGTCTATTCTTCTTTACCATATCCTATCTACTTGAGGTCGGGTCTCCTTTATTGTGTGGATATTTCTAATCGGAGTTGTAATTTTTTTTTTAATTCTGCGATAGGTATTTTGACATTAGACCATCATATCTGGCTTTCGGTATTTAATTGCCTGTATGAAATCCATACTTATATTATAAATGCGAAAGTGCGTCTGTCTGTCTGCAACCTCTTCACGCTTAAACCGCTGAACCGATTTTGATGAAATTTGATAAAAAAATAGTCCGGGGAAGGACATAGGATACTTTTATCCCCTAAATCATCTCCCACAACATTTGTTTAAAAACAAAGTTTAAACCAACTTGATTCAGTACTTCGCCAAGCCACATAGATAGGTACATGAAAATTTCCACATTTCCTTTCCAATTTAGGTACCACATGAACTGCTTTCCGAGTGCAAATGCGTTGATTATTATAGAAAAATCCAATTCGCTATAATGTAGGCTAATAATATTTGAAGAGTTCGGTCGATTTCTCAAGGATCTCAGAATTGACACGTTATTAGTTGCTACTTCAACGGAATCCTGTCAGAATCTTTGACGTACTTACACCCTTGAGCAGTTCCATAAGTCATCTGTGGTCTTCAGCACCAGTTCCACTTCATCAAAATTGCGATTTCCGAGGGTAAATACACGAGTTATCATAGAAAATACCGAAGTCACTACACGCGTGACCATATTTGAGGGTTGCCCTCGGACTTGTGCTCAACTGAATATCTGGAAAGAATACGATTAAAGGTCTATACGTACCTATAACATTTCAAAAAATATCCTCGAACTCCTAACCGTTGAGGAGTTGTACCTTCCATCTTCAGCCCACCAACATGAAGTGATGACGCAAATACCTGAATAGCTTTAGAAAATACATAAAACACGTAATACGTGCTTGTGAAATTGGACATACCTACATAAACAAAAATATACTGTGGAACATATTATAACCCCGTCCTTTTTTGAAGTCGGTTAAATAGATAGATACCTAAATAGCTACATAGCTAGGTGTCATTTATTTTAAGCTTAGGTAAAAGAAATTAAATGATGAATGAAATGTTTCTTGCTATCTTGTGTCAACTCCGAAGTTTAACTTCCCCAAATGTATCGTTTAATCGATTTGAATTTTCATTTGCTCCATAATTGTTTTGTACGGAACGGTAAACTTTTTTGGCACTGACATAAAAGTCCTAAAAAGTTTATGATTTCTAAGAAATGATCGTCATCATCAACGTCTTTTAAGAGTTATTACAAAAAAACTTTTAGGGAGTAAGTTAGGTAGGTAGGTACCTTGAGCCTTTGTACATTGTACTTTAGCAAGTATACATAATATAATAACTAAAATTAAAGCACTTTCTAATCCAATTCTCCGCGCGTGTAACGTACTTAATTCATTGCTAAAAGCCACAACGAAATTTGATATTGGTTGATTTTTTTACTATACCTAGGCTATCGGATAAAGGGGCAAAGAAATTATGCACTTAAATGTTGTCGAATATTATTATATCCTATATTATTAAACGAGCATATTTGTATATACCTATATATACATATATATATATATAGCTCGGTCGCCCAGGGACTATTATATAAATGGAATAACCTTTACAAACACTTTAATTCTGGCTGAATAAAATTGGCCTTTTACTACCTCTAACTTCGTTTAAAAATGCACCGACGATTCCAAATTCGAATTTGAATAAATAAATTGGCGAAGCTCGTAGAGTTGTCAGTTGTTCGCATATCGGACCACAGACAAGCTCATCCCGGCCATGACAGATGTTATGGCCGCCCATGCCCGTAGGCCACTGCCTCAGTATGGCCAGGGTAAAAAAAACTACATATGTTGGGTCATGAATTTCGATTAGATACTTTTATATTTAAAAAAAGTAGTTGGGTTTAGTTAGAATGTTAAGTTATGTTTTAATTTAAAAGCATCCTACTAATAATCCTGCGAAAGTTTTGATGTTTGTTTCTAAATCACGCAAAAACGGCTAAATTTTAATACTATAGAGTAGGTACCTATAGCCTGAATTAACATATAGAATACTTTTTATTCCAGTAAAAGTCCAACAAAAGGAAGTGGACGCGAACGAAGTCGCGGGCAAAAGTTAGTATTACATATTAAGTACCTATGTCAGTTTGGTCCAGTAAGATTTATTTTCCAAATGTATAATATATTTGGCTTCTCTTCTACGCATTCTAAAGCTCTGTCTGTTAACTAAAACACTACCTACTAACAAATAAAACTACCTATCTTCCTAGTAAAATCGAGCCTAACTCGCACCTACCGTACAGCAATGAATAATGATAGGTACAGCTAATAGACAGGCCAGCTGTGTCCTCTCATCTATGCCGGGCGGGTCGCAAATATTTTATATCAGCGACCCCCAGTGTTTGCTGAGGGTAAACGGTTTTCGCGCCCTTACCAAGCGTTTCACTTCGAGTTAGGCTGAAGTAGTGGATTGCTCTAGAACTCAATAAAATATCCATAATCATAGAGTTAGTTTGAAATGTTTTGTAGTTTGGTAGTATAGAAAGTGATGGTGAAGAGCGATCACTGCCGTCACGTCCCTAAGCCATGAGGATAAGACGAGGAAAAAGAAGTATAGATAGCTAATTTTGTGATGCGACTTTTGACCACTAGGGACTTTAGAGGAGACCCACTTTTTTATTTGTAGAATCCATTTTTGGTTTGGAATTAGACATACAATTTCCCTGCACTAAAATTCATACTTTAGACTATTGTGACGCGACAAGTTGGTCGTTTGTCAACATATTTTGAATATTATTCTTTGTGATGAAAGAAGGAAAGAAAGGTGAAAGGATAGAAATCCACAATTGGTATTCGTTAAAACACTTGTTACCGTTTGAATACTTGTTTTCTTCTATTTTATTGCGAGAGTTTCCACTTCAAGTTACTATAGTAGGAGCTCCTACCAGCATCGCTATACAGTCTTAACACAAAATGGCTTATCATAGTAGAACATTCATGTCGTTTGTGTCATTTTGCCTCGGACTTCTACGAGTAGGTAAGTAATTGTTTTTGCGGCTAATTCTTCCCCCGTCTTTAGGGTGCAGAAATTGCATTTTTATTTAGTTTAACAGGCGAGGGCACAAGATTACTTTTTGATAGGTTCAATCCAATTTTAAAGGGTTCGGTTATGAGTGCAGTTATCTCAATGATTGGAAAATAATGTCGTTAAAGTTTGTTGCTACATTGTTGCTATATTGTTGACAATGTTGACATTGACGTATTTTAATGATCAGTAAAGTAATAAATATTTTGCCATTACGTCTGTGAAGATTAAATAACAAAATACTGAATAAGAACATTAAGCCAACCTAATTGAAACCTATGTATTAAAGCTATGATATTTGCGTATCATCGTAGGTAGGTAGTTTTATCTATAATCTCAATGCGCAGAAATTAAAAATAGTACGATTTATAAATTACATGAAAGTCTACATTGTGTTCAAAACATAACCCTATTAAAAACCACCACTAAAACTCCCTTTATGTTGTTCCAGCGGATTCGTTACTAGGCTCAGGCTCGGACGACGAAGAAGAAGACGAGTCGCGCGCAGCGAACAACTCGAGTAGCCCAGCGCACGCACCGCACCCCGCGCTGCATTCGGAACTGTCGCACAATGGCGACGCGAAACCGCACGACGATTCGGAAGACCAGGTGGGTACTATGAGTGTTGCTATCGATACATATGGAATAGGTGCAGATTGTATGCTGACACAATCTGTGAACCAGGCTAAGGCCTGACTCCGAGAACCAGGGTGTCGATCTTGGGGGTCGATGTCGGAAATACCTTATGTGACCATGGTTTTGCATAAAATATATATGAATATGAAAATGAGTAGACACATTTGAAGGAGCGACACTTTGTCATACGATAAATAATTTATTTATATGGTGCGTGGTGGTGGGATCACCAGCATCTCCACCATCTCGCCCAAACCTTCCCAGCACCCCGACCACATTGTCGCATTCAGTTGTTTCTCTTCCACTCCCAGGGTTCGCTAGACGGCGACGCAGAGACCAGGGACTCCCAAGCCGAGAACAAGTCACCTGACGATGGCAACGGTGGCTCCAAGCGACGGGGGCCAAGGACTACAATCAAGGCGAAACAGCTAGAGATCTTGAAGTCGGCGTTCTCGCAGACGCCGAAGCCGACGAGACATATACGGGAGCAGTTGGCTAAGGAGACGGGGCTGCCGATGAGGGTTATACAGGTCAGTCCATTCATGATTAAATCTAGTTTAAACTTATTATTTTTCATTGGATGAAGGGCTTTTTCTGAAACCGTTAGGTTTTGAAAACATTTGATTAACGTTGTATACCTACATCGACGACTATTAGTTTATCGTTGTATTCTAACTTCGTAAAGTTAGATAAAATAAAAAGGAAGGAGCATATAATAAAGATTGAATAAAGTTTTTTCAGCTGATCTCTCTAAGGGTGGGTTGCACCAAACTAGTATGTCTGTAAGCGCTGTTCGTTAAAATCTGAATGTAAGTAAGGAAAGTTTGACAAGTGTCTATTGAATGACAGCAAGCGGCGCCATATTTAACGTTAATCGGTTTGGAATTGTAAGTTAGGGTAACCCGCCTTAAGAAGTAGGTTTTTCAAAATAAGTATGGAACATGTTTATTTATTTTAGTTATACCCGTGCTACCCCTTACACACTTTAAACCGTAGGAAAACGTAATACCAAGTGTTAACACCGACGTTCAAGTCAATTACGGAATTCAAAGCGGAATCCAAATCGACATCGGCATAGAAAGTCCTCAAGTCAATTTCGTTGAACGCTACATGTACCTACTGGTCAATTTGCCTAGACATTTCGCATTCATGTATGATGACCACACCAAGTCCTAGTTGGTACCTACTTGGTAGTGAAGATGCCATCTATTCTGGTCCCGCTGTGGCCATTTATTTGTGCGATATTTGGTTCTGATTTTTGAATGTTTTCTACGTACCTATTATAAGTATTTATCTATAATCGTTTGGTATCCATAGTACGTTAGCATCATATAGACTAAGGCAGTCAAATACATAAAGATTTTTTGTGTTAAATATTTTGGGTACTTTGACTGCTACAAGCTTTGTTTAGTAAGGCACTAGGTGGATTTGTGTAAGATTGTATCAAATTGTTGCGCGCGTTCGTTACATGTTCGTGGAAGCCAGCAAGCACAATGCATTAGCATTGGTATCATATTGGAATGTGAAATGTCACGTTGGAAATTACATCAAAATAGTGTTTAAATAAGGTTCCCAACGCCATCTATCCACAGCTATGTGAAACTTACCTGTAACTGTCATAATGTGTGAGGTTATTTTTCAAATACATCAGTCGTTCGTTAACTGCCAACTTACGTGTTTTATTAGAGGTTATGGGCTACAAACCCAGCTAAATTTCAAGTTTTTTAGTGTTGTGCAAGCCAAAAAATGAGTACAGGTTACCTCGCAAGTGTACCAAAACTCAAAGGTCGCGAGAACTTCGAGGATTGGGCGTTCGCCGTGGAAAACTTGTTAGTTTTGGAAAGCGCCGATAAGTACCTAAAGGAAGAAATAACGGCAAAATCAGCTGCAGACGCTATAGCGGCAGATGTAAAAGCACGAGCTAAGTTGATTTTGACGATCGATTCATCGTTATTTGTGCACATAAAGGAAACAAAGACCACGAAGGAATTGTGGACAAAGTTGCGTTCTTTGTTCGACGATTCAGGATTTTCGAGGAAGATTACTTTGCTTCGTCATTTAATTTCTATAAGGTTAGAAAATTGTGATTCTATGACGAATTATGTGACACAAATAGTGGAAACGTCTCAACGTTTAAGTGGCACAGGATTCACCATCAACGACGAGTGGATCGGATCATTGTTGCTGGCCGGATTACCAGAGCGGTTTATGCCTATGATTATGGCAATAGAACATTCCGGAATGAACATAACTGCCGATTCGATCAAGACGAAGTTACTTGATATGGAATCAGTCGACGCAAGTGAAACGGAACGTAGTTCAGCTTTAGTAGCAAAAAGTTGGCAGAAAAAGAAAACCGGTAAAGGGTACAGCACTAGTAAATATGGTGGCGGACAGACTTCGAATACGTCAACGTCAAAGTCATCAAATGTCAAATGCGGTAACGGGAAAACAATAACATGCTATCGTTGCAAAGAAATAGGCCATTATCGTAATCAATGTCCACTTTCGAACGAAAAATCAGACAACAAGAAGTACAGTAATGCTTTTAGTGCAGTATTTCTCAGTGGGGAGTTCAGTAAAACTGATTTTTACATAGATTCTGGCGCAAGTCGGCATATGTCTCCGAATGAAGATTGGATACAAAACCCCGTGTACTCGTCCAGTTTACCAGAGATAATTGTCGCGAACAAGATGAAAGTACCCGTTTTATGTTCCGGCGATGTGGAAATAACTACTGGTTACAAATATAACATAACAGTGGAGAATGTGTTATGTATTCCAAGTCTCACAACAAACTTATTATCGGTGAGCGAATTAATTAAGAATGGAAACAGCGTTGATTTCGAACGTAATAAGTGCCTAATAAGGAACAAATCAGGAATTTTAGTTGCCGAAGCGGATTTAATTGATGGTGTTTACAAAGTTAATTTACAAACACAGAGCTGTTTATTGACCTCAAGTACAGTGAATGGGGAAATATGGCACAAGCGTTTAGGCCATATAAACAGCAATGATATGAATAAAATGAAGCGTGATGGATTAGTGAATGGGCTCGATTACCCAGATATGTTCACAACAAGTAAGTCAAGCTGTCAGACATGTTGTGAGGGAAAACAGTCAAGGCTGCCATTTTCTACAGGTTCACGAGCAACGGAAATACTACAGATTATTCATTCAGATGTTTGCGGCCCCATGGAGTGCAAGTCAATAGGAGGAGCTAGATATTTTCTGCTGTTCATTGACGATTACAGCAGAATGACCTATATCTACTTCCTAAAAGCGAAAAGTGAAGTGCCAAGCTATTTCAAAGAGTTTAAGTCAATGGTGGAAAACTTTCAGGAGAAGAAAATCAAAATATTAAGATCGGACAACGGCTCGGAATACACTAGTAATGATTTTGAGAACTTCTTAAAGAAAGAAGGCATCATCCATCAGAAAACAAATCCGTACACACCAGAACAAAACGGATTAAGTGAAAGAACGAACAGAACGACAGTGGAGAGAGCAAGATGCTTACTTTTCGAAGCTAATCTAGAGAAGAAGTTCTGGGCAGAAGCCGCCAATACTGCGGTTTACTTAAAAAACAGGACAATAGCTTCAGGTATTGAAAAGACTCCATATGAAGCATGGACTGGTAAAAAACCAAATTTGCAACATATTCGCATTTTTGGGAGTCCTGTGATGGCACATGTACCAAAAGAGAAAAGAGCTAAATGGGACAGAAAGTCCAAGAAACATATACTGGTTGGTTTCTGTGACAATATCAAAGGTTACAGAATTTATGATCCAGTACACAACCGGATTACTACTAGCAGGGATGTAGTGATATTTGAGAAGAAGAAAGAAGAGACGATCACTGTTTCAATAGAGAACCCAGATTCAGTGGGGGAATCAGTGGAGGAATCTGAGGTAAAATTAGAATCTCTTGATGAGCCAAGTTCAAGTGATTCAGAGTACTTGGATGGTGAAGAAGATAATTTGCAGGAAGAAGAAAGCAGGAACTTGCAGAAAGAGGAAAGAAGGGACAAGCAGGAAGCAGAAGCCAGGTATTTAACAACAAAAGAAGAAGGCTCGCTCGAAGAGGCTGAAGGTATGCCACAAGAACCTCTGACAAGCTCTGTAGAAAAAGAAAAGAGATTACGGAAGAAACCTTCTAGATACGGCTTCGTCAACATGTGTGCTACGTCTATAGGAGAAGATGGAATGACATACGCAGAGGCTATCAGCGGTCCTGAAAAACAAATGTGGTTGCAGGCGATGGCAGAAGAGCTGCAATCATTCGAGGACAATCAAGTGTGGGAGATTGTCGATGCTCCAGAAAATGCAAGTGTAGTGCAATGTAAATGGGTGCTAAGAAAGAAATTCGATTGTGATAATCAAGTGAGATATCGGGCCAGACTTGTCGCTAAAGGTTTTACACAAAAGGCTGGTGTAGACTATCAGGAAACCTTTTCCCCAGTAATTAGACATTCAACCTTGCGTTTATTGTTCGCGTTAAGTGTACAGTTAGATATGGACATAACTCACCTAGACGTCACAACAGCGTTTCTAAATGGTTACTTAAAGGAAAGCATTTTTATGCATTTGCCAGAAGGTTTTCCCACTAAAGATTCAGGTAAAGTGCTAAAATTAAACAAGGCTGTTTATGGTTTAAAACAGTCGTCTCTGGCTTGGTATCAAAGAGTAGAGGAAACATTGTACAGCTTAGGGTTCAGTAAGAGTAAATTAGAACCTTGTGTCTTTACTAAAAATCATGTTAACAATAACAGAACTATTGTTGGAATATACGTTGATGATTTCATTATATTTTCAAATGAAAAGTCAGAAACTGAGTTTTTGATAAAGTCTTTGAGTCAAAAGTTTAAAATTAAGAATTTGGGCCAAGTTAAACAATATTTGGGCATGAGTATCAACATTAACAAAAGTTCAAATGTAATTACAGTAGATCAGGAACAATATATTGAAAAATTACTAGAGAAATTTGATATGTCTGATTGTAATACAGCTGCTACTCCTATAGAGTGTAAATTAAATGTTAGAAAGGGTGATACATGTGATGATAAATTACCGTACCAAAAATTAATTGGTAGCTTGAACTTCTTGGCCGTTCTGACACGCCCAGACATAGCATATTCAGTTAGTTACCTCAGTCAGTTCAATAATTGTTACACATATACTCATTGGAATTATGCTAAAAGAATCTTAAAATATTTGTTGAAAACAAAAAACTATTGTTTAAGATATTCTAAAGAAAATGCAGAACTGGTCGGATATGTAGATGCAGATTGGGCTAGTGATGCTCTTGATAGACGCTCATACACTGGTTTTTGTTTTGTGAAATCCGGGTCCATTATTTCATGGGAAAGTAAGAAACAAAGAACAGTAGCGTTAAGTAGTTGTGAAGCTGAGTATATGGCTATGTCAGAAGCATGTAGAGAATCAATTTATTTACAAAATTTAGAGCGTGAACTAACAGGTCATTGTGATAAAATTGTATTGTATAATGATAATCAGAGCGCATTGAGGATGGCCAACAATCATCAGTCTCATAAGCGCTCAAAACACATTGATGTGAGATATAATTTCATCAGAGAAGTAATCAATAATGATATTATTGAAACTAAATATTTGCCATCCGCTAGCATGCCCGCTGATTTGCTAACAAAGGGTTTGCCAGAAATAAAACACTATAAGTTCATGCAAACACTTGGTGTTGTTCATAAATGAATTTATTGTGAGTTATGAGGATCTCTAGTAGATAAATAGTTTATTTTTAATTTTGATATAGTGGGGGTGTTGGAAATTACATCAAAATAGTGTTTAAATAAGGTTCCCAACGCCATCTATCCACAGCTATGTGAAACTTACCTGTAACTGTCATAATGTGTGAGGTTATTTTTCAAATACATCAGTCGTTCGTTAACTGCCAACTTACGTGTTTTATTAGAAGATTGACCTCCTGTAGGTGCGCAAACGTTTATAGCGCTATTCAAACTGTCCATAGAATCTATTTAGTTTCCCACAGTGTTTCTCTCAAATGTACAGCTGAAAATTACTGTTAGCTTTTGTTTTCCATCTTCTTCGCCGCGGGCCTCGGGCCTTTTCATGACAGTTTATTTGTGTGTTTATCTTTTGATAGATAGATGCGTTTAAATATTTTGTTTTCATTTATTTACTTTTTGATAACGTTTTTACCTGAACGACCTTTTAAAACCTTACGATATCTTCGTCTTCTTAGTCGATCCCTCATGACTGAGGTTAGTGACAGCATGCTATATCCCTCCATGCAGTTTGATTCCTCGGCAAGTGGACTGCATGGAAAAGACTGCATTTTGCAGCCCTCTTAATTCATCAGTTGAGCGCACTGCAATCGTTCCTCTAGCGCGTTTGCCTTCCACAGAACTAAGAATTATTTGTTAATCTAGATCATGCCTAGATGTACGCATGATAGGTCCAAAGAAACAAAAGAGTCCTGGCAGATGACCGAGAGTCGTCTGGTGATGTCGAGTTCCTAGAGGATCTTAGAAGATGGAGTTATTAGTTCTCAAGGCTATCCACGGAATCCTCAATAGTCCTTTCAAGTATCTATAGACGATTTTTCGGTATACTTTCGCAAAACAAGAAGCTGATGACTCAGTGACGACTTAGGAAATGCACTTTTTTAATTAGTTTGTCAAAATGAATTGTACATCGTTCGTCCTGACATTTAAAAAAAAAACCTTATGTTTATCACGTAACCAAGCCCCGACATAAAACCGACGTAAACATTAAATCAAATCATACCTTAGAACTGTTACAAATGCGAGCACTCCGTCATGGCGTTCGTAAATTGAATATCGCGATGACAAATATCCTTATTAACGAACGCACCCGATTTGTTAGGTTTTGCTCTGAACGCACCTTTATTTATGCTGGCGTTTGTCGAATGTCTCATTTTGAAATTCGATTTTCTTAAGGCCTACACCACACTGGTGCGGCCTACGTTGGCGGTCCATAGTAAATTTGAGAGCTAATGACAAGTTTACTATTGTTCGCCGTGGCCAGGCCGCGCGAGTCTGTGTGTGTGAGGCCTAATGGATGAGCTCATAGGTTTTTTTTTTTTTAAATAAACCACTAGTGCAGGCATACATATGTATTTGTAAAAATGTAGGTGAGGGTGGTTAAGCACCAGCATTGAAAAAAAAACTCTTTTTACATCTTATACGAGTATAGTACCTATTAAATAAAGCCTCCACCACCGCAGGCCGCGCCAGTCTGTGAACTTATGAGTATTCCTACGTTGACTTATATATTTGCGGAAATTTCGGTTCAATTTTCTTTCGAGCAAACTTTATGTAATCGTGCATCATTCACTAGTTCTCCGAAATCCGGAAATAAAATGACGTAGGTACTAACATTTTTATAACAATTATTATTTCTAAATCGAATTATCTTTGCGTTTCCCATAAAACTTTCTTTCTTTCCCCGTGAGTTGATCAAAACATCGAAAACGACTACTAAACACATGGAAGGCAATTCACCACGGCAACAGATGTCTGCCGAGATCCGTCTGTCCGTCACGCTTTTTGCTCCTTCCTCTTTGTTTCAGTTTTTGTTTAAGGGGAAAAAATACGTTTTTACTTGAATGTTTGTAAACGTAGGCGGTAAGCAACTGAGTTTGAGTAATTAATTTCGTTGACTTGCGACTGATGAGAGGCAGTTTTAGTATACATTTGAATGTAGACAGATTGATACTCTAGACGTCTCAATATAAAGGGAAGTTATTAGCGCTAGGATTTGAGTATTAGAGTAATATCATCGAAACTTTCATCGTCAGACTATTAACAATGCATAGATAGGATAGACTGTGAAGCAGTTGCGAGACGTCCATGTAACTCGATTCTCACTGGTTTGTCTATGGTGAGACACTTTGTCCTTCTCTTGAAGGAAAAAGAAATAAGCTAAATTAGCTTCGGCTTTCTTATGCATGTCATGCATGTGTGACGCCACACCACTGCTGCATAGTTCCCTTTTTCAAAAACTGCCAGCACATATCAACTATGATTAATTGGTAGGTACTTTGTGTGATTAGCCCTTCACATGCCTTATTATATCTAAGTTAAGCTCAAGCTAGTATTCTGAAAGCTTACAGAAAGTGTAAATTTTGCCTGAGTTTCCGAAAGCCTATCTCTAACCTTAACGCTGGAATGCGCCATTGAGTTTACATTTTATATTTAATGGATTTCCTTACGTCTAACACTATTTTCAAATGTGAAATTTTATTATCTAGCATGTAAAGTGTAATGTGATAAAGAATGGCAGATTTCTGCGTAGTTATAAAGTATAGAACTTTGTGTATAACTGAAAAGGAAACCTGATTAAAACGGCATAAAGAAAGCGCCATACCTAATCATGTGACCAAGAAAAAAGTTTGTGGTAACCGATACTCTCAACATTTAACACCCAACAAACCAAAGACAAATATTGTTCGTCCAATAATGTCAAGTATGTTAAGTGGATTCATAAACAACTTTTTTCTTTTTTTGCCACCATCCGTCAAGTCTCGCCAGATCGCGCGTGTCAAATGCTTCTGCCACCACATGTGGGTATAGAAAAACCACAGTAATGTCGGTTATGTACCAAGCAATAATGAACTTTTCCCCATACGTATTAAGGGTGATGTTGAGTGCAGTTTATTTGTGGTTTTGCTATAACTGTAAATGTTTTTTTGGTGTAATCCGGTGTTAACTGCTGAATACCGGTTCAACGCGTTTGAACATGCCGCGTATCGAGGTGGGAATCGATTTTGCATAGGTATTTAGTTGTCGTTGACAAATTTAGACTCCTTTTTGCGCTGCCGGTGCGGTGCCGCTTACGAGGACCATCTGTAACGGTTCATAATATATGTACAGTTACTAAATGATAGAGACATGTGTACGTAACATACTGAATACTTGTTCAACAAACGTACTCGTTGGTGGTACTTACTAGTTGATGCCGTAATGCTGTTAGTCTTCTAATAGGTAGATGTCGCCACATGCCTTTCTAAGGCGTTGTAAAACTGAACAGATTGAAGAATTTGGTGACCGAGACGGTAGGATTTGGTCAGATTGTTCCGATAGCTCAGTTGGTTAGTAGCGACGGGCCATGTATGCCTGTGGTCGCCGGTTCAAATCCGGCTCGGAGGATAATTAAAAAAATATATCTTTTAATTTGAAATTTATACATTTTGTTAGCAGACGTTACCTATTGCTGGATACAAACTTAATTAAGCATATCTTCTTTCTTTCTTTCTTTCTTAAGTACATATATCCTGTACTATTTGAGGTTACGCATCAAATTTTACCGTAGTCCGGTACGGTGTTCTCGGTTCCTTACCCGTAAACATAACTAATCTAATCTTACGTCACGAACGTAAACAGAAGACGAAAATAAAACTATTACTTCCAAACGAAGCAGGAAGATGTCAAAATAGCACGACGCCGTCATCCGACCGCGAAGCGACAAAAAGTCTAAGACATTTTAATAAGTTCATATATCGTAATTTCCCCGGCGTGACGGCCCTGTCGGCGAGCGGCGATCCCTTATTGGCTCATATTTTAATTTGACGGCTTGCGAGGTTGCTGACAGGCTAGGGTTGTCAATTTTAGAAAATATGCTGCTCTTTTTTTCTGTAACGCAGTAATAATAACATGTGACATTGACCTATGCACACACCATACAGAAAATCGCAGCATTAATAACACTACTTGTAATATAGTTAAGAGGCATTGTTTTATTGGAAGGTCGCCAGAACACTCGAAGATGCACTGTGTGGAGACTTGAGAGTGAGGGACCCGAGTTAGTATTTAGCATACGAGACAATAAATGGGCTTGCGACTCATTTGAAGTCGCAAGCGTTCATAGGCAACATTGTCTGCTCACCATCAGGAGCCGTAGCATGGTTGGCCTTGTCACGCGATAGGTGATAGGATAGAGCGTGCGTCACTGGCTGACACCGTTCGATAGAACGAGACGACGCTCTTATCTTGTCACTTGTCGCGTGATAGGGCCAACCATGCTACGGCTCCAGGCACATTATATACCTAGGTAACTTTCTTAGTGTTGGCCCCACGGAAAACTAATGCGATCACTTGGTGTCCGTTCTCCAAGATCTTTCAACTCAACTATGGGTTCTTATCTGTCTTTTACAAATGAAATATCTAGATCCTGAACTCAATTCACTCAACCTATAATATACTAATCTATGTTTCTATATACATACAATTTGGCGTTAAACTCAGGCTAAGTCCTCATTCTGGTTTGTTCAAATAGGCCCGAAGGAAAAAAATGCTTCAAAACTCCTCCTTCTAAACTTTATTAAATGACTTAATAATTGACTTCAAAGGAGTTGAAAGCATTAAGTAATAGCCATGCAACTTCGGTAGGTACTTTATTTAAAAGCGATCAATCAAAGACGGGAATTTAATGTCATTTGTCATTTCCCTTCCAAATTCCGTACAGGGTAACCAAACCACCTGTTCCGTCCGCAGCACAATGGTAGTGTAAAAAGTAGTAATAAAAATATATTAACAGTTAATGAATGCATAACGATTATTTTTACGTCGTAGTGTCATCAGCGTAGTTACTTTTTACAAATTACCTTATTAGTCAAAGAATATTCAGCGCCCGCACGAATTTGCATTTTTAATATGGTGCGCAAACATTCATCAAGTTTAATTAGATAGTTGTTACCAACTATGAGTAAAGTGGCAAATTGCTGTCGTTTTAATTATGGTAAGATGTCTTGTTCATTAACTCTACATTCCATTATATGTAACTTAAGTTGATTCAAATCTTTCGAGTGATTTTAAGGTCAACAAAGACAACATTAAAAATTTCAACTTTGTAGCATTGATTCCTAGTGCCGTACCTAATACATACATATAATTGACCGCTTAAAAAAGCCATGTAAGGGTAAGGGTTATTTTTTACCTTTTTGGTACGGAACCCTAAAAATGATTGGGACTCCCTCTAAATACAACGTATTTTTGTATTATTGTTGTGTTAAATGTTGAAAGCCTTGTAAGATTACCTTAAAAAAATAAAATACGGTTAACAAAAGTTTTTATTTAGATCTTAAATTGCACACGAAATCTAGAGATTTACCGGTTTGAATCACCGCAAAAACACAATTACTTGACGTTCACCCAAACGAGCATTTCTTAAAACACTCTACAATGTACAGTAGTTGTAAAGCCTCTCACAGACTGGCGCGGGCTGCGGTGGCGGTCAATAGTTCACATTAGCCATCAAGTTTACTAGTGACCACCACCACAGGCCGCGCCATTGTCATTCAGGCCTTAGATAAGTGCACTTAACGGTATGAAACAACTATAACGAAAAGAAAAAGATCCAAGGTAGCTCATGACACATGATTAATGATCGATAAAAACAGCAACGCGTTATTATGTCACTACCGAGTCGGGTGCTGATTAATGTGTCGTGTGTGCATGCTTTAATTCTCTATGGCTCTATGGCCGTTAGTTGTCTATGCTCTGTCGAGGGTGAATAACTGACTTTAATCGCTGGCAGCTAGTAGGCCGTTGAATATGATTGACTACTAGTTTTACACCTCTGTCCTCCTAGTACAGTCAGCAGCAGAAGTTGCTAAGCGGTCCTAGATCTCAAAATGATCTACACACGAATTCTAATGTCAAGGGAATAAGGATCTGTATAGGTAATTTTCAGCGTGTTATTTTGCTTAGCTACTTCTGATGCTGACTGTACTGATCGATTTACAGATGTCTGCTTGCCATCAGATACGAGTAGACCGTATGCTTGTTTGTTTGTCACCGTTGTGGTATTAAAAACACAGGACTTATTTGAAAAATAAGTTAGTCTTTAATTATCAAAATGGCAGGAGCGTTGACATGTACCGTCATATCATACGTACCCGATGCGGGAAGCTTAAAACCTGCATCACACTGGCGCGGCCTGCGGTGGCGGTCAATAGTAAATTTGACAGCTAATGACAAGTTTACTATTGACCGCCACGGCCAGGCCGCGCCAGTCTGTGAGAGGCTTAAGACGGCGACTGAGAAGCGATACAGGCGCGATGAAGTTTTGATTTATTAATTTAAGTGTTCTTATCCTGGGTCAATTTGAGAGTGACGTTTTTAGGGTTCCGTACCAAAAATGGCAAAAACGGAAACCGAAGTTACCTACGTCATGTTCGTCTGTCCGTATGAGGCATTTTACTCGAAAACTATAAGGTGTATTTGAATAAAATTTTGAGCATAGGTGTATTTTGTTAGCCACTAAATAGTTTTGTAATTAAATGACAAAAAAAAATTAGGGTTGCACTCCATACATAAAACTGCAAATCAATTTTTTTTTCATTTTCAGCCTACGCAATCCTTTTGATTAAATGAATAGAGTCGGAGTTAATCGCCCCGAAAGTCACTAGAATTGTGTCCCACACCTAATTTTTAAACAACGTATTTTAAAAATATGAAAAAAATCATGGACGATAGGACTTTTTAAATTCTTTCACCGAAAATTATTTTGAACAAGATCGGTTCAAAGGTTTTCGATATATTGCTGAAAAATTGCCTTCCCTATAGAAAAGGACGTAAGTGCCGTAAGATTTCTGTGACGATACGACCTTTTTAATAGGCACGGAACCCTTCGTTTTGCGTGGTCCGACACACACTTGGCCGGTTTTTATATCATACGGTCTGCTTGGCGGTGACCTAGCGTATGCACGCTTGTGACTCCAGAGGAATAAGTTGTCGACCCTTTATTGATTTGAGGATTCGCTGTGTCGATAGCTAGAGACAAGTGCAGATCCCTCACTACCAACACAACGCAGCATCGGAAGCTCTGAGGACTTTACTCGCCAACAGGAACACCCCATATCACATCTGGTGAGCCAGTAATATTGTGTTAATCAATAAGAAAATCTCGGCAATGCGTTTATGGACTCCTCTAGAATCCCAAGCGTCCATAGGTTACGGGTATTAATTTACCACCGGGCAAGCTGCATTAGGTTGGCATTGGCATCTTAGTGATATATAAAAAAACCGGACAAGTGCGAGTTCAACTTGCGTGGTGAGGGTTCCGTAAATTCCGTAAATTTAGATTATATCTAAATTTCATAAGTGTTTTTGAATACTTAAACTTCTTATAGGTTTTCCTGTAATCTTTAGGCAAGGAACTATTTGCCATATTTTTTTCAGAAATTTAATCCTAGTAGTTTCGGAGATAAGGGGGGGGAATGGTCAATCTTCGTCTTTTTTCCTAAATTACTTCAAATCTGTGTTTGCTAAAATTATTAAAAAATATATATATCTGACATGCTTACAACAACCCCTTTCATTTGATATGTCACACAATACAGTTTGCGAAACTTTTTTTTTTAATTTTCCAATTTACCCCCCAAAAGTGGCCCCCTTGTTCAGAATTCATTAATTTACTTTACGCGTCCATCTTTGGGTCACCAATTTACATATGTGTACCAAATTTCAACTCAATCGGTCCAGTAGTTTCGGAGCAAATCGGCAGTGACAGACGGACAGACAGACAACCGAGTGATCCTATAAGGGTTCCGTTTTTTCCTTTTGAGGTATCGGAACCCTAAAAAGTATCGCTTCAAAACACCGTGTGTGAATGCCGTATTTAATATGAACTGATACCTTTACGATGATCATAACGTATCATTAATTAACATCATTCTGACATTTTGCCCATGATCCGATTCATTTGCGAGTTTTGAATTGCCACTGACCCAAAGGCAATGGTCGTCGAAGTTTCAAGTTTCAACGAGTTTTATTAAAGGATTTTTTGGCTTTCATTGTGTGGCTTTGTTTTTGGCTTGTTATAAATTATAAAACTTTTTCTTTAATACCTACGCAGTCGCAATGTAACTCTAAACAAAGATGTTTTTGGTCTAGTGTGGCTTAGTTTGGCTGGTGGTGAAACGCGTTATTCCACGCGCGGTGAGCTCACGTGTAAGAGAGCGCGGAGCACATTGAAACTTGAATGCGATGTGAATTGGTGAACCGAATTTGATCCCCTTTCTAGGATATAGGTTATGGGATATACATAGAATAATAATAATTCATCTTAACTAGGTCAGCATTTTCGATATTCAAAGTTAACTCTCCCTGCTACGCGCGCACTCGAAACTTTGGACTAACTACATAGTATGAAACTATGAACTACCTAATGGAGTGTCTAACTTTCGAAAAGCTGGTTCAACTTTGAGACTATTAAACGGTATATTTTGTAGTTTGTACGGTACCTGTATGATGGCTACTGTCTCAGAGAAATTATAAAAATAAACTTGATGCTTGGGTTGTTCAAATTACATCTTGATTATGATTTTACGTAATATAAATTACTTTAAAAACATTGTTTTCACCGACTTCAGTTCAGTACTTCGCCTTATTTGAAGAGTTGAGATCCAGACCTGGTGACCAGACCAGTGTTGCCTGTTTCATCATCATCCTCCTAGAGTTATTCCCGCTTGTGCCCTAAAGGAGCTTTGTCAGGTTCCAAGATTTTCAATTCAATTCAATTCAAATTTTTATTTCAGATATAAAATCCATATTTTGTTAGTGAGACTCAAGACTAATATTATTGTTAATCTTTTCGACGGCAACGACACATATATCCGCACCGCAGGTTCAACGCCAACGACTGATATATGCGTCAAGGATCCCAACGCGATAGCAACCTTCTTGCATTGACATAAGGTTTAACTCCGAAGTAAATGTCTTGTTGATTTGGCGTGTGGTTGACAAATTTTCTCTTTGACATAGCGTTGAAAAGGTTAATAAAGGTAACTTATATCCCATATGTTAAAAAGCTCTTTGACAGCGCCTAATCCAATGAAAATTGGATCATATCTGCTCGCAATCACCCCCAGAAACGCTGTTGTAACTGCCCCTATAACTCGACACATCAAATCATCATCGAGATGTTTTTTTTTCGAATAATGGCGTAAAAGTCGTCCGCATGGCATAGGCACTAGTTTTACGAAAGCGACTGCCATCTGACTTTCCAACCCAGGAAAAACTATACCTTATTGGAATTAGACCGGTTTCCTCACGATGTTTTCCTTCACCGAAGCGCCACGGTTAAATATCAAATGATATTTCGTACATAAGTCTTTGAAAAAAGCCAGTGGTAGGACCAGGGGTTCGAACCCACGATCTCCAGCTTGACTATAGTGGTTCTGCATAATCTGCCTGTTTAGAATCTGATTTTCATCTATCAAAATTAAACTAGCAAAGTACTTATTTTTTTATATAGATTTTACCATTAGAAATACAAATACTGCAGGTCTAAAGTTAATAACAAGTATTTTTGTAAACATTTTCGTATATGACCGTTTGTTTCAATATAACACTATTTTGTTATAAAAACATATCTGTATGTTACGTGACCGAAAACGCCGACCGCCATTTTGTCCTCTGTGAGTGACGTCAGAAAAGCAATTACAGAAAGCTTAGACGGACATGCACATTTGACGTTTCTTATGTTTCTGCACATAGTATCTTTTTTCTTAGTAGTCTATGGTCTGTTTTTTGGTGTTGGAGTTATGACGTCACGATAATGACAGCTGCCTTTTTGGCGCGAATATTTAACGTTCAAATTTCAACCATTATTTATGTGCATAAAGCGATATTATTTTGAGGAAATAAAATACCAGTTGACTATCGAATCCATACGAACATTTAAAAATATATTTAAAAAATCGTAGAATAGCCTTAGCTTCGTTCAAGGGGCCACTGGACTAATCCAAAGCAGCTAAGCGTCCAGTTTTCTAAAACAGCGTTTGATTCTCACGTTAAATCCAGTTAAATGAGGAAAGCAATCACTTGAATTGAAGTGACCGTCTGAATGAGCCACGTCGGTCGTGTTTCATGTTTTAATACCGCCGGCTGACTTTGAACTGTCCCAAATACTATAACTCTCGGGAGTTACGAGGCGAGGGATAAGAGAGGCTTTACCGCACTAGTGGGGTAAACAGTATTTTGACTGCGAGAAAACCGTCAATAATGGGGACCGGCTGGTCGTTTGCTTAAGCTTTGTATGTACGTTAGGTAGATCTTAACTTCATTGTATGTATGTGAGAATGACAGTTGAGTTATCCTAATCGTTCGAAAAGTTACTTAATTACGTCTCAGATGTTTCTTTTCATTCATAAAAAAAATGAAAAGAAATATCTAGAGTAACAAAACCATGTTTAAAAATTGCGGAATACTTTTTCATCATACTTGCTTATAAAGTATTTTTAAAAGTGTCCCAGCCCCAGCATACTGACCAAAGCTTCAATAGCTTAATTAAACTTATAACTGCCGTCTTGAACATGCAATGTTACCTGCATTATTAGGTATTCATATGATAATTACCCTCAAAAAATCCTTCATATTAACCGTTTTTTTGATAAATTAAAAATAAATGAGTTTAAGCCTCTTTTGCGCCGCGTAGAGCAAAAAAAAACTGCGAAAAAAATGAACAAAGAGCATCTAAAAATGTGTTTACCTACTGTGATAAACATAATAAAAAAGGGTTAAGATTAAATTGATAATGTTTGAATATGTGATATTAGCTCAGAAATAGATAACCAGATGAGAGACCCGGTTTTATATAACCGGGTATTTTATGGTTCTTTTCTTATAAACAAGACGAAAACTGTTGTGTGTCATAATCCTTTAATCTGATTGTGCTAAAATCTAGACCTGGATTTCATGGAGTCGAAGTACTTACTGTTAACCATTCTTTTACTGTGCGATACAAACATGGCCGTCCCCGGACTGCGAGGTTTTACGGCAAATTGTCCCGTATACACGCCCAGACTAATTCGTCGATTGTCCTATAAAATGTCCTTTCTAGGGGACAGCGAGCGGTGGTCCTTCTTAATTTATGTTGTGACGTACGTGGGACCTTAAGGTGGGGGTGAGTGTGACTTAATCATAAACCTCATGAAATTTCGGTACTACTTAATAGTTGATACCGATGCTGATTTCGTGACGTCACTGAACTCTGTTATCGCTTAACTATGAGGTGCAAAAAAAATTGTCTATGTTATGTTATGACATGACTAGGTGTAGCTGATTGAACTTAGGAATTGTTACCTCTCTTCCAGCCAAGACTTACGTACTAGAATAAGTGCACGCAGCTAATTTCACACTAATATCATATCAATACGTCGAGTCAAATAGACCTCTAGGTACCCTATGTAGGTCAGATTCATACTTTGCTACGTGGCTTAACATACGTCAAAATGCACAGTGGTCTCATCGAATCACCACAATGGACAAAATTCGAGCACAATTTTTATAAAACATTTTTTAGGCCTCACCCGATTCCTTCTCATTTTAAATCGCAATCACCGAACCGTTGGCGCGGAATGCGCCGTAACGATCTCGCCAGCAACTTTAAGACGTCGTTCCCGTCAAAACTGCACTTTACTTATCTAAAAACGGGACGTTATTACAAACTGCTTGTACGTATCGCAATAAATTTGTAATTTTAATCGTTATTATCAAAACAAGAACGGGTGAACAATAAAATAGTGTGTTTATCGTCGGTTTTGCGTTGGTTTCTCGTAAAAATGCGCGACGTATGGCGCGGGCGGCGAAATGTAAAGATGCAATAATGTATGCCGTTCTCTTGCCTTTACTGCGTTTTTCTTTTGAACGACAAAGAGATGATGATTTCTATGAGGGAAAAAACACAGTAAACATGTAAAGCGCATACACTGTTACTCTCTTTTTCGTAACACAACTCGACTTGATATAGTGCGTAGTTTACAAGAAAAGACACGTTACTGAGATCCTTGCAAAAACAACCTTCTTACTCCAAGCATTTTGTGCTCGTCTGTGAACGCGTTCCTCTTTTTAGGGTTCCGAAATGTTCCGATACCTCAAAAGGAAAAAACGGAACCTTTATAGGATCACTCGGTTGTCTGTCTGTCCGTCTGTCACAGCCGATTTGCTCCGAAACTACTCGATTGATTGAGTTGAAATTAGGTACACATATGTAAATTGGTGACTCAAAGATGGACGCGTAAAGTAAATTAGTAAATTCTGAACAAGGGGGCCACTTTTGGGGGGTAAACTGGAAAATTAAAAAAAAAAAGTTTCGCAAACTGTATTGTTTGACATATCAAATGAAAGGGGTTGTTGTAAGCATGTCAAATATATTTTTCTTATAATTTTAGCAAAAACAGATTTGAAGTAATTTAGGAAAAAAGACGAAAATTGACCATTGCCCCCCCCTTATCTCCGAAACTACTAGGATTAAAATTCTGAATAAAATATATAAAATAGTTCATTGCCTAAAGATTACATGAAAACCTATAAGAAATTAGAGTGTTCAAAAACATTTATGAAATTTAGATTATATACGGAACGTTTTTTTGTTATAACCTTGCGTATTCGGGGTCAAAGTGGCTGGTTAGAAATTGGTTCAATAAGTGTTGAATAGCAGCAAGTACGTATTGCGCATAAGATCCATCAAATGCCGCCATCTCGTTCCGCCCCATCGAGTCGGAAACCGAACTGGCTATCGTAGATTTTTTGTGAAATTACTCGTCTATCACTTTTGTTTGCTTTTTTTGAGACAGTGTTAGTAAAAAGTAATCTTGGAGGAGTAAATAAAACCGTGAAAAGTTAATTTTTATGGATTAATACCATGGGTCATAGCGACTATAAATGTTATATATGAATATATATAATACCTTCTCTTATTCATATTTAATTCAACTATTTTTGCTATATTAATCCACTTACATTTATTAATTCTGATACCTACACGACTGCAGCAATAAAAAAATACTATCCCGAAAATTATATTTCGATAAAAAGAACAGTTTCAAACAAAGGTACCAACAAAACTCGTAATTCAAAACTCAGTTTTTGCCCCAACAATACCATGTGAGGTTCATTTATCACGGAACATGTTCAAGACAGAAGCACCTTACGTTTCGCTGGACCAGACAGGTGCGGTCCCACAAAGGCTCGCGACGAAAGCCATAAAACTATTAATTATGACAGAAAGCCGTGTCATACAAAGAGTATTATGCGAAAATTATGAAAAAAACTCAAGAGCGGCGCCACATATCTTTTTGTCTACTTAGACGTCCCGCGGCACTGTGCGGGGGACTAAAGGCGGCGCACACTGGGACAAAGGAACACCCCGCACGGACAAAAAATTACATCATTTATTTTATTGGTTCGGGTGAGAATGTGGCACATTAATATTGCGTAGGGCTTAATGTTCGATCGCCCTAGGGCAGTCGTCAGTCATTTGCCGGCTTAGAAACGTTACCTGTGCAATATGTTCTCGTGATGTATGAGGCCAGATTGTCGTTACTGCGATAGTGTTCTTGATTACATCCAGAAAGTAATTATGCTGCGGTAGTAAATTATAATTATCTATGTAATACGATGCTAGTGTATACTTTGTACCTATTTATCTAAGCACATGTAATCATAATGCAGGTGTGTTCACATGTTTAGTTACATAGGTATCTTTAATAGCTTGCATGTAGTTAATAGTTATGTCATCTTGTAAGAAAAATCTATAAATATAGTTTTGATAGTTTATTTAAGGCTACACCTTTACCCTTTAATACCAGGAGCAAATCGTGTCGATATTATTGTCTGCGTCGAACTCGTACCAAGTAGGTACCACGTATCATCGATCATAGCGGCCCTCCACTCCTGTCATTTATCATTTCAGAGTTGGTACTTTCTAGCTGGAGTAATAGCAAATTAATAACATATTTGTGGTCATCTTAGCTGCACAAGTTTAGCGTGAATCCGTTGCTAAGTTTATATTCCTATATAATTCGTTAAATTAAGTGCTTTGAAAATTCTGCTCAGTTTAGATTACGATTTTAAAATCGCTTCAAATTGCAACGTATCATAATTGCAAATGAATCTCGAATCTCAGCAAAGTCATGTTAGATTCACGGTTCGGTAACTAGCTAGTATATTAGCAAAGTATTCATAGCAACAAATCTCTTGTCATATCTCATAATTGCTATTTCACTTACCAACAAATCTGTCTAAATAAATTAAAATTAAATTCGCATAATCATAATTGACTCAAACATAGCACCTGTCAAAATACAGCCTAAGAACCACAGTGCGTGGAATTTTGAACATTTAAATTGTGTTCAATTTTTTTTTTAAGTTCGTTGACCGTTCGACGTTTTAGCACATTTAACGGCCGGGATAGGCACGTAGCGTTTACGCTTTATAGAACTAGTGACGTGACAATATCGGCGTTGATACGCTCGAGTTACTTCGCATCGATTTTTATTTATTTTTATGACCGTTTATTTTTGTAACCCAGAGTGTTGGAACGAAAAGTGTGAGATTTGGTTGGAATATTAAATTGAATAAGTACCTACTTTCGTTCGAAGGTTAGTTTTTGTTGAAATATTCGCTTTGCTTTCACTCAAGCTCTTCTCTACCATTGTCTTTCTTTACCGTTCTAGATCTAATTTAGTCCAGAAAAATACCTATTTGTCTTGGATACCTACTCGTCTTTGCTGACTTAAGTCCTGTCCTTGGCCCTAATTTCGATACGCATTTATGATAAAATAATGTTACGAGAATCCTCTTGGTGTATGCACTCTCAGTAACTCGGTAAGCACATAGCACTGCGCTCTGAGTAAGCGCATAGTGAGCGAGACGCACAGATATTGTGACTGCGTTGGACTGCAATTGACAACATTTCAAAATATGTAATGATGACATATGGCACTGAAACTTGGTCGCTTACTATGGGCCTCATAAGAAGGCTCAAAGTCACCCAAAGGGCAACGGAGAGGGCTATGTTAGGAGTTTCTCTGCGTGATCGCATCAGAAATGAGGCTATCCGCAGCAGAACCAAGGTAACCGATATAGCCCTCCGAATTGCTAAACTTAAGTGGCAGTGGGCGGGGCACATTGCACGTAGAAACGATGGCCGTTGGGGCGGAAAGGTTCTCGAGTGGCGACCACGTACCGGAAGGCGCGGCGTGGGTAGGCCCCTCACAAGGTGGACTGATGACCTGGTAAAGGTCGCGGGCGTCCGCTGGATGCGGGTGGCGCAGGACCGGTCAATTTGGAACTCTCTGGGGGAGGCCGTCCAGCAGTGGACGTCTTTCGGCTGATATGATGATGAATGATGCCTAAATCTAAAACGTCGTTTTCAGTTTTTTTTTCACTCGTTTTTAAGAAAATCGCGAAATTGTATAAACGTGTTTTAAACCGTGTGTGATGTCAAGTCAAGTCAATACTACGTCTGTCATATGAAAGATGTGCAAGCTGCCATACAGAGCCGTAATATTGACGTCATAATTTACTTACGACCTTCTGGAATTCGCTACTTTTCAATTTGATATTTCTGAATGAAAATTACAATTTAGGGAGAAATAAAAAAACATTTTCTAGTGAACTAAATCATAAAATGGCCCATTTGAAATAATGAAATGTTGTCAATTGTAGTTGCGAAATAGAGCCCATAGACTTTACTACGCCTTGAAAAGTATGTCATATCATATTCGTATTATCAAGAGACTGTTAATAGACATAGACATGACATTTTTTTTTGTTTAAAAGGGTATCCTTCTTTTGTGATCCCATGGTCATCAAGTCAGGATCTGATGATGGGATCCCAGTGAAATCGAGGGAACTCTTCAAATTTTATAGGCACACTTGAAGCAATTTAGAGTCGGTTAAAACTTTGTTTTTAAAGTGCGTTATTATTTATCTTGAGAACTCATTTTAGTATCCACGACAGTAAATCCTAGGTATCGTTACGTCTAAGTAAATTGTAGCTTCTCCGAACTCTGAGAAAGTACCGCCCCCGGCCCCCTCGCCACGCTCGGGCGACGAGGCCGATTCCGCGTCGTGACGTCACAGCGACCTCAGACCTCACTTCCTCCTGCTATTCCGCATATTCGCTGTTGCCGACTATTTTCGTCTTTCTATGGTTTTTGTGCATTTCCGCACAATGAGAGAATGCTCTATGGCATTGAGTCCGCCTAGTACTAAGTATAAGTAAGTTATTTTAATAATAATAAGCTAACGTAATCCGCACGTGAAATATTGTATGCGATTGGGATGTGAAAGCTATGAACTAAGTTGAGGATTAGTTTGATTTCAATGTGTTTCACTTTTTCTTTCGCGCGTTAGCTCGGCGCACGTTTTTTATAAAAGAGAGTGTAATATCTTAAATCAAATTGAGACTGACCCCAGGTTTCTTGTTATGGGCCAGAGGTCCTTTAAGCCTCACGTTAGCCTAATACGACTCTATTTGTTTAGGTATAAACTTGCACTTGCTTCACGTTTTTTAGCACCATATTCCCTTGTTATAAGCCCCAAAGCGTACACATATTTTTGATATTTTTTACCAAAGCAAGTACAAATCAAGGCCACCCGTTATCTCAGTGGTTAACAAATAGCACAGCACTAAAACGGGCGCGCATAAAAGAAGCCATTTTGAATATAAGTACAATGCTTTATGTTTCTTTTATCAGTTGATAACCGAACGCTATTCCATTTATGAACGGCGGCCGCTGATTGGCTGTTGGGTTATGTAATCTTATCAGGAATTAAAGGCAGCCAAGTGGAAGCGGGCCGGACTGATTGGAAAATGGAAAAACCTGAGACGATCTTTGAAATTGTTCGCGTGTAAATTCTGGAAACTCCTTACGCCTACTCTTGAAGAAATCTTTATTTTGTTTGTTACATCACTAACCATTAAAGGTTTTAATATACCTACGTACAGGAGTAGGTACCTATATTACTTAGCTTGTAATCCAGTCAGTAGCAGAGAAGCCTCTAAATTGTACGCAAACCGGTCTTCGATCGGTCGTGGCCGGGAGGCCTATGTCCAGCAGTGGACGGCTTTCGACTGATATGATGAAGTAGTTTGGGTCTCTCAGAATTGAAAGGGATGGTTGGCCAAAGAGGAGAACATAAAGTAGGTAGGTACTTTACTGTATTTTGCGATCTAGTTGCAAAAACACAAATAAAATAACATTAAATAATGAACGTCTATACTGCTCTAATAGATAAGACTTTTTCCAACAGTTAATCTTCGCAACATTTGAGAAATTTCAATATTTCTTCTAACTAAATATACTTGATGAATACATTGGTTACAATAACTAAATACAACCTTGCTTCTAGCAATACCGTTTTTTCTTAACTCAGTTGACATCGTGTGGAGCACCTAATTAACTCAAAACAAACTAAGACGACATAAATTGGAATCACTGGCGCTGCCACGGTAAATTTAGCGCCGGTAACATTCGAGTCTTTTTAACTTTTTAAAATTAAATAAATCTACCGGCGCAACGCACAGGCTGGAAATGATTGACGGAATGTGTTTTGGGTCATTAAAAAGTTAATTCTCATTTTTTTTCTTTTAAGTTGTAGCTGAGAGTGTCGTTAGCTGCCAGTTGTCTGCCGTTTTATTCTAAGTAGTAAGTATCTGAATGTTCTACATTTATAAGGGCGGGCGGGGCGGGTTTAGACTCAGCAAAAAAACATGCTTTAAAGAATGGCTTCATTCAGCGAAAAACCAATGGTTCATTCGTTTGCTTTTACCTTTCATTCGATTTTCATAGAATTCTATGATAAAATCCGTTGTACCAAATTTCCGTTAGGCGTGAGGTAATTTTCGTCAGAATCATAAGTATATATAACATACCTACCTAACTACTTAATCTCTTATTTGAATGAAGCTGTGTAAGACTTATACAATTGTTGAGAACTCTGTTTGGTTTATTCTGGATAACATCCTTGAAAGGCCGATTTATAATCTCGAAATATTTCGTAATGAAAAAATCGTTTAAAATGATTTTGCGCTTTTACTGACCATGAAAATCTAAAAGTGGGTTAATTCATTGCGCTTTGGAGCACGCCATGGGTCGTGATTTTATCTACTTATCGGCTAATTTCATGTTTAAGAATTATTTTCTATGATTAACTGCTGCAAAGATACGATCTAGCAAATGATTATTTCTGAAGAATCTTATGGTGTGGTGTAACTATAAAAAAGGTTACAACAGATAAGTCCTGTAGGTAGGTAAAGTTAGTAATTATTTTTCATTTGTAATTCGCTTTGATATACTTAGCGGTTTGTTGTTCTCTTATCTGTTCATCCTTTGTCATACGTATTTCGTACGTATATACATATAACAAAAGATGAACCGATACCAGACTGTTCTTTTGTATTCGTACATACGTAGTACAGTAACGGAAATGTATTCGCATACCACCGTAGAACCCTGTCGCTATTGACAAGCCACCGTCACTCAAACTCGAGTGATATGTCACCTTATTGCGATAGGGTTCCACGGTGGTACGTGAATACATTTCCCTTACTGTACATCGTTAATCCGGCGCGGTTTTGTTTTGGATCAAGTCAATAACATGCTACCCGTCTTTGGAAGTGCTCCACGCACGATGCTTTAAAATATATACACACAATCATAGAAAATTGGTGTTAAGAACTTCTTTATTCCCTGTTTATGACATTAGTTGAAGTGTTTTAATAATGATATCTGTATATTTGTCTGCTATGGAAAATGTTTCTACGCACAGGAGAATCCCATCCATCCCAGTAAAATCGCGTTCAAAACCCATTAAAACGATAAGTTATCGAGCAAACCTCACACACGTCCCTGCACCAAGTTTACAAACAACCTAAGCCTTGTTGTACAATTTCGCGAAGGAACAATTTCGTTAAAGCCGCTTTAAACGCCACGCCAATTGAGCGCAGATGGCGCGTGAGTCGCGGAGTGTGGTCGCGTCTTCAGGACGACGTATGATTCGTTTTTTGAAATTTATGCGTTCGCTTTTTGAAATTTATGAGCTCTTTTGTTTTCGTGATTGAAGGAAGTTTGGTGAGTCAATTAGATAGATATTTTAAAACTGCCTCACATGTGTGCTCAAAAGCAATTATAATTAGATTTTTTTAACAGCCGTCATCCCGGTACAATAGTCAATGATGACATATGATGCCATAAATTGTACTAGGATCACAGCTGTCAAATATTGGATGTAATGGCATTTTCACTATAAGTTATGTATCGTTACTTACTATCGTTTCAAACAAAATAAATAGCAAAATTGTCGTGAACATAATGTGTATTTAAAAGCCTTTGTGGTGATGGTGACTTTCAAAACAAATATTGGATTTTTTATAAAATGTGTTGTTCAGTTGTAAGCTAAGTGTCGACGTGCGTTTGATTTGAGCAACGGTTTTATTTTTTAATGCAAAATTTGTGTTATGCAATAGGCTGAAATACAATACAACTGTAACTATCAGTAGGACTGTACCTAGATGCGGAATTCACTACTTAAATATGGCCTTTATATAAAACGTTCAAAACAGACAGACTTGATATTCATCAAAATTGGGCAAAGGTAACACGCTAGGGTGCCCAAAATTCGCGTCCCATATGGTGCATGATACAATAAAGTTTATGGCGGAACGAATGAAAAAAAACGCGGCACAACTGTTTGTGGTGCATGTATAACTCATCGGACCAAAAGGCCGTATAAGTACTTCTATATGACTGTACAAAAGACTTTTTAGTTTAGGAAGACGGTATAGGTGTGTAGAGAGGTGTACCGCCGCGGGATGCCGACCGCCCGTTGGGACGGTGCTTGGGTATGGTATTGGGTCTCCTTTGTTTTCCGAAGCGTGGTCAACGCTTAATCTAGAAGCATATTGACTGAGTATAATGACCATCCTGTCTGGCATTTGCAGCCGTGTTGATAGATAAACGATGTTGTGTAGGTACTTGAATATAACCTGAGATATCTAAATGTAAGTAGGTAGAACATCTACGAATAAAAAAGCTCAAGTTAACAGTGAAACAGCGATAGGTTTGTTTTGAAAGATAAATGCGCTCGTCTACATAATAGCAACCTGGTAATGTGAAACACGACTTAGTAAGTTACCAAGTTAAAAGAAATGGTACTTTGATCGCGGAAGTTTAGTATTTTGTGTTGATAGTGTAGATATCTATATGTAAATATCATGTGTATGATAGAGGAAATTATGCTATCACAATCAAGGAGAATTATCTCTGTTAAAGTTAGCTTAATGTTACAGTTATTAGAAATTGACGACCGAATTTAGTGGTTAGAGAACCTGACTATGAAGCTTGAGGTCCCGGGTTCGATCCCCGGTCGGGGCAGATATTTGTATGATGAATCCAAATGTTTGTTCTCGAGTCTTGGATGTTTAATATCTATTTAAGTATGTATTTATCTATATAAGTATGTTTATCCGTTGTCTAGTACCCATAGTACAGGCTTTGCCTAGTTTGGGACTAGATCAATTGGTGTGAATTGTCCACTGTAAAAAAAATATATATATTTTATTCAGATACAGTCAGAGGGTTCTTACAAAAATTGTATGCACATGTAACCTGCGAGCCAGCGTGCAAATCATTAAAAAAATATTTAAAGTCACAACTATTATTCAACTACAATCACATTACAAAAAAAATCAAACAATTTGAAATAATACAATTATAATAAAAGTTATTGCTACATAACTTGCTGGGCTGCGGCTACGACGTAATATACAAATTATTGAAATAGAACGCGTTCTATCCAATTTGGCTAACCAAAAAAAAAAATGTTTTTCTAAAACGATGGTGGTCGCCATTCCGAGGACCCAGGCCTCCCGTATCGCCCGTCTACCAACCACCAGCTGCCCGTGACACAGTATACACCCCTGGACCTGCTCGATCACCTCGCAGCCACGCAGGGGAGTACCGCATCGCACTACCAGTGAAATCAGACGGGCAATTTCACTTTGAATCGGACCTTGGCCAAGACCACTTTTTATTGTCTTTAGTATTCCCAAATTCCAACCCTTACACTGGCTAAAATTCATAATATTTGTATTTTTTTTTATAATGTACTGCATATGCTGGTTGTACACTCATTAGCACTAGGGGCGCCTTTATTGAAGCGCTATTTATATAGTTAGAGAACAATGTGCTCGATATTAATCTTCTCCGCTTCACCACTAGACGGGTCTTCTCAGTGTGGTGATTGGACACAATGAAAATAATCTCAAAAAATACTGTTACACCATTCTCTGTATATATATTTTGAGAAGATTCAGATTCAGATTGTTTATTGGTAAACTCAAAGTACATTTACAAGTCATAAATATCAATTTAACATACAATTATATTTTCGGTATGAGTATTTAATTACGGCGCATTAAATTGCAATATAGGCAAAATAAAAACTATTTTTGTTGAAATCTTGTGTACCTTAATTATGTATTTTTTATTTCGTCATAATCTTGTGCAAACAGGTAAATATCTAATAGACCCTTAGGCATATCGGCTTTCAGTGACTAACAGAAACAACTATCATTTTCTTCATAAACATTTCTCTGGGAGCATCGTAAAACGGTCGCCGCTCGCTGGCGGCGAAATTTATTAACTCCGCTTTAATAACAGTTGTAAAACAATGGCGGCGAGGCGCCTGATCTGCCATTACCCGTACAACTAATTAGCAACTAGCTGAGCTTTAAGAGTAACGGCTACTTCATCTGGGAAATAACTTAGGATTTGTAAAAAGCATTACTGACGGTACTTTCTAACTTGGCTTTCGCATAGACCTTGTGTCTATGGCAACGATTTGGGATTAGGTAGCTATGATGTTAGGAGGATGGCCAATGTTATTATAAACCTATGGCATTAAATTGGGATTATCTATTTAATGTGGCCAGTTACTCGCCATACTTGTAGTGTTCATTCAAAGAATTATATATATTTTTAAACGTTCGACAAACCTATTTTAACTAAAATGCCGTTAATAAATAGGCTTTCTACTGTAGCAATATAATTTTAAAATTTTATAATACTCTGATACTGAAATGATATATTGTATACTGTTTTGAAAAAATGACACCTCGCCGAGTTTTTTACGCCGGTTATTCTCGAGGGAGAGGTTTACTTTCCGAACCGGTGGTAGTTTATCGACATTCATAGGTGCATGTAATATGCCTAAATTGAAGAATAAATCACTTTGACTTTGACTTTGAATATTCGTTTGGCATTATAAGGTTTTTGAATAAGCGGGTAAGCCCTATATCCATGTCTATGATTTGATATTTAAGCTTAAAAGTTACACGATTGATTTGAGCCATTGGAACAGATAAATTAATACATTATGAGATGATACCTACGTTAGAAGTAAGAAGAAAACAGCATTAAATTTATAAATAAGTAATAAACGAGAACAGCGAGGCGAAGTTGTTATTATTCGTAGTTATAAAGTTACACCGTTACTTGACTAGACTTCTTACAATAATATAGCTAAGTAAACAGCACAAGCAACAAACCTTAAAACTGGCTGTTTAGTTGTTTTCGAGTGTTAGCGTGTAATATTGAGTTTTTACGATTTTGTCGGCGTTATGAGGCAGGCCCCTCACAGAGTTGACGTATGAAATATAGTGTTTAACACCACACTGCGTGTTCTTGGGCATCCCGCTGAGAGACGGTCCCGCGCGGCACAGATGCATCGTCACCCTACACACACTAAAACCGTACAGAACGGTGTATGTGCCTTTGCAACTCATATAGACATGACCTTTTTAGAGTCTACTATTTTTCGTAGTTCATCGTCACCCTACTACAAATTGTTGTATTTTTGTGAAATTAGTGTGTTATTATATTATAGAGAGTTTATTGTCTGGTTGGTCAGGTCATACCGGCGGTATTCTGATTATAATAAATAGATGAACATCGTGTTTGAATCGGGGTTCAGTTGGGTTTGAGATTCACAGCCTTTTCTGACCGGTAAACGTGGTAGGGAACTGTGATAGATTCATATCGACACATTCGTTGGTTATTTAACCGGTCGATGTGACAGTCACTATTGAATCTCGCAAAGCGACCAACTCACGAGTACTCACGACACATAGTAAACCAAGGTAGGTTTATAGGTACCGTTAAATAACTAGGTGTATCTGACAGTTTTCATTCATAAAATAATAATTAAGTATCCCCATGTTCGATGTATTGTAGACGGAAAATGAGGAGTTTTGTATTGTGATGTGTGCGGGGTGTGATACTTTTGTTTGGTATTTGAGTCTACCTACAATTAGTTTAGGTTGAATAGTTTTCGGATTCCGGAAGGATTCCATTTTTGCCATTTTGGCCACTGAACCCTATAAATTGCATTCTCACGTCGGGCAATATTACTATAAAAAGCCTACATACTGGACCGTATAAATAAAAACTAAAATACTTAAAACACTACCTGTATCAATACCGGATGCGGACGCCATAAAAATTAAATAGCCGCACAATAAATGTTTACACATTTTTTGGTACATTTTTTCCATTCGGGTCTATCAGAGCGATTAAGTAATAAAACTAATAGGTACGGGCATAATAACGGAACAGGCCAATTCGTATATCCATTCCAAGGCTGCTGTTTTGACTATACTGGAAACTGGTTGAAAGACTGCATGCGGCCGCATGCTGCGTTCTAGTCGTATGCGCAACTTTGTAATTGGGTTTACGGTCATGTTAAGAGAGTTAGGTGAGTAGACAAAGTTGCTGAACCAACGATAAAACTTCCAGTATGGTTAATGATAGAAGCATGCAAAAATACGCAAATAGGTACATCTCATCATCGCTTATAGACCTGCACGTTTTTTAGCGTTTTTAATATCAAAGCAATATTGTTCTCGTAACTCAGCCAATCTCACTGGAGCGCCATCTCTTGGAGTATTCCAGTGTTAAAACCGGGGGTGGTCAATGGTCATGTCTGAGGTTTTCCATGGAATTACCAGGCTACTTTTCCACCACGCATTCCGGTCGCTTTATTGGGATCGACCCAGGTACAAAAAAAGAAATATAAAACGATAAAGAATCTAACTCTTGTCTGATTAATCTAAAGAACCTAAATTACCAGTAGATCTAATTCGCTTTACAGATATGATTACATCTGCAAATAAATTACAGGATATCACCAATTCTCAAAACTAGTCAGAATTAAGATAACATTTATAATGTGGTTTCGTTTCGAGGATAAAACTAAGTCAATCAATCCCACCTGTCTGGAAGTTCATTCAGTCATTAATCAGTAGGAACTTTGAATGGAAGCAGTGGGTTTGGTTTGGAGTTGGGAGGCTTATTCCGAGTTGGCAGAACCATTGAAAACTAGGTAGAAAGGACCAAAAATGCCTTTTCTAACTGTCACTCTTTCGATCAAATCACGCTAGCATTCAAATATTATAAATAAAAACCGGACAAGTGCGAGTTCAACTCGCGTGTTGAGGGTTCCGTATATAATCTAAATTACATAAGTGTTTTTGAATACTCAAACTTCTCATAGGTTTTTCTGTAATCTTTAGGCAAGGAACTATTTTCCATATTTTTTCCGAATTTTAATCCTAGTAATTTCGCAGATAAGGGGGGGAATGGTCAAAATTCGTCTTTTTTCCTAAATTACTTCAAATCTGTTTTTGCTAAAATTATAAAAAATATTTATCTGACATGCTTACAACAACCGCTTTCATTTGATATGTCACACAATACAGTGTGCGAAACTTTTTTTTTTAATTTTCCAGTTTACCCCCCAAAAGTGGCCCCCTTTGTTCAGAATTCATTAATTTACTTCACGCGTCCATCTTTGGGTCACCAATTTACATATGTGTACCAAATTTCAACTCAATCGGTCCAGTAGTTTCGGAGCAAATCGGCTGTGATAGACGGACAGACAGACAACCGAGTGATCCTATAAGGGTTCCGTTTTTTTCTTTTGAGGTATCGGAACCCTAAAAAGTTTCTCCGTACATTGACATACCTACTTACTCGTCATATTCAAACTATACAATCGATAATACGTAGGTATATAATTCGCCTTATCACAAAGGTTGCAATAGTGTGATGTGAACATATATTTCAACTCGGACGGTACATTAGTTAAGTCAAGAAACATTTTCCACATTCTGTAAAGCTTATAACTTAACAAAGAGCCTCATTGTGTCTCTCATCATCATAACACGATAAAGACTACTTCATTTGAATGCACCGAATAGGACACGTTATAAAATGCGGTTTAACACCAAATCGACAACTAAACAACATAACAACATATTCGAAGGCAATTACTTAAGCTTATGTTGCTATTGGTTGCTTGTAGTTGTTCCATTTTACCTATACAAGCCAGCCAGTCAACTGAAAGCCTTAATTCTATCCTGTTAGAGTTTATAATAAACGCATTAGTAAGTTGGTGATCGTAGGCGCAGGGCGCGGTTCGATCAAAGGCGCATTCGCAGCGGGTAGCGGTATGAGCTTCTAGCACAAACGTGCTTTTGTTTAAAAAATATAGCCTTTTTATATTTCAGATGTCGGTGATAAGGTGATGTTGCCACACGCATTTTGCGAAAGAGTTCTGAATTGGGCTACTTTTATTTTATCAAGGGACATGAGCTCTCCGTTCAAAGCAACATATCTGTTTGGTACTTATTTATGAAATCCAATAAGAGCAGGCTTGTCTTAGTGATGATAACTTCTCCAAAAGTAGATAGATAAGTAAATATATTTACTCATAATTACAAAATGTGAAACATTGTTGATAAATACTGGCCGTGATAAAAAATCATTCCGACTTGACACTATATACCTACTAGTATTTATGGAAGAAGCACGCCGGCATTAGTTGGCTTAAGTAATGTTCATATTTGACGCCCACTAAGAAAGCCTAGAATATCTGATCTAAAATGGCATTATAAAAATACAAATACCTACACGAAATGATGACCTTTAACATATTTATATAGCTTCGTAAGGCCCAAGCTATTTTTTAGGACTATTGTAATCAGTGTTCTAAAAATAGGTCAGAACACTTGACTTGAATTTAACTAAGTATATCGTTAGTTATAAGTTAGGACTCATAACTAACGATATACTTACTCAAATTCAAGTACCAAAATAGGGTAAATTTTTATTAGTTACGGTCTATGTCTAGCAGTGGACGTCTTTCGGCTGATATAATGATGATGATGATGATGAGGGTCTAAAGGCTGACATTTTTGGTCCTAAAATTAGTACAATGGTCCACGAAACGATAGGTATATGAAGTCTAGGTAAATCTTGAAGACATCACATGCAATGTAAAACAGTCAATTAAAAAAAACTCTTTACTTTGATTGGCAATCGTAATATCCCAGTCACTAATGAGAATGTTAATTACTCATTTGCACAAAACAAATCGTGTTTTAATCACGTGCTAAATAGATTGATTTAAACGTAACTACGATGCCTAGGACTGTTAAAGTGAACTCGTATCTTGTTTAATTGCTTAATAGAATAGCAACCTTGTCCAATGTAGATAAAGTCCAAATTTCAAGCAAATCTATGAAATGTTGTATTTTTGCAGTAAGTATCAGTTTTTTTAATTAGTGAAATTGAAAGGATGCGCAATAGAGTATATCGTCCTTGGTTTTAAAGATGTTTTGTTGAAGGGGAAATTAGTTCCTTATTTTTTATACAAATACCAAAATAAGTAAGCTAGTTTTAACTTAAATGATTTGTTTAAATGTAACCTGTTCAGCTATTTTTACATGTACTTAATTCATAAAAACTCTACTTTTAGAGTTTGTTATGTATATATATATTAGCCTTTCCATGCAAACGTTTTTTGGGCAACATTGATAGATAGATAGCTAAATCATTTATTTGGCATTTTGTAACATCCAACAAAGATAAAAAAGTACACAAATAAAAGAAGTAGAGAGAAAAAGGTAAAAGAACAAGTAAAAACAATTGTGGTCGGAAAAAGATTAAACAAAAAATTAATTAAAGACATACTGTGCGTTGCAACAATACCTACCAAAAAGTACCTACTAGCTCAGTTTTGCTTTGCTCGCGTGAGCACTGATATTGCTTAGCTACAAAACTTTCTTATTAAGTACCACAAATACAAAAAATACATGCATTTTATTTTAAATTACTGGGTAATATATTTTTAATTACATAACTTGTTTTGTATGAGAATTTCAAAACGCTTAAATAGAGTTATTCGTGGATTATGAATTTTGTCAAAGTCGTTAATGGGCACCAAATAACACAGAAACAATATAACATAAAATTGATTTGCATAAGCAATGTACCTAGTTTGAAAGGGTTTGTGTGACAGTGCACCATGTCGTTTGTTGCCAGAACCAATGTTATATACTACTTACGGCATATGTAGATACGCAACTTTATCGCCATATAAAAAGGTTGAAAAACAAAAGCATGTCGCATAGAAATGGTTCATGACACGGGCCGTAATGGTCTCCTCACACGACACATAACATTCTACAACGCCTAGCAACAACTCGCCTCACAGTCAGAACCAGTGTAGGTCTGACCTGCGATTAAGTGTAGTCGCACAGATATTACCTATTTAAACAGACGTAGATGCAGTCAAGTGTAAAAATATGGGTGCATACTACTTACTCATAAATACCTAATATGCCCCATCGCTCTTATGTAAGCGAATTAAGGTTTCGGTACGTATTTATGAGAGGATTAAATCGATATATATTTTCCATTGTTCCGGTTCGTGCTCGCCACTCGAGAACCTTTCCGCCCCAACGGCCATCGGTTCTACGTGTGTGCCGCCCACTACCACTTAAGTTTAGCGATTTGGACCTGACCACTGATGACCTGGTAAAGGTCGCGGGAGTCCGCTGGATGCGGGTGGCGCAGGACCGGTCACTGTGGCACTCTTTGGGGGAGGCCTATGTCTATGGGGGAGGAGATCATGATGATGTTGATGAACCATTGTTGACCGAGAACCTTTTCCACAGGCCAGCATGTTCAATAAAGGGTCAGCAGCGTATGTAACTGGTCTGGAGCCGCATGCATCCATAGGTTACGGTTTCCGCTTACCAATAGGTAGTGTGCGTGTTTGCTCCCATCGCAAGCGTCTGCCACAGCCAAAAAAAATTTTCGGTGACAGACGGACACCAATACCAATGCCAGTTTTGGTACGGAACAATAAAAATAGTAAGTATTTTATATAATCGTTACACAATAAGGGCTCTTAAAGTCGAGTACGCCTCGTGGCCTAAGTAAGGTACGAGAATTTAAGAGCTAATTGTGTAACTATTGTATACAATACTTTTTTACGAGTCTACAGAAATAATTAAAAAGAATTGGTATCTAATGAAAAATATCTAAGCCCTGCTGAAACGAAGTGCTAGTCAGAGGTGCGCCGCGTCGTTGATGTCTTTTGTATTGGAATCAACGCGACGTCCTATTGGTCAAATTCATTATAGTTCAGTAAAGGCGCCACGTGATTGGTCGAATTTGGTTTAGTTGTCTAAAGTGTTGTCTTATAATTATTATAGTTGAGTTGGGAGAACCATAGAAAAAAAGCATGCGGTTTTAGTTTAGTGTACGAAGTCTTAATTCAAACATTAAAATCGACGAGTATAAAAAATATAATATGACTGTATACTAATGGTCACGGATCTCGGGCTCATGTTACACTAGACACTATGTGAGGTTAGTTGATGGGTGAATAGTACAGTAATAGTATAGTAGTTTAACATGGCCGTTCCAGTGGTTACTGATTATGCGCACACGCGAGGATAACGCGCCGTGAACCGGTGTACACGCTTTAACCGACATATAAAAAGATAGGTGCGATTGACATCGCGAATGACATTGCTTCTTTATAGATAGGCATCCAAAATGGAATGTTACTTTAGAAATTGGTTTCAAATGAGTAGAGACTAGACACAAATAGGTAGCTACTGGAGTAAAAAAATTGGCTTTTTGCTAGTAGGTAGCAGTTGTAATAGTACGTAGTAGTATTGGTTCAACGGGTGAATTCGACAGTTAAGTGTAGAATAGAAACCCTATATTAAGCACCATGCAATGTCTCAAAAATATTATTGTATTAGGTACTGAACTTTTTAAATCTGTCTTTTTTTGAAAGAACTGCGAAAACATTGAAGAGTAAGATGTGTTTTGCAGGCTTCGGCCGCTATGTAAGAATCTTAGCCGTGCCTTGGCGCATCAAAAAACCAACATTTTGCAAATATACTCGCTTTAAGTACCTACGTATTGTGTAATGCGTTCGGCTAGTGCCGAGCAACAGTCGCGCATTCGTGAAACGCGCGTTTGTATCGCTGCAAAACGTCGCCGTGTGTAACCGCTCTAAGCGGTTGTGTTATGCGTTCGGCTTGTGTTGCGCGACGGTCGCGCATTTGTGAAACGCGCGTTTGTATCACTGCAAAACGTCGCCGTGTGTAACCGCTCTAAGCGGTTGTGTTATGCGTTCGGCTAGTGTTGCGCGACAGTCGCGCATTTGTGAAACGCGCGTTTGTATCACTGCAAAACGTCGCCGTGTGTAACCGCTCTAAGCTGTGATTTATAATACGATTCATAATTCTCAATCACAATGCAATAACCAAAGCAAATAATAATGCAAGCTTTATAAACAAACAGTGCCAGTACAGTGTAAAATGTCCGTTGTCAATAAAACCTCGACCACAGTTTTATCGCCGCGGTCGGCGGAGTATAAGAATTCAATATCGAAAACGCAACACTTGGAAGAGTTTCCGCTTTATTCTAACCTTTCTAAGAGTCCCTTCTATAAGTTTGTCCTAATTGAAAACAAAAGCTAACCTAACCTTCTTCCACAGGTATGGTTCCAAAACAAACGGTCAAAAGAGCGTCGCCTGAAGCAACTCACGTCCATGGGCCGGGGGCCTTTCTTCGGCTCCTCCCGCAAGATGCGAGGTTTCCCCATGAACCTGTCTCCAGGGGGCCTGGACGAGGGGCCCCCAGGGTTCCCGTACTTCGCGACGGCGGACGGCAAGTTCGAGTTTGGCTACGGACCGCCGTTCCATCATGACGCGCCGTTCTTCCATCCTCCGCCGGCTATGCCGTTTAATCAGCCTGGTTGGTAGACTTTTCGATATTTTTCATAAATAAATAATGTAGATCTGTTGAGTATTTTTAAAATTGTACTTAGTTACTTGTTCTGTGTAAACAAGGCCGTATTATCCGAGAAACACGTTCCTTAAAAATACAATTTTAAGCAGGAGTCTATTCGAAAAACGTACTGAATCAGAGTCAGTTTTATGTTTTTAGCTCCGAGCACAGCACTCGTTCTCACGCGTTAGGCTTAGTATATGTAAAAAACATAAGTAAAGCCCCTCTTGCATGTAGGTGTGAAGTGTTTGAATAGGCATTTATTATGTTAGACAGTGTAAATATACTGTCTATTCGAATATGTCACCACTACATACAAGAAGGGCGTTGCTTATACCTATACCATCCTATACGCTTGGCTTAGAAGTGATCACGCGTGTAAACTTACGTTTCTCAAATGTACCCCGAAAACGTTGGACCGATTTTTTTGCTTGAAGTTATCCAGATGCCCCTTACTTTTCATAATTTAATTCCTATCATCATTCAAGTACCATTAAGGAATTCAAGTAAAACCTCTACATAACCGATAGATATGTACCAGGCGCTTAGTAACGTGAGCAGGTCGTTTCGCAGGCGGGATGGAGTCTCTTCCCGGCGAGTTCCCCGAGCAGTTCGCGCCGCCGGACCACCTCGTGCTCCCGCGGCCCTCCTCCCCCGAGTTCACCTTCGGCGACGGGCCGCCCCCCCTGCACCCCGAGGGCCTCGTCTGGTAGCTGAAGCCGGAGCCGCGGGACTACCACGAATGATGCGGCTCGACGGGCTATAAAGTGGACTTTAACAGTGTCATACAATGAGCACGCTGTGATTCGAATTTCGAATATTTATCGCGGTCATAGACAATTTTTGTTTCGTGCGTGCGTGACGCGCGTTGTGAATATCAGTTAAGTGTACAGAAATGGAGTTTTATAATATTGATAGTAATTTATTAAGTTATAAAATAATTTATTTACAGCTACTTAAGATAAGCTTATTTTGGTTCCTATTTTAAGATAGACGTGGCAATTTATCATAATTTCCAGTGTATGTATTTATTTTTAATTTTAGTTTAGCGTAATGGGGTCTTAGTTAGGGTGACCACAAACGAGACTACAGGAGGACATTTCCGATACAAACTTAAGGTTATGTAAATATATATTAAGTTGTACATAGTCTTATTGCTGGACAAGTCTGTATGATATTAAATTTATTATGTACTTATTAAGTGGTAGTTATTCGATAGTAAGTTCCTTCCAAAACCATAATTCCTTTTTTATCCTCTGTCTTAAATGGGTATTTACAATTTCTTACATTTCAATTACTTATTTAAAAAAAATTGCATTTCTTTTAAGTGATTTGTATTGTTTTTTAAGTTTACTTTTTTTATAATCTGAAAGTAAAGTCAAATGTATTGTATTTAAAATTGTGAATACTTTTATGGAATTATACGCTAGGTAGGTACAAATTTTCAATACAAAAGGGACTTAATCGGATTGTACGACGATTTTATACCTGCACCACATCCTTGTTGGGACATCAATGTTGTATTTTATACTAACTACTAAGTATCGCCTACTTTGTGGTATGACACTACATAATCCTCTGGTTTAAGGTGGTACGATTCGGATTCTTGTCAAAGAGTTGCTAACAGATGGCGCACTAAAATATTTTCGATGGTTGCTCATCATTTTTCGCACAACCGTGACTACTTAGGTACCCAAATGTGTTTCAAACTGCAGAAGCCGAATACCTTACTAAGTATGAATCGCAATCAATCTGCACTGAAAAGTGTTTCTTTTTAACATGTAGTCCGAAAATAATCCGTTTACTTGACACGTGTAATCGTGCTTTGCGCAAATTGAATAGGTTCACAAAATACATATATACTTGAGATTATTTGAGCCGAATTGCATCCAAGTAGTCCATTCATCAGTCATTTATTGTGGCACTCTTTGGGGGAGGCCTATGTCCAGCAATGGACGTATTTCGGCTGATATGATGATGATGATGATGAGTCCATTCTAAAACCAACTCTACCGTTCAAGTTAGAAGATTACGAATCCAAAGACAGATTTATAAAAAGTCTGCCACATTAAATAATCTCAACCATGCCTTTGATTCAAGTTTAAACAGAACATTTACTTGCAAAGCCTAATTTATTTATTGCATGGATCAGAATGTTGGGCCACAAAGATGACGGATGAAACGACCTTGCATGTTCCAGAGATGAGAATGTTGAGATGGATGTGTGGCGTGACGAGAATGGATCGAATAAGGAATGAGTATATAAGAGGAAGCCTGAAAGTAGCACCCATAACTGATAAGCTGAGAGCGAATCGCCTACGGTGGTATGGACATGTTATGCGGAGGGATGATAGTAATGTTGCTAGAAGGGCATTAAGTATGAATGTTGAGGGTTGCAAGAGAAGAGGTAGACCAAGGAAAAGGTGGATGGACTGCGTGAAAGACGATATGAATAGGAAGGAAGTGTGTGATGAGCTGACGGGCGATAGAGAGGTATGGAAGAAAAAACATGCTGCGCCGACCCCAAGTAAATGGGATAAGGACAAGCGAATGATGATGACTAGTACTAGGTATTACAATAACTTTTTCATCCGTTCACTTGGCACGTGTAATCGTGCCTTAAGCACTAACAGGCCCGTAAATCTCATAATTCATAAACACCTATTCACCTACATACTAAAACAATAGCTCAGTTCTAGTTTTATGTAGTGTCATAGGTAATCCAAATCTAGGCAAGCTTCGTTTCATACAATCAAGGGAACACACATAAAACACATCATAAAAGTTTCTCATTATGTTTCGAGGCACGAGTCTGCAACATTTTATTTCAAAATGTAATTAGTGTAAATATGTCGGTGTTCTAATAAATTACGTTGTCGTGAACTGCTGATGTAAATAAATTACTTTCTGGAGTGGTAAAATCAATTTACAGTGACTTATGTTAATATGAATAAGTTGATTCATGACTGTCGTTTACCAGTCATGCTATGTACATAATTTTATTTTGCTGAAGACATGGAATTAGAGCAAATAATAAACTTTGAGCAAAAACCAAATGTCTCTTAAAGAGAGTGAATTATTCCCTAAACTGTACCGATATCCCGAGTATGTTGTAAATTAAATTGTTTTCCATTCTCTCTGCCATGCTTAGTTTACATACTGATTCAAGTGGATTGTTTAGTGAGACGATAGCTGTTTAGTGTGAACGCAGCATGATCAAATTATTGTAAAACAGTATACTGGAATGTACTAAACTACTTATATAGTTATATCGTTGGCTTTAAAAGTTAGAAACAGTAATTTTCGGAAGTTATCGCAAAGAACGAAGTGCATGCCGTCTTTTTCTTACTTGTTTGTCAGAAAGGGATGACATGGTCATAAAAAGTCGACTTTTCTTGTCAATTTTTTTATGACGTTGATATAACTTTGAATTTCACTTGTTTAAAAGGTTTTTTCACTATACACCTGTGTCTATAAAAATGTTAAACATTCCAGTGGGTTTCAATATTTCAATGTTATTTTATACGACTCGTGATTCGAAACAAAAGAAACATAATGTATGTACGCTAGCATAAGTGTTAATATTCGGTACATACTGTTGTCTATCTGTATTAGTGCATAACAAAAGTACATAATGGAATTGTCTGTAAGAATAAAATCTATTTGAAAATATTACATATTGTTGATTTTTTCTAATCATAAAACCCTTTCAGTTGCTACTAGCTTCCGCCCGCGACTTCGTCTGCGTGTACCCGGGTCAAAAAGTATCCTATATTTTAAACCAGGCTATAAACTATCTTCGTGCAAAATTTCATCCAAATCGGATTAGCCGTTTAAGTGTAATAAACATCTAAACATCCAAACTTTCGCATTTATAATATTAGTAGGATAGGATTTTTGCGTTATACTTTCACGTTTTTACTAGCTGCCCTCGCGACTCCGCCCTCGTAAAAAGCAAGCGAAGCCGCGGAACAAAATATAGTCTATTAGCTTCTGCCCGCCATTCCGTCCGCGTGGAACTCGTTTATATCGTAGCTCCATACAAAGTTTCACCCCCCATTTCACTCTCTTAGGGGGTGATTTCCGGGATAAAAACTATCATGTGTCCTTCCCCTCAAACTATCTCTAAGTATACCATGTTTCATCCAAATCGGTTCAGCGGTTTAAGCGTGAATAGGTAACAGACAGGCAGAAAGACAGACACTTTCGCATTTATAATATTAGTATGGATGTCAATCCTGAAGGTCCTTTGTATATACTGGTGATTAGTTCCAGAGATTACCCCCTACATACAAACATGCAGAGCTACAAACTCACAAAGCTATACCTAGAGTGCTATGCACTCACAAACTTTACCTCTTTAAAATAATATTATCTAGATTAGGATTATAATAGGCACCAAAATAGGTCCCTAAAATCAATGATAAAAATAAGATGGCGGATAAGGCTCTTCATACGTTCATAGCTTTGGAGACAACGCAACTAAATTTCCTAGGAAGAAATCGACGGTACCTATAGATTTGTGTTTTTGTTTAAATCTAAATTTAAAACCGGCCAAGTGCGTGTCGGACCACGCAAAACGAAGGGTTCCGTGCCTATTAAAAAGGTCGTATCATCACAGAAATTTTACGGCACCTTTTCTTTGAGGAAGGCAGTTTTTCAGCAATATCTCGAAAACCTCTGAACCGATCTTGTTCAAAACAATTTTCGGTGAATGAAATTAATAAGCCCTATGTCCATGAATTTTTCCATATTTTTTAAATACACCGTTCAAAAATTAGAGGGGGGGGGACAGAATTTTAGTGACTTTCGGGGCGATTATCTCCGACCCTATTCACTTAATCAAAAAAAATGCCTGGAAACCTTATATTTATTTTGAAAGACCTATCGATTGATGTGCCACACAGGGGGCCACAATGAAAAAAAAATTTTGACTTTTAGTTTTATGTATGGAGTGCACGCCTAAAAAAATTTTTTTTTGTCATTTTAATTACAAAATTATGTAGCGGCTAACAAAATACACCTATCCTCAAAATTTTATTCAAATACACCTTATAGTTTTCGAGTAAAATGCCTGTGACATACGGACAGACGGACAGACGGACAGACGGACAGACGGACAGACGGACAGACGGACAGACGGACATGACGAAACTATAAGGGTTCCGTTTTTGCCATTTTGGCTACGGAACCCTAATAAAAAGCATTGAAAATGAGCTAGCTGTCGGATACCTACGAGTACTAAATATAGGGTTGAACCACAACACAACTTAAAAAGCTTACGTTTATCTAGGTTTAAGCAACTTCAAGAAAACCACTGTAGCGGGTCACACAGATTGAGTAAAGCAAAAGTCGTATTTCCTGTGGTCAATAGTTCGAGTTCGCAGTAAGCTCGGTTCTCCATACAAACGTAGTTACGCTCTGATTTTGAAACGACTAGCTAGTTTGCTGAAACTTAATCCTTAGAATAAGTTAAGGAATATCCAGGTCTGTAATTAGTTTATGTAGCTTCAGACACCGTAGTAAAAAAATACAGCTTTAAGTTTTTTATACAAAATTTGGTTTTGCTGAATTTTGTTTGTTTTATAAACTGGAGCCATATAAACTAATTACAGACCTAGATATACCTCATGTTGTAAATGCAAAGTTTCGTTTCAACGTAGTTTTAAAATGAGAACGAAACTCCGTTTGTATGGGAAGGTGAAATTCGGCCGAACTTGCCGCGGACTTTAAGGGCTTCCGTGCATATAAATGTATTGATTGACTGAAATCATATAAGAGGAGACTACATTTACGTGGATTAAACTTTGGCAATGTTCACTGAAGAGACGCGAACCTAAATCTCTGAATGACCCGACCCACCTAGATAAGACGCGCAAACATTTTAAAATGAATATCTATGGATTGTACCTTTGTTGAAAGTTGAAAGGCAGTATCTAAAGAAAATTTACAAGGATCCACAGGCAAGCCAATGAAAACGCCGTATCTAACTTTGGCAACCAAGCAAACAGTTTCAGCAAATATTCGGTACCAGGAGCGCACAGCGTAATAGGAGTCTACCGCGAGGCGTCGTAAAGGAAAATTGTAATTTGCCCGACGCACACTCGGCGGTTCGCACGCGCCGTCACGTCCTATGGTTTCCTGGTAATTGTTGCCGTGTTTGCCCTTTCGATAAGCGAATTTGTGACGTTTGGGTAGATAGCCCCTAAAAATAATAGATGGGTATAGGAGGGGTCCGATGATGCCTAAGATTTAGTTGAGAGACGATTCAGTAGGTTCTCTAACGACATAACTTGTAGGTATGCTGCTATAGGTACGTACGCCTGCTAGGAACCACCATACCATACGGTAGCAAACAAGCACCCGGCCCGCCACCGCAGGCCGCCCCAGTGTGTTGCAGGCCTTAAGGTGCTGATAGACTTAAGCATTCACATGTAACATAATCGAGCATTGGCCGTTTTAAATTTGTCGAATTGAACAACGAACAGAGCCAAGCATAGAGCCGCATCGCTACGAACATTTTGGATCATTCTAACGAAAACGATCTAGTAAATATTGCTCGGCTCGACAAAAAGCTCGAAGCAAATTCACTGTAGTTTCGCTAGAATGCTCGTTATAATGCTGGCCGCACTAGTCTGTGAGAGGCTTTACGCGACTGTACTTGTAGATAATATTATGTCTGTGGTACGTAGTAAAGTAAGTAATATAGTTACTGGCCATTCGCAGTAGATCGTACTGTGACCAATTCTGATTGATTGGATTTCGCCTCAGCTGTTGTACACATACCCCATTTTTACCTACTTTCTACCGAAGTAACTTGAGATTGTTTGAGTTGGCCGAATTGCATTAACGTAGTCCATTCAAAAAGCAACTCTACCGTCTAAGGTAGAAGATTTCAATTCCAATGACAGTTTTGTAAAAAGTCGGCCACATTAAATAATCTCAACTAAGTATAAACAGCTTGCTTTTTATACGCTTCAATGCATTTTGTTGCCATGCCAAGACATGACTATGCAAGTGGCAAATTAAACTAATGTCAAATGTAAATAAGTAGTGGATATAAATACTTTTACCGACTTAGATAAATGAAAAACTGTTTAGCGAGGAAAATACAAATTATAATGGAATTCACATCTAGTCAACCAAACAATAGGCTCAAATTACACTTATCACCAATTTTAGGACAATCGACCGATAAACCTAATCCGATCCGTGCGACGCCATTTTGCAGAGTCCCGGTTCTCCCCGCGTGGCCTCTGGCTATAGATTCACACGCAGTGTTGCCAGAGCGGGCCTTTCCGCTAACGCCTACTAGTCACGATCCCTTGCAGGACAGTATGGTTAATTTTTCTTCGGTCTCTTATACGGCCTCTCCTGACAGGCGGTGCGTCCTCGCCCGTCTCTTCTTCTACCAACTCATGGCCTGAAGGAAGTCTGCGCAGGTCTATGCAGACGTTTTGGAATAATCCGCAACTAGAACAAACAAATTGTTTACACGAGTAAATTATGCACAGGAACCATCATAGCTATGAATGATCCCTCATTGCACAACCACTTTTAATAAATCTCGGACCGACTGAACTATGTAAGTAGGTCAAGGAAATTCTAAGTTTCAATAAGATGAAGATAAATACTCAAAAGAAAATGAAAACGTCTGCGACTAGATCAGACTAGAAATCAAAATACAGTTCCACTAAGGCAACCCTAGATAGCGTTAAAGCCTATCCCGCATATTGACTACATCAAACCACATTCAAATTGCATTTTATTAGACTTATGGTTGAAATTAATTTATGTGGCCTACTTTTTATAAATCGGTCATTGGAATTGCAATCTTCTACTTAAACGGTGCAGTTTCTTTTCAAATGTACTACTTTGATGCAATTCGGCCAACTCAATTTATCTCAAGTAATACGTATACACGCCAAGTAAACCACGTTTTCATTAAGGAATGAAATGCTAGTTGAGATAATTTGAAAATGAAGTTAATTCCAGAGATGTAGATTACATCTTCATGTATACCTTACTGCGCAACAGCTATAAGGTATGCATGAATTCATGCATGTTTAGTGCATATTGTTCATCTTTTTACACAAGTATCCTGTGGGTCTCTATACCCAAAAATCATACAACGCTCTGAAAGTACAGTACATCAACTCTTTCAGAATGTCGCTTGGGCTGCTAAGGTTTTGCAGCGCCTCGTCGATGTTTACAGAGGCACACACAGATGGACCTGCAGCAATTATGCGCAAACGGGCGGTGTCTCTGCTTATTAGGACGAGGAGAAACCCAAACAGCATTTTGAAAATGATTGCTGATCATGTTTGTTGCCCCATATTGGCGCACATAGTTAAGCAAATTAAATTAAATTTAGATTTTAAGTAGAACTTTTAGCATTAGTTTTTATTGTTTTCAGTGCATACTACCAAATATGAGATCCTTATTATCTTTAACCTTTTCAACGCTCCGGCAAAAGAAAAGTTATCAACCACACACCAAACCAACAATATATTTAGTGCGGAGTTGAACCTTATGTCAATGCAAGAAGGTTGCTATCGCGCTGGGCTCCTTGACGCATATATCAGTCGTTGGCGTTGAGCCTACGGTGCGGATATCTGCGTCGTTGGCGTCGAAAAGATTAATAAAAGTTGAATTTGAATTTGAAATATGCACCTCACCAAGTATGCAATAAGACGAGACAAAACATATGATGCGAAATGTTGATTTTGTTCATACAATACCAATGCAATGTGGACATCATATACTCGCTGCAGCGCAAGCTGTGGCGCTTGCAGCGACACGCTGTGGTACTGTAGTCGCAGCCACGCACGCTGTGGTGCTCGCAGCGACGCACGCTGTGATGCTCACACTCGTCTCTCGTCTCCGCCAGCGCTGCGATGTGACGCGCACTGAGGCACCCTTTGCCTGCTGTAAGACATCTGCTGTGGCGCGAGCAGTCTCGCTCGCTGTGAAGCTTGCTAGGGTCAAATCAGAAAAACTGTGAGGTCAGCTCACGGGAATGAGGTCAGAAAGTAGTAAGGTTAACGGGGTCGTAATACTCTGAGGTCAGCTCAGAAAGGAGTAAAGTTAACGAGGTCAGCTCGTAATACTCTGAGGTCAGCTCAGAAAGTAGTAAGATTCACGAGGTCAGCTCGTAATACTCTGAGGTTAGCTCAGAAAGTAGTAAGGTTAACGAGGTCAGCTCGTAATACTCTGAGGTCAGCTCAGAAAAGAGTAGGGTTCACGAGGTTAGCTCGTAATACTCTGAGGTCAGCTCAGAAAGGAGTAAGGTTCACGAGGTTAGCTCGTAATACTCTGAGGTCAGCTCAGAAAGGAGTAGGTTTCACGAGGTTAGCTCGTAATACTCTGAGGTCAGCTCAGAAAGGAGTAAGGTTCTCGAGGTTAGCTGTAATACTCTGAGGTTAGCTCAGAAAGGAGTAAGGTTCACGAGGTTAGCTCGTAATACTCTGAGGTCAGCTCAGAAAGGAGTAAGGTTCACGAGGTTAGCTGTAATACTCTGAGGTCAGCTCAGAAAGGAGTAGGGTTCACGAGGTTAGCTCGTAATACTCTGAGGTCAGCTCAGAAAGGAGTAAGGTTCACGAGGTTAGCTCGTAATACTCTGAGGTCAGCTCAGAAAGGAGTAAGGTTCACGAGGTTAGCTGTAATATTCTGAGGTCAGCTCAGAAAGGAGTAGGGTTCACGAGGTTAGCTTGTAATACTCTGAGGTCAGCTCAGAAAGGAGTAAGGTTCACGAGGTTAGCTCGTAATACTCTGAGGTCAGCTCAGAAAGGAGTAAGGTTCACGAGGTTAGCTGTAATATTCTGAGGTCAGCTCAGAAAGGAGTAGGGTTCACGAGGTTAGCTCGTAATACTCTGAGGTCAGCTCAGAAAGGAGTAAGGTTCACGAGGTCAGCTCGTAATACTCTGAGGTCAGCTCAGAAAGGAGTAAGGTTCACGAGGTTATCTCGTAAAACTTGAGGTCAGCTCAGGAAATGACAAGGTTCTGCTCGCAAAGAGCAGTAAGAGTCTGCATCGCTGTAAAAACAGAAAAACTGTGAGGTCACTATCAAAAAGACCATGTCAACCTGCTCAAACTAAAACGTTCACAAAAGCATAGTTGGATTGCTTGTTACACACAGCTATCATCATTAAAGCCTTGTTGTAATTCTTCTCATCAAGTGAGTCAGTCAGTAACATTAGGTAAATGTACTTCAAAATTAATAACAATGAGAGGTATAGGACGTAGTGGGCTAGTAGTCTTATGATAAAGAGTACCACAACACTCCGTTACAACAATGAAAGCAGCATAGTAGAAATCGCTCATCAACCGCAGTCCAGAGCGTCTAAGGAAGTTGTGCATGCTTCCAGGTATTAGTTTCCTCTTCATATTACTGCAGTAGCAGCATCAGCAGTACTCAATGGTTGATTGTCTGGCTTTTCCATAGGGTCGCAGTTCATCGCGTCCCCTTTTTACGGTAAATGACAACTGCAAGCAAGATCACATCCAATTACCACAAATACTTTTAATAGTTACCTAGTACTTACAAATACTTTTGCCAACATAGCCATTACAACGCATCTTCATTGATTGGAGTAAAGTCGTTCCTCATTGGACTAGGCACACATTAAAAAAACAGTTCACATATAAAACGAAGTGAACGTCACCAACAACAAAGGTGTACCAGCATACTTAATCCTCATAACAGCTCATGTGTGAATAATTTGTCATCTATGTACAAACCGTTCGGCTCTTACTGACACATTACTTCATCATTTTTAGCCCATACTAGTTTGATCTCGCTACAAACAATAACCACATTCACTTCTTGCTTCAATCGAGCAAAACAAAACCTTGCGTGTGGGATGTGGAGTAGCTCACTACTTAGTAGTACCTACACAGGCACTGATAGGGTTAAAAGTATTGCACATATTTCATACTAGCTCTTGTAAACATTACAGCAAAATATTTAACCAGTCTGTCATCCAATGTTGTCGTAACACACCAAGTCATCTTAAAATCCAGCATGAGGCGTTGCATTTGCATATAAGTCAATATTGGTCCGCACCACCTGATGGACTAATCTTTCTGTAAACTTGGAACAACAAGTTAAGTCTGCAACTTATGAACAGCACAAATGTGAAATTGATTTGTCATAAAACTTAACCCTTTGGTAGTAACTTTCATTTATTGAAAAACATAACCCTCCTTCGGCAGTCGGGTATAAACAGACAACTCTTTCAGGTACTTGCTAAAGAAATAATGTTACTAAGAGATAAGAACAGTTTTAGGCTACTGCAACTAGAGTAAGCCTGATTCCCAAGTGCAAAAAAGTTTACCAACAAAGTAGTATATGATTCATAGACTTCATACTACAAATTTCACATCATGATTTTATTAAGTGCATAACTGTCATGTACTCTTTTCATAACTGAATCAATTTCATGCCAAACTTTCATCACATAAGTAGCATTTACTTAGAAACTTTAAAAGCGGTATGTTACCATTCCTAAGTTCACTCATGTTGTGTAGTACATCATGCGAGTGATGTACAAGTTACAAGTTTGACTCAAATAATTATTTTAAAAACAAGTTCAAAATAATAGCAACTAAAGTCACTCAAAGCTTATCTTAAATTGATAGCGACAAAAATACAGTTACCAATTGTTAACTAACCGCTAACTTAATTTTAATAATTCTCTCTGCACTTTGAAACTTAATTCTTTGATACTGAAATCAGTGGTATACATGATGATGAATGTACCAGCATGTAAATACTAGGTGCTACTGTAGGCATTTATGTCATTTTGTATGCACTCTGGCAATTTTCATCTCAAATAGCATTGCTATCTCAGCAAGATGTGTTGACACTAGGACTAGATCCACTAAGATACTAGGAAATTGCCTCTGATAACACAAATATGCAACACATCAGTTGATTTAAAAGTTTGTTTAGTACCTGGTTGATCCTTAGGCAGGACTTATTTTTCAGGATGACTACTTACTCATCTGACTACTTGCCATGTGTATCACCACTTGTTTGTCACTGTGCCAAGTGTGGAGCATCTGCAGTACAGAAAATGAAGTTGATCGGTTTTCTTGCTGTTCACTGTGCACTAGAACCATTGACTCAACTGCTACATGAGTACTTGACAACTCGAGCACACCCACGGAGTCTGGCACTGACTGTTGTAGGTGTAGGCAGCTACCGTTGCACCAGTAGTGACATGACTTTTGGCGGCAGACCTGTGGACACTTAATGGAAATCGCCTCGAAAGCAATCGTTGTTAACACGATTGTGACGAATGTGTCATGTTTGTCGTATGTCGCCGATATGAACATCAAACGCAGAGACGTAGCTAATTGAACAGGCTAGTTGTATTAGGTTTTTACCATTCAAGGGCGTAAAATAGCCGTACTTTCGCGACACTATTATATTTTTATAAATGCAAGTGCGGCCTTCACGCCACTAGCGTGTGCGCAGTGATTTACCTCCGCTTAGAACACAACAAGTTAGCTAAACACGCGGCAGGTAGGTATTAATGCCTTGTGAGCTAATGAATAACATGTCTCACCAGAAATCGTCGTCTCAATGCCGACCCTGTAGGTACATCTCCACTTGTCACTTTCGATCGAACACTGGAGCACCCACATCGCAACACTCGATGTAGGTACTGGCGTACGCGCGGTTCATTGAACTCCAGCGCAGTATTTGGTAGACTGTGTTCGACGCTTACGGCTGTAGGTACAGCACAACTGTAGGGTACAGCACAAGTCGGCTTGCTTAAACATCTGCGAACAATTAACAAAAATCGCCACGGAAAAGATTGCCCCTCGTTGAGATACATTTTGTTTATTATTATTATTATTCTTTAGTTGCCGACCGACAGTCGTGATGCTTTTCCGTTGTTATGAGTAGACTAGTGATTTCCACCATAATGCCATTATAAGCACTTTAACGAAATAGAACCACGCTAAATTATCAAGATAGCAAAGCGTTTGGCGCGTGAATAATGGACTCGCTCGCCCAATGAATCCCAATACTGATTTTACCGACTTAGATAAATGAAAAACTGTTTAGCGAGGAAAATACAAATTATAATGGAATTCACATCTAGTCAACCAAACAATAGGCTCAAATTACACTTATCACCAATTTTAGGACAATCGACCGATAAACCTAATCCGATCCGTGCGACGCCATTTTGCAGAGTCCCGGTTCTCCCCGCGTGGCCTCTGGCTATAGATTCACACGCAGTGTTGCCAGAGCGGGCCTTTCCGCTAACGCCTACTAGTCACGATCCCTTGCAGGACAGTATGGTTAATTTTTCTTCGGTCTCTTATAATACTTAAATACAAACGATAAACGTCCCAATGCTTGAGATTGATCCAATACTTGACCCTTCCGATCTTGATCCATAAAAAAACCGGACAAGTGCGAGTCGGACAAAATTACAAATGTATAGTTTTCAGATTTTCCCTATACTAGTAGTATAAGACAATATTACTTGCCAAATTTCATAGTTGTAGGTCAACGGAAAGTACCTATAAATTTTGATTCCTCAAGTGTCGAAATATAGGTACCTACCTACGTTTTTTGCGGCATAAACGGCCGTATATATTTTTTATGTTAACTTAGAAGTTTGATTTCATCGCAGCTTCAAGGAACTGTAGATCCGAGCAAGTACTTGTTTACCTATATGGTTTTAATTTAAATTCGATACCTCCACGCGTTCCCGAGATAAAGGGTCTTGTCAAAAAAGCCAGACAGACGGACAACAAAGTGATCCTTTAAGGGTTCCGTTTTTTAACCCTAAAAATAGCGGTGTACAATAGGTGCTAACTATTAGGTATTAAGGATGTCAAACATTGGGATTTATCTACCTTATCTATTCCAATTTAGTTGAACAGACTCCCGGAAATGATGTCATGCGTTTCAGAGTTACCTACTTGTTTTGTGAAGAATTTATAACATAGCCCCTTCCTATGAGCGTTTTTCATAAAAACTGTACATAAACTTTTTTTTCAGATTTCGATTTTTTTGGGTTGTTCTTATTCAGAATCGTTGATACTATCGATCCTCATACAAGAAAAAAAGTGTCCCAGATTTTACTATGTAAGTTTTATCTTCCAGTGCGTCACGATCGGTCATATAAATACAAAAAGACTGCACAGAAAAAGGTGACGATCTGAAATGGGATATTTTGGACACTTTTTTTCTTGTATGAGGATCGATAGTATCAACGATTCTGAGTAAGAAAAACTAAAAAAAAACAAAATCGGAAAAAAAATGACATGTAAGTACACTTTTTTTGAAAAACCCTCCTATACCTAATGTTTAAGGTAGTGTATTCATTGAAGCAGACAGACGGACGAACACAGCCGGTAAATTTCGTAAATTCAGTATGTCTACTAAGGAAGGCGTTTCATAAAAAAACTAATCAGAACCGCTAATTGGATTTAATTACGTTGTTGTTCGTGCCTATTTCAAATTTACACATTTTCCCTAATGAAACCCATCCAAATAAATTGATTAAACACACTCTCACTTAAATTACGGAAACCTCATTCCACCCCAGACGTGTAAACACAAATAAATACAAGAATTCCACTCGATATGTCCATTAATTAGTACAATTGTTGTAAAAATGTGGGGGAAAATGTCGACAGGTTATCAGTATAGAGTTCGTAATACCCCCTTCGGAAAATAAACGTGCTAAAGATGGACCATGTAGCTTAGTTAGGTACCCGACTGCCCCAAAAGGAGGGTTATATTTTTATGTGAATTAGAACTACTTACCTCTGTGGCGAGGTGTGTGTTGTCTGTTACGTAGCGAGGTAATTAGGCATAGGTATGTAAAGTTTGGATGGGACGTGAAATTGGTTATTTTTGCCAAGCAACCAACGGTCGCTCTCACACAACACACGTTTACTATCGAGTGACATAGATACCTTTGTACCTATAATACATGCAAAATTAAGCGCTGTTTTTAGCCTGAAACATTGGTATAGCAAGACTACTTGGGTCTATAAGGCGATTAACTAATAATAACCCCTCGGTTAACTACTTAAGCTCTTTGATGCGCGCAATTGATTGTATTCTTCTATAGCGTAGTTCATGCCGCGGCAGTCAAATTTGATTCTGTGTATTACTGGAGTGCGTTGACCCTCAAATTTTTAAACACTATACCAGCATGATAGTAACACGTTGTCACGTAAAAGTTGACTATTGAGGTGAGCATCCTCCGGAGCTGTGAAACTTTTTCATATATTTGACTCCTCGCAAGCTTGAGAGCTAGATGTTAAATACTTATGAAATAATTAACCTCTTTTTGGAAAATCTATTGCTTTATTAAAACATCATATGATATTAAGTCATTACATTACCTACTCGTTATCGTTACTCACACTGCGTCATCCGTCAACACATTCGCCATTACAAAATTTCAAACCACGTTACTTATTCTCAATCTAACAGCCCCACCAGACTCGTGGACCCACTGCGATGACCCACTAGTGGGTCCACGAGTAATTTTAAGTTTCCTTGTGGTCCCACCGCTTCGCTCTTGACAGTTTTCAGGAGATATTACGCAATATGGTACGTTACTGTCCAAGTATATATTTGCTTTCTGACAGATATTTTTTTAGAAAACATGGTGTAGGGTTTTTTCCCTTTTTCCTCGTGGTTAAACCAGTTTGGGAAATCAGTCTGGCCAGGAGGAACAAGGGGTTTTTTTGCTTGTGTTTGTTTATTATGAAAGTAAAATAATTTAATTTAATTTTTGTAGAATTTATTATCTCAATGTCTCAAGAAAATGGCCGACTGTAATTTGATCATGCAGGAATTGCATTTGTAAATCTAGTAACTCTTCATCTTTTTCGATCTCTATATTTCTCCTGACACTTTTTGAAACCCAATTTTTATTTATAGATCCATTTTTTTGTAATTCATTAGGTAAGCAATTTGGCAATGGTAACGTAATTTTTATTAACGGCTTTATTTACTACCGAATGCCAATTTTCCAACATATTATTAGTCCTGTGTCTCTCATTTGAGACACACCACTCCTTAATGTAATCATCATTAATATCTGCCACAACGGAGCGTGAAAAAATATCTGACACGTCCTACCGGCCCTAGAAATAGAGTTGTATCAGATATTTATGCACGCTTTGTTGTGTCAGATATTGGTGCTGGTGACTGTACATTTATTTATCCACAGTCAGTTACATACCTAAAATAATTATGATCATGAGCGAAGCGGTGGGACCACAAGGAAACTTAAAATTACTCGTGGACCCACGAGTCTGGTGGGCTAACAGCCAGCACCATAAAAAAGTACCAATCCCACATACATATATGAAAACGCAGCTTCGCACGTCAATAGTTCCTGAGTCTTGGGTGTTTGCTATGTATTTAAGTGTTTGTATCTATTAAATATATCGTCGTCTAGTACCCATAACACAAGCCTTATTGAGCTTACTATGGGACTAGGTTGATTTGTGTAAGATTGTCCTCTAATATTTATTTATTTACTTATAGTCCATATTCACGTATTGGGTGTGTGCAGCCCCTCTAGATACATCCGCACACGTGTTCCTAGTGACATTTGCGTGCGAGCGCCCCATTGGTCAATCGCGTGTGATCTTCCGACGACGCCGCGATGCGCCGGAGTGACTCACTTATAAATAAATAGTATCTAAGGGTCATGCTGTCATTATAAATAATAAAAATTTGTAGCATCTTTTTGAAAAAATAGCTTTCACCAATATGGTATTTGAAAAGAGCGAAAATTAATTATTCTTACCTTATCAATAAATAAAACGGAGACCCAGATGAGCATCGATATTTGTTTCTGATTATTGGATGTTTTCTATGTACCTATTTAAATATTTATATGTATTACTAGCTTTCGCTACTTCGTTCGCGCGGAACTCGTTTATATCGTAGTTCCATACAAACTTCCGCCCCCCGCCCCCCCCCTTTCACCCCTTAGGTAATTAATTTTGGGATAAAAACTATACCTATAACACAAGACGTATTGAGCTTACTATAGGCCTAGTCCGATTTGTGTAAGAATGTCACATACAAAGATGTAACGCGGCCAGCGTATTGGGGAATATGCCGCAGGCGGACCTTTTGGATGGTGTATTCTTTTTATATTTGGGTATGTATGTTTTCCTTCTTTATATTTTTTTTTTATAGTTTATATGTTTGTTTATAAATAACAATGTATACAATAAATGAATAAACACCTCAGAATGTCCACTAATAATTATTATTTAAAAAATGGACCATTGAAAATCGTGACGTCATTTAGAAGTATTTCCCAACAATGAGGAGCCGTAGCATGGTTGGCCTTGTCACGCGATAGGTGATAGGATAGAGCGTGCGTCGCTGGCTGACACCGTTCGATAGAACGAGACGACGCTCTTATCTTGTCACTTGTCGCGTGATAAGGCCAACCATGCTACGGCTCCAGAGCGTTCTTGACGTTCGATAACTTACATTACTGCAGAGGTCGGGTAAATAGGGCTCGCTGGCCAAGTAGATATGACGGACGAGCGTACCGAGGCCGGATAGGAATACAAGTCAGGCAATTCCTTTTCACGCCGAGGTATGTATAGTGCTAGTCTGAAACATGCAATGAAATAAAATAAAAACTCCAAGTTTTCTGGCTGTCCAGCCATGGGCGTCCGCCCCGAAGTTGTGTCACGTATTCATACTCAGTCCTCAGAAACTCCAATAATGAGACCAAATGTATGGGGACATCAAGAGGGTTTTCCCAACATACGAGACAAATATATGGTGGCAGCACCCAGGCGTTGTCAAATTGACAATATTTTTTTCCATTTTTTCTTTAAATTTCAAATTCTTACGTCATTCTGTTGTCATCGTGTTTTCTCCATATTTTGGTGAAAATAATTATTATTCTTGCCGGATTTTTAAACTTTCGTGGCAACCGCGGCGCACTATGAATTTCCGTCTCTTAAACGTAGTGGTTATATTCTCTTTGTTCATATTGAAACAAAAGAAGGTCGCTTTGAAAGAAAGAAGAAAGAAAGAAAAAACATTTATTCGTGGCATTATATAAATCATAGAACTACGTTAATTAAAAAAAGTAAAAAAAACAAAATTCACACAAATGTTAGATAAGGTACCGCCTTCCGGCGAGACCTAAAGTGGAGTATCACGGTGCTTGTACGCATGGCCTAAGCTGAACGCGACATATCCGACAGTGTTGTCAGGCGACAGTGACCAAAATGTCAAACAAAACTCAAACTTGTCAAAGACGCGTCCAAACCGGCCATGAGTAGGTACCACAAGCAGACTCCAATAAATCATACGTTTATAAATTTTATAATATACCTAACATTGGAAAATAAGTAAAAACAACAAAGATAGAGAAAAGATAGGAGAAAGATAGAGCTGGTAGAGAATGCCTGATGGCATTAAGTCCACCAATTGTACTTTTATTTGTATATTTGTGCAATAAAGTTTAAATAAATAAAGATAGAAGGTAAATTAAGAAAATTACAAAACGGCACACACAAAGGAGGAGCAAAATTACATACAAGATGGGACATAAAACGCAGGTAAGTACAAGAAATTAAAGATCTATCTGAAATACAACTCCGAACACATAAATATTTGAAGTAATGATTTACACATTCTTCACAGGTTCCTTCAAAGAAGAGATAGACAAAGGAAGAAAGGTGTATTGCTATATATGTATTATAATACAATAACAAGGCTAGGGATACACAAAAGAAAACGAGGTAAGTACATGCACTATAATGTTATTTCAGAATCGGAGGGATTATAGAATATCGAAACAAAGAGCTGACATTCCACAGTTCAAAAATTTGCAGGCCTAGCAAAAGCCGCCTCCAATTTTGTATGAAATTCCATTACGAATCTCTCGTCTCGTCGCGTCCGCCACGTGATACTTCGAAGCCTTAGAGCATACATAACTGGCGTAGCCTTATGTCGTGTTTGCGTACAAAAAAGTCTGCTGAATTTTGCCGGGGGGGGGGGGGGGGGGGGAAGAGCATCTTAATAGGATATTGAAACTCAATTATATATCAAAAGCTTGAAGTGGTTTAACGTTTATAATATCTTGTGCATACTGCAGCATGCGGGCATTTTTATGATCAGTGTTTTTGCCAGGCGATTTTGTGATCGATCGTGAAATTTTCTTTGTATGTATGATTTTTTGCACATTGTGCAAGGTTTTTTGCAGAGGGGTAAGTTACTGAAAGGCTACTCCAGTTATGTATGCTCTAAGTTCGAAGCCTATTATTATGTACTTTATAAAGTACACAACGTCAATATTCCATTACACGTTTCAGAAAAAGTCTCTAATTTGACTATCGGTCAAATATCTAGTACCTATCGTATTGATACCCTGGCCCTGTGGTATAAAAGGTCACGTCCAGTGGTTTGGTCTACGATCGCGTGTCCGTGTTGCATTCCCGATTGGAAAATGTGTGCTGTTCCCATAGTCTGCGGTGAATTCAATTAAGTATTGAAATGTCCCGAGCACCTGGCCTAAAACGTACCTATTACATCTACTTATATTTAGTGTTTGAATAAAAATCATATAGATATATTATACGAACAGGCTCTAATAGCCCGATTGCCCTCTCCTCTATAACTACAACTTAGAAAAGTTGAAAAACCTCCACATTTTCATTTCAAAGTTCAATATCTCAATAACGGCTAAACCGAAATTGTTGAAACGTAGCTAAGAAGCATCTCGATTACGTTAGCTTTCGGAAAAAAACCGCATTAAAATCGGTACATTCGTTTCGGAGCTACGATGCCTCAGACAGACACACAGACGTCAAACTTATAACACCCCTCTTTTTGCGTCGGGGGTAAAAAAAACTAGTGACTCTGTGAGGTGTAGAACTCGCGAACTTATTTTTTTATTACTAAAAACTAACATAACAAAATAAGGTATAGTTATGATATCGAACCTGCTCACAAAATTTCACGAGAATCGGTTAAGAACATGTAGAGGAGAACGACCGGACATTTGGACATGTCAAGGAATTTTCGCTCGTTCGATAATGGATTTCGGCTTGAGACTTTTGGTAGGATACCGTGGTTCTAGAATCCATGGAGTCGTCATGTTAACAGTACATTGTGATACAAATGTTAATCATTACATCCGAGGCGATTGTACGATCAAGGACTTTAATTGTTGAGCCATTTCGGTGTCAACTAATTTTGGTTTTTTAATAGTTAAGCTGTGAATTGTCCAGTATAAAGTGAGCTCCAGTATAAAGCCCGTGACTGTACTCGCGAGCCGCAGGTGAGCGTGATAAGAGAGACGAGGATGTAAAATTGGGTCAATCAACTATTTCTTGTTGTTATTCTGTCCCGTTAGCTAGGAGACAAAATGACAGAATTTCTTAGAACAATTGTTACAATTTGGACTTCAAACATGCTTAAAAGATTGGCCATACAAAAAGGGGTTGAACGTGACAAGAAAACCCCACATTTGGTGAATTAAAACCCATAAAATCGCAGTTTTAAAATGTTACCAAGGAGACGTAACCATGGCAACTGGTGAGAGAAAAAAGTTGATTCACCCAAATTATCAAAGCTCACGCGTTAAATACGACGTTTTTCAACACATTTGCGAGGAAAAAATCCTTTTCATAACATGAAAATTTTGCAGGCTCCTATGTAAATAATGTTCTTCAGTTATTGATGGCAAAAGGTTTTTTACTCACATAGTACATCGCCAAGAATTTCCAGTGGCGTCAATTCTATTTATCACTTTTATTATCACCCCGAGTCAATATTTTTGGTAATAATCATAACGATAACACGCATCAACAATGTTTACAAATATTTGTAAAATGGCTTATAATGGCGCGCAACATTTTTTTTCGTATTCGCGCAGTGCGCGCGCATGTGTTGAATCGAGACTCAGATGAAATCTCTAAACAGCCAATACAAAACAAAATAAATATTTACGTATTCAATACAAATTCATCCAAAATGCTATCAAATGTAAGTAATTTTACTCACAACTTTTTCGTAACTTAAAATTAGGAAACATTTGAGTAATAAATGGTGATAGTACATAACTACAAAGCTGACATAGACCAAAACGTGGCACGACAAGCAGGTGGTTTTAGCAACCAGGCCATATAATCTTACAAAAAAATAACATCTCTACGGCGCCATTGCATGTGTCAATATTTGCTGCCGCGCTATAGAATTAACGTGGAATTAAGGAAACTTCTGCCAGGCTTCAATATTTTAATGTACCAATAAAATCAAGTAATTACTTAAAAACAAGTACCATATAATAAACACACACTTACCCTTGATTAGTTCGTTTAAAATTTAAACACGCCTCGTAATTAACTGCGTAATAATGATGAAGATGAATATTCTTTATTTAAACTTTAAATAAAGAATAATCATTACAATTAATTGTAACTTTTTACTACTTAATTATGTCTTTTAGCCTACAAAACACATTAGCACGCGCTCCTCACCTGTCACCTAACAATTGTTTTATGACCACCTTTACTACAGCGAGTACACTAAAACGTAATTAAAAGAGAAAATTAACTTACTCCTAACACAATTACTAAACACGTTAACCAAGCAAAGATCGTCGCCGACATAGATAATATTTACAAATCAACATACTCACTGACTACTCAACACCTATAGCACAAAGTAAGTAATAGTACCTACTACCTATAGTAAACAAACTGTTGTACTTTAAAACTGTACATATCACCCCTGTGGCTTTGAAATAAAGTCCACGTCACCTGTAAATGCTCGTTGTTTTTCAAATTTAAGTGCATCATAATTTTGAGAAAGAAAACTGAATTTTGTTCCTGACTAGTTAAGGTCGGTTTTAGAATGATATAATCCAATTTAAGGCACCGGCAGAGGCTACCCTAATGATAGCAAGACACGGAAGTGTGGATACACATGGGGTTTGATTTGAGTACACAAAAAGTTTATTATGGATTTATGGCTTCTGTTATCAAGTTTTAGATAGATGAGTTGATATAACGAAAGGATAATTTATAGCGTTATTCCCGGTTGTGCCCTAAAGTGCCCAAGATTTGGCGTAGGCACTAGTTTTACGAAAGCGATTGCCATCTGACATTCCAACCCCGAAGGAAAACTAGCCCTTATTGGGATTAGAAAGACGGAGCGTAAAGCGCTCAAGGTCGTGGGAGCTTGCGAAATTTTAGTTTTGGCACCAATTTGGGCCTGTGGGAGAGGACAGGTTAAATATTGATTTTTTTGATGTCTGATTTTTTGTTGGATTTTGCCTCTAGGTAACAATTTAATTGATAATATATCCGTTACATTAAAAAAATTAGCTATTATAAATTATTTCCAAATATGTCATTTTTTCCATACAAGTTGTCAGTTCATTGCCTGGACTAAATGAATAAAATGCATTGTTTTGACATACTTTAATTTATCATAGTAGGTGTTCGATGTGACCACCGTTACAATATTCAACAAGTTCAGGCATGTAAAATGGGGAATGGATGAAAATTTTAGAAATGCCTGATTATTTTTTTGGTGATAGGAATAACCTTCCTTAGCACCAGAAAAAAGTTTCAGATTTTTCAGCTGCGACAATTATTTTTGAAAAATATAAACAGTTTCCTCATTTACGTTTTGGGACAAGAACGGTAAATAGACACTTTCCTTGATCTGTCTCATATTACAAAAAACTATCTTAAATATCTGTGGTAAACTGACACTGGTAATGATCAATATAGCTGCTGCAAGTGTCAATATCATTGCCAGTGTCAGTTTACCACACATATTTAATATATTTTTTTTGTAATATTAGACCGATCGAGGAAGGTGCCGTAACTGACCCAAAACGTAAGTGAGGAAACTGTTTATATTTTTCAAAAAAAATTGACGCAGCTGAAAAATCTGTAACTTTTTTCTGGTGCTAAGGAAGGTTATTCCTATCACCACAAAAATTATCAGGCATTTCTAAAATTTTCATCCATTCCCAATTGTCTCTATGGCTGTTTGTATGTACCTCTCTACTTGTTACATACATCTTATCATGTGGCATTAGCATTGCATTAAATCGATACTTAAATAGAAAAAGTGTAAGTTTATTTTTTCAAAATGACCGGGTTCGATTCCCGAGCTGGGTACAGTTTTTTTTTCAAATGTATGAATGCAGTTTTTCTTTTTATCAAAATCGGTGACATGGTTCCTATGAACAAATCTTCGTATGTCTTATAGTTTCAGCCATTCCCATACTGACCGATTTGAATGAGCCACCCTGTATAGTAATAATTTACTATATATAAAAATATACAGTAAATTATAGTAATATGAACTGTAACTGTATAATTTCTTTCATCTTTTTTCTACAAGTAGCCATTGAGGAGTTCCTCTATCCACCTCCTGACTCCATCATCAGACCATCGTCACCAAGTGTAATGTATAGAACTCGTCAAAACAAAACAAATGAGACCAAACTCGAGGGGTATACAAGTAGCCATTGAGGAGTTCCTCTATCCACCTTCTGACTCCATCATCAGACCATCGTCACCAAGTGACATGTAATGTATGGTTATAAATTCTCAGTCGTATAAATCGTCCATAGATTTCACACACGCCACGAAACTTTCAGGAGGGTTAATCAGCAGCATTTTTTCCTGATTATAGGTTTATTTTTATAAATATGTATACTTAAACCTAATTCGTCCGGCAAAATGAATAAGTGGTTTTAGGTAGATTAGGATGTGTTCTATTTGTTTCTTTTTTTATTTTAAGTACAGATTTTTTATTAAATTAATAATCACAGAAATTTAAATCCAATTTAAACCTTACTCGTTCAGCTCAATCTAATATTTAGTGGTCTTAGGTAGATTACCATGTGCTCTATTTGTTTCTAATTTTTATTTCAAGTACAGATTTTTATTTAATTGAATAATAAATAAAATAAAATTCAAAGAATAAAAAATAATTTGAGCAAGTAAAGTTTAGCACGGAACCTATTCATCATCATCGGGTCGTAATTAGATTCTACCCATTATACTAATTGTATTTTATAATACAATCACCTAGGTTTTGAAAAATTAACTTACCTATTTGCATCGGATGGGAACTGGAAAAAACTCCTACCCACGTTGTGCGTGGATAGACAGCCAAACAGTGCGCAATATTTACCTACCCATCGCGATATTACGAACGTGCACACGGCAGAGCGGTGAGCATCGCACTGGGCTTACCCGGCAGCGCGCCCGGCAAGTGGCGCCCAACGGTGAGGTAGCCGACTTCGGTGGGGGGCGGTTCGTGTCCGTTCTGTATGTAATAGGTACTATTATACTATTCTGTGCATGGGCACAGAATAGTATGCATGGGCGTCACACCTAATGAAACTAGACCTCTACCTACGCTTAATTACTACGCATCGAGGTGCCAATATATATTTGTGGGTGAGCGTTGAAGTGAGCTTAAAACAAGTTACAGAATAGGGGGGCTGCATACTTGTCGAAACTTGACTTGATATGTCTTATCCTCAGCGATAAGAGATAAATTGCAACCCGCTGGATACATCAAAGCAGAGATTATTGAGAACAAAGTGAGTAGGTACCTATGTCCCCGGCTGTCAAATATCGAATACCTATGGAATACTGTCCTAGTGCCAAACTTCACATCATTGTCTTAAAGGATTTTTTTATTAGCGTCTAGATTTCTAAACACGAAATTTTAAGAAAGAAAAAACCTATCCGTCATGGCTTTATATTAAAAATCATGCATAATATTAATAGGATTCCATTATAAAATTACTTTTCTCATATAACTGAGCGAATTTAGACAATGACAGAGATGAATGCAAATTCTCGGCGTGGGCGGGGCCGGACTGGCGGCGAAAGATATTGTTTTATTCTACGGTTTTACGGCAAAACTTGTCTTCTGAGAACGTCTGGGAACAAACGATTTGAGAATTATTATTAGAATATAAAGACACAAAATGTAAAGACAGAGAGTAAGTAGCTTACTTGTAGTGGGTAGATATAGCTTTGTTAAGATCAAATAACAGTGTAACTTTATTGAACAAGTAATTCACAAACTTTTTACCCGCTTTTGGGGGCCGTATTAGTAATTTCGAACGCTTAAAAATTAAATACGAGTACCTAAATACGATTGTACAGTTGTAAGTTTTGTAGTACGTATTTTCTACTGATAGGATTGAATACGAGTGGTCAATCACTCATTTTCAATTATACCGCCTTCAAGAAAAACATCGTTTTTGTTAGTTTTCGTGTCAAGGAGTCGAGCGCATGAAAGTCAAAAGTTCCCCTCAGCACGGCTATCACAAGACGACGCGCGAGCTCTCTCGATTTTTCTTGCACTATACCTCTCTTTCTAAGGTTCTTATTAAAGAGAGAGACGGACAGTGCGAGAAAAATCGAGAGAGCTCGCGCGCCGTCTTGTGATAGCCGTGCTGATCAACTAAATAGTAGCTCAGTATTATCAAACCGCGATTCTAATAGGGTTGGAAGTGACAGTTTTGCCAAATAAATACGTCATAATACTCATAATTTATATGAACTGACAGCTATTATTCCATTCCCAAGCTGATCACGGTCGAGTACCTACCTAATAGCTAAATACTGATGCCCGTTGCTACTGAACCACGCCAAGGATCCCCAATCCCAAATGGCTAACTCATTAATATTTTCAGTCGGAATATATTAATCACAGCGCGCCCCGCCTCCTTGCGGCTAAACACCAAATAATTTTCTGCTACAACATTCCAGAAAAAAACTATAATTAATTTTACTGTGGCATTTTTGGAGGCGGTACGCTTTTTATTGTTTTTTTGAGAACAGGTGAACTAGATGAAATATCGCGACTATTATGGATGTTTGGTTATAGTTTTGTGTTGTCAGCATCTTCATTATAGTCTTTGGCACATTCTTTAGTATGCTTTGCTGTCTTACGAATTTATTTACTTATTTTATCTTTATTGCATAAAAGAAGAACATATCAAAAGCCGTAGGTACTTAATGATATAAGAATTGACTATTTTAGTGACATAGATATCGATGACATAAAAAGACGAACGAAGAGACTACTTAGGCCACAATTACAAATTTATTAGATTTAGATTTATTTATTACACAATACAGACTTGTCTGTCATTCTAAGATTAAAACACGGAGATGTCCCCGGAGAAGAACATAGGAATCTTTTTTGTCTCGGAAATCTTAAGGACGTCAAATTCTTAATTTTGTATGTGACTGATTAACGAATTCTACTAGAACGAAGACACCTGAAAATGTTTGTATTTTTATATCCACTCAGTTGCTACCATTAGTTTAGAGGTCCGCGAAATTGGCAACTGTGGTTGCCACAAGCAAGTGAGTGGATCTATAAATGTCCAATGTCCATTGACTTGACTGTCAGGCATGCAAGAGGTTGTAAGTTTATTGAGGCACCAATTAACTTGATTGATACGAACAGGGCGGCAAATTACGATGGTATAAGGTATAACTGGTATAAGTAACTTTATGGGTGCGATCCACACTACCCGATATGGTCAGACTACCGACCGTATTTTGAGACATAATAATTCGTCACAAAGTTGTTGGAAACCTAGGATGGGGCACAATCGAGGAGTGTGCATATCTTTGCATTAATAAGCCTCCTGAGACCGCATAGAAAATAGAACTTTAACCAAGCACTTCGGGTACTACTTTTCAGTTTCAGTTTTTTCTAAGTGACATAAAACAAACTTTAAAATTTGACTCAGTGCATTCCGGTGAACCATTTTGTCATTTCTGTAGGAACCAGGAACTCTGTAGTTTAAAAATAAGTTATTTTAACTGGCAGTCAGAGCCGTGGGATTAAATATAGCCAGTGTCGATCCCGAGGGTCCATTCTGTATACGGATCACAGAATGTTTGAAATTGGATGAGTAATTCCAGATATACACAGTTAAAAACTAACTGATTATCAGCGTAGCGTTCTCATAACCTTTCGTCTAGTACCAACTAACAGGATTACCCTCTATATCATCATCATCATATTCAGGCGCCCACTGCTGCTGAGCATAGGCCCCTCTTCGAGTACGTCATCCATCCCGTGGGTTCAAGAAACGGATTTTTAAAAAGTCGTAGCGCTTGTTTGGATCATAATAAGGCTGCCCTAAATTTAATTAGCAATCATCTTTCTCACGCTTATGCTCAGTGAGAGGGAGAGAAGACCATGAACCTACGTCACCTTAATCGTATGGCATTATTCCCGAGTCAGTGAGTCTACATGTTTACAAATTAATATAATAAGTTCTTCATCCATGGGCATCTATGCAGTCAACCTAGCACATTATCCACATGCCAAAAATGGAAGTACACTGGATATCCTCTGATCTTATATCATTAAATGGAAACGCAGCCCAATGCTGCAATGGGTGAAGAACTTAAGATTTTATGTCCCGTATAGATTCATGTTTTGAGGTGTGCAATAAAGAGTATTTGTATTGTAGATATTGCAGTTGGTTCAAAATTGTACCTGAGGTATTAAGAAACCCAAGTTTTTGTTCTACTGTTCTTGGAAATAACCTGTAGGTACATAGCTGTATTATGATGTGTTTGTGCACTTGAAGTGTTTTATGTATACATATAAAAAAATAAAAATTATAAATTGCATGTTTTAAACGCAGTTAGCCCTTAAGCTGTTGTCAGGAACAAATACAAAAGCATGTAAACATCCAATTCACGGCAGTTAAAAAATGATTGACGTGCGGTGACAAAACAAACCGATGGTTAACCGGGCATCCATTTGACTTGATGCATTAGTTTGAAAACAAATTGCTATCTGATAAGGTGCTGATTGACTTGAGCCTTGAGCAGTGCAGTTGGCAAGTGGCAGAAATCGAGCGCAAATGCACGGTTTCTTCGTTTTAAAATTTGTAGAACTGAACAACGAACAGAGACAAGCATAGAGCCAAACATCGCTACGATCATTCTAGCGAACGCTCTAGTGGGTAAATGCCGTGCCGGATGTGTGGGCGGAAAGAGACAACGGCCGAACAATAACAAAATGGCTCGGCTCGGCAAAAAGCTCGCAGAAAATGTTCGTTTCGCTAAAATACCCGCTAGAATGCTACGCGCTCACGCTCCTGTTTATTTTGTGAGCGTTTACCTGTAATGTAGCATTCGCAGGATCCAGAATGTACTCAAGTCAGTCCAGCTTGCATTGTCGACGCGATACTCATTACGTATTTGTGCGCAGAGAAATGGGTAGGTCGCGCCATATTCGTAACGATTCCACTACGAAAGTTAGACCGACCAAATTACGTAGTGAATCGCGCTGCGCAACGCAGTATTGGCGCACGTGAAAACGAACGCGTGCGTCCAATATCAATTTGATTTCACTTTAATACGTTTAGAGAGATAGTTCCCTAGTGGGTGTTGACACTTCCCGATACGGTCAGACGACATCCACTTCAATTTAGTATGGTGTAGTTATAAATTACCTCAAGAAACTATACTGTATAATTAAGTACTAGGCTGTTAATAGTTCTGTTCGTGTTGCAATAAGACTAAAACTGTCACAATTGTTTTATTTTCTGATACGGACCGAGTGTGATGACGCCAGCCGTCGCATATAGTATGAGAAAAATAAAAAGCACTGGAGTGCGGAAAACCTAACATTACATGATACAGAAATGTAACTGCTTTTTGAGCAAATATATTTAAAAAACTGGCCAAGTGCGAGTCAGACTCGCGCACCGAGGGTTCCGTACAAACCTGCAGGTATATAAGTAAATCATTAAAAATATTTTTATTGTATGATGTAACTAAAAATTAACGTTTTCGCAATTTTTCCTTTATCTGTGCTATAAGACGTTGCTTCGTACCAAATGTCAAGATTCTGAGTTCACGTAAAGTACCGTAGGTTTTGATTCCCTTGCGAGTTTCGAAAATTTTGGGGAATTTTGTGGCATAAACGGCTGTATCTTTTGATTGCGTTGGTTTAGAAGTTTGATTTTTTGACAGCTCCAAGGGACAGTAAACTTGGGTATTTGATACAAATTTTAGTTTGATACCTCCACGCGTTCCTGAGAACAAGGGTCTTAACAGACAGATGGACGGACGGACAACAAAGTGATCCTATAAGGGTTCTGTTTTTTTCCTTTTCCAGCAAAGTCGACGATCAATAAAATGGTTTAAATATAACTATACAATTTTTTGGTTGTTTAACAGCCCTAACACATTACATACAAACTTACCAAGCTCCGTTTTTGGAGTGGGCGGAAAACTTATGATTTAATGCTAAATTTTACTTAAACGATATTCTCGACAACCTCTAAACGATGGCTCGTCCCATTACGGCTGTATAATTGCTACTAATTCGTCCACTGGTTGTGTACATTTTTGTCAGCCATCCGTCAAGGCTGTGACCGTTAGAGTGTGTGCCCATTGTCGTACGACACGGATAGACCATATTTTTCTTCATTTTTGAATGCTTAAAATACCAATATTTTTAAATGTGGAAGTATCTCGACCTGGGGGCCTACCGCCAACGGCATTCGAAGTTTTCCCTATCTGTCGCACTTACGTACGAACTCGTAAGTCTGACAGAGAGGGAAAACTTCGAATGCCTTTCGCGGTAGGCCCTCTGTTTGCCTTTTTGTACCTCTCTAAACTGACTTAGAGTCGGTTACACCAAACCGTCCGTAGTCGTATTAAGCGGTGTTCGTTAAAATGTATGGAATGTATGACTAGTGTCAAGGAATGACAGCTGGCGGCGCCATATTTAACGTTGATCGGTTTGTAATCGTAAGTTGGTGCAACCCGCGCTAACATACATATAATCACGCCTATATCCCGGAGGGGTAGGCAGAGATCACGGCTTTCCACTTGCTACGATATTGACAAACCTTTCTTGCTTCATTCACTTTCATGACATTCTTCATACATGCTCGTCGGTTTAGGGTACCTACTCTTGACCTGACCTTTCATTAGGATTTATCCGAATCGGTCGGAGAAAGTTCGACGAGGTCGTTCCCTTCCAACTGTATCATCCACTTTCCCCCTCATACACTCTTTTTGTTAATCTTCTTTCATCCATCCTCTATATGCCCAAACCATCTTAGCATGCCCTTTTCAATTTTCGTCACTACATCTTCAGTCACTCCACACCTCACCCTTATCACACTATTTCTTATTATATCCCTCAAACTTCGCATTTTCGCAACGCTCTCATTGTCACTGCATTCACTTGACTCTGATGCTTCTTCTGCCACACCCAACTTTTCCTACCATACGTAAGTGTGGAGACTAACACTCCCTTGAGCACAGCCAGACATGCTTTTTGTGATATTTTCTGGCTGCTCATAAAGGCGTTGAGTGCCCCTGGCGCGAAAACTTTAAGCGCACGCTCAAAGTAGTAGCGCGCGTGCCACGCCCACATGGCCTTTCTATAGTATTTAGTGTTCTGTGGTTGACCTACTAAGTTTTGCCCTGATGTTTCATTTCATTAGACCTAATGTTTCACTAGACCTACCTCTACCTACATAATGCAATTTTCTTCGAAACTGTGAACTTTTCGGGTTTTCTTTGAATATCATTAATTAAATAGAAGTCGTTAGGTTTGGTTTGTTTTGCAAGAATCCTATAAAGTTTACTATAAGAAAAAATGCATTAATTAGGTCCAATGAAACATTTGGTCAAATGAAGCTAAAGTAGTTAGCTCTATAAGGGAGAACCGCGCGACCGGCGTCGTTATGACGCACCGATGACACGCAAACGTGCCGTCACTAACTAAACACTAGAGCAAGCAACAAATGCCCTTTAAATATTCTAGTTAAAGCAAAACTCCCCGCACGCGGGATGCGGGCTCTAAGCCTCTAACTAGTGAACATGAGACCTAGTCGTCAGCAGATGTTAAGGCGTGCTCACACTGGCCGCGAGCGGAGGCGGCCGCTCCCAGATAATAACAGCGCTTGGACGCGGTAGCGCGCCCGCGGCTACACGATATCGCGAGGACCCGCTTGTGTCGAAAATTATAAATAACTGCTTTTACTCACTTCGTTGACGCAGAAATTTGTATTTAGAATAGACCCACGATTACTCTTTGATTCGACGCAAAACTAACTTCACATTCTACGACGGAAACGGCTATATCCGAACTTGCAGTTTAACAATGAAACATATGTTTTGGCAGTATGGCAATAGCCGTTACCGCCGACGAATGAGTAAAGCTAGTTTCCGCAATCGCATTCAAAGTTGCACGTGAAATGCACTAATAGCTACTTATGTGTTTTTGTGGGGAAAATTGATACACAACAAATGTCAAATCTTTATAAAGATTTGTGAGAGCCAGTTTCCAGAATAACTCATTAAATACTAAAATCTTTGTTCACAAACCATTTTGAATAAGTACTTAGGTACCTACTGGGTGATGTCTAAGTAGACTTATTTGTTACTTCGTGAGTTTCGGTTGTCGCATCACAAATTTTAATTAGAATACTCGTTTATATTCGTTATTTTTTTCAGATCGATAAATCTGTAAATTAATTACCAAATCCTTACCTACCAGAAAATACCTTCTCATATATAAGCTCAGCACTAGCAAACTTGTTTAAAAATATGCAAAATACGCCAAGAAATAGCTGTTATATAAATTAGAATGAATAGCGATGAAACCGTGCCCCGAGCGGAGGCGGGCGGCTACCTTATAACCAGCGCCTTCGATCGATTACATCTTAAACCTCGTATTTGCTAGTAACGTTCTTTCTAAAAGTGAGCGTTATCTTTTAGAAGCTAAGGTGGTTTTTACAATGACACAAATGACTAAAGTGGGATGTTTAAACAGTAACCCATCGCTGTAATGGTACAGCGCCGCCGGCGGTGTGGCCGTACCTTTATGTAAATCGCATCATCATCTTAATTTTTTACTGTAATTAATATAAATCAATGTTTCAACTTTCTTGGGCCGCATGAGTTAATCATTTTCAAGTTTCCGTTTTTATTCTTGTTTTTTCATGTTTCGTGAAATCGGTATTCAAAATATTCTGAATTACCTAAATGTACAAGTATAATTGTTATAGGTAAGGTGTAATTGTTCTTTCACGAGGGTGGCAAATAAGCGTATGGCCTCACGGTGAGTGACAGCGGTAGCCTATGGGAGGCGGCTACAGAATGTCCCATGGTCGTTGCTGGCTGTTTATAGGTATCTATATGAGAATTCCCTCTGTTTAAAGCTTAAGACACTAATGCAGATCCGTCGTTGTCAACAATGATCGTCCTCCAGATTTTATCTACTCACCACTCGCCATGTACTAGGCACTACCTATCAATTAGTGGTAGGACCGGCACGGAGCCAATGAGTAGGTACGGTCGACGCCAAAAACACGTTTACACCATTCGCCTTATTGCAATGGAATAAGGTGCAAAAGTGTAAACGTATTTTTGGCGTCGACTGTACGTACGGTGAAGAGCGTCTAATAGAATCGAATAGCGTTTATGTCGCAGTAAACTATTGTAACACACAACACACACAGGTTGAAAGGCTAGTAAAATTGTAACCTGTATTTTTGAAAATTGGGCCCCATGAACACAAGAACATGGCACCACATATACCTACAAAGTGAGCAGGTAACTGTGTTTTTATATTAAGGCTTCTTTAAGGTCCATATTCAAAACATAACAGCTGGTCAAGGACCAGGCTGGATGCGGGTGGCGCAGGACCGGTCATTGTGGCACTCTTTGGGGAAGGCATATTGTCCAGCAGTGGACGCCTTACAGCTAGTATGATGATGATGGTGTAAAAAGACAGAAACAACGACAACCGATATCCTGTTGTAGGTTCCTGTTTTTTTTTTACCTTTTCGGGTGAAATATCAGGCATATTCCTTACGGTAAGGCTAAAGAATGAGAGTAGTTCAAGAAGTCTGTAAAAGTTTCAGCAGAAATTCGGTTTCAGTTTCGGTTTCGGCTGAAAGTCGTGTTTCGGTCGCACACTAGTTAGGGTTCCGTACCTTAAAAGGAAAAACGGAACCCTAATAGGATCACTTTGTTGTCCGTCTGTCTGCCTGTCTGTCAAGACCCTTTATCTCGGGAACGCGTGGAGGTATCGAGTTGAAAATAAAACCATATAGGTACTCACATCTACAGTCCCTTGAAGCTGTGAAAAAATAAAAAAGAACTATGAAATTTGGCAACTTATATCGTCATAATACTACAAGTATAGGGAAAAATCTGAAAATTATACATTTTTAATTTTGTATGGAATCCTCGTTGGGCGAGTCCGATTCGCACTTTTCCAGTTTTTTTTTTATATTAAGCTTCTTGAAGAATCAAAAATCAAAATCAGTTTTTAATCCGATACTATGACCGTACAGTTTTGGTATCTAATATTCTATGCAAGCTGAGTCTAATCAAAGCCATACGCGTGATTGTATTGCCTACAACTTTACGCCTGTTTAACCACCATAGTAGGTACGTGCAGTCTTTTTATTTTATGTGGGTACAGATTTAATTATCTGTACGGTTGAAATTAACTTTCTAAAAACCAATTTCATGTACTCAATTTGGCAATGTTAGCTGTTCACTTTTTTGCATGTTCTTGCTGCATAGGTATACGTAACGCGTAGACAATATGCATAGTAGGTATCTACACAGTGACAAAGTAGGTGCAGATGTATTGCATAATTGTTTTCTATCGTATTTTCTCGGAAACGTTCGTATTTGTCATGATTGCTACTTCAGTCAACCTAAGTACTTTTTGTACTGTGACCGACTGAAATAGCAAGACACGTTCGTGCGTTTCCGTGAAAATACGATGGACAATAATTTTGAATGGTTGACCGCTTTGATCGAGCGGTTGCTGGGTCAAAATAGTTATTAAGGCATCGCCGGCGATGAGCGATGAGCTATCGGCGATTTTCTCGCCCAAGAAACGAACAAAAGATAATCGCTCCCGTGTAAATAAAAGAGAGAGATATAGTTCATCGCGGTGTGAACAGCCAGCGATGAACTATAAATATATATCTCTCTTTTATTTACACGGGAGCGATTATCTTTTGTTCGTTTCTTGGGCGAGAAAATCGCCGATAGCTCATCGCTTACTCGCCAGCGGTGGGACAAGTGCCTTACGATACAAGTGCAGAAAATAGGAAATCGCTACGAGTGGTGATAAATTAAAACACGACCGAGGTGAGTGTTTTAAATCGACACGAGTTGCGAATTACCTATTCGTACGTGTATCGTACAACGTTTTACAGTATATATGGCTCTTTAAAGTTTCAACATATGCATGAAAAGTGCTCATTTCCGCACTAGTGCGGAAAAGTTACACCATGTGTACTGTAAACATTGTTTAGTATGAGTTGGCCTGAGAGTATGAGTGTTCAGTCTTTCCTATGTGTGTGTATGTGTCGTTCATCCAAAGTGTAAAGTCTTAATTTTTGACGCTGTACTCAATTAGGTACCTATACCAATCATCCAATTATGTAAAATGCCTTTGCGGCTTATGAATTGTGCAAGCGGTACATAATTTATGCATGTACATATTGATATCTAACTATTAACAGCATCAATATCTTGACTGGCAAAAAGAGGCCTTTTTTAAGGGACACCGCTCTTCCCCATGAGGTCGTAACTTATAATTATGGTATGGCTAACCAAATTTTGTTGACATATATTTCCTTGTGGTATCACCAATTGTTTAGGATTATAAAAAAAGTCAGTTGTCAATTTATGTCATTCATTCAAATGGTTCACGGTTTATGTTTTATTTTAAATAATATTAACAATGACTATATACCGAGTGAGGTCCGCAAACTATTGTTTAAGCACGTAAATAATTACGACAGTGTGAGTATATAACGAAAACCTGCAATGCTTACAAGTCGTAAACAAAGGTAGGTTGGTGCTGCATAAATATTTTGATACTTTATGTACTTAACTAGTTCTAACATTTGACTATAACTTTGATTAGGTACGTGAATAGTAGTTTCACGTGGTTGACCTATTCCGGTGTTGCCTATAAGCAAGCAAGCAACAAAGAAACATGCAAATGTAGTAACTTGAACATGACCCACTCCGCGGTTTCCGATTGAGTTGATATTTGGCATAGTACTTACTATCGAGCTAAGTCTTATTTACACTACATTTCATTATTCGCCTTGCTACAATGATATACCTACGGTGAGAAAGTGTAAACATATGCGTTTGTCGTTGACTGTACTGTATATACGAGTATAGTGATTTTTCACATAGATAGATAGATAGGAATTATGTGAGCTGACTTTGAGTGCATGTCAACGTATATTTAACTTATTTTTAGGTACCTTACGTGTGCACAGAAAATAAAAAATCTTTTCTAGTATCAGAACAATTCCTAGGTATAGTCAACAGCAAAAGTAGGTTATCATTTTATCACCTTATCGCAATGGAATAAGGTACAAAAGTGATAACTTACTTTTGCTGTTGACTGTACTACACAAAATGTGACAAGCCCAAGATTTTTTGAATTTCCAGCCAAAAAAATTGGGTAAAATTTGGTTAGCCAGACTCTATAAATTGAGAACATTTTTTACTAATTAATTGGGATATAAATCATAGACCATCAATCCAATCATAGAATTAGGATAGACCATCATGCATGAAAAATATGGCAGAAAAAGACGAACGCATCGTGCTACACTAGTCCTGCATGTACAGAACCCACTCAACGGTTTCATAGATATAAACTTTTTTTTCTCCGCCTTTCTTTCCCACAGCAAAAACGCCCGGTCATCCCACTTTTATAGGCCTTTTTTATGTGAAACAAATTTTAATCATAGTTTAATCTACTGTTTCTATGGCTCGTTTTTGTCGGCTGTTATGTGACTTCTGTGGCTCCGCCTTCGAAGTGTAATAAGGACAGCCAGCAGCAAAAGTAGATGTATGATGTCGTTACACAATGGAAAAAAGTTAAAGTTGATTAGAATAAGGATCTTAACTATGTACAGTAAGGGAAATGTATTCACGTACCACCGTAGAACCCTATCGCAATAAGGTGACATATCACTCGAGTTTGACTGACGGCGGCCTGTCAATTGCGACAGGGTTCTACGGTGGTACGTGAATACATTTCCCTTACTGTACATTTTTTTCTAAGCGTTCGATATACTCAAAATTCTGTTGACCATTAGAATGATATATGTAATACTAGTTTCCAGCCGCGACTTCGTCTACGTAGACCCGGGATATAAACTAACATCCAAACTTTCGCATTTATAATACCTATTAGTAGGTTAGTAGAATAGTAGTATAGAATACTCGTACTAGTAGACTACTGCAAGTACTGCAACATAATTATAAGGACCCATTTCTGCACGACTCGTAAAAGACCGCATGAGAGCAGTCCCGCAAGCAAGATCGCACTATCTCTCTCTTTCTAAGCTTTCTAATTGGAGTGAGAGGTCAGTCTTTATCGCACGAAGTGTTGTGCTGACGCGTTAGAATATTTCTGAGTTACCAGAAAAAACGGCGGATAGACTGCGTGGAGGATGCGAAGAATCAGATATATACTATACTAGAGATCATTTGAGTTGGTCGAATTGCATCAATGTGTTCATTCAGAAAAAAAGCAACTCGATGTCGATGGTAGAAGATTCCATTTCCAATGATAGTATTATAAAAAGTCGGCCACGTTAAATAAACTTAAGTGTACATAAAGGATCGGAATAAATGGAAAAGCACTGTAGAAGACGCCAACTCTACTCAACGAGGGCGGTAAAACAAAGAATGTCCCTGTTCGCAGGTTTTTATCGCCCTTGCTGTCGGCTCGATTTCTTAATAGTACATTGCATACCTAGGGCGGTGAAATAAATATGCGATCTGGGGCTTTACGAATTACCGCCCGTGGTTTGTCTAAAGTTTTACGTCTTGCCTTGGCCAGGAAGTGAGATTTTCTCCTCGCGTAGCGGGCAGAAAATCCACTTACGGCCTAGGTTGACGTAAAAGTACTATCAACTTCGTCACAGAGCGTCTTTACTCCTTAGGGACTTTGTTGCTAACCACCACTTTATTATGTACTAGTGTGGGTATTTAAACATAGGAACCATGAGAAAGCCTACCATAAGAAACGCTTTCAAATTTAATAACACCCTTCTAGATAACCACCTTCCGCAGTAACCCATCTAATGAGAAACTGTAAAAACTCTCCATATGTCTGCCTCTAAGGAAGCCCGCCTACTCCGCCAAGGAACACCAGAAGGTCCATTGTCTCTATACACCCTGTATGTGGTTAGTGCGTTCTTCGTCCGACCGGTAGGCCGTAGTAATTATAAGTTAGTCCGCGCTACGCCCTCCTGGGAGCCTGAGATTGTGGCTCAATAATAAATAAACAGTGTAGAGAGTTTATAAATTATTCCATGGAATTTATAGGGTTTTTTATAGGATGTAAGTAGGTATTTTTGCTAGAGGTTCCAGGAATGTTTAAGTACTTAGTTTTGCTGAGTAGCTATAGCTACTGCTTGTATACCAATCAAATTACCACTGTGAGTGTATAGGTACCGGTAGTCGTTGGGCTGTGGACAAGTTTATTACGGTATATTTTCATCCAGTGTGAAAAGAAGATATTACGACGTCTTTAAATTTTATGTGACAGTGCGGGTTTGAGTGGTACGGTCCTGCACTTTTTAACACATATTTTTGACTTTTTAGTTTTCCCAGGGGATCTGTTAGATATCCCGTGCAAAAGATAAGAGTCGAATAGACGACGATAATTTTTGGACAATTACTTAAGAGACAAATGCTTTAACATAAATGTAAAATACAAATATTAAAAATGTGAATGTTTGGACATTTGTTATTAAAATTCGCCAGAAACTAGGAATGGACTAGGGAGTCTATACTTACTTATAATTATTATAAAGTCTGTGCGGTTGTAAGTTTGTATGGAGGGAGGGATGGAGGGTTTTCGGAAATTCCTTCAGGAAGGACATAGGCTATATTTTATACTCCAACTCCGCCTAGGTTCATTATAATACGCGGGCGATTAGTATTTAAAAATGCATTTTTGAATTGACAGAACTGTTATTTTAACTAAACCTATTTACCCTTAAGTTATAATTTTAATTTGTGCCTACAACTCAGTAGGTAGAGTCACGATAAAATCTTATTTTCAAGTACTACCATTGAAGTACTAAAGTTAAAAACTAATCGGAGATATAGATGTGCGATAACCATAGACTCCGGCGCAAGGAGCCGCGCTACCCCGTAATTAGTCTGCGCGGCGCCGCCCACGGGCCATAGACATTCTTGCTTTTTTTTTCATTCACATAATGTACGTGGAAATTGAAGGTAATATTGAAGAACGTGACTGTTTAGGAGTTAATTGAAAAGTGAAGTAGTTCTGTTGTATGTATCATTGCGAATCAGGATTTTCCTGTATACCAGGTGAGCAATCCAAATGGGTCAGTATGGCGGTTTTGGAAACCATAACAGATAGCGAAATCTTGGCTTAGGAACCATGACGTTGATTTTAGTAAAAAGAAAAACTGCATTCATATACTTACAAAAATACGTGTACTCGGCCCAGGAATCGAACCTGGACTTTTTGAAAAATTAAATTTCGTTGTTTAAAAACAATGCATTTTATTAGTTTTAGATATCATGTTTCTTAGTAACATTTACTATTTAAGAGCTACATAACCGATATTCAAAGGAAAATAACGAAATTTAATTTTTCAAAAAGTCCAGGTTCGATTCCTGGGCCGAGTAGGTACACGTATTTTTGTAAGTATATGAATGCAGTTTTTCTTTTTACTAAAATCAACGTCATGGTTCCTAAGCCAAGATTTCGCTATCTGTTATGGTTTCCAAAACCGCCATACTGACCCATTTGGATTGCTCACCCTGTATATTACTTTCAAGTAAGTCCAAGAAGGTAATAATAATAGTCTTACCATACCATACGTGTCAGAGTGGAGAGTAGCTGAAAGATTTGTAATATCTCTAATTTGCGGTTGCCACTACTTAACGCCCTCTCATGGGCTGTTTACACTTTGATAGTGAAGAATGCGAGTTCATACATTTGCTGCAAGTGCGAGTAACTTTTGTATGGACTCCCACTAATCAGTAATCAATGTGTAAACAGGCCCTCATGGATGAGGAAATGGGCAGTAGTCTCCACGCTGGCCCAGTGCGGGTTGGGTTTTAATAGTTATTGTTAACTTTGACTAAACTATCTAACAACGGCGCTTTACAAGCAAACTCGGCGAAATCACCATAATTTTAATAACAGCCTTTTTTAGTCATTTGGATTAGATTGCGCTTGCAAAATATCTATAAAATGTGTAAAAATAAATTAAGGCTGGAACCTAGGCTAATAGCAAGTATAAGTAAGACACAAATTATATCTACATAGATAGAAGGTCTCTCTAACACGTGCTACATAGCACAACCCTTATGAAACCATCATCCCCTCACCGGCCTTCACACGCATTAAAGAAACAATAACGACTTCCGAACCTCTAAAAGAACAAAACCCGAGTTAATCCGAGCTAAAACTAATCAAGCCTATCAGGACGGGCTAAGAAAAGGTCAAAAAACAAATGAATGGGGCGTCGTGGCCGGCCCGTGGCATATAAATCATCGGGCACCAAACGCTGGACAAGGTTTTAATAAACATGAGCCTATCTCGGCGTTCATTCATGATTCTTTTTTGTTATTTTAATTACGAGGTCGTGTGAAGGGTTTTTCAGTGTAATCAATGGGTAGCAAGAGCCTACTATAACCGGTGGCTGGCGCAGGTCTCGGTTAGGCCAGTAAGAAGGATTATTTTAATAATTTATAACAAAATATATAGTACATACGTAAGTAGAGTGTATAATTCTGGTCTAAAAGCCATATTACCCCTCGAATTTCTCCAAGTAATATGGCTTACTTTAGACCCTTGTCATACAATCCACAATTTTCCAGCTATTAGACTTAAACACCAGCATGAAAGAGGTTGGATTCTGAAGGATGCGGGACAACATTAATTAGCCACTTACCAATTAGTTTATGTCCAATAACCTACTAATATTGTAAGTGCGAAAGTTTGGATGTTTGGATGATCAGATATTTGGATGTTTAGTCACGCTTAAACGGCTCAACCGATTTTGATAAAACTTTGCACGAAGATAGTTTACAGCCTGGATTAAAATATAGGATAGTTTACATCCCGGGTTCATGCAGACGAAGTCGCGGGCGGAAGCTAGTTAACAATAAAATTGAAAAATGTAAGTGGCCCTTATTTTGTTTTGAGCAGTATATGTTAATTATAATTTGACACACGCCTTACGCTCACTAATAACATTTTCATTAAATTTACAAAATATTTTTTCGTGCAAGGCCTATAATGGATCCATTTGTTCCTTTACCCGTCCACAGAGCCATATAAAAGTCAGTCTCCCTTCTTAATGACCTGTTTGTAACCGCAATTAGTCTGTCCCTCTGACAACCTATGCTTCAAGAAAACCATTTCGCGATGCATTTGTCGAAAACTTTTTTTTATAGCTCATTCGTCAAATGAGCCCGTAGTGAATAAGGGGTTAAGTCCCTAAGTGCCACAGGGGAATAAGGCCTTAAGTGAGATCATTTTATAAACGCAGTTATCCCTTTTTGCTTCGACTGAGTTCGAGTATCTACAAGGCGTGAATATGGTTCCATTTACTAATGATTTAATGATTTTTAATCATCAAAATGGTCCGTAAAATGTCAAAGTTATCGAGATAAAGTGAGCGAGTTATGAATAAGTTTCCATTTCGAAAATGTATGGCCAGTCGAATTTTTTTCCTGGTTTCTGCGCGCTCTTTCACGTCACATCTTAATATTTTAACCCATTCAACGCCAATCACGAGAAACATGGGTCAGAGCGCTACGGGCGCCTTTTGCTACATATGGAGTGCTGGGTTTGAATCCCGGTAAGGGCAAATATTTGTGTGATGAGCATGAATATTTGTTTCTGAGTCTTGGATGTTTTATTACGTATTTAAGGAATTATATCTATTAAATATATCGTCGTCAACGAAAAGCTACGGTAGCCTAGTGGTTCAGGCATACGGCTGTCAAGCGGCGTCGTGGGTTCGGATCCCGGCTCGTACCAATGAGTTTTTCGGAACTTATGTACGGAATATTTACCGTTAGCTTTTCGGTGAAGGAAAACATCGTGAGGAAACCGGTCTAATATAAGGTCTAGTTTCCCTCTGGGTTGGACGGTTAGATGGCAGTCACTATAAAACTAGTGCCTATGCCAAATCTTGGGATTAGGAGTCAAAGTGGACCCCCGGCTCCTATAGGACACAACCGGGAATAACGCCAGAAGGATGATGAAATATATCGTCGTCTATTACCCATAACAGAAGCCTTATCGAGCTTACTAATGGGCTAGTTCGATTTGTGTAAGATTTTCTCCTGATATTCATTTATTTATTATTTAAGCTGCTACGGACTACGTAGTAGTGCTACGAGCGTAGAGAGGCGGTGTATGAGTTGATGTATTTTGTGTGCTCTTTCTGGCACATTAAGGGTATGCTTTGATTCGAGTCGAATCGCTAAAACCAAGGGGGCTTGTGAGAGAGTTCGGGAATGGCTTTTTTTGGACAAATATCGATAAAAATCTAACTTAGTGAAGTGATATTAAGGAAAATAAAGACCCAAATTTTTGTGAGGATATGGATATGTTCAGCAATGCATACTTAGATAATATTTTTGTCCCTTAGGCGGTGGAAACAGCGGGGTGTTGGGGGGCGGACGCGAAACGGTTTGTTCGCGACATAGGCTGTCGGCTCAAACAAAAAGGTGAAGACCGCCTGCTCTGAATCGTTTCTGCTGCAAAGGCTTTCCATGGCTTTCCAACGTGGAAATGCTGCCAGTATTATGGGGACTTTTGCACCAAAAACGGCTAGGGGTGAATAAAGTTAGAGTTAGATAATTTTGTGTTATAATATGTATAGATTAAATCAGATAAACAATCATATATATCTGAAAATCAGTCCTTCTTGTTTCCTAATCTATTCAGAACAACGTTTCAAAGAACGCGACATTTTGCAATAGGGGTGTAGACACTTAATAAAATAACCAATAATGTTGTATTTTCTCGAAAAAGGATTAAAAATGTAGTCAAATGGAGAAAAAAGCAACGCGACAGGTTAATTAATCACAAAGTTATAAGTGTCCAAAGTTTTAATTGGGGGTATGTTCTGTCCTTTTGCGCAAAACGCACGTGAAACGATTGTTATTTACTATGACGCTCGATAATCGTGACGTCACGATCTACGAGCGTTTTCTCTCTCTAACAAGCAATATTAAAACGGTTGTAGCTTCGTAATTTCTTTTTAATTATTTGAATGGGACTTTTGTCACTAGGCATATTTTTTTGCCTTCGTTCTTTTGAAGTTAGAGTCTACACCTCTATTCACACCCTTAACTCAGTACGCGGGATAGTGAGAGTGAAACAAAACACATTGTGACTAGGATCAGAAGCGGCGGATGATATACCTCCTGTAAGATTCATGCTTTTGTATCGACATTTCAGCTTGGGCAAACATACTTTCATATGTCCGTATGTCCGGCTATCCGTCTGTTCTACTCTACAGGTTGCATTTGTCAACCGATTTTTGTGAAATTTTGTGAGCAGGTTCTACCTGTATAATTGTATAGATTTTTTTCACGATTCAGTTTTTCAAAATTATAAAAATAAACGCTCGCTAGTAACGCTAGTTCTACAGCTAACACAGCTACTAGTTAAATAATCACAAGTAACATGTGTGGATGGATGAGGTGTTGGTAGGAAACGACCTTTTTCCGATCACACTTTAAAGCTAATATTGTTTTCGGTTATAATTATAAATGCAAATGCACATTTGTCTGTCTTGTTACCTTTTCATGGCTAAGCTTCGATAGCTTACCGATTGTGATGAAATTTGGGATGTAGAAATATCAAACTCTCTTTACAAGATGGGCGGCCTCCACAAACTGTCACTATTTACTGTCATTCGGCACAAATGGAAAATAGTCCACACTGAATGACCATTTTGAAATTGCACCAAAAGTGAATTTGGTCAAAATTTAATTGTGTCTACAATTTTTATGACCAATTTTTTCCTGGTTCAAAATTAATCTAGCCCAAATGGAATGTTGTCCAGTATGAAATAGGTTCATATTTAAGTACGCGCAAAGTGAATGTTGTCTAATTTAAATTTATATCAAAATCTAATATGAAAATCGCCTATTTTGTACAAAATTCATATATGTATGTCATATTTCCGATTAGTCATAATTTTGGGGTGCACGTAATTCCATATGGACGTATTTCTTTCGACCTATATCAAGTATGTCAATTTTACTTTTAGGATTTTAGCATTATTCAGGCTCGACAGTTTTCAATGTCGAGGATTTTCAAATCGACATTATTCAGATTCGATCAATAATTTCGAGTTGGCAATTTTCCATTTGTGCTGAATGACAGTAAATCACTGTCGCGTAGGTATATACAATATTAGTTGAATACTAACTGCAAGATATTAAAGCAAATAAAGTCACAACAAATCATGGCGCACAATATGAACGTAAACCCAACAAAAAAAAAAGAACCTAGCTTGATTTTTTTACCCGACTGCGTCCAATCTCTAACTCCCTAACTGCCCATTATTCTTTAAAAAATAAGAAATAAGTTTTATTGTCAACGTGATGGTTTCCCATAATATTTGCGTTCGAATTGTGGTCTGTGGCCACATCAGAGGTGTCCGACTCAGACGAGTTCATACCCCATAAAATAGTGCGGTGACATCACGTTTCGTAGTCTGTGGTCATTTGGCTGTTTGTGCTCAGGGCCCATGCCTGCCCAACGTGAAAGGATTGAAGGAAAACACGTTGTGGTTGACCTTTTTATTTCAACCTATTCTACGTATTTTTTTATGTCAACCAAAAAATCGTAGAATAGCCTATTCAGCCAACTCATGAAGCCTGCATCACACTAGCGCGGCCATATTAAATTTGACAGCTAATGACTATTGTCCGCCGCGGCCAGGCCGCGCCAGTCTGTGAGAGGTCTTATGTAACATGCTGGCCCTTAGATTTGTACGCTGTACATAGTAATGAAAAAAAGCATTCAAAGCATTTTGTCAATCATTCTATACCTACGTGTAATCTGTGGTACAGTTTTAAATACGCAGCGGGCATACAATGCGTGTGCAATACAAGAACGCATTTAGAGTGCTGTTTGGACTGCCGCGTTACTGCAGCGGATCGACAATATTTGTCTCACACCGGATTCGTCGATCTATGAACTCAAAAGAAAAACGGCCGTTTCAACTTTGGACGCAGAGATTGACGAATCCAGAAACATAAAAACTGATTTGATGTATTCACAAGGTACTTAAATATTAAATACAGGGAGTGGTGGCCTCCTTTTTTAAATATCTATCGTTAAGTTTAAATAATCACAATTATTTACCAGTGGCGCTAATGTGCACTGTAACGCCCTCTTAAATTTCGTGCTTTTTAATTTTTAAGTCCCTATTGGAACTCTGAAAATGTTTTTCATGTAATTTTACACCATAACAATCATTATTCATAACGATTGTAACTCAGAACGATTCAAATTCGTAATGACAATAATCATAAACTTCACACATACTAATATTGAATTTCATTTTTTTTTCGTCATATTTGGCATCAAATCCTGAATTAGGAAAATTGATCCCTGATCACGAATTAAAAATCACCGCGTATAGACTGATGATGATGTAATTCCCTTTATTCCGGGTCACGCGCCTGTTGGCGTGACGTCACAGGTGCGCAGCCGCAGGTCCACTACCAAATTTATTTTTCCGGATGATTGTTCACCACGAAACCAATCAAATATGAACTTAATTTGCTTAATATGAGGACTCACAATTGATTGACATAGCGTTGCTTAGTTTCCAACATTTAACAGTCCTAAGTTTATAAATTTAACTGATTGGTTTTGGACGTTGTTTATGGATGTATAGGGTTGGTTTTTGTGTGATAGTAGAATCTATTGTTTCGGTCGGTAAAGTATAATGACATAATGGGTAGCGGGTTCGATCCGGCGCAATTACCTGGCACACGATCGATTACCATGATCGATGCAGGGGTTAGACGGCGGTTTGCTGCCAATTTTACAACTTTTTTCTATAATTTTGTTACAAATAATGCGGTTGAGATACGTCATCGATAGGCAGCTGCCTGATGGCAGATATATTTTCAATTTAATTTTAATTTTGTTTAAACAGGGTAAAGAGTTTGCTGGAGAAATTACATGCGAGCTGATAAGAGCTCAATAAGTTGCGGTGAGAGCCACTGTTAACTTATTGAAAACAAAAAAAAATACAGGTGTGAAATATTCGCGAGAGTAACTTTTAGTATAATATCTAATGCGATTAAGTAGTAGTGACTGCCTAGAACGACACAGAAACTGTACATGTATAGCCTTAGCCAATATGACTCTTTGAGGATACGGTCATGTTCGGATATTTGTCAATTTGTTTGCTATGATACAATACAATATACTATATGCGACCGTACTTGTAAGGCATTATTATAACAGTCAGAGACAATATGAACTTTGACAGCAAAATTAATGTATAGAATAGAATAGAAAAACTTTATTCAACATCACATTTGACATTAGACATTATAGTTAAAGATACATGTGAACTTAAAGATTAGATTTAACATATAAATTTAAACTTAATTTTATAGGTAGTTATGTGATGTTAAAAAGGGGCTTACCTCAGCATAATGTGCAGCATATCCTGGTAACTATATTAATCCATTTTACATTGCTCGCTGTTTGTCGGGAACGAAATGTCTCAGTTATTGTGTGGGTGTGTGTGTGTATGTGTGTGTGTGTGTGTGTGTGTGTGTGTGGGTGTGTGTGTGTGTGTGTGTGTGTGTGTGTGTGTGTGTGTGTGTGTGTGTGTGTGTGTGTGTGTGTTTTATTATTTATTCCACATTAATATACAGCCATCAAATACGTCTTAACAGCCTTCTTGACTCTGCTGGATGGATAGGAAATTGACTTAGTAATATGTGATAAAAACTCTTGAAGCATCGTAGTCGAACCCCGTTATATACATTTTTTTCTTTTCTCGTGGCCATGGTTAAGTCTCCTGGGTCTTAAAACTATGATTTTATGGGGTTTAAATAAACTAAACACGTGTTTTTGTTATTTTGGTAAACCCATTCCATGGTAAGGCATCTCCTTAACATGACAGGAGTCCAATTGATAGTATTTTTTCTAAGAAACTGTCCCTGTTGTCTTTTGGCGTACCGGGACATAATTTATAACAATAACAACGAGAAAAAGTTGATTGACCCAAGTAACGTATGCAGACTTCACAGTCAATTCCAAACGACTTCTAAGGAGGAGCATACTGTTCCGAACAACGTTTTATATCAGTTCGTGGCGGGAACGCGTTGTAAAAATTTAACAAAACACGATCGCTTAGCCCCGACACTTTTCGTAACAACTCAATAATTTTGTCGAAACTCAAAAAGGAATAAATATCGACACCGACCGCAATACTAGCACACCAATCAATGAGGTGGTTGACCTTTTCAACAAATTCGTCGTTTGAAAATAATATACCTCCTTACAAAACTAGGTGTCCGCGCGGCTTCGCCTACGTATTGCAAATATCGCAGACAAACCCGCGCGATAAAAAATAGCCTATAACCGATTAACCATTCGGAAAGTTCATTTTACACGCAGGTCATATCATTTTTGAAATCTATATAAGCGGTTCCAAAGAATTTTCAAAACATACAAACTTACAAAGCTACAATTACTATTTTTCATCTTTATAATATTACTAGAGATAAAGAAGGGACATTTTCTACCAGAATATAAGAACTAGGCGCTCAAAAATATTTGTCATAACTTGTTGTTGGGCCATTTAACCTTGATATGTGTCTTTGGGCTCTTTAATGAAATATTTTACTTAGTTTGGTCATGTTAGTTTTATGACAAGAAATTAACATAAATAAAAAATAAAAAATCGTGTGACATACAAAAACCAAAGTCGCTATTACAAATTAATATTAAAATTCTTCACCTATTGGACTGCGTCTTCACTTGCGTCTGCTGCTGCGTCTCAAAAAAATATTAATTTGACATAAGTAGGTACTTTACCACCCAAAGGTTGTCTGGAATAGATCGCTTAGCGATAAGATTGCCTATTGTCTACCGCTGTTTATGTTTAATTTACCTTTTTTTTCTATTATGTACTGGTGAGCAATTAAGAATATATGTATTGTATTGTACTTTAAACATAAACATTTTATTTTATGAAACATCTATACTCTATAAAAGTTAATTTACATTTAATTCACGTATCAAACGTGACATTGGCAAATAAAATTCATTAAAACATTTGACTTCAACTCAGACCTTTTTACTTTCGTGCTTAATCGGTATAAGAATTTGCTTTGAAATAAAACCTTTTTGATTGGGCTAAAAAGGATAAAAATATCGACACAACCGCAGCTCTAATCCAGCTCGTCGGCTCGGTCGCCGACATGGATGGACAATTTCGTAAATTGTGCACCGATTAGCGACCGATTACGACCATTACAGACGGACACCCGGTCCGGCCGATTAAAATAATCGGTAACCGATAAAAACCGATAAAATAGGCGCGATTATCGGTTTTTTTGCCGGCCATAGGTGAGCGATCTAATTTTTATTGTTTTGACTAAAATTGCACCGATTAGTGAGCCACTGCTTTGACTGTTCCTAGAAAGTTACGAAAAACATTTTGATTGAGGTTGAGAAGTCGAAAAAACTTGAAGGTATTAACTGTGTGAAGTGTGTTATCGTCTGATCAACCAACCGTGCCAGTTGCAATGAATGGAATTATGGCCAGCAAACAGACTTTTCGTAATGAGCAGTAGCCTAAATATAGGTCCTAGGAACCGTCGTAGGATTTGAAGGCGGATCAAATTTACGGTTTCTGTTATGTTGACAACGCTATCACGTTATTATACATATATAGTTAGACACAAACAATTTAGTCGATAGGCGCTGCTGCGCATTTATAGTCCAGGCTTGTACTTATCTATTCTGTGGTCCTGGCAGTGAACTGACAACTTTTATGGAAATGATGTCAAATTTGGAAATAATTTATAATAGCAGATTTTTTAAATGTAACGGTTATATTATCAATTAATTAGTTACCTAGAGGCAAAATCTAACAAAAATCTGACATCAAAAAAAATCTAAATAAGTATTAATAAATGTTTTAATCTTTATTTTGGTTCATTTACTTTAAAATATTCAATATAAATCAAACAAAAAAGAAAATGAATGCTTAATTTAAATCTATATAATTACTTCTGGGTGGAAAGTTTGTTGGATTCTTGAATAAAGCATCCTAGAATAACGTTTTAAAATGAAATAAACAAAAAAAAAACTATTATAAATTAATGTTTTTCGAAACCATATTTCGCCTGGAGCTGCATTTAAATGTGCAGCAACTGTCGACTAAATTTTTAGTGTCGAACTATATTTAACGTGACAAAGCCAGATAATGTAAAAGATTCGATTGGCACTATGCATTTTTGGGAGGTAGGGCACCGAATGTAATTTCGCTCATATTTGCAGCTCTGCTGCTCTAAGGAAGCGTCGTTTTAAATATTTGCTCCTGTTACAGGGCCCACCCCGTATATATCCACTAAAAACTCCACGGCGGGCGCTATCTCCGCTCTCGTGCGGAGGACAGGATCTCATACTAAAAGCACCGGAGCCCCTCTTCGCGCCTCTTCGCAATAGGCTGGTGTAAGTACTGAGATTTTTTTACGATGCCATTCGAGCCAGTTTTTGGAGAGGAACAAATGGGTGTATGAGAGCAACTAATACAATTAACACGTTCGCTGCCGAGAATCGCTACGCTCGTAGCCGATCCCCAGGTTTCCCTCGTATGTAGCGGAAATCGCCTACGGCGTAGGCACCCACTAGTCGGGTTCCCGGCACTGCATGTGTGATGCTGCACTGCATGAAGATCATAAATATCCAAAAAAGTGAGGCAGAGATTGACCTCGCTGTTGGCAGCTCAAAACGCTTCATACCAACTAATTGGCATATAAACACTACTAATTGGCACACACACACAAATGTCACAATGCTACGTGTAGGTACAGTCGCCATCAGATATATCCGAGCGGCCAAAGAGCTCACAAATATCTGAACACGTCTCTATTGTCGAGGCATTAGAGACGTGTGCAGATATTTTTGAGCACTTTGGCCGCTCGGATATTACTGATGGCGACTGTACTATCGTTGTATGGAAAATGAAGTAAATTGCTGTTTCGGTCGCGAAATACTGCATTTAGGTCTAAAGTTGTCTTACAATTTTGTTTCTATTAAAGGATTGGTAGATAGCTTTGAGTTTACTTTTGGATAATAACAAATGCATATTTGTTCTAAACTTTCAAGGTCGGTATCTTTTTATGATTTTAAGTATTTTGTTTGCCGGTTCTTCCCGAGGTAGAGGTTTTCTTTCCGAACCGTAGGTAGTTTATCGACATTCATAGGTGCATGTAATATGCCTAAATTGAAGAATAAATCAGTTTGATTTTTGACTTTGACTTTAATTATCTTCGTCGCTGGGGTTCTTAGGCGAGTGCTGTGGCTCCCGCCACATGGAACACTTGCGATCCCTACTATACCTCTTTTATAGTGTGGGCGTTTGGTGAAAAACCTTACTTTTTTTGATAAAAGTATGAAACTTGGCACAGTTATTCCTTGTGCCAAAATAAGCCGATTAAGATCGGTAGCCCTCGGGAGCCCCCCCTCTGGGGCCGGGGTGGGGGGGTTAAAGTCCCGCTCCGCCCGGCATCATTCTAAAAATTCTAACCATCCATGGCTAGCTAATATGTCGTGTTTGGTATCAATTTCGGATAAATCAATAACGTAGAAGTCATTTCTGGTATGAAAAAAAATATTTGTCTTGAAATTAAAAAAGAAAACATAAAAATAAAAATTTTCAACTCCATTTTTTTTATTTTGAGCATTCGTAAATATTAAACGGCCAGCTATTTCTGTATACAAAAAATATATTTATAAAGCCAATTTATTGTAAATTTGAAAATATATAACTTTTAACTACCTTTGCTAACAATAAATAGTGTAAAAAAAAAAGATTAAGTGGCGAGCGGTAGAAAATACCGCTCCGCCGGCTTCATCCTAAAAATTCTAACCGTCCATGGCTAGCTAATAGGTCGTGTTTGGTATCAATTTCGGATAAATAAATAACGTAAAATTTATTTTTAGGATAAAAAAATGTAATTTGTTTAGCAATTAAAAAAAAATATATTAAAATTGAATTATACAACTCCAATTTTTTATTTTGAGCCTTCGTAAATATTAAACGGACAGCTATTTCTGTATACAAAAAATATACAAATAAAGACAATTTATTGAAAATTTGAAAAAATATAACTTTTTAATACCATTGCTAATAATAAGTAATGTAAAAAAATAATTTTGTAGCGCGCTTTAGAAAATACCGCTCCGCCAGACTTTATTTAAAAATTCTAACTGTCCATGTTTAGCTAATAGGTGGTATTTAGTATCAATTTCGGATAAATCAATAACGTAAAAATCATTTCTGGTATAAAAATGTAATTTAACAAGCAATAAAAAATATTTTTGTAGAACATATTTTTATTATGAGCCTTCGTAAATGTTAAACGACTAGTTAGTTCCGTATGCAAAAAATACTTAAACAAAGCCAGTTTAATGTAGATTTGAACAATATAACTAGTGTGCACATTCTGGAGACCGAATGTGCTATATTCGTTCTTGTGATCATAAAAATGATGAAAGATTAAGAAATATTTGTAACACAATTTTAATTTGCACAGTAGTGGCGTTCCCTTAGAGAAGGGACCTTAGAAGTGTCGCGAGGCCTCATGTTTGTATTAGGTGAGAGCGTCACTATTAACGCCAATGTCACTAAGATCCCTTTTTCAAAGTCATATTGTACGGGTATAAGCGGAAAAGGCACATTATTACGTATAATTTACTACACGTCTCGAGAGTCAACGCAGTTTCCTCCACTGAGACATAACTGGGTACATTTCAAATCCCTCTTCAGTTGCATTGCGTTTTGCAACCAGCTTTGCATTTACATCTTGTTTAGTTTAAACAGATGCTGACCACACCAGGGTTGTCAGACCAGTGTGGAATCCATTGGCCAGCATTTTGCTTCCATGTCTAAGCAGAGGGACTGGGTAAGTTTTGATGACGAACAAACGCCTAGTCCGAAACATGTAGGTATCTACCCCTTGGTAAACTGCCCGTTATGTGTGCTGGTATAGAGCAGTTTCCTCTAATTGCTGGTTGTTTATCGGGTTATCGTACTCTTCGCATCGCTTTATTTTCATCAACCTCTAGTACAAGACATAGTACTATTACTTATTCTGTGGTCAAAGTTATATCTAAATGTTGAGATTTAAGTACTAAAAATATAGCAATAATAATAAATATTAGGGGACATTCTTACACAAATCGAATTAGACCTATAGTAAGTTCAATTAAGCTTGTATTATAGGTACTAGACGACGATATATATAATAGATATTACATAAAAAACATCCAAGACTCAGAAACAAATATTCATGCTCATCACACAAATATTTGCCCTTACCGGGATTCGATCCCAGGACCTTCAGCTTCAAAAATATTTGTTTACGAGAAAGAACCGGCAATTGGAGGACATGCCTCAGACGGAAACTGCCCTATAACCACACATAACGGGCAGTTTACCAAGGGGTAGGTACGTTTTTGGCTATGTGTTAGATCGTCATCAAAGCTAACCCAGTCCCTCTGCTTGGACATGGAAGCAAGGTGCTGGCCAATGGATTCCACACTGGTCTGACAACACTGCTGGGGCCAGCATCTGCTTAAAATAAACAAGGTGTAGTGTAGATGCAAAGCTGGTTGCGAAACGTGATGCAAAAATTATGAAGAGGGATTTGAAATGCACCCAGTTACGTCTCAGTGGAGGAAACTGCGTTGACTCTCGAGACGTGTAGTTAATTATACGTAATATTGTGCCTTTTCTGCTTATACTCGTACAATATGACTTTGAAAAACGGATCTTAGTGACATTTGCGTTAACAGTGACGCTCTCACCTAATACAAACATGAGGCCTCGCGACACTTCTAATGTCCCTTCTCTAAGGGAACGCCACTACTGTGCAAATTAAAATTGTGTTACAAATATTTCTTAATCTTTCATCATTTTTATGATCACAAGAACGAATATAGCACATTCGGTCTCCAGAATGTGCACTTAGGTTGAACAGGCGGTAAAAATTGAGCACCGGCACGCGACTTAAAAAAAATACACTATTTATTATTAGCAAAGGTAGCAAAAAGTTATTATTGTTCAAATCTACATTAAACTGGCTTTGTTTAAGTATTTTTTGCATACGAAACTAACTAGTCGTAGTAGTTTAACATTTACGAAGGCTCATAATAAAAATATGTTCTACAAAAATATTTTTTATTGCTTGTTAAATTACATTTTTATACCAGAAATGATTTTTGCGTTATTGATTTATCCGAAATTGATACTAAATACCACCTATTAGCTAAACATGGACAGTTAGAATTTTTAAATAAAGTCTGGCGGAGCGGTATTTTCTAAAGCGCTCTACAAAATATTTTTTTTACATTACTTATTATTAGCAATGGTATTAAAAAGTTATATTTTTTCAAATTTTCAATAAATTGGCTTTATTTATATATTTTTTGTATACAGAAATAGCTGTCCGTTTAATATTTACGAAGGCTCAAAATAAAAAATTGGAGTTGTAAAATACAATTTTTATATATTCTTTTTTAATTGCTTAACAAATTACATTTTTTCATACTAAAAATAAATTCTCCGTTATTGATTTATCCGAAATTGATACCAAACACGACCTATTAGCTAGCCATAGACGGTTACAATTTTTAGGATGAAGTCGGGCGGAGCGGTATTTTCTACCGCGCGCTATTTAATCTTTTTTTTACACTATTTATTGTTAGCAAAGGCATTCAAAACTTATATTTTTTGAAATTTAGAATAAATTGGCTTTATTAATATATTTTTTTTATACAGAAATAGCTCGCCGTTTAATATTTACGAGTGCTCAAAATAAAAAAAATAGAGTTGAAAATATTTATTTGTATGTTTTCTTTCTTAATTTCGCGACAAATAATTTTTTTTATACCAGAAATGAATTCTACGTTATTGATTTATCCGAAATTGATACCAAACACGGCATATTAGCTATCCATGGACTGTTAGAACTTTTAGAATGAAGCCGGGCGGAGCGGGACTTTAACCCCCCTCCCCGGCCCCAGAGGGGGGGCTCCCGAGGGCTACCGATCTTAATCGGCTTATTTTGGCACAAGGAATAACTGTGCCAAGTTTCATACTTTTATCAAAAAAAGTAAGGTTTCGCCATTTTATGTCGCTAAGGATCCCCACTATTAGACGTATTTTACTTCAAGCGGGGGACCGTGGACCTATTCTTATCAGAGCCTACACTGTTAACATTTTCACTGCCAGGAAACCGCCTAGCGGCGGGCGCATACTCCTAGAAATATGATCTATATCAACTATACTGGCTTCCCATTCGCGAGCGCAGGTCTTTCAGGATTCTGTGCACATTTTATACCGTTCTATGTATTTAACCCAACTGCACCGGAATATCATTCTTAAATCTAAATTTCAATCTGTTACACCCCGTCCTGGTTACGGGCTACGTACATCAAGGAGTCTTAAACTCTCTGTCCTATTTTACCGTACTGATTTCCTCTCAAATTCCTTCGCTGTTCAGGCTATTCGTCTGTGTGAAATGATTTCCCTCTTAGGTACCATCAGGCAAGCTCAGAGCAAATTTTCCTTTAAACGTAAGTTGCGTAAGCATCTCTTTTCAACTATTTAAGATTAATGATCCTCATGATATCTTTGTACGGGTACATACGATTGTATACAGTGTGTGTCTGTCATAAGAACATTTATTTTAAGGAACGATAGCTTTCAGTGCTGTGAACCGTTTTATCGAAAAAATATAACAATTACCTTTTCTAATGGAGAGTTATTATTTTTTTAAATTTTCTCGAGCAGCAATGTACTGCTAACATTCACTTGACGTTTCAGAGAGGCAGAACTAGTTACTGTCAGTTGTTAGCTTTGTTACCAATACATTGCAGGCCGAATTAATTTGTATGAAAAAAACCGTTTTTTTGAAACTAGAGATACCAATTTACGTTCATTAGGGCTTATACTTTCAGCCCTTAAAATAAATGTTCTTGTGACAGACACACACTGTATATTTAAGTATGTATGCGTAGTTTATATATGTATGTATATTAATGTAATTAATTGATTTGTGCTTCCATTCGAGTCTCAGTATTTAGGATCCTGCACCGCTAAAGTTTCTATTTAGCCCAGTGATTGACTGGTAGAGAATGCCTGAAGGCATTAAGTCCGCCAATTGTACCTTTATTTTTATATTTGTGCAATAAACTTAAAATAAATAAATACGCCGTAGTCGTTTCCGCTACATACAAGGAAAACCACGGGTTCGGCTACAAGCGTAGCGCGTAGCGATTCTTGGCTCTGAATGCGTTAAGGCTACGGATCTGACGTCACGCCCCTGATAGTGTGTCACTAGAGTCCCAAACAGGCCACGTCTGGCTCGTGCTCGTGACACGGCTGGTGCCGGAGGGAGCGCGACACAGACACGTCAAAGCCTGTCCAAATTCAAACAGGGCGAGACGTCCTTAGGCGGGAATGTGCGACGTGGGGCGGCACTGATAGCGGGGATCCTCAGAGATAATTTTGTAACTTTTCCAGCGTTAGGAAAACTGTTATTTACCTTTTCAAAAATATAATATACACAACGTTACGCAATCGTCCAGCTGCTCGTAGTTCCATTTTGAGCCAAAATTTAATTCTTATCTCAATATCAGTACGTTTCAGACGCACTTGACTATACGCTGATGCAAGAGGGAGACTGTTCAACGATTTATATAACAAACGGGTCAAACTGAGATGCATCTTTTATGTAGACGGTTAAAATTACTTTTAGTACGCGGGCGAAGCCGCGGGCAAAAGCTAGTGTAATATAAAAAAGAAGTAGATATGTTGTCTATACGAAATTCCGTGTTTAAAAATGGCCACCAAATCTGACAGCTACATGTTTCCATTGACGACTCAAAACTGAGGCAAGTTGCACAATTGGGAATGGATGAAAGTTTTAGAAATGCCTGATTATTTTTTTGGTGATAGGAATAACCTTCCTTAGCACCAGAAAAAAAATTCAGATTTTTCAGCTGCGTCAATTTTTTTAGAAAAATATAAACAGTTTCCTCACTTAAGTTTTGGGTCAGTTACGGCACCTTCCTCGATCGGTCTCATATTACAAAAAAATATATTAAATATGTGTGGTAAACTGACACTGGCAATGATATTGATACTTGCAGCAGCTATATTGGTCGTTACCAGTGTCAGTTTACCACAGATATTTAAGATAGTTTTTTTTAAATATTAGACAGATCAAGGAAAGTGTCTATTTACCGTTCTTGAACCAAAACGTAAATGAGGAAACTGTTTAATTTTTCAAAAATAATTGTCGCAGCTGAAAAATCTGAGACTTTATTCTGGTGCTAAGGAAGGTTATTCCTATCACCAAAAAAATAATCAGGCATTTCTAATATTTTCATCCATTCCCAATTGACTTAATTTTAGTGTGCCACTTTTGGAGCGCTTATAACCTAGCTACCTCTTTTTTATAATTAAATCATTGTATATAACATTTTCACTGCCAAACCCGCCTAGCCGGCGCCTACACCGTAGTCGCTTTCCGCTACTTACGGGAAAAACCACGTAGACCAGTGCTTAGCGGATAGCGATTCTTAACATTGAATGTTATAATTAAGTACACAGTAACACTACGTTATCGACACTTGAAGTTTGGTTATATTTGATCTTGACAATGTATTTTAAAGATTTTGCATCTAAAAGTTCAATTATCATTTAACCCAAGTTAGACTGCTAGTCTGGACACTCCAAACCCGCAATTTAGCCGTTTTCCGCCGCCACTGGCCCGCACCCAGCTACAAACTCATTTCAGGGTTGACCGAGCACCCCCCCTGCCGTGGTTTCGAACGATTACAGATTATAACCCTGTCTTGTTATTACCTCACTACCCCTAGTGGCTGTCTAGGTTTTGTCTTTGAAACAAGCTTACGTAAATAGTTGCCAGTGGAATTAGATTTTAAAGCCAGCGTTGAAAATTCGGTTTCAGGAGCTGTAAAGTTTATTTTATATACAGGATGGCCCAAAGGGTTGTACCTATTTTTATTTAAATAATCACTTTAGGTTGCCCAGATATATCGTTCTGAAATTCAATAAATTCAAGAGTGCATGTTAAAAATGCATAATTTACTTAAAACAAAAAATAATAGTGACAGTTGTGTTACATGCTGCCTCCTAACCAGAACCTATTCAAAATTTCAACCCACCTATTATTTTCGACAAATTTAAAAGCGTGGGGTCCTATTAGGCCCCCATCGGGAGTAATCTAGTGCTCGCTACAGTTGCTCTAATGCCGAATAGGCCCCCCGGCGAGCTGCAGTGTTCACACATGGCACTGTTTCCAAAACGAACTTTTCAATATGTTCTGATCCACCATGGTGGAAGCAACATAAATTCAATTTTGGTATAAATTCAACTGTTACCAAGGAAAATTGAAATACGTATACTAGTTTTCTTCTTCTTTATTGACACTGATATTACATTGTGATTTAAATCGAGTTTAGTTAAATAATTGGTCGCCCAAGAAATTCGTCCACGAGCGTTTTTAGTATAGGTTTTCCATCGCCTTTCCTCTCCTCGGTGGTGGACAAATAACTTAAAGTTGTTTTTCAGCTTTTCACCGGTCAGGAGCCGTAGCATGGTTGGCCTTGTCACGCGATAGGTGATAGGATAGAGCGTGCGTCACTGGCTGACACCGTTCGATAGAACGAGGCGATGCTCTTATCTTCTCACTTGTCGCGTGATAAGGCCAACCAAGCTACGGGTCCAGCACGGCTGTCACAAGACGGCGCGCGAGCTCTCTCGATTTTTCTCGCACTATCCGACTCTCTCTTATTAGAACACTTAGAAAGAGAGGTATAGTGCGAGAAAAATCGAGAGAGCTCGCGCGCCGTCTTGTGATAGCCGTGCAGGGCGTGACGGTGAATTGAAATAGTACATGTACGGGGTGATTTCAGGGTCATGATCCCGAATGACCAAAAGCGAATAAGATGGTCACAACTTTTCCCAAGGGACCAACCCGAAATCGCAAAAAAATCAGCTGTTCCATACATTAACTCTCAATTAACTCACAGTTAACACACAGTTAACTCACAGTTCACTCTTAATTGGCTCTTATTTTTTGCGATTTCGTGGTTGGTCCCATGGGAAAAGTTGTTCAGTATGACCATCTTATTCGCTTTTGGTCATTCTTGCTCCACGTCTCCAGAATCCCCCTGTATATTATTAATACAATCGGCGTAAAATTTATTACTATTTATTCGCCGTTTTAAATAAGTACGAGTATACAAATCTCCCCCCGCCTCGCTGGTGAATACTCCATAAAACATATTACAGCAAATAATCGTGATGATCAAATGCCAAATGAACCTTAACCATGCAGGTTTTATAATAACATAATGTGGCAATTTAAACGATTACTATCACCGGAAGTTATTCGCAGGAAGCGCGGGGCGGCGCAGGATCCAAACGGCCACCAATTATATTTTTTTAGATAAAATTAATAAGTTTTGGTAGACCGCAAGTTTTGTTTACACCTTTAGTTTGTGGGAATGTTGTTAAAACGTTTTGTTTTAACGAGTAGTCAGTTTTAATTTAATGCGAAGTTTACACTGTGTATATGCCGAAAAACTTCCACTGCATGAAGTTGTCAGATAAAAAAGATAGTCCAGGGATCGGAACCGGTTTTTTCAAAAGGCCCCGAAGTAGTCTAATATTTTGAATTATTTTAGGCTCTTAATGTAGGACTATCATGTATTTAGGTAATATTTTCGTATTATTAGACAGCCTGATCAAAAATGATATTATAAACCGAAGAAGGAAATTGAACGAAATAAAACCGGTATTTTTGTATGGTGAAAATACCGGTATCCAATCCCTGAGATAGTCTACTTAATAGGTGCCTGAGATTTGTACTTAAGTAAATGCTGATAATCTAGCGACAATGGAGTAAAAAAGTCTTAAATCCAAACTGAAATTGCCTTAGTAAATAAACCTATTTTTTAGATATATACCAGAAAAATAGGGCTTAATTAATATTAGCCCAAGTCGTCAACTCAAACTCAAACTCAAACTCAAAATGATCTTTATTCAAGTAGGCCTAGTAACAAGCACTTTCAAAACGTCAGTTAATTTTTTAGAGTAATTTTTAAACATAAAGAATAAAATATATATGATAATTTTTTTTTATAAAAAATACTAGTAGAATAATTCTAGAAAAACAATCTAATGTCAAAAAACAAAATATTACGAAAATAATAGATTAAAAACTTGTCTTGTCAACATAATCAAGGGTTGTTAATATTAAGTAAGTATTCACTATTAAGATACTTGGGAAATCTCAAGTTTTAACACTTTGCAAACACGGTGAATATTTAGTAGGTTACTAGTACTTAAAATATATAAATAAAATTTTGATGAAAGTGTCTAGAGAATTATAAATGTATAAAAATGCATTCCTTACGAAAAAAATGTTCACTAGACATTTTTTGCGATCACTTGCGTATCGAAATAACTGGCCACTTACACTACACTTATTTAAAAACTGTGACTAAATGTCACCAATCCACTTGCGTGCATAATCGCGCACGTGCAGTGCCGCCAACATTTCACGCGACATTGAAGGTGAATCACATTATTATGTTGGTATTTATTATCATAATAATGTTGTCTAGTCCCCTCGGACATCGACATTTTTTCATACAATGATAGACGGCGTTTGAAAATGTAATAAATCATTTTTGCAGGTGATGACAAAGTTTAAGTTGTGAGGTCATCTGTTGTATTATTTAAAGCATTTATAATAAACGATGCAATTTGTTACAACTTGCTACAGTAGGAATGAAGAGTATGTATTGTTGTCTCACTTCAACTATAGCAAGCAACTATACAGGGTGGAAAGTTAAAACGGGGCAGTAAGGGCAGCTACTAGATCTCTTGCCGCCACGCAAAAATGGCATTAGGATTTCATTCCTAACTTTTTAAGTGATGGCAATCTACATACACAGATTTTTGAAAAAAAGTACAGTCAGTGAGAAAATCATCAATTTTGACGATATTTTTTTTTAATGCCATTCGATCCCATTTCTATTAAGGATCAAAATACTCTTTGGGACCGACTAAGGTTTGACTACTAGAACGCCCAGAAATCAAAGAAAACTTTTTCCATACAGTGAGTATGGGCAAAGTGCAAGTAGTCCTTTAGTTAGACGATCATCAAATTGTATGGAGACGGAGATAATTTCATTTAGATTAGAAATGAGAGAATTCATTCCATTGTAAAAAAAAAAAAACAAACGCATTCCCGTATTCACAAACGTTACTATGTGTACAGTACTCACGAGCGGAAGGTGCTGTAAAACCCTTACCTTAGTAAATTTTAAGTTTCGAACAGAATTTCTGAATACGGATGTTAGTATTCTTTTTACAAGCTTTGGGATTCCCATATCACTGTATGGAAAAAGTTTTCTTTGATTTCTGGGCGTTCTAGTAGTCAAACCTTAGTCGGTCCCAAAGAGTATTTTGATCCTTAATAGGAATAGGATCGAATGGCATTAAAAAAAAATATCGTCAAAATTGATGATTTTCTCGCTGACTGTACTTTTTTTCAAAAATCTGTGAATGTAGATTGCCATCACTTAAAAAATTAGGAATGAAATCCTAATGACATTTTTGCGTGGCGGCAAGGGATCTAGTAGCTGCCCTTACTGCCCCGTTTTAACTTTCCACCCTGTATATTACGATAAATGGATATCCATAATTTATTTTGCCATAACACTGGTATTTTCCATAATCGTCGCCTGCCATAAAATTGATTTTGTTTGAAACACTAACTACTTATAAACTTTGTATAGAGCGATACACCCCTGTAGGTTAGGTTTGTTTAAAGATAAACGTCCTAGCCCTGGACCTTGTACTAGTGTATGACATTGTCGTGGGCACTTAATGACTAAGTGACATAGCTTAAATTCGGTGTCTTCTTTTGTTCTTCAGAGGTCGTGGGTTCAAATCCCGCTCGTGGCGATTAATTTTTCTCTTTGGTCGGCTTTGAAATTTCTTCAGCAGACGTTTCTGCTTAGTAAATATTTACTGTAAAGATCTTAGTTCTAGAACTCGTATCTCCCTCTCGGATCGTTTTCCCACAGCGCAATCACTCGTGGCTATCCATATCCAATTTTATCCAATTTTTAATCAAGCTACCGCGACGGCGGGCAATATCTCAAATTATAGTGTTCGCAGATTACGCCGGGAGTTAGCTACGTGCCGGCTAGCGACGCCCACAATACATATAGTTACAGATGTTCCACGGCGTCCAATTCGTTGAAAAACGATTCTTAGCATTTTTTAAATAGCTGCCTCGTAATCGGAACCACTCTCCATATTTATACCCATATAACATAAGAAATATTGTGCGTTAATCGTCATGCGTATGTTTGGAAAGCACTTTCCCTTTGATATCCCAGAGACGACGAAACGTGGACGAATTTGTCCATTAAAATTCTAATGTTATATTAAAAGGGGGTACACGACGCTTGCAACTTAACCCATTCAAAGCCAGTGACTCAACATATGAGTCATGCCGCTACGTGCGATTTCCGCTACAGAGCGGAAAAAACGGCGCTACGCGCTACGGCGTAGCACGAGTAGCGATGCGTAGCCTCGATTGGGTTAAAGGGCATGTGCGCTTTTCCGACACTTGATTGCAGATCTCGAGCACAAATCTTCCATAAGTAGCATCTTTCCGTTTCAATTCAAAGTCTCGTGACTAGGTCAAATGAAAGGGTTTGAGTTGCACACACACACACACGGTGACTTTTTGCTACGCTACAAACACGATAAAGTATCGATCGATACAGGTGATTTTGACAGCACAACAACTGACGCCGCTAGCGCGACGCGAGACGAGATAATCTACCCTCATCTTTCTAATTTGCACAGTGCGAGTGAAACAGCCTGAAACGGGAGTCGCTGAGTCACGGGCGACGCAACATGGCAGCAAGTTGAGCTAACCTACAGTAGCTCTAGTATAAGTTTTATCGATACATATACGTTTTCAAACGCGTTTGCGTTAAGTTTCAATTTGTATGGCAACGCGTAGTTCCTAATAGTTACCACCAGAGGCGCTGTTCGCGTTGCCATACAAATTGTAACTAAACGCAAACGCGTTCGAAAACGTATAGGTATCCATAAAACTTATACTAGAGCTACAGTCGACTAGAATCGCGCGACAGTTCAGCGTTTGTTTCGCCGCTAAAAGTAGCCTTGTGTAGGTACCTACCTAACCTACTGAACTATTTGAATGGTGGGCCCTGTAGTATATATCACATTGCTGAACTACGCTTTCTTGTCTGTGGCACGTCATACTCTCGTTTCCATGCAGGCCTTACCCACGCCGGCACAGATTCTGCAACCATTTACATCTCAGGCTAACCAGACTCGCCACGTAAATAATAATACCACTACTGAGCGAGATGGGCGTATACAAATCCCAATAGCAGAGATAGAATATATAATTTGTTGTCATAGTTTCACCTTTGTCACAATCTATTTGATATGAATATGTTGCAAACGAACGATTACCCGTACAAAAGTATTTCATAAGGGCATTCATCCTAACACCCTAGAACTTTAATGGTCGCGTACGGTACGGTTTCAGAGAAATTTCCCCCCTCAAACGCTCCGGTTCTGAAATGAGCTCCCTGGCGAGGCTTCCCCGAAGGACTGCAGTATAGGGTTATTTTCAAGAACTATCACCGTTGGAGTAGCAAGCGTCGATAGGCTTTGGTGACCGCTTGCAATCTGGCGGGCCGTAAGCCGTAACCGTATTTGCCACCGACGTGGTATTAAAAAAGCATAGCATAGAAGCCTTTCCGTCCCTCACGGTGGCAAGCATTTGGCTTCTCTATTGTACTGTACTCTTCCTCTAAGATTTACATAGACCGCCGTAAAATGGCGGCATTTCACGCGTAACTCACTCGCAACCGCGTCAGACAATGTACTGAATTATGCATGGAATTACGAACTTTTAAGATGCAATTGAAATTAGACTTGAAATTACAAATACAAACCGCCAAGTATGAGGGTACTTGAACGCGTTATTAAATTAGGTAAGGTTAAGTACCTAACCTACCAGGATTTTTTGTAATTGTTTTTAATCAACTTTTGCAGTGTCCATTCGTTTGTATCCTGCGTTACGTGTTACGAACGAAATAATGTATGTTAAACTTTTATCACATTTCGCGTCTACATTCACAATGCGCCGGGCCTGTAGGTAGAGTTAAAACCGAGGCACAAATCAAACATGACTCCATTGTAAAAGGCACAAAGGCGTGTCCAGATATTTTTGATCCTAGTTTTATAAAGATACCTACATAATGTCCTAAAAAATAAAAACCATCCCACGTGTCAGCAATCATCACACGGCTAATGCACTGATCGTCCGAGTCTAATATAATACTATATGGACGCGACCATTTTTCTGCTTGCCCATCAATTCACAAAACAAAACTGTACACTCATCTCTAGTAGGTATAACTTGACCTCTAGATTCATAACAACTCTACATATTCAGAGATCAGATTATATTGGGTCGGCTATAGCGATTTTTGGCAAGCATTGCGAAAAACCCAAACAAAAGAAGGGTCTGAAGCACCGTGAAATAGCTCATGTTACAAATGCGTGTCCATTTGGATATGTAAACTGATGATACGGTTTACCTTATTTGACAATGTTATTGAATAATGAACCTTAGCATGTATTGTTAAGGTTCTTCTTGAGATAAGTGTTCCGTTTATGTAGGAGTTTGCGAAAACTAGAATGTAATTTTCTTCATACGTCAACACGGTTTTTTGAAAAATGGCTATCAATAGGGACTAGATCGAAATACTCTTTGGACTTTGTACCTATTAGGTAGAACTAGTTCGTATATACATGTAATATTTACTTATCTATGAATCTGCTCAAAATATGTAATAATGTTTGAAAAAGTAATTGTAATATGAATTGGTATTTCAACCGACTTCAAAAACCAGCCCTGAGAACCAGCGCCTTTAGCATATATTGCTGCTGGCATATGCTGAGTGGCATCCATTTTGGTGCATTTCAGATGTAACTTGTGTAATTTCTTTGTCACACCAAATAAATATATTTCTATTCTATTCTATTCTATGTTGTTTTTAGGGTTCCAATACCTCAAAAGAAAAAACGGAACCCTTATATTATCACTCGGTTGTCTGTCTGTCCGTCTGTCACATCCGATTTGCTCCGAAACTACTAGACCGATTGAGTTGAAATTTGGTACACATATGTAAATTGGTGACCCAAAGATGGACGCGTAAAGTAAATTAATGAATTCTGAACAAGGGAGCCACTTTTGGGGGTAAGCTGGAAAATTAAAAAAAAAAGTTTCTCAACCTGTATTGTATATCAAATGAAACAAGTGGTTGTGGGTCGTTCTTCTTTTCGACCGACAATAGCCTGTCCTTCGTCTTATTATGGCATCTCATTTGAGTAATGATGTTTACGGTTTTATAATGTTCGAATGAACGTCCATATTATTTTATTAATTAGTGATATTTAATATTTCATTTTCTCTATCTAGCATTTTTTTAAATGTTTTTTTTTTCGTAGAATGCCGTGACAGAGTGGTAAAATAAAATGTTGTCCCCACTGAAAGAGTCCACTTTGTCACATGTTTAATTTTAGAAACCAACCGTAAATAAATATTTATATTGGCCAGAAAGGAAACTTTAATTAGTTCTAATGAAGAAACCTATGCATTTTTTTTTAAATCGCACTTCAAAACCACAATTTTCGATAGTTCAAAAACCAAAAAAACAGAAAAACCTCGGTTCATTGTCGGTAAAAAAGAAGAACGACCCTTGTAAGCATGTCAGATAATTTTTTTTATAATTTTAGAAAAAACAGATTTGAATTAATATAGAAAAAACCGGCCAAGTGCGTGTCGGACCACGCAAAACGAAGGGTTCCGTGCCTATTAAAAAGGTCGTATTGTCACAGAAATTTTACGGCACTTACGTCCTTTTCTTTGAGGAAGGCAGTTTTTCAGCAATATCTCGAAAACCTCTGAACCGATCTTGTGCAAAATAATTTTCGGTGAATGAAATTAAAAAGTCCTATGTCCATGAATTTTTCCATATTTTTAAAATACACCGTTCAAAAATTAGAGGGGGGGGGACAGAATTTTAGTGACTTTCGGGGCGATTATCTCCGACCCTATTCACTTAATAAAAAAAAATGCTAAGAAACCTTATATTTATTTTGAAAGGCCTATCGATTGATGTGCCACACGGGAGGTCACAATGAAAAAATTTTTTTTGACTTTTAGTTTTATGTATGGAGTGCACCCCTAAAAAAATTTTTTTTTGTCATTTTAATTACAAAACTATGTAGCGGCTAACAAAATACACCTATCCTCAAAATTTTATTCAAATACACCTTATAGTTTTCGAGTAAAATGCCTGTGACATACGGACAGACGGACAGACGGACAGACGGACAGACGGACAGACGGACAGACGGACAGACGGACATGACGAAACTATAAGGGTTCCGTTTTTGCCATTTTGGCTACGGAACCCTAAAAAAGACGAAAATTGACCATCCCCCCCCTTATCTCCGAAACTACTAGGATTAAAATTCTGAAAAAAATATGGGAAATAGTTCCTTGCCTAAAGATTACAGGAAAACCTATAAGAAGTTTGAGTATTCAAAAACACTTATGAAATTTAGATTAAATACTGAACCCTCACCACGCGAGTTCAACTCGCACGTCCGGTTTTTTTATTTTTTTAAATATTTGTTTTTCAGAACTCCGTCATATATGAACCGATTCGTACAATTATTTTTTTTAATTTGAAAGTATATATCTACATTGGTTCATTGTTTTGAAAAAGCCAGGTAGATGATCCTAATATCTAATATCCGGATTTAAGGGATAAACTCTAAACCGAGCCCCACAGAAACGAGTATTAATAAGAGATAACTAGCTTATTTTTTAACGTTTTTGGATTCCAGAAACATCTCAGATACAATTCGCAGGATTAAATCAAGGCCTTAACCTTTTCCCGTACCTCGCAACAACCACGCATAAAAAACGACATTCACAGGTCACCACTTGATTGATGTCCAGATTAGGCAAAAAGCCCGCGACATGACATGGGATGACATGATGCTAATTGTGGGTCTCTCGTCTAGGTTATTAATGCATGGCCTTAGTCATGTTCTTTTAATGACTAGGTCACTCCGATTTCAAGTTAGGACGTGTGCGCTGTCTTATCGACCGCGCAATCTTAGACCATCCTACCCTAAGTTCAATAATGCTTGAGTTAATCAATACGACGATATATTTAATACATCCTACTATATGGATGGGGTGATGTGCGTTCCACTTAATCTCAAAAACTACTGGATGAATTTATATGAAACTTTCCAGTTATGTACCTACCTTATATCAGAACAGGTAAAAAGCTATAATTTATGTCAAATTTCATCCCTTTTAGCGACGAAAAATGGGATGAAACTTTGTATGGAGACCAAATTGCTCGTTGCCTTCATCAGGCGCTGGGTCTCAAAATGTATGGGAAAACTAAAATCCGACTCGCACTTGACCAAAATTCTAATTGATATTATTTCATAGGCTATAATTTATGTCATCCCTTTTAGGATAGTTTTTATCCCGGGTCCACGCAGACTACATCGTGGGCTGACGCAAGTATTCTATAAATACTTAAATAGGTAGGTACATAGAAAACATCCAAGACTCAGAAACAAATATTCATGCTCGTCACACAAAAATTTGCCCTTACCGGGATTCGAACTCAGGACCTTCAGCTTAATAGGCACCCACTAGGCTAACCGGTCGTCAAAATTTGTATAAAATATCTTACATTGTTGACATTTTATTATTATTTGACATTATTATTAAGATAATATTGTTTTAAAATTGCTAACTATTTCTATTGAATGTACTTGACGAGCTTTCTGTGAATTCATTTTATTTATATACAAAGACAATTTGTAAAATTAAATGTCAATTTTCAAGGTGCAATAAATGAATCTAATCTAATCTAATCTACATGCTTTTCCTCATGTTGGCCATGTTGGGTGGTTGTAGTTTTGTTGCATGTGGGTACAATAAAGTATTTACGTCACACCTGGCCATAAAGTTGCAATCAAAGGAAAATCTCACTTCCTGGCCAGGGAGAGACGTAAAATTTTGTACTCACCAAGGGCGGTAATAAAGAAAGCCTCAGGTCGTATACTTATCGCCCTTGCCTTCGGCTTGCGTTACCTGTGCTATCTGAGACATTCTTTGTTTTACCGCCAGTAAGTAATGTTCTATTACATATGTACAGTAAGGGAAATGTATTCACGTACCACCGTAGAACCCTGTCGCAATTCACAGGCCGCCGTCACTCAAACTCGAGTGATATGTCACCTTATTGCGATAGGGTTCTACGGTGGTACGTGAATACATTTACCTTACTGTACATACAATAAACTGTTCGTAACTCATAACTAAGTGATATGCAAAAAAAAATTACCCATACATTTTATAATTGCCGTTACGCACTTGTAGAAAGTTAAATCATAGATTAGATTAAGGCTCTTAACTATGTACATTTTTTTTTGCAAACCACTCGACTACCAAGCCGGGTGTAATGGTAAGTGACACAAAACAGGAGAAATGTTATATCGCCTAAGTCTATGGTCAAAACGATTCCATACCATGGAGTTCGGAAGAACGATCGCTACATTTTTGTAAGTATCTACGAAGATGATATCATCTCCCGCATCTGTGCAGTGCGTTTCGTGTTTCCTAACAATTACTGTCATAAAAATTGAAGTCGTCTTAGAAATTAATTATGAAATTGGTTTTAATTGTAAAATTAAGCTAAATGACGTCATTTTATTGGGAGTCCATTCAATGATGACGCTAGGTTGATATTAGGGAGGAGCGGGGATCAAAAACTGAGTTATTATTTTTTATTAAGCTGTTTGGTTTAAATTAAGTAAATACATTATTTTGAAATAAACATAGATTACAGGCATGTTCTCACATTAGCAGCAGCTTATCAGCGTTCGCATCTAATCTAAAGCCCTTTTACTGTTACAATCACATTGTGTAAAGTGTTGCACTGGATAAGTACCGATCGAAAGGGGTCGTTATAGTGCCTAGTCGCAGGGGTTTGTGCCTAAACGCACTAGTCTCTGCGAGACTACTCAAAGTAATAATATTTTCGGAAATTTGAAACTAACTGTGCGTTTTCATGTTGACATTTGGTACCTACCTACCTACGTGATGGAGATAATTTGAGTCCCGGTGAAGAACATAGAATATAATTCACACCTCTAACGTGGTGACTGGAAGTTTGTGTGAATGAGTTCATTAAGTACAAGTTCCACGCTGGTAACGTCACAAGAAATAGCTACTACTAGGTTATTAAACTTATAAATGAAAATTGCACGCAGAACCGATGACCCTTGGGGCGGAAAGGTTCTCGAGTAGCGACCACGTACCGGAAGACGCAGCGTGGGTAGCCCCCCCACAAGGTGGACTGATGACCTGGTAAAGGTCGCTGGAGTCCGCTGGATACAGGTGGCGCAGGACCGGTCATTGTTGCACTCTTTGGGGGAGGCCTATGTCCAGCAGTCGACGTCTTCCGGCTGATATGATGATGATGATGAAATGAAAATTAACGCGCAGACATTTTCAAAGAGTAACCTAACCAGCCATTTTGAAAGGCAAGTCATGTCAAAATGTTACCTCGAATAATTTTCAGTATACCCTCCTCGACTCTAACCACAAATAAATCGTAATCCGTACAATGCCATCCAAACTACCTACTAATGAACTAGTATTTAATTAACTAATTACGATAACCGTTATTTTCAACGACTTCGTTCAACATAATATATTCCACTCTACTATATTTCCTCTGCAAATTTATAATCTATGACTAATAAGTGATCGATAGATCCGCTCGTGAAAGCCCCTGCGCACGTGACTTGCGCGTGGCGCCACATCAGCCGATATACACTATTCTTATTGATATAGGGGTTATATTTGCTCAGCACGATTGGGAAAGGCGGATTTCCACATGACGTTAGCCTGATTGATCTGAGCTGTAAATAATGTGCTTATTAGTAAGCTTGTTTGTGTGAAACGGTAGCACAGTTATTAGAAACTTGCTTGCCCCCGGCTTTGCCTGTGTTAATCGGTGTCCTCAATGACTTGTGTCAAATCATGTAAAATTAACTTTTACAGCGTTTAACGATGTTTTTAAAAATAAAGATAATTTATTTGTCCAAACATGAGTAAAAGTACATACAGCTATCATAGTTTAAAATAATATCTTTCATGTTTTGGGTTTCGGCCTTACAAATTACCTACGCCGAAATCCAAAATACGCCAAATACATTTTCTTATAGAAGTAAGTATTCTTAATTCTTCAATAATTAAATGTAGGTACTTACAACTGGATTTTAAGTACCCTTCTGTTGTTAAATATGCAATAAAAAAAACTAGAGCGAGCGGAGTGAACGAAGTTTTTGTTTCAGTTTGGACGAAAAAAAAACATATGTCTGCATGTCCAGGTGTACGGCTGTTCTCCTCTACAGATCGTACCTATTTCTCAACCGATTCTCGTGAAATTTTGTGTGTTAAATAGATTATTTATTTATAAAATTCTTAATTATCAGACATTCTGATGTACTCTATGAGTATTGATTGCAAGTATTTATCCACATACTTTGCCAAAATTTTGTTCAGAAAGCGTAATTTTCATAGATCTATGCTTTTAACTTACTAATTGTATTGTACCTAATTGCAATGTATAAACGTATCCCTGCTGAGTCGGATTAGACGGAGTCCCAACAGCATCCTAAACGTGATTGTTAATAAGTATGATCGCACATATGCGCACACTGGACTGGACAAATAAAAAGGGTTAGCTTGTCTTGCTCATATCTAAACAGGTACCTGCTTATGTTTCTAGTCTTAACCCTTTTCCAGGCAGAGGCTTTATATCGACCATATACAACCTGTTAAACATGTATCTTAATGTCAATAAATAAGACTGACTTTCGAAAGTCATTTTTCAACTGCCGGCCTGGAAAAGGGTTAAGTTGTAATTATCTGTATTAATACCAATTGTAATCTTTTAATATATTTTTAATACTGTACTAACAAACTATGGACGTATGTATTTCGATATAAAGTTTATATTATTATTATTATAATTGCCCCTAATTTTCCTGGCCCCGTATCATTGCATTCCGTTTGCGGGTCGACTTGCGGGTGTCAGTCGGCTTTTGTTTATCCAGCCAAAACAACGGCTTAGCCTCCGGCGCCACCGCCTGCGCTACGATTTGCGCTGCGTGGGCCAAGTTACACGAAAATGCGGCCCCATATCAAAACCTAGTGAGGGACAATTTTTTTTTAAATTTTTTTTTACATATTCAAATTCAAATGTTTTATTTCAGACCATAGGTCCATATATTGTTAGTTACAATTTGCCTTAAAAACTATGTTAGTTTAGTACTATTACTTTATAAAAACTACTTGACATACGTCAAAGTAGTTCTAACCTCGTGTACTCAGTGCCACAATATGGGGCAGTTATATCTCCCCGCAATCATCTTCAGAATGCCGTTTTGACTTCCAAGCATATAACACAACATATTATTGCCTACCTAGTAAGTCCTCACCTATTTACAAATCACAGCTTAAAAATCGTCATAATTTTGTAGATTTTAATACTTCGAAATCTAGCAAGTGCCATTACTATCATTTTACCAGTTTAAAACATAGTAACTCACTTTACCCATTTAAAAACCTAAGTAAGTGTCTGAGACTTACAGTCAGCATCAAAAGTTAGCGCCAACGAAGACGTCAAAAGTCTTTATTAAAAGGGAATACGAGCTTTTAACGTCTTCGATTGCGTAGTTACTTTTGATGCTGACTGTACAAGCTTTTGGCGAGGTGGAAAAAGCCTTACTAGGTTTTTTAATTTGGAATTTGAAATCGGAATTTTATTACTCAATATTATATTCACTGAAATGTTCGTCAATTGACAACAATTGAGATTTACTAAGTATTATGGTTTTAAATAGATTCGATCAGAATACGAAAATAAAATACCCAACTTTGGACCATAGTTGTTCCTCTGGACTTTAGTTGGGAATTTACGGTAGGTATTAGTTATTTTGAATTTACGACGGTGAATTGAAATCGCGTCCGCTCGCGACTCGCGCGCACGCGTAATGGCCGCTACACGGTGTTGCGTGAAATGTAAATTTTTGCTATTCATTGCGGGCGTTTGTCGCGCCCTCGTGGGGTGGCCCTTTACTTCCAAAGGGGCAGCTGTACTGTTGCACACAAAAGTTTAATTGTTTTTGTTGAATGCGGGATAAGCTTGTGCTTCCCCATATTTGTTACTTCTTTTTCTTTAGATTTTATGAATGTTTGTATCATAATTTTTAATACGGAAAATACACTTACGTTTTGTTACCAGTGATACAAAGAAATTTTTTAACGTTTCAGTTTCATTTCAGTTCTTTAAAACAATCACTTTAACTGAGCGTTAGTACTGAGTCACAAGTGAATGAAAAGCCTTCAAATATTATATGCCTATTACCCGAGCAAGGCCTAGGAATCCAACAATACCTTATAATTATGTCAAAATAAAATAAAATAAAATAAAATAGAGTAGAAATAGAATTTCATGTCCACATACAACATATATCATATATGTATCTATAATTTTGTCATACATACGCTCAAAAAACATAACCCTCTGAGGTAGTCGGGTAAAAAAAAATACTTTCCAAAAATAATTTATCTCTTTTCTTCTCGACTGTACCTACTCCGAGTACTCCGACCAACGAATGCAAGCAGTGCACATCTTTCGCATTCCCGGCGAGTTTGTACAAATTGAGTTCGAGGGCTGGAGACAACCGCCTCGGGCACTAAGTCCGCCCTCTGCGACGATCATTATTATTGTTGTTTCTACCCTTGTGTTTTTGCCAACTTTATTAGGTTTTGGCGATTTCGTTTTGCGCTGCAGGGTTGGTGTTTGCAATCGATTGTTGCTCTAGGGCATTATTAGGTTAATATAATTTTGATATCGCAGATTGCTTAAAACTAGCCTAAATCGCTACCTACTCTATATTATTTAACGCTAATATTTTATTGAAAACTTGTTGCTCCTATGGTGTTTCATTTTTCATTTGTGACTGCAGTGACAATAGAACATCTGACTGTCGTTAACTATTACCTATGGTACCTGCGTGTTATAAGGCATGTCGGGTTATAAGGCCCAGCTGAAGAATATATAATAAAAACAATTACAATAAAAACTTCCTTCAAATTTGAATGAATCTTTAAGGACAATTTCTATAAAAAATTAACAAAAAAATGCTAGAGAAAACAAAAGACAAAACACAAAATTAAGAATTTAATGTGAAGCAGGGTAATAAGGCCTACGGAATTTGACATGCAGACTTATACCTACTTAATATATTTTGTATCACATGGATGCAGCAACAATACTGTGATTATTGATCTTCAATAACCAGAGATATTTAAACAATAGTTTAACTATCTAATTATAGTATAGTGTAGTAGGCCTTATTACCCTACCATAGTAAAATAAGGCCTACTTGTAACGTTTTTTTTAATGATTAATTTTGTTCTTGTTTATGGTACCTAAAAGTTAGCATTTTTTGTGTATATTTTATAGAAAATGTATTGAAGTACCTGATGATTAACATTAAAACTTGTTGATTAAACTGGTTTTTTTTCATTTAATTACAAATATCCTTTAGCTAGGCCTTATGACCCGCAGGTACCTTACATGTTAATGCAAAGAATTAAGGTTCAAAAGTGTATGCACATGTTTGATGTTGACCTACTTTACTTACCCAGAACAAATATTATATTATGTAAGAAATAACTGGAGTCTCGTCTGACAACAAACCGCACTGTGGTTTGACAGAAGTGTGTAATTCAAATTAAGATTTTTTTTTGCATAAATAAACAATTATTACAGTATATTATATTATAGTAGGTAAATAAATTATTAAATTGTCTTGGATCGCCATCAGATATTAACAAAAGTCAAATTTATCACTTGATATCTGTAATTAAAGAACTTAGATCACCCCTACATTTTTTTTCTAATTTTCTGCCATTAATTTTATCCACTTAATCTCGTTCCATCTTACTAGTTTGCTAAATATGATATGAAATGTAACAAATAAAAATAAATGTCCTTTTAATTCAGCAGCATTTCCCATACACGCCGCCACGCGACCTCCTTCGCTACGCCGCGGTTATTACCACGCAATCAAAACCGCTCGACGCATCACTAACTCCACCACCCCACGCCAATCTCACCCTTCAACGTATATGACAGAGAGTTCTTTTTAGCGTGCATTTGCCTCTAAAATTAGGTAGGATGATTGCAAATCAAATTCAACCTTAATTGCATGGAACATGAGGTGCTTTCTTGGATGCACCGTTGCCGAAAATTAGGCAAGATCATTGCAAATCTGGAGTGCGCGTGGATTAATCAAATTTGGACTTTATTTTAAGAGTGATAAGGATATCGGTGAATACATTTAGCTAATGCAAAAACTATAACAGTTAATAAGCGTAAAATAGATAAATAGGATTGTATATGGGTGTGTAAAATTGTGTTCAAATGTATTGACGGGGCGTGCCGCGCGTGGCTCTAGTTAGTTCCCGTGAACATTGCAATTATTGTGGATCCATAGACGAAATCATATTAATCATATTCATATTTGTTTGCCAGGATCGTTTGGGTTTTTAGTGGATTTGAGGGTAACTACGTGACTATTTAACTGTTGTCTACGGACGTCCGTTTCATACGTCTGTACCAAAGGCAATGATGATCCGGGACCGCGGAGTCACGTAAATGTTTCACCGAATACATTGTTTCGCTGAATTTTTATTTCATCGATTTTTTCTCTCAAAAACTGTTACTTTTTTAGGTAAGTATACATAGCTAAAAGGTAATTGTGTAAAACCCGGTTAGGACCGGTCATTGTGGCAGTCTTCGGGGGAAGCCTATAATCCAGCAGTGGACATCTTTCAGCTGATATAGCGACTGATCTTCCAACCCGGAGCGAAAACTAGACCTTGGAGCTTCGTGGTATTTTCCTTCACTGTTCGGAAGCTTTGTTAATATGACACTAAGTAAAAGCGTGTCTAGTCTTATTTATTACACAGGTGAAAATGAAGTCACGCATTGATTTAATAAGTAAATAAATAAATAAATATCGTGGCACAATTCACACCAATTGATCTAGTCCCAAACTAGGCAAAGCCTGTACTATGAGTATGGGTGTAGACAACGGATAAACATACTTATATAGATAAATACATACTTAAATAGATATTAAACATCCAAGACTCGAGAACAAACATTCGTATTCATCATACAAATATCTGCCCCGACCGGGAATCGAACCCGGGACCTCAAGCTTCATAGTCAGGTTCTCTAACCACTAGGCTATTCGGTCGTCAAGTTAATGTAGGCATTTGCACACTCGCCACCTCCATAGTAAATAACCTGAAAACAGCACATAGTTCACTCTCCATTTCATAGATTGACTAAGAATGTTGTAATGTGATAATTTACTATTGTACGCCCGAAATGGGCAAACTGTTGGACTCCATTTTTAAGATGTGATCTATTTGTACACAGTTATTGACAATAAATGAATCTTATCTTATCTTATCTTATCATCCATCATCCATTACAACCATCACGTCCATCACCCATCACATACACAGAATCACTAGTTCCATTGGAAGTCATGAACTACACAGTAATCGCGGATTCAGTCACCCCTATCCTTCGCGGGAACTGTTTTTCGGTTAAAGCTAACTAAACAAAGCGATAAAAAATTGCTTCTATGTGTAATAACATACAAGCTTAAGATTTTAACATACTTGTAAGTTAATTATGCCTGTTAATTTTGCGGCTTTTGCTGTCGAAACACTCGGACCGTGGAGCCCAGGCGCTCACCAATTGTTTGGCCAATTGTCAAAAAAAATGGTCTAAGTATCCGGAGACCACAGGGCTGGCTCGTTCCTTGGCCAACGGATCGGCATAGCTATCCAAAGGGGGAACGCAGCCAGTCTTATAGGAACCCTTCCGCAGGGATCCGACCTTGGGGACCTTTTTTGATTTAATTTTTATTTTCTTAATTTTAGGTTACTTTAGTCTATTTAAGTTCTTTCTTCTTTTAAAATATTGTTTATAAATAAAGCACTCAATTAAAAAAAAATGTCTATTCATTACTTTTTATGTACATTGGATAGTTCGATGTTCTTTGAATGTTACCTTTTAATTCATTTTTGCGAGGCAGTTATTTTGTATCCAAAAATGAACACAGTCAATACCAAAGCTAGCAGTTTAAGCTTTTGTATTGACTATCCCTTTCAATAAATAAGCATGCAATTAAAGTTTCTATGTACCATTACGTATTTTAATGTGGCACACCTCAAATGTTCGCATTATTTTCTAATCTTAATGTATACCTAAACAAATTTCTTATGCACACAGAAAACCCATTTAAATTCTCAAATCGAATCAAGTAATCGATCTTTTCAAGTTTCCCAAATACAGTTAATAGAATTACTCTTTCTTGGTGCGTCAAAAAAAAATTCGATCCGCTTTTACATTCATTCTGAGCACGATCTATGGTTGATGTTATTTTATGTGGCCGACTTTTTATAAAACTGTCATTGGAATTGAAATATACCTTAGACGAAAGAGCGGCTTTTTGAATGGACTACTTTGATGCAATTAGGCCAACTCATATAACAGTCATGACCAGTTTCATTGTAGTCCAATCAATAATGAGGTTGAACCTGAAAATCATTTTTGCTGTCCAAATCCACATTGATGTGATAAGATAAATTGACTAATAATACTAGTGGCTCTGTAAACGTGAGCGTTATTTTTCAAAAATAAATAATAATTCTAAAAACTCAATCGACAAAAAAAAAATCTATATATTTATTCACCTGCTCATACAATTTCACGAGAATTGGTTGAGAAATGCGACCTGTAGAGGAGAACAGTTGGACATCCGGTCATTCGGACATACGAAAGAATTTTGGCCCAAGCTGAAACGGAGAAGTTTAAAAAACAAATAAGAACTAAATAAACCACACTGTATATTTAATGTTAATTTAGTTAGTAATCTATAGTTAACTAAGCTAAACTGTTTGCAGGAGGCACCCGCACTCCCCTCCGCGCTCTTTAGCTAAGTAAAATCTTAAAATGTAAAGATTACTTTAGCTAAGAAAAAGTTGTACACAATTTTTTTGTTTTTTTTTGTTTTAGAATTTCTTTCGCTAAGCTGGCTCGTTCAATTAATAGTTAGCATTGTTTGGAAATTTGTATTCCATCATAATTAGGTAGGTGGTACATAATAAGCCTGTAAAAATTAAATATATTTATTCTTTTGTAACTGAGGTCTACGATTATTTAGGCGATAGATAGGAAAATTATTTAGGTTTTTGGTTAACATTAGTTTTTTTTGCTTGCAATTTCGCCTTAAAACTACATAGCTATTAAATTAAAACCAGGACATAGAATAGATAATAGTACAAGTACAGGTAAATGGTTAATCCCAACGCAACTGCGCGAAAAACACGCATTGCATATCCAGGCATAAATTGCAGGTGTAAGCTAGTTCTGAAATAATCTCCTATTTGCACATAAGGGGAAGCAATTTGCCATAAGGTATTAAAAAGAACTGACGAGCTTAATTTAAAGTAAAAAACCCACGTAGGTACCGTATATGTATAGTAGGTACTATCGCCCAACGCTACGGGTTCACACCTCTAGGGTTATTTTCGAATGCAGTTAAAAGCGTTTGCTACTTACATCATCCACCAATAGAAACGGTCAGTTTGCATACGATTTTGTGAAGAAAGTGTGAACCCGTATCGTTGGGCGATAATACCTATTACTTCCAATCTTGATCTTAAGGCACTTGTCCCACCGCCGGCGATGAGCGATGAGCTATCGGCGATTTTCTCGCCCAAGAAACGAACAAAAGATAATCGCTCCCGTGTAAATAAAAGAGAGAGATATAGTTCATCGCGGTGTGAACAGCCAGCGATGAACTATAAATATATATCTCTCTTTTATTTACACGGGAGCGATTATCTTTTGTTTGTTTCTTGGGCGAGAAAATCGCCGATAGCTCATCGCTTACTCGCCAGCGGTGGGACAAGTGCCTAAGGCTCGTGAACCCACCCGTTACTGTCCATCGCTGCCATCCATCCTCAGCTTCTACAAAATAATTACAAACACTAAAACTACAAAAAACCTTCCCAAATTAGTTCCCGATGACAGTCAAAAAATATGTGTATATTTTTTAGGTGTATATGTTATAAAAAAAGCCGGCCGAAGCGCCGGGGACAACGCGCGGCGTCTTTGCCCCCACCAGGGGGCCTTGGACCTCGTGGTACTAAATTACCGACTGGCATATTTATTCTTCGAACCGTTCCTGAGATTATTTTCTTTCTACTAGATTTTTATGATAATCGCGGCCAATAACGCAGTAATGTGACGTGGTTGACAAGTTTTTTCGTGTCATTAGGCGTCGTTAAGAGGGTCCCTGACACTTTTGGTTGGAGATAAAAATCTTGCCTTTAACTTTAGTAGAGAGAGACATCCTTACCGGTAGTCAATAGTATAACCCGCGAGTAGTTTTTTTAAATTAAAACAATCATTTAGAGCGCTAACTCATCTGAGCTGTGTGTGGCTTACCGGCACACTAAATTAGCTGGTCGCTAACCGGCCTTACTTTACCAGATAGTCTTCCTCTTCTTCCTCTTCTTGTTATTAAATACTATTTTTGTTAAAACATCTGAAATGTTTTAAAATGATCACCACAAATTCAAAAGGTGCCCATAGACATAATTTATTTGTGCCTAAAACGAACTTAGCACTAAGCAGGAAAAACGTACATTGCATGGCAATTAAATTATTTAATATATTTACTGACAACTTTAAGGCCAATAAAACTTTTTAAGAAATCATTATTTAACCATTTGGTAGACAATAATTTCTAATCGAATTCTGTTATTATTTATCTTGTTGTATTATTAAGCTTGCAAGCAACGATTTTGACATTAGCATATTAGGTTAATTTAATTTAAGAATATTTGAAAAATAAGGATGGAAATAGCATAATAATATAACACCAATTTATACCTTTTTTACACAAATAAATTCATTCATTCTTTAGGTGCCATATCCTCTAAGAATGTCGGCTAACACTGTCCCGGTACCAGATATTGGACGTGCAATGATTTGATTGAAAGATTCCAAAATCAAAATTGTAGCTTAATATGCATATCAGCATCCAGTTGAACTCTAGTGTCCTTAACTTTTTTTCTGTATGACCGCTATGTCTAATTGGCGTTAAGTACACTTAATGACAATCAAGCATTATTTATGTTGCGGGTGCAATTTTGTTACGATCGTAAATCTACTCCTGACTTTGATGTAGGCATTGCCTGTTAAAATATAGTAAAATTAATTGAACCACTAACAGGGTACTAAACAAACTAAGTATAATTTACATGCCTGTTTAATTCACATGTCATCAAATAGCAATTGTGTTTGAATTATTTTATATTCATTAAGTATATGAAATAAATAAAAATGTGAAATCAGAGATAGGTTTTACCAGTCATGCGGATAAATTTTCATTAAGTAGAGGATGTTTTCAGCAGTCACAAAATTAACAAAATTGAAAAAACAACTTTTTTTCAATAAGCCGTGTCCTCCAGGTACTTTTAAAGGTCTTTTAATATTTTTTTTATAAAGATGTGTTTAGGTCCAGCTTGTCCCAAGTCCATACGCTAGCTCGTATTTTTTAACCCTAGAATCCATTCGCTAGCTCGTGTTTCAATTCCACACTCGCGGACCTCGCGGTTAAAATCCAATTTGCACCCTTATCTCTTCTTACACTCCTAACATCCTTCTTTTCTCAAGCAATCACCCAGTAGGCTATTACTACAGTGCCTGCTCCATCAGGCGGGTCGTACGCTTGTTTATCACCGTCGTGGTATAGTGAAATCAAACTATTTAGCCTCAATTTTTCAGTACTATAAAAGTTTTCTCTCAAATTTTTCTCCAACTGATATATGTATAACCATAAATACCTACATTATATGTAACGTAATTATATTAGTCATACGATAAATGTGAGGTGGGGGTCAAGCGACGGAGCGCCGGCATTAATCATCCAGACGGACGGACGGACGGTAATTATTGATGTTTCGGACAAACTGATAAGAAATTGTTTCAAAATAAATTAGGTGTAGGTAACATTGAAAAAAAAAGGAAGACTTCAAATCTGATAGAGAGAGCACGAAGTTTTATTTTGACTGAATAGTTGCTATGCGCCATATTTTGAAAACTTATCTCTCTAATACACCCCGGATCCGATAGGTTTACCCAAAAACATTGGCCCCAATTTTTCGGTTATGTAAGTTTCTAGCTAGTTTATAATATTTAGTCTCTCGGCAAGCGAGCTCTGCTCGGGTGAAAATGGAGAAATACGAAGAAAACGAATTTTCTCGAACCTGAGACTAGCTAGATCGATTTCTCGAACCCGTAAACCCATATTCCAAATTTCATCGAAATCGTTAAAGCCGTTTCCGAGAACGTAAATATATATATGTATATAGGTAGGTATACATATATTTATATACAAACAAAATATTGCTCGTTTAATAGTATAGGATCTATCTTTCGGTTAAGTGTGTGCGTACCTAATTATAAAATTATATTTACTCGTATCTTATAAGTGCAACCTTTCGGTAATAATCTAAATTAACAAAGTAACCAATAATGAGCGATTCAATTACAATAGGGTGCACACAAAATTACCACAAAACATGGGTAACAACAAAAAAATGAGCACTTAATAGCCACAACTTCGTGAACCAGCGGTGAGATCTGCGGTTAAGCAAAGGTTGCCATGAGAAAAAAATATCCCATAAATTTAGTAATTTATATCCACTGGACGGGTTATCCCAACACGTGAAGAGTATCCTCAGAATACCTTACTTCTTTTGTTCGCTTCGCTCTAAATTAGACGTTGCGTATTCATAAATTAGGTCTACTGTCAAAGGATAACTGTGATGGAAATATGTCCTATTATAAGACCCGTTTCGTCGTGTCTTCTTATGATCGCGGGTTCCTTTCTGTAGGCCGCTTCCTACAGCCATTAAAAGAGTCTAGATAATAAAAGTCGCGGTAAACTAAACTGAATATATTTTTAAATGCCTAGTTTTCTCGTTTTACGATTTTCAATACGTGTAGCTAGTGAGCTCGTTGTAAAAACCGGACAAGTGCGAGTCGGATTCGCCCACCGAGGGTTCTGTGCAAAATGACAAATGTATAGTTTCAGATTTTTCCTTGTACTTGTAGTACCTATAAGATGATATTACTTGCCAAATTTCATAGTTCTAAGTCAATGGGAAGTATCCTATAAATTTTGATTCCCTTGGGAGTGTCGAAATATATGTTTTTTGCCGCATAAATGGCAGTATCTTCTTTTTACGTTATCTTAAAAGTTTGATTTTTTTCACAGCTTCAAGACAGATAGACAGACAGATAGACGGACAACAAAGTGATCCTATAAGGGTTCCTTTTATGCCTTTTTTTTTTTTTTTTTTATTATGAAACAAACAGTCATACAAAGATATTTGTGCAGGCTATCTTAATACTAAACAGACCTATAGTTTCCAATATAATTCAAAAAAAACTTATAAGTATAGATATGTAAGCCAAAGATCCCTATGCTCGAAACCTTATAGTGCTCAATAGTTGACATATAAAGTTCAATTTAATTGATTTACTAAAAGTTAAACTTTTGAGGTACGGAACCCTAAAAACGAACCCCACCGTAGACGCAATATTATAAAATACCAACAACCTTAGGTCAAATGAAGACGAGTAGTACCTAGTATTCATGATAAGTACAACAAATACCTGTTCACTTGTAATTATTTTTTCGTATTACTTACCGAAAAAGATACAGCGAACATTGCTTCTGAAAATGGGCAGGCATGTTTGTCCGAAAATATCATCATCATCATCATATCAGCTGAAAGACGTCCACTGCTGAACATATGCCTCCTCCAAAGAGTGCCAAAGTGTCAGGTCCAGCACCATCCGCATCCAGCGGTTTCCCGCGACCTTTACCTAGGGGGTAATCACGTAACGTTCCGAACACGCGTTTGACAGTTAAATCTCAATCTAACCGTCATTTTTCCATATAAAATTGACGTTTAAATCTTACAGACGTTCGTAAGAAAAGTTACGTGATCGACCCACAGGTCATCAGTTCACCTTGTGGTAATAATATTGTATTTTAAGACTTACTCATAACTCAAAATAAATTGTACTTGCCTGTAAGAACTTTCGATTAGTAAGTAGTTGCAGCATAAAGTATCTTCAACGTAAACAATTAGCGGTTACACTTAACTATAAAAGTCAATAGCTTGTCTTATATTTGTGCCTAGTGCAACGAGAAGTGAATTCGTTCTAGAAAAGGGATTTGTATTAGTATAAGGTATAATACCTAGTCTATAGGCCCATACTACCTACTGTCAACCTCATCACTATGCATATTAAAGTTAATGAAGAAATGAAATACTTAAACAATAGGATAATGAAGCTCGGTTGGCCTCCATTGTACAATAGCTTTAAATATTCATACCGCTAATAGGGGACTATTTGAGCCTATTACCCTTAACGCCCGTTGAGGAAAACGCCTCACTTTCATATTCTCCTGGTATTAGAACAGAATTATTACTCTAATCATTAGGGAGTCAATGAAAACATTCTATTTTTTAAACGGTTAGGTATTCATTGAGCCAATGTTTCGAAGCTAATGCCCGCGCGGCTTCTCCCGCGTATTGCAAAGAACGCAGGTAAGCTCGTGGGTAAAATATCACCTATGACGACGAAAGAAAAAAAAGGCCATTCTATAAGCAAGTATTTTATACAATATTTATACAATGAGGGCTTAGGCCACGAGGCTTTCCGAGTGGTCTAAGTAACGTACGAGAATTTAAGAGCTAATTTTGTGTAACTATTGTATACAACAGTTTTTATATGTGTCAACAGAAATAATTAAACAAACTTGGTATCTAATGAAAATCTAAGCCCTGCTGAAACGAAGTGCAAGTCAGAGCTCCGGCTCAACGTCGTTGATGTATTTTGTACTGTAGCCAATGTGACGCCAAATTTATTATAGTTCAGTAAAGGCGCCACGTGATTGGTCGAATTTATTTTAGTGGTCTAAACAGTTGTGAAATATTTTTTCAGTTGAGTTGGGAGCTCCATAGAAATAAAGTATGTGATTATACATTATTGTAGTTTAATGTACGAAGTCTTAATTCAAACATTAAAGTCAACGACTGTAAAAATATTTTTTGAAATCGGATAAACGGTTCCGGGTTAGCCCATTACATACAAACTTATAAACTTACAAAGCTACAATCTCTCAGCCTTTTATTATTTATAATATTAGTATAAATAGATAACCCTTGCGAATAAAGAATAGAATCTAAAATGGAGGTTTTTATTACGAATGACGTGAGTGAATACTGTGAATATAGTAGCACTAACATATATGTGGTAGCATTATAGAGTGAGCGAGATGGCGCGAGAGTGGTCACCATTTTAGATTTTATTTTTTATTGGCACGGCTTATAATAGAAAATATTAAAAAGTGAGAATGCGACAATTTATTATAAACAGCACAGTGAGAAAACTCCCTCATAGAATTATGCTCATTAAATAATAGTACTCAGAACTGTCTTCAAGTCGTATATATCACCAGACTGAATTGTGCATGAAATGCTCGCCCGGTTGTGTCCAGTACGCCTCCTCACTCTGCTCAGGTATAGGCATCCAGTGGTGACCTGGAAATAAATAACCTATTAAACATGCCCTTACCTTAAGTACTTTATCCGGCAATCAGTAGGTAGCGAATTTATGCTTTGTGTTTTCAACTTTTCATGCAATATATTGTATCACGGGGTCATCTGTATTAATACCTTTATCTAGTTTTTTATTTAGTAGAGAATAAAATATAACAATGTGCGACTAAATAGTTTTCGTCCTCCTGAACATCCGTATATACCAATTTCCACCTCCAATTTCAACCCTTTTTGTGATAAAGAGGACCTTACTAAAAACCGCAGTCATTAATTACACAACTACTTCCTCTGGTGTTGTGTTCCTGCCTAGCTCTCGACAAAAAGCATTCGTCTTTAATATCTAGTAGTTTATTTAGTGCGATAGGGACGAATGCTTTATGTGTAGACCCCGGAGGGTCCAGGTGAAAATAAATAAACTTCTTGGAAAATCTTCTATTTACATTGTTACCGTCTTTACTCATCCAGATCTACTTTCACACTGCCTCATCCGTCAACACGTTCGTCATTCCAAAACAAATCAAACGTTCGAGCGTTCCTTCTCATCATCTATCAAGCAGCAATACTTAATCATCAAAAAGTACCAAACCCACATAAACGCGATTGTGCTTACGGAATGCAATCTCGAGCCGAGATTCGTATTTCGAGATCATGCGTTAAAACTCTGATCTCGAGAATCTCGCTCGAGATTAGCGATTCGAGATCTCGTCAGCCAAATCGACGAGGTTTCAATTAATCTCGACAATAACGAGATTAAACATTTTTCGTTGACAAAAAAATAGTAAGAATGATTTATAGGTACTTAGTTACAACAAATGCAAAAAATAAGCACACAGTTACCTACCAATAATAAATGTTTTTTTGAAAATAATTTCTTCATTTAGTACCTATACTTGCCAAAGAAAGGAATGTCTAACGCGAATTATTAACATGCTTTGCGTACTGAAATATCGTTCGATATCTCGATCGAGATTTCAACACACGAGATTTCCTTCTGCCGAGATTGAATCTTGAAAATTTGATGGAGATCTCGCGAGATCGAGATTGCATTCCCTAATTATGCTTGCTAGGCTGGCGATGAGTAAAGTCGACAAGAGCTGCCGATGATGCCCTGTGTTGGACTATTGGAGTGGAATCTTGACTTTCATACCTTGGTACAGGTAGGACTTTCCACCGCGACTCCTGTAATTGAGCCGCGTCGCTGCCTCCTGGAGCTTGTCCTGGCGAGGCAGCTCCTTTATCCGCACCAAGGCAAACATGGTCTCTTTCTGGAAACGTAAAAGAGGGCAATCTGCATGTTAACAATTATCTTTTTCATAATTTCAATCGAACTTTTTTTGTAAGTAACATATTTCTAAATGGGGCAAGCTGTAATTAATGGGGCCCTACGCAAGTCAGAAATGAGAATCAAAGTCACAATATCATTCCTAGCGAGCGCTGACATCGGTGAAGTTACTGACGGCTTATAACAACCTACATTATTTGAGCGAATAATCGTTTATTTGCCATAAACTCATATCGAATCCTACTTTCCCCCTTCAATAACATAAGTTTATAGTAGTGATGAATCTGTACAAACCTTGCAATTCATCATGCCAACGATCTTATTGTCTCCTGTCTGCTTCATCCGTACCTCCATTGGAGCCAACTTCCGTCCTTCAGCCATAGCTGAAACACCAACGTTTTAGGATGAGATGAATATAATTAAATTAACGAATTAGCAATTTTAAAGTCAGCAATGTGCATGTCCATTATGCTGCCGTTCGTGGCGTATAAAAAAGCTGTTGTCCTCTCTTTACATAATCGAATGCCCTCGCTTTTTATGAACTGCTATAGTGCCTGTGTACCAGCGACTGTCCTGTAGATCTACGGCCTGTGTCTTCTCTTTCTACGACCTACTGACCCCCTTTCTAGGAACTTACTTTGAGCCATCTTCACATTGGTACATGAGGTACTGTCCCCTTTCCCCCAGCTCCAACATCAGGGACAGGATCCTCCCCGACCGAAGCATGGCGTGTTTAGCCGTCCAGTTGACCCAGTCACTTGTGCGCGTAATTCTACTCACTCTGAGCCATCTTCACGTTGTACATGAGGTACTGTCCCCTGTCCCCCAGTTCCACCAACAGGGACAGCTCCCTCCCAGATCGCAGCATGACGTGTTTAGCCGTCCAGTTGACGGGGACAGTCACCTGCCCGTCTAGGCTCTTGTGGAGATAGGTGTAATTCTGTAAATGTTTAGTACATTACGAAACGCTTTTTACCTACTAGATGAACGAAAAAGAACAATGTGTTTTATAAGGTTAAAATTGTGACAGGAAATTATTTTCAATAAAATTGCAATTAGTACATTCTTTCAATAAACGTAATAGAATTTCTTATAAATATCATATCCCTCTTATTCATAAAACTTAAAATGCATCCGATAAAATGTTTTAAACTATGTATGTCCCCATCTTACGAACACTAATAAAGTGACAGATAAAGGCAAACTGATTTTATTAGCATTTTAGCTAAAATAGGTTTGCTGAACATCTATGAATATGTCCATATCAGTGTCTTAAGACAGCAAATTTAAACAATATTGGCTGAACACTTGATTCACGCACGTTCAAATAAAACCAAAATATTTTCAGCCTGAATAATATGTGACGAATGTGAAAGGTAGGCTTAACTTTATTATTAGCTTCTTAGAAATATAAAGAAACAATCTATCATCGTAAATCGTGTGTAAAACAAATGTATAGAAATGATTATAAACCTAGCAAGAGCTAAATATCAGTGAAGAGTATGCAAATTACTTACTTTCCTTCCAGGCACTTCAAAATGATAGTAGAAAGATTCCGGCGTCGGCGCCCAATAGAAGAACAGGAACCACGTCTCATTCGGCATCGTGTACGGGTTGAACCGCGCGTAGCGCCCGAACTCCTCACACGTCGTGCGCTCCCGATGGTCCCAGTGGGGACCCAGCTTTACCTTCTTAGCGAGCACTGGAGTTACCATTATCAGGAGCAGTATTTTGAATGAGTGGGAGAGCATATCAGACTGATTTAGATTGTAACCGAAAGATGGAGGAAAAGAAACAATATTAAACAACTAGCTTTTGCCCGCGGCTTCGCCCGCGTACTAAGAGTAATGTTAACCGTCTACAAAAAAGGTGCATCTCAGTTTCAGTCTTTTATATATTTAGATCGACTCTACCTACATAGACTCTGCATATCGACTCTACATGTCGACTCTACATATCGACTCTACATATCGACTCTACATATCGGCTCTACATATCGACTCTACATATCTGGACCTCCATATAAAATTTCACCCCCTCTTTTAAGGGATTGGGTGCAGATTTCCAAAAAAAATTATGCACGATTTTTTTGTTAGTCACAAATAGTCCGCATACCAATTTTTAGCTATCTACCTTGAAAATGCTCCATACAAACTTCCACCCCCCATTTTGGGGAAGTGGGGGGTTAGAAAGAGACAAAAAGTAGCCTATGTCACTCTCCATCCCTTCAACTATCTCCACTTAAAAAATCACGTCAATTCGACGCCCCGTTTTGCCGTGAAAGACGGACAAACAAACAAACAAACAAACACATACACTTTCCCATTTATAATATTAGTATGGATTATTAAGTAAAAAGCTTTACATATTCACTATAAGTATAACAGGGCTTTACTCTCACATTTGTGCGCGTAAATGGTTGTTTTGTATTATTAATTATTACCAAACGGATAAATTATTATAAAGGGATATTTCAAAGTCTCGATGTACTGTTACGAAACTGTATTTAGGTAGGGCCGTTTTAAAGGTACTTATGTCCTATCTGTACTGGTTGTCGAGGTGAATTGAGACACTTTTATAACCAGTAGAACTAGAGGGATGTTATAAGATTCTTTCACGCGCATATCAATATTTGTACGTTTGGCTGACAATTGCAGCATCCAGTTATGCAACACAGCAAACAATAGCAGAATATTGTCGAATTTCAGACATTAAGCATTCAACATGCGTCAGTGACATTTCGTGATACTTACGGCTACCGAAAGTAAATTTGTGGTAAATTTTGTACAAAGAAGTATTACGCACTGTAAATGTAACTTTACTACCTGCTTATTCGGATCGCATTTATTTATTACAAATACATATTACAAATTCACCGAGTAAATGCTATCCGTTAGCAACGTCGCGCCGCGTAGCAGATAACATGATCTTTTCGCTTTGTAGCGAAATTTCGCTACGAGAACCCGTCTTATTCTAGGCCCGAGGTTACCAGTTCCCTACGAGCAGAGAACCCGTCTGATTTTAGGCCCCGAGGTTACCAATTATTTGATTTCTATGAAAAGGAATTGTGACATTTCTTGTCCTTCGAAAATATTTCTTGTCCAAAGCATCAATAATATAATGTATATTTGTTAAAAAGTTTTTCCACCACGGTAGGTACGTTTCTACGGCGTATAGAAAGACTTCACAACAGCAGAATGTCTATCCAGATTCATCTTCTCGTCAAAGTCCTCATGGCGGTCGTCTTTCGCAGGCGCTGCCTGCCCCTGCTTCGTCACCGGTGCCCCGATGCCATGGAACCCGAGCTTAGCGGCCTCCGCAGCGCTCTCGGAGGGGTCGGGCTCCTCACCTGCTACCGCCAGCATCATGGCTAGATGTTCTTCGCAGAACATCATGGCTAGGTACTGGTCTACCATCTTCATTCTGATCGTGGCGTGGGGATACCAGGTTGTTGAATCTGGAAAATTTTAATAAAGAAGTATAAATTCATTTATTAACTGAAAAAACATATTACAAATGTATTGAACATTTACCAGTTAGATTAGATTTATACCTAAAACTAAAGCAATAAAAATAAATTAAACTAAAACTAAATAAAGGGTCCTTCTCAGGAATGGTGCCGAAGGTACTGGCAGGATTACTGGTGAGCGAGGAAGCTGCCAGCTCTGCGATCTCAGGTGTCGGATATTTTTTGGACGTATTTTGAAGTATGTTGTTTGTTAGACGTTGAGACGTTAGACGTCATATGCCAACCAAGATGTCAAGAATTGAATATTGTACTTGCATATTAATAGTTACTCCACTCTTCACACGGCTGTTTTGCATGGTGTGTAGGTGCTGTACATAATTTTTGCCAAACATTGATTTCATTCAAACAACCAGCAGAATGCCAATCCGTCACCGAATTCCGCTCGCTGGGGTGATTCTGAAAATCTATGGCCCTGCCACAGACAGGCAGACGAATTCCGCCACTATTTATTTACTTGATGCTGCACTTACTTCGAATATCGTCTGGTATGGCAGACTTAGGTATGCCATAGAATAGACCTCTTCTATCACCGGCCACGAGCAGCATCTCTAGCCAGTTACGCAGTAGCAGCATGGGTGCTGTCCAATCGATTTTTTTGGTCAACTTCGACTCGTATTCATCTCTGTATTCTTGCACTGTCTAACAAAATAAGAAACTGTTAAGAGAAACAATAAAACAAACTACTTATTAGAAAACCACTGCTTCAAACTCAATCACATTGTCTAGTCAGCAGTTATATTTTACTCACTGAATGGAAAAAATCTTACCTTCCTAGTGGGATATGAGAATTTAAACTCCTCAGGGATGGGATAGCTTTGCATGGACCACAGATAAAATGGAACCCAATCTACTCCAGCCACGTCTCTAGGATGGAAGCGCGCTTTCTTTGCAAAATCATCGCAACTGGTCCATCTGATCACGTCTTCGTTAACTCCAGCCTTCATGTCGAATGCAGTTAGAGGAACTATATCTTCCAGATTCCGAGGACCTTCAGGCCTCGTGCTGTTACTCTTCGGTGTCTCGCCTTTTTTAAACAAACGCTCGGTTTTAGAAAGTCTGGCTTTGTAAATGTTAGGCATAGCTAGATTTAGAGCATGTGTAGTCTCAAAATCAAACAAAGGTGGCAGATCGTCGTCGTCTCTGGGTTTTTCTTGTCTAATAGGCATATTTTGCTGCCTTCTTTCAGCCGCAATTTTTTTTAGCAGCGAACGTAGGTCTTCGTTGGATTTTCTATCATGCACCAAATACATAGCTAATCCGTCAAATGGTTGTTTTTGACCGAGAGATGGATCATATACACCTCCTACGCCCATATTTAAGAAATCTATCGGTACTGTATTATCGTATATATCGGGGTTTTGATCAACAGGATCATCCTTTATGATTCTTTGCTGATTGTGTTTTTTTTTCTGTTTCGTTTCTATAATAACGACCAAATGTAGTAACAGTAAGTACCGCATGTTTCTCTGTTCTGTCGCAAATGAGGAAATGAGTGATGTGTTTGTCTTTATATCCTGCAACGTGAGAAGTGCTAACCTACAAGTTGTTTAATGTTTAGGTTGAAGTAGTCACTGTTTTGCAACTGTCGGTAATCAATGGTGATGAACGCATGAGTTTGGTAACATCTACGCTGTAAACATATACAGTTTTATGTGTTTTTTTAAGTGTTTTAATGAATATTTTAAGATAAACCACTTAACTGACTATTATATATCTGTGACTAACCTTTTTATTTATTAAACTTAACAGACCTTCGTTAACTAAAACGTGTTTTGTCCATTTCTCCTAGCGCAAATAAATACTAACAAATTGCAACGGTATTTTAGCTAAAAGGTTTGTTCGATGAATGTTTATGTTTCTTACAAGTATTCAGTCTTTCCTGTGGATTTTCAATCTAAAATAATGAATGAGTAGACAAGGGCTTTTGGGGTTTGAAGTCGGTGTGACATAAATAAAACTTAACTTTCATGAAATCTATATAATAAAGACAATTAAACAATATCTATCACATTTCATGGAACTATAGTTTTCACTTTACCTCACACACACGGTATCCGACGTCCGAATTCAGTTGATTTCATTACCGTCGTGTCACTGATCTCTGATGCCCGGCCACAGTTTATATTTAGTTATCTAAGTAAATTAGCTATTGTTAACTGCAGCTGTAGCTTACGATTGGCTTCATTTCACGAAGCTGCAAGTTACACCTCTACAACTGTAACCTGGCGATACTGGTCGAAAGGCCAGTCGTTCTTGTTCAAGAGTTGCTAGTTAAATAAGACTCGTAAAGTTGTAACTAATATAGCTTCGCCAAACGGGCCTCTCGTTGTGAAAACCAGTGGGGCATTCACATTGTGTTAAATTGCTTCTCAAACTCGATGTCATCATCGTCGACCTCATACGCCGTCGTCATGTCGGGTTGTGGCGTGGTCACGCGGGTCAGGTAGGAGCGCCCGAGACTGTTCCAGAACATCAAGCGGGCGGCCGCTTCTGCTATCTAAACAGACAACGGGATAGGATAAAACATATTTCTTGGTAACTACACTAAATGCTTTAAAAGTACTAACAAAACGGACTGAGACACTCGGAAGTGCATCATTCGCATTATAGGCGCATCAAATGTCATCCAAGGAAACGGGATGTGCGCTTCAAAAGTTACATAAATACCTACCCTAGTTAATTGCAGAAGTTTCGACACTACTAAGCCTTTGAATAAGGTTGAAACACTACAACGAATATGACAACAATTAGTGAGCCACCAACGTGCGATAGATACCTATATAAATAGACAATCATACGTAGTCACCCAGCCGAAACAAAGAAATACTGAAAATTAAAAGTGTGGTTAGAGAATAATAACAAGAAATAGTTGATTCTACAATAAAATTCCAAAACACATTACCGAACTTACTGACTCTAAATTCAAATCTGTCGTAAAACGGACACTCATTTCAAAAGCATATTATAAGATAAACGACTACATCATGGATAGGGATATTTGGCAGCGATAAAATCCTGCACTAGAAACCTGTCGTAAAATAAATAGGCTTTCTACTGTAGCAATGTAATTTTAAAATTTTATAATACTCTGATACTGATATGATATATTGTATACTGTTTTGAAAAAATGACACCTCGCCGAGTTTATTACGCCGGTTCTTCTCGAGGCAGAGGTTTACTTTCCGAACCGGTGGTAGTTTATCGACATTCATAGGTGCATGTAATATGCCTAAATTGAAGAATAAATCACTTTGACTTTGACTTTGACTTTGATTGACCCTTATATCTGAGATATTTCATTATCGACATGTCACTCCATGGGTCAAACCACCTTGTGGAAAGCCAACCCTGTCAAGCTAGTCCAAATTGACAGACATTCAGAAGGTGTACTTACTCTATGAGTAATGATTCCAATGATTAATACGTATCATTTGATCTGTTCATGATGTATTAAATATAATAAAGCCTGTTCTTACACGGTCATCATGAGGCATCCTGTCAGACGGGGCCAAGGCGTAGCAGTACCGGAGTCCGCAGTTCATGATGCCCAGGTATCCCGGCTCCACCACTTTAAGCGCGATCGGCGCTTTCGGTATGTAGGGCACTGAAATTGAAGATGAAGTTATGCAACTTGTAGAAAGAAGACAGCAAAATATAGTTCAACTCAGAGTGGAGGCAAACAAAGTCTGCCTTAACCATGTAGGTGCCTCGCGCAAGTTATGCGTTAGGTGCTCTATATTTCATAGCGCTCCGTTGGTACATCTCAAAATGTAACGCTCTGTCGAAGTGTACATACCCGGTGGCCCCCTAAAGCCGAGCAAATCGACCTTGACCCTTTTTTTTTTTTTTTGACGGAGTGGAAATGCACTTACGCATCCCCCCTCAGCCTGGGGAAGCTATATAGGGGAGTATGTGGGACTCTCACCCTCCGGCCAACTCTATTGAAAGAGAAGGGGGAGGGCGTCTACCCACTAAAACCACTCCGGCGTTTCCGTCTCTGCCGTTAATGGGAGCGCCATGGGATCGCGAGCATGTCACCACGAGGCCCCCCGGCGGTCCTGGCTAATATGTGCCAGGACACAAATCGACATTGACCCTAACATAAGAGGCATCGAATAAAAATAGACTACCAGAAGATTGTAATTCCCCAGGTATCAGGAACGAATTGGTCGAATCAGACCAGCGTGATCTTCAAGCTATGAACTGCCAGGAAATAGTAAGTGACGACAACTCGTGTTGGAGGCCAAGACTCGCTTTAGGCCGTTGTAGTTAGTTAGTTAGAAGATTGTAACACTGACCTTGAAAAGCCGTATGCGGTATAATCCGGTATATCCCCGACACGTTGGTTTTCACAAAGAGGGCCGTGAAATCGATGCGACTCTCCATGAAAAGCTCAGAGTCGTTGAAGTTCACGTCTTTCAGTTGCTTCTCTAACTGGACTCGGTAACGATCTACCAGCTGTTGGTACAATTGAATTAACAGTACAATGGTATTTAGAATACCGTCTTTATGTAGGTAACTACTTGTCAAAATTCTACAAAGTTGGGTAATAAAGTACTTAAATCAAGATTCCATTTTGCTGTCGAATCTAGACCTCAATATTAAGGTAATGATATGCTGGGTTCGGAATGAAAATTGTTTACCAGACTAAGATATTTAAAGTTCACGTGCATTATGATATTTATTCTTCCCTTACAATGGTTGCATTGACTTGATATTTGTTAAGCAAGTTAGTTATACGGTATCTTAAATACCTAGATACAATTTGCAAGCAAAGCAATGAAGTAAGTAGGTACCTACTTATGAAATTGTAGTGGTATATGTTTATGATTATGCTATCCAGCACAGTAATACCCACATTGACAGAGTTCACATTGGCCATCTCACCTTACCTGAATACATGCACGAATATTAAGTGATTCCATAGCAACACCACGCATCACGCAACTAAAACAAGTTTCTACCAAAAATTAAAATTATGTCAAGCTTTTATTGCCGGCTGCATTTCTTTTGCACAGTCATTAACTACTCGTTCAGAGAGTTCTAAACAGCCCAATTACGAAGGTTATACCTTTTATCAGGGATCGGATACCGGTATTTTCGCCATACAAAAATACCGGTTTTATTTCGTTCAATTTCGTTATAGGGTTTATAATATCATTTTTGATCAGGCTGTCTAATAATACGAAAATGTTACCTAAATACATTATAGAGTCCTACATTAAGAGCCTAAAATAATTCAAACTATTAGACTACTTCGGGGACTTTTGAAAAAACCGTTTCCGATCCCTGCCTTTTATAGTTTAAAAGTTGATATCTATGACTACCTACCGTCCTATCATCAGATCAGCTCGATAGTGCCATAATATCGCGTTGGTCCCGAACTTAAATAGCTATGCCAATTTTATCTCAATTGGATACCAAAAGTCGGAATTCTTCTTAGTCGTTTTCACTCTTGACACAGTGGTCGTGGTCATCTATTTCGGGTGTTCAACAACCGAAATTGATGACCACGACCACTCGAACGAAAAATAAGCTCCACAAGACGCCGCCATTCCACTCTGACAGTCGACTTCCTTAAATGCTTGCGTGTAGTGATGCATATATTGCAGCTTGAATTTGGTTTGTCCATTTCATCGGTGACCTGCCTCGCGGTCTGGTGCACACTCTCAAAATAATTACACTTTTAGGGAAAATATTTCACATTGAGAACTCACCACCTTCGACGGCCTAGTGAACCAAATATTATAGCTGTCATGAAACATGCCATCCCAGGAGTAAAAGATCTTCCACTCAACATCCACTATCTTGCTCACGTCAAGGGTATAGTTCCTCATGAACTCGTCGCAGGAAGTCCAGTTCTCCATACTGACGTTACGAAGATCCATGCCTGCTGACACTGAGCTGGTCACCAGTAAGATATACCAGAACATATTTAACTTTGACTGTAACGTCTTAGCTACAGCGTCAGTGTTTCAGAGTCGGGTGGGAATGAAACCTAATGAGTTTTGAATTGTTACTGATCGTAATTCGATTTATTTTGTTTATATATGGACAGCAATTACTTATTTGTTTATTTATTTTTATTTATTTATTTGTGTACAAGAAAGTGAGGATGCTTGGGTTTAAATTACAATAAATACAAACAAATGTTAACTTTATGATAATATTGTAAATATTATTTGTTTCTGCTACAACGACGGACAGAATAGTTCTTATTTCTGCATTACTATTACGTTGGTAAAGTAAAATTATGAAAGGATTAATAAATCAACCGCCAAACGAAAACTGGTTTTAAAAAAATTCACATACGATACAATTTACCTGTAATAGAATTCACAATTAGGCGAACTAAACTGACAGGTGAAAATGCACAAATATGGCCATAGTTTGGCCAGTGATGTTCAGCATATCCATATTATTAAAGGTACGTAGTGTGAGAAGTTTAGTTCGCCTAATTGTGAATTCTTCTGTAATAACTAAGTAAGTTAAATATTATGCCTTTTAATGGAAAAAGTAGTGCAGAGTAAGTGCAGAAAATAAAATACAGTTTTAAATTATTTTTATTCTATATGTACAGTCAAGAGCAAAAGTAAGTTATCACTTTTGTACCTTATTCCATTGCGATAAGGCGAAAAAATGATAACCTACTTTTGCTGTTGACTATACTATATAGAAGAGTCATCATTCAACATCGGTGAGTATATACGACCTTGAACATTTTTTCTAACAACAGTGACAATATTTATGAAGTCCCAATGTGACTTTCTGTACCTTCCATGGGAGGTACCTATATGCCATAATCGCCACGCTTGGCATGCGGGTTGGTGATCGCAGTATTTCCACCGTACTCCAGGGATTCTGCTGCCTATCCCCCGGTGGTCTTGATCGTAGTTTTAGGACGTACCCGGGTGCACATTGCACGTAGAACAGATGGCCGTTGGAGTGGAAAGGTTCTCGAGTGGCGACCACGTACCGGAAGGCGCGGCGGGGGTAGGCCCCCCACAAGGTGTAGGTATTACGGTTACGCTGCAGCGACGGTGACTGGCTTGTTGAGCCTCCAGGTCTGCGAGGCAGCGGTGCATTTCTTTTGCATCCATGTCGGCGAGGCAGCGCTTTTCTTGCGCCTCCAAGTCAGCGAGGCGGCGCATTTCTTGCGCCTCCAAGTTAGCGAGGCGGCGCATTTGCTGCGGCTGGCTGCCCCGTTTCTCTATTTGTAACGATCTTACCTCCATTACCTATCTTACTCATGGCTCTAGTTGTTGACAGGGTCCCTACCATAATAAAATCCACGATGGCCCAAAATATAACTGACTGAGTTAAACTGAATTAAAACACTGGTTGGTACAGACCGACTTTACTCAGCAAACAAAACTAAACATGATAAAAAATACAATAGAAATATAAAAAAGTATAAAAAATATATAAATGCTATCAAAGAGGTGCGTCGTGCCACACACATTGAAACATATCGATGGTTTTACTCTAGCGCTGTAAATATAGTATCTTCGTGTAAACAAATATTTATGACTTGGACTTTACGAATATAGCGGGAAACCTAACAAGGTGAGCTGCATGCTGATGTCCATTCCTGCTTTAAAATTTGATAGGACCTTCTCCCTTCATGCAAGCCGAGAAGCCCTCTCCAAGCCCGGCCTCCGCTATAGCATCGTTCAACTCGGCCTCTGTTGGAGGCGCACCGCTGTACCGGGCAGAGAGCGAGACCGCGCCGATGTGGCAGTCCATCATGATAAGAAACTTGCCGTCGCGGATCAGCTTCAGCTGGAATTTGAGAAGCGGCACGCTGGCTGGGTGTGGCAGCATGTCGACTGGAACGGGAAAGCTTGTATCAATTATGACATCAAGTTAGCCCATTCCCGGCCCGTGACGACACGTATGCGTCCCTACGCCGTAGTCGCTTTCCGCGACATACGAGGAAAACTACGGGATCGGCTACGAGCGTAGCGCGTAGCGATTCTGGGCACTGAATGTGTTAGGTTGGAACTTTGTTGATTGGTTTTATGTTCGCATTGATATTTTTTGTGGAATGATGCACCTTTTGACAAAAACCTTATAATAAAAGAGAAATACGTATAAAACAAGAAAAAAGGAACATTTTTATTTCTACCTACATTGTATGAGAAATTAGTATCTGGATTTTACTCTCAGAGTTTTTGTGGTAAAAGGAAAATATTTAGGGGGAAGGCACTACAAATAAAACAACTTCACATTTTAAGGGACACCGTAAGGCCTATGATGGTCGCGTATCGGCGTATCACAAATATAGCATATTGATAAGTTTTTGGGCGCATACCTAGTCTACATTTAGTGCCACTCCTGTCTGGTTAACCTTAAGACATCTGTCTCACTCTGTAAGTGTTATTTAAAGAATAGACAAACTACACCCACCAGTGCGCTGCGATATGTTCGGAACTCCGATGAACTTCCCCGCCGGCCCAGGCTCGGCGAACAGCAGCATCTGGTGATTGAAGTAGCCCATGGTAACCAGCAGCGAGGCTGCCTCCCACACCGGCTGCGCCTCCAGGTGCTTGTTCATATCCGAGTAGAAACGGTTGATGATCTGAGAAAAAAAGACAACACGGAAAACTAACTGAAAAAAGCTGTTCTATTTTTCATACAAAAGGTAGCCTATGTCACCCGGCGCATAATACAATTTCGAATCGATTGTTATCTCATTCATCAAAATCGGTTCAGTATCTTAAACCCTACGGTGGAACACACGTAAATACAGACTGCTAAAATCATGCCGCAATCGGGCAAAAATGAGAAGTGGACAGTTGCTGCTTTTACAGGTTTCATTCGCAGGCCGAAAAACCCAAAACTGGGAAGAAACAACTGATGGCAGAGTCCACCAGAACAGTTCAAGGCAGATATGACCTTCGGCATGGCTTTGATAATAAGAAATAAAGAGATGATTGTGAGAAGCAATGGAGGCATATGCCCAGAAGTGGACTGACACAGGCTGGTGATGTCACCTCAATTTGACCTATGCGAGAGCCGCGGGCTCACTGAAGACGATTTGCAGAAATCGTGCTTAAGGTTGACATATGTTTCTTTGCTTATGAAACTCAAGTTGAGATACATGAGTTTCTTGAGCCCGCGTTATGCTCAGGCCCCGTAGCATGGTTGGCCCTGTCACGCGATAGGTGATAGGATAGAGCGTGCGTCACTGGCTGACACCGTTCGATAGAACGAGACGATACTCTTATCTTGTCACTTGTCGCGTGATAAGGCCAACCATGCTACGGCTCCAGGCCCGCTATTCTGTGACTCGTTATAACCTCGCCTCACTGTTCGCCTCCAAATATATCTTGACGCCGCGATACGTAGTAACTCAGCGGTCAAGTTTCGTTAGTCGTGACTGGTGAGGTGAGGCGCATTAGCAGGCCTGGTTGAACTTGTCACGAAGATGAGCAAGTTTTTAATCAACCCGAGTGATTGGGAAGTTTTGGTTTATCTACGGCCATGTGGGTGTTCACCTGGTAGTGATTGTATGGCAGCAGAAAGAAGATTGTTTTAATCCTAGATTTTCTCAATCTAGGATGAAATCTTAGCGACCACACAACTATTTTCGACACTGGTATACTATAAGATGGAGACCTCCAGTGACCAATCGGTAGAAGCAGTTCGACCAGAACTGGAGTGTATGGTGTATTGGGCGGGTGCCCTTTGTATGGCCTAATATTGATTGTTCTAAAATCTCTTGGCCGAACGTTAAATGGCATACTTTACATTTAGCATTATAATTTTTTTGCATAGTTGTTAATTGTCCTAATTCTTATTGCTCCTAATACTAAATACTCGAAAATCTAAATGTTTTAAACGAATTACGCCTATTATTATACGACTAAAAACATGTCTGGCCTAATATTGGTATTACTACAATTGCAATGCCTAAAATATTTAAGTACTAAAATTAGTATACTGTGTCAAAAATTTATGAACTGCGATTGAATAAAAAAGCACATATTTTTTATTTTCAATAATTTATTGAACATCTTAACCAAATATTTAGAGACCATTTGTGTGTAACTCGAAAGGAGGGGCTTTGTGTGGAGGTCGGTGTAGGTACGACGACGAGCGAAGCGAGGAGGAGTGTTAGAAAGAAGTTAGCGAGCGTGCCGCGGCAGCGTTCGGTGAAGCGCCAGAACCGATTTTTTTTTATGTGGAGGATATGTTAGGAATTATGAACAGTAGTCCAAACAGCATTAGTACATTTAAAATTATGAATTGTAAAGTTATGCACATATAGTGTTCGATAATTCGATGTTCGACTCAATAAATATTATGCACAACAATAATTATGACAATCAATATTGTGCGTAACGATTTTGGCGAAAAAATATTATATACAACAATTATGAGGCCAAACGTTTGCACGCCAAAAGTTGTTATGTATGCGGCAAGAAAATAGACCAATGAAAAATTATGCCATCTGATATAGACCTGTATTGGGCTAAGGGTTGGGCCACAATCAGAGGGAGATGTATCAAATATGTTATATCTACTCACCAATGCATTAACTTGTTTGAACGTCATATCAAGACACCCAAACGACAGTCTCAAGTTCCAAGTGTAATATATCCGCCATTTTGTCTTGATAGCCAAATCGGGATCGAAAAACGCATTCATGCCAAACCGCGAACACATCTCCTCATTTTGTTTCAAGTCACTATAGCGGTCATCGCATAGACAAAATTTTATGTAAGTTATTAAAAGAACTGTTACACACGATCTTATGCCCATGATGACTGGGTTGCAGCAAACGTAGGTGCGCTGTTTTATAAAGATCAGTGGTTGGTAGTTCTCCATATGATGTTAAGCTAGGGACATACTTGCAATCAAAAATAGTTATCGGACAAAACATAACTGGGTCATACATAGATTTGTTTGGGTAATTTGGGTAATAAGTAATTTCTGTGTCAGTATAGCTTATACCTTGGTATGGTTTCTGTGACTTCTAAATAATACCTTTTGGATACCCATAAATTTAGTTACGACTAAAATTACATCATGACCACTGTATGAATTTGGATATAACAATACCTACTTGAAATACCAAAATAAGAATCCAGGTGTTCTTAACTACCTTTTATTTATGAGCTATAAATGTATACCAAAATAGTAGAGATTCGTGTACAATAGGACTGTACTAAGTAGTGTCGAAGGATCATTGTCAAACAAACCTGAGGGATGATCACGTAACTTTTCGAACGTACGTTAGGACAACTCAACTGTCATTTTCCTATACAAAAAGTGACATTATGATCTACCTGACGCAAGTACAATGCGTTATGTTATCGACCGACCTGCTGATGTTCGGCAGAGATCTTCTATAGTCTAAGCATTTTACGGTTTCGCAAAACATTAATTTATAATAGCCCGTTTTTTTTTTCTCCGTCATAAATACATATTTTAAGATACTATATTTACGAATCCAACAAACTTTCGACCCGGAAGTAGGTATAAAAATATAGTGCCAAAAAAACGCCGATTTTTTAAACTAAAAATAGTTATAGCTGTTTTTAATCGTCAACACAACAATATTATTGTCTTTAACCTCTAAAAAGTGAAATCCAACCATTTCTTTACACGTAAAACCAATAAATTAACAAATTGCATGGCTCGGGTGATAGGTGCCATAAGTTGGTAGAAATAATTAGTAATAAGTAGTACTTTGAATTGATGCTCATAAAAATAATTTATGAACCTATTTTCCTAAAACGCGAATTGATTTTTCTTTAGTATTGCATATAAATACATGTACTCCCATAAACTACCGGAAAATATATTTATAAAAACAATTTGTGTCTAAATGTAACGTAATTATATAGATTAGTAAACTAGTACATAAATCGATCAAAAAAAAGGTTTATGTCAAGCATAAATAGCATAATACACATTTGAATAGTCCTGTTTAATTCTACAACTGAACTTGAACTCTTGCCGCTTGTGTTAAGGATCACATTCGCTCGCAGCGTCGGCGCGCTACGAGTGCCTTGACCTTGACATGTTAGCACACGTTAGCATTCAAGGTTGCGCTTCCCGGGCCTCAAGACACAAAACCTACCTACGCACGCAGATAATTTGTATCGTTTTCTACGATGCGCTAGTAGCTAGCATTCATGCGACGATTCACGGCGCAATAATGACGTAAAACGGTAAAAGCACAAACAATTTATAAAAAATAATCATAATTTAGTCAAAAAATAATAAGAATATTATTTCATGTTTGTTGACATAATGTAATGACACAATGCATGAAAAATATTTACTGTTAAATATCCCCTAAAGAGTATCCTATCATACCTACTCTTTAGGGGAGACCTAAGACCAGCAGTGGACGTCTTTCGGCTGATATGATGATGATGATGGTATGATACCTATATGTCATTGCCAACATTAACAACTATTTTCTACTAAAGATAGGTAGTTTAATGTTAGCTTACCAGAGTAGTTCGTAGTACGAGATCCATTTGCAAATTCTTGCACTGAAGTAGTAACTGAAGTTGGTAGGTAATTCACTATAGGCATTATATTAAAGAAAACGAGTGTAGAGTTCAAATGTATTATAATATAACTATACCACTAAAATTAGTTAACTGTGCGTATTATTACGTCCACAAAAAAATATGAGCATTATCGAATGTTTTACGGTAAATTAAAAAGGTCCCATTTTTAGGGTTCCGTAGCTAAAATGGCAAAAACGGAACCATAAGGGTTCCGTTTTTGCCATTTTAGCTACATTTTAGCTACGCAAAACGAAGGGTTCCGTGCCTATTAAAAAGGTCGTATCGTCACAGAAATTTTACGGCACTTACGTCCTTTTCTTTGAGGAAGGCAGTTTTTCAGCAATATCTCAAAAACCTCTGAACCGATCTTGTTCAAAACAATTTTCGGTTAATGAAATTAATAAGCCCTATGTCCATGAATTTTTCCATATTTTTAAAATACACCGTTCAAAAATTAGAGGGGGGGGGGGGGACAGAATTTTAGTGACTTTCGGGGCAATTATCTCCGACCCTATTCACTTAATCAAAAAAAATGCTAAGAAACCTTATATTTATTTTGAAAGGCCTATCGATTGATGTGCCACACGGGGGGTCACAATGAAAAAAAAACAATTTTGACTTTTAGTTTTATGTATGGAGTACACCCCTAAAAAATTTTTTTTTTGTCATTTTAATTACAAAACTATGTAGCGGCTAACAAAATACACCTATCCTTAAAATTTTATTCAAATACACCTTATAGTTTTCGAGTAAAATGCCTGTGACATACGGACAGACGGACAGACGGACAGACGGACATACGGACAGACGGACAGACGGACAGACGGACAGACGGACATGACGAAACTATAAGGGTTCCGTTTTTTGCCATTTTGGCTACGGAACCCTAAAAAGGTTACTGTACAGTGGTTTCCACCACCCCCAGATTTTTCCACCGCGATAGAACCAGCTGACGCATTGATATATTTATAATAGCACTAGCTTTTGCCCGCGGCCTCGCCCGCGTACTAAGAGTAATGTTAACCGTCTACAAAAAAGGTGCATCTCAGTTTCAGTCTTTTATATATTTAGATCGACTCTACATAGACTCTGCATATCGAACATAGACTCTACATATCGACTCTACATATCGACTTTACATATCGGCTCTACATATCGACTCTACATATCTGGACCCCCACATAAAATTTCACCCCCTCTTTTAAGGGGTTGGGTGCAGATTTCCAAAACAAAAATGATGCACGATTTTTTTGTTAGTCACAAATAGTCCGCATACCAATTTTTAGCTTTCTACCTTGAAAATGCTCCATACAAACTTCCACCCCCCATTTTGGGGAAGTGGGGGGTTAGAAAGAGACAAAAAGTAGCCTATGTCACTCTCCATCCCTTCAACTATCTCCACTTAAAAAATCACATCAATTCGACGCCCCGTTTTGCCGTGAAAGACGGACAAACAAACAAACAAACACATACACTTTCCCATTTATAATATTAGTATGGATATAAACTGTCATCTGACAAAATTTCCGTTGGGAGGAAATGACTGAAAAAAAAATGTTTTACATGTTTGGGAGGTTTCTGCTGGTCAACCCACCAACGGAGGCGCAGCTGACGCCCACGGGGCTTCATGATAGAATATTCTTAACCTTCTCACAAGTTTGTGCACAGGGGAAAGTAATTGACAAAAAATTGTGCCTAGTACGCGGGCTACTGCGTTACAAACTTCAGGGCATCAGCTGACGAGTTTTCTACCGCGATAGAACCAGCTGACGCATTTATATATTTATATAAGCATATAAACTGTCATCTGACAAAATTTCAGTTGGGAGGAAATGGCTGAAAAAAAAATTTTTACATGTTTTTATGACCAGCTGACGGACTTCTGTACAGTCAGCTGACGATTGTTTTTCGTCATAATATTGGATTAACTATCATTTGATGATAAAATGAATCGGGAGGAATAGGCATTTTTTTTTACATCTTTGGGAGGAGGGTGCTGGTCAACCCACCAGCAGCTGACGTCCTCGGGGCTTCATGATACAACATTCTTAACCTTCTCACACAGATTACAGAAATATACAGATAGGCCCTAATAAATTGAACGTTTTCTATACATCCGATCTCTTCGCACTTTCGTACTGAACAACGAGTAAGAAAGGGATAGAACCATGTTATCTGACAGGTCTTCATACGTCATTGTCTCCGCTTTCTCGCTCGCACGACATAATTCGCTCTCTTGCTCGCTCATTATTTGGTGCAGCGAAAGATATTTTCTTACAAGTTATCGATATCGATATTTACTGTTAATAAATTTGTAATATGCGATACTCGTAAGTAAATTGTATCTCCATCCATATTATGCCAAAATTCATATGGAAGTTACCAATTTAAAAAAAAAAAACACCATTAAGTACTAATAAACTGCATTCAAGACTCAGATATTCGCTAAGAATTCAGTTATGCAAATACATAGGTAGTCAGACAAGTTAGTTTTTAACCATCGCCATTTTGTGGATTTTAAGTGGAATTAATTTATTTTGAACCGACTTCAATAAAGGAGAAGTTTGGCAATTCATCGGAATCTTTTATTTTTCATGTAGTATGTTCCCCGATTACTCGAAGACGCCTGGACCGATTAGGTTTTTTTTTGTTTGGAAGGGTATCCTTGGTCCCATGGTCATCAAGTCAGGATCTTATGATGGGATCCTGGAGAAAACGAGGGACATCTTCAAATTTTATAGGCTCACTAACGATTTGGGTATTTTTAATAGTGACTTAAGCTTTGCTTTCGGAAAGCAGTTCATGTGGTAATGTGGAAATAAAATGTGGAAATATTCACGTGGCTCTGGCGAAGTATTGCATTTAAGTCGGTTAAAACTTTGTTTCTAAAGTAAGTTATAATGGCAACGATTAAAAAGTCATCGAGTGTCACTAATGGAAACAATGGGAAAAGTCTAAGCTCGATATTAATCACTTAGGGTAAATTTGGTAAGGTGTCTTTTTAATTAAACTGCGTCAGTCCATTTTTCTAGAAGATTTTTGTTATGTTCCGGAATTCTTAAGTTAACAGTTAACTACATGTAACATCAAAATATTTTGTCTTAACGCCTACATAAATAATTCAGGTCGACAAAATATCGATATATACATTTTAATTAAGTTACAACACTACCCGTGTTTACGACAATAGTATTTTTACAAAAAATCACAATAAGATCAACTTGGAACCATGTAAAAAGTACTTATTTGATAGCATCCAGCATTTGCAGTAATCCCATACCATTATATTGCGTAATGTACATGCAATATTTGAAAAATAAGCAAAAGTTTCTTACCGATGGAAACCGGTATTTTCTCCGGTCTTCTTCGTTAATCTAGAGTAACTCCGACAGTACGGGACTGCACAAGATATTTTGCCACTACATATAAATTATATGTTACACTTCCTACACAAATATACAGTTTTAAAACGTAATATTTTTCAAATAACCAATTGTCCTAAAGATTTGACGTTGACTTGACATTGACGTCTCGGTTCTATTGTTTACTTTTTTAAACATTGTGGTGAGCAGTTCATGGAGAAAATTCGTTAATAGCCTCAAAATACTGTACTATTTGTCTCATTCTAACTCATCTCAGCTGACCATAAGAAGTAACAGAGACAACTATATAAAACATTGTCTTGCTTAATTCTGCGGGTCTGTATTAGTCTGTGACCTTCTCACAAGTTACGGCACGGGAGTTGATTGGTCACGAAAATCTGTTGCTAGCTCGCGGACCATTATAGATCGTGTCGCAAAACAAACCTTATACCTACATATATAAATGAAACAATAAATATTATAGGACAATCTTACACAAATCACCATTTCATAACGATATACTAAATACTGTCTAACATTACTTTTGCACACAAAACTACATAATAATAACTGATAAACCTACTTAGACTACAAGTATTAATGTAAACAATCAAATATAATGGCAGTACTGGCTACTTTTAAAAATAATAACATTTAAACCTGACTATGCAATAGAAGTACACCTCTCAACTTACCTAATATGCCACATCCATCCAACCAAGCGCATCATCGTATTTCTGTTCGTACATCGCCGAGTTGTAGTGTCACTTAGCAACGCGGAGATACGGTCCGAGCGCTCAACGCAATAATTATTGTAATACTTTTCTACCCACATTGATTTTTAGTATATATACTTATCTTAGTTTTCTACACTGTATGCTTAGATTTAGTTTTAATTTGTAAACTTTCTCATGTAAGTGAATTCTGTAATTAAAATAAATTTCTTTAAACCGAAACAAAACTCAAATCGCTGTGGTTCGTGCAGTGCCTACTTAGACATATATATACCTACGCGGCGAGCGGGCGTACGGCGCGGTGCCCCGCTGCATGCAACCGGCCAATCACGTTTGCTCTGCGGCTCGCGCGCGGCTCTTTTAAACCTACTTTAAGAGGTGTTTGTAAAAACATTAGTTGCAAAGTATTTTATGAGTCGATTTGTACATTATTCAATTAAATAGTGCCGATAATGAAAATCCCAAATCTTACTGATCTATTTGCATTTTTTTATTTTTTTATTAGTATTTACCCCCTAAAATCCACCTTCCGTTGTTGTTTAGTGCTTGATTCGTTTGTAATGTTTGTGTCCACTACATTCAAGAAGGAATGACGGATCCTACAGTCAATAATTATTTTTAGACACGAAAATATGGGAAATGAAAAAAATGTTGAGTCTAACTAAGTAAATGGTAAATATGCGGTAACATTTTTTGCTTGATTTATCATCAAAGTTACGAAGCAAATATTAATTTATCAAAATAAAGAGAAAAAAGATTATTAACATTTTTTACCGTTTTTTCAGGAATTTATTAATTTTCAATTATTTATTAAAATATCTAAATCACTAATATTTTGTTGGATTTAGTCTCAACGTTATTACTATAATTATGATTTATCTGTTACGCAGAAAAAGACAGCTATTATAAATTATTTCCATTTCGCCATACTAGCGGACCGTAAAATGCTTAGACTACTAGTCGATTACGTAATGCATTGGACGTGCGTCAGCGTCAGGTATAGATGTACATATAGTATATGTTATACGTCACTTTTGACAGTTGAATTGTCCTAATGATCGTTCGAAAAGTTACGTTTTTACCCCTCTGGGATAGGTACTTACAATACGTACTCTTTCGTGTACTCCGAGACTGTCTAATTTTAATCCCTATACGATACATGATTAATATGTTGGGCCCACATACTCTATGTAAAAGCCGTAAAACAGAAAAAAAAAACAAATCTTAGATTAAATCTATTTTTAGTTCGTGTCTGACCCTAGCCTTAGTATGTTTTGATCTTTTGTTTCATTCTTCCCAAGGTACCGTGAGAGCGATCGATTTATCAACAAAAGCGGAATCGTTGCTATTCGTTTTCCACGGCCATGTAGCCCCAGTAGAATAGTGTTTGTTGCTTTAAGATAGTCAATTGGAAAAGTTATGATTAGTAGGCAACTTTGATCTTAGGGACTCGTCGCTTCAAAGTTCTAACTTGGTAATGGTTTAGAAAATACTCATCTGATTAGAATGAACACCTTCCCTGAAACCAATTTTACTGGTACCAATACCCATTGGTTACGTACTCGTATCGTATATGTATAGGTCGAAGATGCAAGTGCGAGACAGTGGAATTAAGTCAATGTCGATGACGACTGATAGGTAATACGTTCGGCCTAGGGGCTTAACACCTTTGTACCATGTCGCATTAAACGTCATGTTAAACTGCCATATGAAGTTGTCAAACGAGTGAAAACGGCAAGGTACTTAGGTGTTCAGCTACTTATGAGGCCGACTGGAATTTATAACAATCAGCTAATTTGCTAGTACATAATAACTATGACCAATTATTTGCAGAATCCTTATCTAAAGCTGCAATCAAGAATTCATAAGTACTTTTATTTTATTTTAACCGACTGCACTATATTGGAACACATCAGGGCATTCCATGGACATTCCCTGCCGCGCAAGCATTCGCCGAGGTTTTTACGCCGGTTCTTCTTGAGGCAGAGGTTTTCTTTTCAAACCGGTGGTAGTTTATAGACATTCATAGGTGCATGTAATATGCCTAAATTGAAGAATATATCACTTTGACTTTGATTCAACGATTGATTATACAAAATACGATAGCTCAAAATTTAAAAAGAAAACATAATATCTCTCTTCTGTCGATTCCAAATTCGACATGACCGACATCTGGAAAACGAAAGACACTCGCCCGCACAGAAGTCATTCGAGTTTCGAAAAAGCTGGCTGGTTTCAGGTTTTGTGCACCGGCTCTCATTTGTAGCAGGGGCGGCCACCGATGCGTATCTTCGGCTAGGTGGAATTGGTGGGCGGAATATTATTACTGCGCAGTGACAGTGTATGACTAACGATCGCCGCCCAGCGCAATTAAAATAGCTCTGATAAAAAACGCAACGGTAGTAGGTTATGTTTTGTGTTTTTGACTGGTTATGTACTTTGGCCGGTTATTTTTAGAAAGAACATGCGCATTACGCATTGGACCGCGGGTACATACTTATTATACTTTGAAGTGTGTGATCGTGATTGAAAATAAATAAATGAAATATTTATACATACATTCATATACATAAGGATTCATTCATGACCATTTTATTTGTAGACATCCAGTTGCCCTAGTGGGTAGTGACGCTGTCTACGAAGCTGAAGGTCCTGGGTTCAAATATTTGTGTGACGAGCATGAATTTTTTTTTCTGAGTCTTGGATGTTTTCTTTATTTATGTATTTATATCTATATCGTCGTCTGATACCCATAACACAAGCCTTAATATTGAGCTCACTATGGTCTTGTTCGATTTGTGTAAGATTATCCCCTAATATTTATTTATTTTTTATTACCATCAAGTACCTACATACTACATAGCTGTGGATCGTTTTAGATTTGCCATAGAAACTGTTTATCTATGATCTCTCACAACCCTTAATATTAAACAATACACACAAAATTACACTTTATCAATGGTATCGATCTTGTATTTAAAGTAGTTACATTTATGACACGTCCTAGGCTAATTAATGGCTATTATTAATACGAGTATACCTACCTACAGCTGTCGTTCCAAGTCATTAGTGTGAGTTTACGATGGCACAGTAAATTGCTGGTGACGTGTAAACTGGACATAAATACGTTAGATGTGTACATTGATATAGTTGTGAATAATTGTATTACCATATTTCAATAGCATATGCATTACATAGTTCCAGCAGCGCATGAATAAGATTAGCTATAATATATCCAGCAAGTATCTGCATGGTGTCATTGTTGACTTTTAGTTTTAAGACTAAACATTGTACAGTCAGGAGTCAGAGTGTATATTAATATAAGTACATAAATCAGGACATAAATATCTGTACACGCCTGAAAACCGTTAAAAAAGTGGGTTTCGTTGGAGCTATACAGAACAGGTCACTATAAACTAAGACTTTCTATATAAATAAACTTGGGTTTAGGTACCCTTGTTTTACCGACAAACGTTCATCGAATGATGTTATGCCGAATTTGTATTTCATCGAAAACTATTTTTTTCAGAAACAGTAAACTTTTCAGGATTATTATAAAACAAACCTAGCCTAACCTAATGGGTTCTAAACAATTAACTTTTAGCTATACCTAAAAAGTGAACGGTTACTGAGAAAAAAAATGATTGTCTGTAAAGTCAGTTTACGACGATAATTTTACGTGATAACGTCATAAGAAAACAATCTAATCTTGTTTCCCCATACAAACTTTGGACCCCCATTTCACCCTCTTAGAGGGTGAATTTTGAAAAATCCTTTTTTAGTGCACCCCTAGACCTAATAAGGAACCTACGTGCCAAATTTGTAATCTCTAGAACCAGCGGTTTGGGCTGTGCGTTTATTGATATGTCAGTCAGGAACGGGACAATGAGGCACACTTTTTCGTGCGTGCAGCCGGCGTTCATCGATTTATAAGACGTTATCACTTCTAAAATGTCGATGAAATGAAAACTCGGCGAAACAATGCATTCGGTGAAACGTTTGTCGGTAAAATAAGGGATTTCCCACTTGCAGAGAGGTTGTGTTTTCGTTTTATTGAGGCTTGTTGCGATTGTCATTTGCACCAAGCATCGGTGGAACTAAGCCATTTGACAAGGAAGCTGGATGTAACCTAACTAGGGTGGATAAGCAAATTTCTAGACCACCTAGTTTCCCACTATTCCCAGCAACATCACAATTCGTATCCGTTGCCAACTCAGATGGGGACTTAGCTGAATATACTGCGACAAGCTACCACATTATGTATGTACCTACAGAGACCGCGAGCCTCGTATTAGCTTATAATAGGAACAATTCGAGTGCGGGGCGTTCCCGGGAGATTTACGGGCTTAATTAAATACTTGCCACCAGCGCTGCCCAGTTTTTAATTACTTACTTACCTATGTATATGCGATGGTAGCCGAGACTGTGCGACTCCCAGTGAGGTCGCGGGTTTGAATCCTGGCTCGTACTAATAACTATTTTGGAATTTAAGTACGAAATATCGTATCATTACCGCTAGGTTTCATGTTCTAGCGATACCAGTAGCCGTAGCATGGTTGGCCTTATCACGCGACAAGTGACAAGATAACAGCGTCGTCTCGTTCTATCGAACGGTGTCAGCCAGTGACGCACGCTCTATCCTATCACCTATCGCGTGACAAGGCCAACCATGCTACGGGGCCTGGAGCCGTAGCATGGTTGGCCTTGTCACGCGATAGGTGATAGGATAGAGCGTGCGTCACTGGCTGACACCGTTCGATAAAACGAGACGACGCTCCTATCTTGTCACTTGTCGTGTGATAAGGCCAACCATGCTACGGCTCCAGTACGATTGCGCCGAATTTGCGGGTTCAACAGCGTAAAGCGCTTTAAGCGACTTTACCTATGGATTGTATGGAATGTATGGTTATATTTCCGGCATACTATATGATACAATTCCTATTTTAAGTATACATATATAATTTAGTCCAAGAGACACAGCACAGCGGAGGTTCCGTACCATTATTTATTTATTTAATCGTTATTGCACAATAGAACAACTTAACGTACAAAAGGCGGACTTAGTGCCGTAAGAATTCTCTACCAGACAACCTTTGGGCAACGCAGACAAATTGGGGGCGCCAATGGGTATACATAGGTACATAAATACATAATAAATAACAAAAATAGACATATAAAACAAATATACAATACAAATAAATACATGGTGGGCAGGAGTATACCGACAGATTTTAACCATGGATTCCTGGTGATGTATTACGGGTAAATAATGTTATATCAACACGGGTTCAAACATGCTTCAAAGCTTACTTAATTTCTGGAACAAAAAAAAAATTAACGCTAGTACTTCCTTGTGAACGAAACCTTAGTATACCCTTGAGATTTTTCAACTTGCGAATGACTGAAATAATTGAATATCTCGAAAATTAGGCTTTATACAGCAAAGTTTTTTTTTTGTCCAAATAGGCACTAGAATCCATGGTTAAAACCTGTCGGTATACTCCTGCCCACCGTGTATTATACAATACATTACTTAATATTAGCACAAAAACTACTTTGAGGCTCCCAAAACCTAATATTCTTGAAAAATACTTATAATTAATATATTTAAATACCTATGTAGTGTTCCTCTATGAAAGAAAAAATATAATAGTTTATAGCTGCTGTGTATATATATTTGTAGTGCATTTTGTCGCTCGTTTCAACAAATTTAACAAAAATAATGCCATGAAATTCTAAACGTTTCTTCGTTTCTGGGTTTTGCGAACAATAAGCTTTTATAATCATTCTCTTTAGAAAGCCCTGCGCAGGGCTGTCACTTGCATTGCAGAGCCCGCCGACAGCATTTCCAGGGCTGTACCAAACTTTTAATTCAATTCCTGATTGTTACGAGAACATATGTAATTGCTTTAAGTTTATTTTAGGTTTGGATGCAAATCTATTTGGTGGAGAGTTGATTTTAAAGTTCTCTGATAAGGGTTGATTTTCGCATAAAGTTGGCATTTCATTAGGAAATATTAAATTTAGTTAATAATTAATTTGTAAGTTGTTATTACTAAATAAGGTTGAGGATTGTACAAAATAATAACTAGATTAGTAGCATAGCTATTTAGTCTTTGAAAAGGGAAAGTACTGCTTGAGACGTTAAGAAGAAGCCTGGTAAACTATATATAATAATTGCATTTATATAGTAGTAATCTAGTAATAGTAGCTGGGCGACCGAGCTCTGCTCGGATATAGAAAAGGCTATTTTTTTCAGATATTCATACTAAACTTCTTTTGTCTGTGTTTTTGGTATTACAATTTCTAAAATCAGAAACTAGTTGCTGACCTAGATATGGTGGATCCCATTGTTATTAATAAAGCTTCATGTTATTCATTAATAACCATGGTTTAGATCTCATTAGATCTAAACCATGTTTGTATGGGGAGCCGACTTGCGTCGAGCTTCCTGTGGACTCTTAATGGTACACTAGAATACAGCATATTTACAAGAGTCGTCCCGTTTGCAATTTTTAAGTAGGAAATAGACAATATTTTTTTGTTTCGGTAATCATTTTGTTATAGACACATTTTTATTTGTGTAAAGCATAATTAATAAATATAGGTATATGTAGTCTAAATTGTAGAATCGTCTTGAGAGATTTATTAAAAGAAAGATAAACTACATTCACTGTCTATTTTGTATAAATTTCAATACTAAAAAACAACAATTAATTTTAAAAAATATTATTTAATCGGCAGCCCTAAACCGGTTCGCGGCAGTTCGAACGTGACGTCATCGAGAGCTACCGCGGATTGATATAAATTACAGGATCCAAGGAAAGTGATGGGTCTTTGCCCGACACAGCGGAGAAAGGTTATGAGTTGGACAATCAACTTTTTTCTTTCGCTAATGGTTAGATAAATACATCTTCTAGGTCATTTTGGAAACTGATTATATCCAACCGGGTTTTGTTAAAATTTTAAAACCCCATTTTGATTACAATTTTTTAATAACTTTGTCGTGTTGTCTCTTGGCTAATGGGAAAGAACAACAACATGAAATTGTCGATAAAATTAACTGGAGTTTGGTTGCGTCCTTACTTAGTACACACTAACTAAAACTAGTGGCTTAAAAAATATTGTTTGAAAAAATTCCATAAAAATAATCGAAAAAAAAAATTAAATATACTTACCTACCTAGTAATTATCGAAACCTGCTTACAAAATTTCGCGAGAATCGGCTGAGAAATGTGACCTGAAGAGGACAACAGCCGGCCAGCCAGACAGCGGAACATCCAGACATACGAAATAATTTTGGCCCAAACTGAATGGGAGAACTTCGTTCGCTTCGCTCGCTCGTTCAATTACAGTACGACACGTGACCGTGAGGACTAGCGCATAAATCTGTAGTTACCTATGTATATAGCTGTATTATTTCATTTTTAGGGTTCCGTACCTCAAAAGGAAAAATTGGACCCTTATAGGATCACTTTGTTGTCCGTCTGTCTGTCTGTCAAGACCCTTTATCTCAAGAACGCATGGAGATATCGTGTTGAAATTAAAACCAAAGTCTACAGTCCCTTGAAGCTGTGAAAAAATCAAACTTTTAAGTTAACGTAAAAAACGTTAACCTACGGCCGTTTATTTTGCAAAAAAAGGTATATTTCGACACTCTCGAGGGAATCAAAATTAATAGGGTACTTTCTGTTCACCTAGAACTATGAATTTGGCAAGTAATATCGTCTTATACTACAAGTACTTACAGGGAAAAATCTGAAAACTATATACATTTGTATTTTGGTACGGAGCCCTCGGTGGGCGAGTCCGACTTGTCCGGTTTTTTATTACGTAACTCGTTGCTGTTTCTAAGCAACTGTATATACGTTGTGGATTGTCTGTGTTGTTCATAACACAAGTTGTTCTTTTGGTTTAGGTTCCCTTTTTGATCCTCCCATAAAAAGGTATACTTACTTATTTTATTTTGTACCAAACAGTGATTTGTTTAGACGCCGTCATTCACAAAATACCCCTTGCCGGTCATGCTAAGAGTGACCCGTATAAAAGTAAACATATACTTACAATAATTTCGTATTTAGTTCATTAGTGACGTGGAACTGACAAATATGTGTGGGGCAAACATAAACAAATCTACCTAATCCCAAACTAACGAAAGTTTGTACCATGGATACTAGACGACGATATTATACATACTTATATCGATAAATAAACACTTTTATACATAGCAAACATCCATGATAACGTGCGAAAGTAGATGTAAGTAACTAAGTCCAAAATGTTTCAAAGACGCAATATTTCGTGTCTCACACAACAAGAGTCTAATAAGAAAACTTATTCACTGTAGATGTTCCCGTAAGCCACAGCAACGCTAGTTATGAGTACCTACACCCAGATATCACTTTCACTAGTTTTCCTTTCACTGCTCCGAATAAGTTGGGAAAACATTTTCGCCGGCGTAGTTCCATACCCTCCGTAATCCTCTACCTGCAGATATACCGTACCTACCCCGTGCACCCACTATCATCTATACCTACCGATATTGTAGCAACCCAAAAAATACAAACACGAGACACAGACACTCAATTTTGTACTCTATTCGTAAACTTCAAAGTTCGAAATGCCTTGATCTGACGTGGCAGTTGTGGCATTTTGTTTTGTGCCTACATCTCCCCACCAGGAGTCTCTCGCGCCCTGCCTCATGCATTTAAATTGCTTCATTACAGAGCTAGATGGCAGACTCCAGGGTTGTCGATCGGGGAAAATGTAGTTTACTGCAAATTTTCTCTTAATACTTTGTATAATTTCTATGTTAATTAGAATGTGGCAATGAGACTTAACTTAAATAATTATAATGTTTCAGTTCATTTTCAGTTGTTATTGCTTTGTTGTCTGTTTATAAGGAAACTGTTCTACATTTTGAATATACACGGTGCCCCGGGAGGTTTCCAAATAATTTTAACTAGGTATTCCTGAGGCCCACGGAAGTAAAAAATTGGCTTATAAAGTACCTACGCTGAATGCGGTTCACTTTTTACCATCGACGTTGCAGAGCTCCGCTTCCGCATCCGCAAAAACGATGCGGAATTTTTGCGGATGTGGATTGTGTGGATGTACCGTGGCGAATGCCATAGCGCGTGGTAGGTATATTTACACCATTAGCCAAAGAATATTTAATTTTCGTTTCTGTAATCTGCCAATTCGCCACATTTGCTCGAGACAAGAATACGCGTTTTTTTGTTCTGTTCGCTACGATTGCTACGTATTTAGTTCGGTAGCTACGTGTTTATTTACTGCGTGATATCATAAACGCACGTTGTTTATTTACATACGTTTTTGAGTATTTGACTATGACTATGAGTTTCGTAATATCCGCATCCGCGGATGTCTAAAAAACACATCCGCGGCGACATCCCTGCTTTTTTACTACCTTTTATTTTCACGTGTTGACTTATTGGATAAGTATAATCCATATAGGTGATAATATAAGTAATATAGGTGAAATTAAATTATTGAATAAATATGATTCAGATTCTGATTCTCAAAGACTCAAAATACAATGCAAGTGATTAATAAGTATTGAAGATAGAACTGAAATAAGTGATAAATGATAATAATTAGGATATGACGACCGAACAGCCTAGTGGTTAGAGAACCTGACTATGAAGCTTGAGGTCCCAGGTTCGATCCCCGGTCGGTGCAGATATTTGCATGATGAATACGAATGTTTGTTCTCGAGTCTTGGATGTTTAATATGTATGGGGGGGTTGAAGAACCCCTCCCCCCCCCCTCCCGCCCCCCTACACCCGTGGTTGGCCAAAAATATCTACAAACGACACTTACTTTGTTTCAATGACAATCGAGTCTAAGTATATCAAGATATCATTGAAAACGTTAACAGTAGCATACATAAATCCATATTAAATGTATGCAACTGTACCTGTAAAATCCTCGCCGTCCGGGTCACGTAACCAGATTTCAAACGCAATTACGAACTAATCTAAAGGGGCAAGCAGCCCTGCCATCGGTGCGCCGCCCATTACACACGGAGTAGGCAGAACGGGCGAAAAATTCTGCATTGCCACCGACAATCCTGACTAAGTAACGTATTTAATGACTTCGAGTTTCTGAAGCAAAAAATCCGATATTATGAAGCCGAATTTGCCCGATGTGGAGGTTAGGGTAATCTAATTTGGTTGAATGTTGTTTTCTCAGCGGCCGATTTTAGTGATGCCAGCTGGACGGACTTGTTTTCTCTGATGTGGTGGATTAGTTATCTGCCGTATTAGATCAACACAGTATGAAGATATGGCTGGTGCCGCTGGTGCATTATTATGTTAGAAAATCTGTACAGTTTTGAGATACTTCGTCCGAGACAGCAATGCACCGACGAGATATTTGCAAAGTTGCGAAAATTTTTATGTGGAAAGTTCTCGCTAATTATAGTATTTAATTAAAAAAAACCGGCCAAGTGCGTGTCGGACCACGCAAAACGAAGGGTTCCGTGCCTATTAAAAAGGTCGTATCGTCATAGAAATCTTACGGCACTTACATCCTTTTCTTTGAGGAAGGCAGTTTTTCAGCAATATCTCGGAAACCTTTCATCCGATCTTGTTCAAAACAATTTTCGGTGAATGAACTTAATAAGCGCTGTGTCCATGAATTTTTTCATATTTTTAAAATACACCGTTCAAAAATTAGAGGGGGGGGGGGACAGAATTTTAGTGACTTTCGGGGCGATTATCTCTGACTGTATTCACTTAATCAAAAAATTTCTTGAGAAACCTTATATTTATTTTGAAAGGCCTATCGATTCATGTACCACACGTGGGCTCACGATGAAAAACATTTTTTTGACTTTTAGTTTTATGTATGGAGTACACCCCTAAAAAAATTTTTTTTAGTAATTTTAATTACAAAACTTTGTAGCGGCTAATAAAATACACCTATCCTCAAAATTTTATTCAAATACACCTTATATATAGTTTTCGAGTAAAATGCCTGTGACAGACGGACAGACGGACAGACGGACAGACGGACAGACGGACAGACGGACAGACGGACATGACGAAACTATAAGGGTTCCGTTTTTGCCATTTTGGCTACGGAACCCTAAAAATCGATTACGGATGGCTTCCCGGTTGGCGGGCTGATATATTTTACTAATGTCGTGACCGTAAGCGTGTTACATTTACATACATGGTACATAGTGAACAATACCTATATTTTCACACTGTTCCTTTCACCTTTGTTAATTACATGAAACTTACATATTATGTAGATAGGTAGTTGGTTAATATTTAGTACAAAAGTGGTGATAGTACGACGAGCCTGAATTGTTATACAGAATGTTTTATTTTTAATTTAGGTTTTTTTCTAGGAAAATAAGTAAGTAGAGAGCTCAGTTTTTATTTTGATAGTTTATATTGATCACATCAACATTTATGAAAAATTTGACAATTATCCTATTTATACTTTTTAAGAAAAAAAATAAAAAAACATTATTAAACAAATAAAAATTTGTATGGATTATTTTCATTTGACGGGGCATTAACTGGTAGTTGTTTTGAACTTAAGGCTTTGGGGGCAATTTTTGAAGGCTTATCCTGCTACCTACACCCTTTCTCCGAATTAAAAAAATAGTAAAAAATATTAGCCACAATTATACTACAGATGCTGTAAGAAACGTCCTTTTAAATATTTTTTTCTGTTACAGGGCCCACCCCGTGTACCTACGTGATTTTAGGTACTTGTAATGGAACTAAATAAAATCAAACGCAATTTTCGTACTTATATTTATGTTAATATTCGAACAATGTGAGGCCTGATTTCAAAACATGATTGCCAATCACATTTTAGGCAATAAAATTCCGACATATCGCACAAAATGCTTATTTTCGTCCACAATGGTCGTCTACACGCCTCGTAAATTGGACATGGCTGAAGCCTTCCCATGCAGTCGATAATTAACGAAATTCCGGTTAATTAATAATTAAAATTCAGATCGGAACTCAGCTTAACGAACCGACAATCGTACATTCATTATAGTTTATGGCGGCGATGTGACTCTTCTCAAGTCTCACGGGTAAATATTTTATGAGACGAGTGGATCGATCACGTAACTTTTCTTACGAATGTCTGTAAGATTTAAACGACAATTTTATATGGAAAAACCGGCCAAGTGCGTGTCGGACCACGCAAAACGAAGGGTTCCGTGCCTATTAAAAAGGTCGTATCGTCATAGAAATCTTACGGCACTTACGTCCTTTTCTTTGAGGAAGGCAGTTTTTCAGCAATATCTCGGAAACCTTTTATCCGATCTTGTTCAAAACAATTTTCGGTGAATGAACTTAATAAGCGCTGTGTCCATGATTTTTTTCATATTTTTAAAATACACCGTTCAAAAATTAGAGGGGGGGGGACAGAATTTTAGTGACTTTCGGGGCGATTATCTCTGACTGTATTCACTTAATCAAAAAAAATCCCGAGAAACCTTATATTTATTTTGAAAGGCCTATCGATTCATGTGCCACACGTGGGCTCACGATGAAAAAAAAATTTTTGACTTTTAGTTTTATGTATGGAGTACACCCCTAAAAAATTTTTTTTTAGTAATTTTAATTACAAAACTTTGTAGCGGCTAACAAAATACACCTATCCTCAAAATTTTATTCAAATACACCTTATAGTTTTCGAGTAAAATGCCTGTGACATACGGACAGACGGACAGACCGACAGACGGACAGACGGACAGACGGACAGACGGACATGACGAAACTATAAGGGTTCCGTTTTTGCCATTTTGGCTACGGAACCCTAAAAATGACAGTTAGATTGAGATTTAGCTGTCAGACGCGCGTTCGGAACGTTACGTGATTACCCCCGAGGAGTCGGCAAGAAGTTTGGTGAGTTGTCTAGGGTCTTTGATACAAAGTAAAGGTTGCCAATATTAGGGAATAGCTAAATTCTAATTATAGTTAAGTGTGGAAACAACAAAGTTAGGACAAGGAGGAATATATTACAGAGAACAAAAAAGGATGTATCTTCTCACGGTGTGGCGAAGATGCGTTCTACTGAGCTGGGTTTTTCATGGCAGTTGCCTGGTACTCACCACGATATAACTAAAACAAAATGTAACGCCCATCCGCCTAAGCAGTTAAATACAAATCATCTAGTGTGGAAAATAGATCTGAATTTCTTTTGTTCCAAAAAGCCGGCCAAGTGCGTGTCGGACCACGCAAAACGAAGGGTTCCGGGCCTATTAAAAAGGTCGTATCGTCACAGAAATTTTACGGCGCTTACGTCCTTTTCTTTGAGGAAGGCAGTTTTTCAGCAATATCTCGAAAACCTCTGAACCGATTTTGTTCAAAACAATTTTCGGTGAATGAAATTAATAAGCCCTATGTCCATGAATTTTTTCATATTTTTAAAATGCACCGTTCAAAAATTAGAAGGGGAGGGGGACAGAATTTTAGTGACTTTCGGGGCGATTATCTCCGACTATATTCACTTAATCAAAAAAAATGCTGAGTAACCTTATATTTATTTTGAAAGGCCTATCGATTGATGTGCCACACGGGGGGTCACAATGATTTTTTTTTTGACTTTAGGTTTTATGTATGGAGTCCAACCCTAAAAAAAAAATTTTTTGTCATTTTAATTACAAAACTATGTAGCGGCTAACAAAATACACCTATCCTCAAAATTTTATTCAAATACACCTTATAGTTTTCGAGTAAAATGCCTGTGACATACGGACAGACGGACAGACGGACAGACGGAAAGACGGGCATGACGAAACTATAAGGGTTCCGTTTTTGCCATTTTGGCTATGGAACCCTAAAAACGGAAACAAATTAAACAAATGCAACTCTATTCGATTGAAAATTATTTGGGCCATTACCATGGGCCTGGAGGAGGATAGGTAGCAGTTTTAAAAGATTAAATAATGTATAGGCTCGTTTTTTTTTTCCTATACGATCAATATGGCTTAATTAATTACTTTAGGTACTTAATCAATCTAATCATATTTTTACTGGGTTTTAGTAGTTTTTGAACAATTACATGGGTCAATCGACTTTTTCTTGTTATTCTGTCCCGGTAAGCTAAGAGACAACAATGACAGTGTTTCTTAGAAAAAGATACTATAAATTGGACTCCTATGCTATCACGCTGAGGAAATGCCCCACCATGAATTGGGTTTAACAATATAACAAAACCACGCGTTTAGTGGATTTAAATCCAATAAAATCGTAGTAACGTAACCATGGCAATGAGCAACAAAAAATAGTTGATTGGCCCACATACATATTTAACTAGTTATCTAAATTCTTTGTAAACTGTGCGAGCCGTAGAAAATCGTCACGTCAAGACTAGAAATTGCGAACAGGAAAACGAACCACTCCTGCAAAGGCCGCTCCGAACACGGGCAACGCCTTTCAAATGTTCACGCTCCGCTGGCCATAGTTTTTCTATTATATGTTCTGTTTATTGCGAACACTGTGTGTGGCCCGAGAGAAAGTGTACGGACATAATACGGAGAGCTTTTGAAACTAGATTGCTTACAAATTTGATGGTAGCCTAATAATTGAATGTGAGCGTAATGTAGAGCTCAATTATTGTTAATGGAAATGAATAGGGCACAATTTATACCAAACTTGGCAAGCTTCGTCCTCCTCCCTTCTCCTAGCATTATTCCCGGTTGCGCCCTAATATAGGCTGGGGTCCGCTTTGACACCTAATCCCAAGATTTGGCATAGGCACTAGACCTTCCAACCCAGAGGGAAAACTAGACCTTATTGGGATTAGACCGGTCTCCTTACACGATGTTTTTCCTTCACGGAAAAGCTAACGGTAAATGTTCCGTACAAGCATCGTAATGCAACAATGATACCTAAAACCATTGAAATCTTATCGTAGTAGAATAAAGTGCATGGCTGCGGCTCAGCGTCCCGGATGTCCCCCGCACCAGGCCCCGTAGCATGGTTGGCCTTGTCACGCGATAGGTGATAGGATAGAGCGTGCGTCTCGTTCTATCGAACGGTGTCAGCCAGTGACGCACGCTCTATCCTATCACCTATCGCGTGACAAGGCCAACCATGCTACGGCTCCAGGCTGCGTGTGCGCGCGCGACCGCTGCTGGCGCTGCCGGAGGCGCGCACGGTCGCGCGCCGGAGTGCACCACTGACGCGTCGGCTACTCTGCTCAATACGCTCCTGGCATCGGTGCCTGAATGTGACCTGTTTGCGTGGCGATGGATACCCTTGTGCCGGGAATGTTTGACATTTTGTGAGGCGATGGATAATAGGCAGTCCACCGTACACGCATCAAATTTCCGTGTGTTTGTGTTCCCAATATTGTTAACTTAGGGTGTTCCCATTTGTTAATTATGAGGTGTATAGTGTACCTACAAATTTAAGTAATCTGGTTTCGATTGGTTCGCTTTAATCCCGTTTAAACAAATTAAATAATAAATAAAGTGTAAGTACCTACCATGTAGCTGCATAGGTATATGTGGTAGCGGAGTGGTTCAGGCACGTTTTCAGGCCAGGCACAATGATTTGATATTTATCGGCGAAGGGAAGCGAAGGAAGGTGGTGCTAAGAAATTCAATGTCATGTAAAGTTTCCAAACCCCACTGAGCCAGCGTGGAACCATGAGAGGCGTATTTCTGTCTCGATAAGTAACCATAGTAACGGCCAGCTTTACCTGTAAACCCCGCTTTTTACGGCGAATTGTCATTGTCGGGTGACAATTGTCAACTTGGTGAAATAGGCAAGCAATTAGCAAAGGGAAGTACCTATATAGGTTAATAATGATAACAACAATATGTTAAAAATATTTAACGTAAAGATCCCTCCTTCAGATTAGCATTAATCTGAATGAATACCTTTCTGCTATTAAATTTCTGAATGGAACATAACTTACGCGATACAAATCTAAGCGAATCCGGTCAATTCATCCGCACATCCGAAACCGGAGTCGCCCCGCCCCCAGCTTACCAAAATTATCAAATTATATTACTTAAATAACATCACAAAGAACTTTTTATAAGTCATTCAGGGCAAACGTCAACAATTTGGCTATTTTGCCGCCGATTCCGGCCCGGTGTTGCCACAATGCAAAAATCAGATATCAATAACTACTTATACGGGATCCAATCAGGTAAAGGTGTCAAATTACGATACGGTATTGTGAATGTCTAACCTATGTTTACAAACACAACAGGGGCTTGTCATAATCTGTTTTTGGATGCGTCCTTTCTATTTTTCGGTCGGGCAACTTTGGCGGGTTTGTTTTTTTTTCGGCGAGGCAAAGGCATAGATTTCAACGCCTCAATGTTGGTTTATCTGCACATAAAGGTGTTTCATGGAAAGGGAAGGTATTTTTTTAGTACTACTTGCGTGGATACGGATAAAGCTGGGTTAGGTGGTCTTTTTGACTGACAGTTGACATTCTTGATATGGTTTTAAGCTTCAACAAATCTTACTTTCAATGAGACGTTGCAAAAAATCGTAGGCAGTTTTGTTAAGCTGTATTGTCTCTTTGTGTATCAATGTTTGTATTGTTTGGGTTAAATCATGGTTAAATGTGTTAATAGATGCCGCGTTTTTTAAAAGCATGTACCGGTCAGAGTATAACAAAAGGGGTCCGATTTTAGGACTTTTTTTAGGATTTTCGCAATTTGACCTCGATTGGTCAGATCCTTGCATGTTAATGGGCTAAGTCCATAACCTTAACCCACCTACCCGTCGTAACTGTCAGACATTTAACATTAAACTCGGTTCGCCTTTTAGTGCCTTGTCGACCTAGATTCTGCCACCCAAAACCACTAAAACTGACCGCACACTATGACCATAAGTTTTATCTGAATTCTCAGAGATCCAAAGATCCCGCCATCTAAGATGTCAGACCCTTGACGGACCATGATATCCATCTTGGTAAGCGAAACCAACATTTTATTCAAAATGCGATTCCCATCCATCCAAAAACAGCAAAACAAACAATTCCATACAACAATTACGCTACGCGAAACCTCAAGCGTCAAAAGTGCAAAAGTTTTTGTCTGTTAACGTCACAATTAACGGCGCATCGAATACCACCCTAAGCTTTAAAATTTAGAGTCTATCTTCGATTGCCTCAAATTTTGGAGTGATGGAAAATGCATCAAAGTATGCACTGTAATGCTGACCTTAGCTGGTGTATATTAGAGTTGAAATTTGGTTGAATGTTTTGGAGTGTAGTGCAACGAAGCGTGTACACTGCAGGACAAGGGTTCGGTTTATTTTTTCGTTAATCCGGGTTGGATTAGGCAAAGCTGCTTTGACTGGCAGCCGCCGTCAGATGCACGAGGAGTCTGCGATGTTACTGAATTCGGGGAATGTTCGGCGTGGCTTAGGGCTAGCAAATCCTAGTGGGCCCCCAGCGTAGGTACTATACGTTTTGACAGCCAGCAATTTTACCTCCCACGTAAGAGAACTCTATGAAATAAATAAATAAACAATAGAGGACAATATTGCACAAGTCGATCTCTAGTCCCACAGTAAGCTCAAAAAGGCTCGTGTTATACTACTGGTGTTTGTAATATAGTCATAGTCATTTATTTAAAAAACATTATGTTACATAGTTACCAGGGGTCCCCACACTAGGCTACGCCTGTATCGTGGAGAACCAGTTAATTTTAAACATCAGAAATAAGTTACCTTAAATGTTTAATTAAGTATTACATTCGGAGGAGTAAGAAATATTACACATTGAAAAGTTTATACTTAGAAACTAAATATCAAAAATAGCTTCAGTCTCGGCATAGTTTAATCTTTTCGATGCCAACGACGCATATATCCGCACCGCAGGTTCAACGCCAACGACTGATATTTGCGTCAAGGAGCCCAGCGCGATAGCAACGTTCTTGCATTGACATAAGGTTTAACTCCGCACTAAGTGTCTTGTTGATTTGGCGTGTGGTTGACAACTTTTCTCATTGACAGAGCGTTGAAAAGGTTATTGAATGAAGAAATTTAAACATAAGTGTTTTAGCTTCATTTATAGTGCAGCTCGTTATATTTCAGTAATAGTCTAAGCATTTTACGGTCCGCTAGTATGGCGAAATGGAAATAATTTATAATAGCTGTCTTTTTCTGCGTAACAGATAAATCATAATTATAGTAATAACGTTGAGACTAAATCCAACAAAATATTAGTGATTTAGATATTTTAATAAATAATTGAAAATTAATAAATTCCTGAAAAAACGGTAAAAAATGTTAATAATCTTTTTTCTCTTTATTTTGATAAATTAATATTTGCTTCGTAACTTTGATGATAAATCAAGCAAAAAATGTTACCGCATATTTACCATTTACTTAGTTAGACTCAACATTTTTTTCATTTCCCATATTTTCGTGTCTAAAAATAATTATTGACTGTAGGATCCGTCATTCCTTCTTGAATGTAGTGGACACAAACATTACAAACGAATCAAGCACTAAACAACAACGGAAGGTGGATTTTAGGGGGTAAATACTAATAAAAAAATAAAAAAATGCAAATAGATCAGTAAGATTTGGGATTTTCATTATCGGCACTATTTAATTGAATAATGTACAAATCGACTCATAAAATACTTTGCAACTAATGTTTTTACAAACACCTCTTAAAGTAGGTTTAAAAGAGCCGCGCGCGAGCCGCAGAGCAAACGTGATTGGCCGGTTGCATGCAGCGGGGCACCGCGCCGTACGCCCGCTCGCCGCGTAGGTATATATATGTCTAAGTAGGCACTGCACGAACCACAGCGATTTGAGTTTTGTTTCGGTTTAAAGAAATTTATTTTAATTACAGAATTCACTTACATGAGAAAGTTTACAAATTAAAACTAAATCTAAGCATACAGTGTAGAAAACTAAGATAAGTATATATACTAAAAATCAATGTGGGTAGAAAAGTATTACAATAATTATTGCGTTGAGCGCTCGGACCGTATCTCCGCGTTGCTAAGTGACACTACAACTCGGCGATGTACGAACAGAAATACGATGATGCGCTTGGTTGGATGGATGTGGCATATTAGGTAAGTTGAGAGGTGTACTTCTATTGCATAGTCAGGTTTAAATGTTATTATTTTTAAAAGTAGCCAGTACTGCCATTATATTTGATTGTTTACATTAATACTTGTAGTCTAAGTAGGTTTATCAGTTATTATTATGTAGTTTTGTGTGCAAAAGTAATGTTAGACAGTATTTAGTATATCGTTATGAAATGGTGATTTGTGTAAGATTGTCCTATAATATTTATTGTTTCATTTATATATGTAGGTATAAGGTTTGTTTTGCGACACGATCTATAATGGTCCGCGAGCTAGCAACAGATTTTCGTGACCAATCAACTCCCGTGCCGTAACTTGTGAGAAGGTCACAGACTAATACAGACCCGCAGAATTAAGCAAGACAATGTTTTATATAGTTGTCTCTGTTACTTCTTATGGTCAGCTGAGATGAGTTAGAATGAGACAAATAGTACAGTATTTTGAGGCTATTAACGAATTTTCTCCATGAACTGCTCACCACAATGTTTAAAAAAGTAAACAATAAAACCGAGACGTCAATGTCAAGTCAACGTCAAATCTTTAGGACAATTGGTTATTTGAAAAATATTACGTTTTAAAACTGTATATTTGTGTAGGAAGTGTAACATATAATTTATATGTAGTGGCAAAATATCTTGTGCAGTCCCGTACTGTCGGAGTTACTCTAGATTAACGAAGAAGACCGGAGAAAATACCGGTTTCCATCGGTAAGAAACTTTTGCTTATTTTTCAAATATTGCATGTACATTACGCAATATAATGGTATGGGATTACTGCAAATGCTGGATGCTATCAAATAAGTACTTTTTACATGGTTCCAAGTTGATCTTATTGTGATTTTTTGTAAAAATACTATTGTCGTAAACACGGGTAGTGTTGTAACTTAATTAAAATGTATATATCGATATTTTGTCGACCTGAATTATTTATGTAGGCGTTAAGACAAAATATTTTGATGTTACATGTAGTTAACTGTTAACTTAAGAATTCCGGAACATAACAAAAATCTTCTAGAAAAATGGACTGACGCAGTTTAATTAAAAAGACACCTTACCAAATTTACCCTAAGTGATTAATATCGAGCTTAGACTTTTCCCATTGTTTCCATTAGTGACACTCGATGACTTTTTAATCGTTGCCATTATAACTTACTTTAGAAACAAAGTTTTAACCGACTTAAATGCAATACTTCGCCAGAGCCACGTGAATATTTCCACATTTTATTTCCACATTACCACATGAACTGCTTTCCGAAAGCAAAGCTTAAGTCACTATTAAAAATACCCAAATCGTTAGTGAGCCTATAAAATTTGAAGATGTCCCTCGTTTTCTCCAGGATCCCATCATAAGATCCTGACTTGATGACCATGGGACCAAGGATACCCTTCCAAACAAAAAAAAACCTAATCGGTCCAGGCGTCTTCGAGTAATCGGGGAACATACTACATGAAAAATAAAAGATTCCGATGAATTGCCAAACTTCTCCTTTATTGAAGTCGGTTCAAAATAAATTAATTCCACTTAAAATCCACAAAATGGCGATGGTTAAAAACTAACTTGTCTGACTACCTATGTATTTGCATAACTGAATTCTTAGCGAATATCTGAGTCTTGAATGCAGTTTATTAGTACTTAATGGTGTTTTTTTTTTTTAAATTGGTAACTTCCATATGAATTTTGGCATAATATGGATGGAGATACAATTTACTTACGAGTATCGCATATTACAAATTTATTAACAGTAAATATCGATATCGATAACTTGTAAGAAAATATCTTTCGCTGCACCAAATAATGAGCGAGCAAGAGAGCGAATTATGTCGTGCGAGCGAGAAAGCGGAGACAATGACGTATGAAGACCTGTCAGATAACATGGTTCTATCCCTTTCTTACTCGTTGTTCAGTACGAAAGTGCGAAGAGATCGGATGTATAGAAAACGTTCAATTTATTAGGGCCTATCTGTATATTTCTGTAATCTGTGTGAGAAGGTTAAGAATGTTGTATCATGAAGCCCCGAGGACGTCAGCTGCTGGTGGGTTGACCAGCACCCTCCTCCCAAAGATGTAAAAAAAAATGCCTATTCCTCCCGATTCATTTTATCATCAAATGATAGTTAATCCAATATTATGACGAAAAACAATCGTCAGCTGACTGTACAGAAGTCCGTCAGCTGGTCATAAAAACATGTAAAAATTTTTTTTTCAGCCATTTCCTCCCAACTGAAATTTTGTCAGATGACAGTTTATATGCTTATATAAATATATAAATGCGTCAGCTGGTTCTATCGCGGTAGAAAACTCGTCAGCTGATGCCCTGAAGTTTGTAACGCAGTAGCCCGCGTACTAGGCACAATTTTTTGTCAATTACTTTCCCCTGTGCACAAACTTGTGAGAAGGTTAAGAATATTCTATCATGAAGCCCCGTGGGCGTCAGCTGCGCCTCCGTTGGTGGGTTGACCAGCAGAAACCTCCCAAACATGTAAAACATTTTTTTTTCAGTCATTTCCTCCCAACGGAAATTTTGTCAGATGACAGTTTATATCCATACTAATATTATAAATGGGAAAGTGTATGTGTTTGTTTGTTTGTTTGTCCGTCTTTCACGGCAAAACGGGGCGTCGAATTGATGTGATTTTTTAAGTGGAGATAGTTGAAGGGATGGAGAGTGACATAGGCTACTTTTTGTCTCTTTCTAACCCCCCACTTCCCCAAAATGGGGGGTGGAAGTTTGTATGGAGCATTTTCAAGGTAGAAAGCTAAAAATTGGTATGCGGACTATTTGTGACTAACAAAAAAATCGTGCATCATTTTTGTTTTGGAAATCTGCACCCAACCCCTTAAAAGAGGGGGTGAAATTTTATGTGGGGGTCCAGATATGTAGAGTCGATATGTAGAGCCGATATGTAAAGTCGATATGTAGAGTCGATATGTAGAGTCTATGTTCGATATGCAGAGTCTATGTAGAGTCGATCTAAATATATAAAAGACTGAAACTGAGATGCACCTTTTTTGTAGACGGTTAACATTACTCTTAGTACGCGGGCGAGGCCGCGGGCAAAAGCTAGTGCTATTATAAATATATCAATGCGTCAGCTGGTTCTATCGCGGTGGAAAAATCTGGGGGTGGTGGAAACCACTGTACAGTAACCTTTTTAGGGTTCCGTAGCCAAAATGGCAAAAAACGGAACCCTTATAGTTTCGTCATGTCCGTCTGTCCGTCTGTCCGTCTGTCCGTCTGTCCGTATGTCCGTCTGTCCGTCTGTCCGTCTGTCCGTATGTCACAGGCATTTTACTCGAAAACTATAAGGTGTATTTGAATAAAATTTTAAGGATAGGTGTATTTTGTTAGCCGCTACATAGTTTTGTAATTAAAATGACAAAAAAAAATTTTTTTAGGGGTGTACTCCATACATAAAACTAAAAGTCAAAATTGTTTTTTTTTCATTGTGACCCCCCGTGTGGCACATCAATCGATAGGCCTTTCAAAATAAATATAAGGTTTCTTAGCATTTTTTTTGATTAAGTGAATAGGGTCGGAGATAATTGCCCCGAAAGTCACTAAAATTCTGTCCCCCCCCCCCCTCTAATTTTTGAACGGTGTATTTTAAAAATATGGAAAAATTCATGGACATAGGGCTTATTAATTTCATTAACCGAAAATTGTTTTGAACAAGATCGGTTCAGAGGTTTTTGAGATATTGCTGAAAAACTGCCTTCCTCAAAGAAAAGGACGTAAGTGCCGTAAAATTTCTGTGACGATACGACCTTTTTAATAGGCACGGAACCCTTCGTTTTGCGTGGTCCGACACGCACTTGGCCGGTTTTTTTCGTCATAATATTATGTTAACTATCATTTGATGATAAAATGAATCGGGGGGAAATGGCAATATTTTTTTACGTGTTTGGGAGGCTGCTGCTGGTCAACCCACCAACCGAGCCACAGCTGACGTCGACGGGGCTTCATGACACAGCATTCTGAACCTTCTCACAAGTTATTGCACGGGGGTAGATAAGATTGGTCACGAAAATCTGTTGCTAGCTCGCGGGCTATAAAGGATATTTAGTTAAGCTCGCGATTGCCATGAAAAATGCTTTCGTATATCTGGCTGTCAAGCTGTTCCCTCTATAGGTCGCAATCTCTCAGCCGATTCTCGTGAAATTTTGTGAACGAGTTCGATATGTGGTTTTCTCGGTTTCAGCTTGGCAAAAAATGCTTTCGTATGTCCGGCTGTCCAGCTATTCCCTCAATAGGTCACATCTCTAAACCGATGCTCGTACAATTTTGTGAGCGAGTTCGATATTTATAGGGCAAAAATGCTTTTGTATGTCCGGGGCTTTGATATCTGTCAAAAAGCCGACAACGCTGCGTGCGGCCGAACAAAACAACCGTCCACATAGGCCGCGGCAAGCAGGCCCCTTTGATCTCGGCCAGATAGAAGAGCTCAAAACCGGCCAAGTGTTAGTCGGACCACGCAAAACGAAGGGTTCCGTGCCTATTAAAAAGGTCGTATCGTCACAGAAATTTTACGGCACTTACGTCCTTTTCTTTGAGGAAGGCAGTTTTTCAGCAATATCTCGAAAACCTCTGAACCGATCTTGTTCAAAACAATTTTCGGTGAATGAAATTAATAAGCCCTATGTCCATGAATTTTTCCATATTTTTAAAATACACCGTTAAAAAATTAGAGGGGGGGGGACAGAATTTTAGTGACTTTCGGGGCGATTATCTCCGACCCTATTCACTTAATCAAAAAAAATGCTAAGATACCTTATATTCATTTTTAAAGGCCTATCGATTGATGTGCCACACGGGGGTCACAATGAAAAAAATTTTTTTGACTTTTAGTTTTATGTATGGAGTGCACCCCTAAAAAAATTTTTTTTGTCATTTTATTTACAAAACTATGTAGCGGCTAACAAAATACACCTATCCTCAAAATTTTATTCAAATACACCTTATAGTTTTCGAGTAAAATGCCTGTGACATACGGACAGACGGACAGACGGACAGACGGACAGACGGACAGACGGACAGACGGACAGATGGACAGACGGACAGATGGACAGACGGACATGACGAAACTATAAGGGTTCCGTTTTTGCCATTTTAGCTACGGAACCCTAAAAATGGGACCTTTTTAATTTACCGTAAAACATTCGATAATGCTCATATTTTTTTGTGGACGTAATAATACGCACAGTTAACTAATTTTAGTGGTATAGTTATATTATAATACATTTGAACTCTACACTCGTTTTCTTTAATATAATGCCTATAGTGAATTACCTACCAACTTCAGTTACTACTTCAGTGCAAGAATTTGCAAATGGATCTCGTACTACGAACTACTCTGGTAAGCTAACATTAAACTACCTATCTTTAGTAGAAAATAGTTGTTAATGTTGGCAATGACATATAGGTATCATACCATCATCATCATCATATCAGCCGAAAGACGTCCACTGCTGGTCTTAGGTCTCCCCTAAAGAGTAGGTATGATAGGATACTCTTTAGGGGATATTTAACAGTAAATATTTTTCATGCATTGTGTCATTACATTATGTCAACAAACATGAAATAATATTCTTATTATTTTTTGACTAAATTATGATTATTTTTTATAAATTGTTTGTGCTTTTACCGTTTTACGTCATTATTGCGCCGTGAATCGTCGCATGAATGCTAGCTACTAGCGCATCGTAGAAAACGATACAAATTATCTGCGTGCGTAGGTAGGTTTTGTGTCTTGAGGCCCGGGAAGCGCAACCTTGAATGCTAACGTGTGCTAACATGTCAAGGTCAAGGCACTCGTAGCGCGCCGACGCTGCGAGCGAATGTGATCCTTAACACAAGCGGCAAGAGTTCAAGTTCAGTTGTAGAATTAAACAGGACTATTCAAATGTGTATTATGCTATTTATGCTTGACATAAACCTTTTTTTTGATCGATTTATGTACTAGTTTACTAATCTATATAATTACGTTACATTTAGACACAAATTGTTTTTATAAATATATTTTCCGGTAGTTTATGGGAGTACATGTATTTATATGCAATACTAAAGAAAAATCAATTCGCGTTTTAGGAAAATAGGTTCATAAATTATTTTTATGAGCATCAATTCAAAGTACTACTTATTACTAATTATTTCTACCAACTTATGGCACCTATCACCCGAGCCATGCAATTTGTTAATTTATTGGTTTTACGTGTAAAGAAATGGTTGGATTTCACTTTTTAGAGGTTAAAGACAATAATATTGTTGTGTTGACGATTAAAAACAGCTATAACTATTTTTAGTTTAAAAAATCGGCGTTTTTTTGGCACTATATTTTTATACCTACTTCCGGGTCGAAAGTTTGTTGGATTCGTAAATATAGTATCTTAAAATATGTATTTATGACGGAGAAAAAAAAAACGGGCTATTATAAATTAATGTTTTGCGAAACCGTAAAATGCTTAGACTATAAGGTGTTATAGATTGCTACCCTAATGTAATCGCTAAAATATGATAGGTAATAGACGACGATATACATTAGATAAATATACAAACTCAAACTCAAAACTCAAAAATTATTTATTTAATCAAATGTAATAGAATAGTTTAGAAATTAAGGCAGAATAAAAAAAAACTGATATATAAAAACTACTCAAATAGCCCACCCCGCGTCAAACTCAAAATTATCTTTATTCAAGTAGGCCTAGTAACAAGCACTTTCAAATTGTCAGTTATTTTTTAGAGTAATTTTTAAACATAAAGAATAAAATATATATGATATAAAAATTGTACAAAAAATACTAGTAGAACGTTTCTAGAAAAACAATCTAATGTCAAAAAACAAAATATTACGAAAATAATAGATTAAAATACATATACTTAAATACAGACCTATACCCAGCAGTGGACGTCTTTCGGCTGACATGATGATGATGATGATACTTAAATACATAGAAAACATCCAAGACTCAGGAACAAATACTCGTAAAATATTAGCCCTTATCTATTAAGTTACCTAAGGATAGTAAGCAAGTTAGTTATGGCTTACTTATCTCTCTTAATAAAACTGCTACCGACCTTTAAATTAAAGGTCCATAGGCATCTAGAAGCGGCAATACCCCCTATATAACTTTCATAGTAAAATCTAAGTACGTATACGGCGACATCATCAAGGAATGCGCGACCTTGCGGGGCACTTAGTCCGTCACATATATGTCGTGTCGTGTCGGATTCGTCACGGACGCGTTCCCACGCGCTACTCGTCTTGCGGCCGTCGTAAGGGATTAGTCTAGGCGGTAGGGTTGCCACATTCGAAGTTTGGTGCACACTACAGATACGGTGTTTATTCAACCGTTGGGAATGGGATAACTGGCAATTCATACACACATTGACGTAATTATATGGCAAAACTGTCACCTCCATTCCCAAACGTATCGAGGTCGAGTAATAAAATAGCAAAATAAAACAAATAAAACAGGCAAATAAATTTATGCGTAGAAATCCTATCAAACTGTACCCAGTTTCGTTGCTCTTGAGTTTGGTTTGTTTTGTTCATATAAAACTAATAATATACATCCTGCATTTTTTTTTTATTCCACCAAAATAAATATATAATTAAAATGAACCAGTGAGCAGCGTTCCACTAACCTGGTATCTTCTGTATAGTTTTCAGGTATTCTGGTTGAATCAACAAACTGGGGATTAATATCAGAATGCTCTAGGTACCAACTTGTTATAAGTTATACTACGCAAAGCGTTTTCTTGGGCACTACACATTCCTATGAGATTTTTTTACTCAAAGTCCTACTCATTCTTATCAGATTCTAGTAGGAGATAACGTAAATAATACTGAATCTCATTAGATTCAGTATTATTTACGTTATCTGCCATTGCATCACAATTGGTTCAGTAACTTAAGCGCTGCAGTGGAACATACTTAAACATACAAACATACATAGACTCCTAAAATCACAACAGGGTTATGATTTCTCATAACCCTTACTTTTGACATTCCTGTAGTCGGGTAAAAAATACTGCGGTCTTCACAAAAGAAAGAAAGAAATAAGACATCTATTCACTACACGAAAGACACTCGCAAGAGATAAAGGGAGTAGACATACAATACAATGAAAAGGAGAAATCTATACGGCATTTGTCAGCTTATTGCGTTGTTATAATATAACTGACAGCTTATTATTATTTTATTTTTTATTTTTATAAACTTTATTACGTAACATTACCTATTAATTTATTATCATTAAATAATTTGAAAATAATGCTTATATGTCACGACTCGCTGGGTGTCATGAATGTACCTACTTATTCATAAACAATATTAACTGCATCTAAAGTGTCAACCCTACCATGCTGTCAGCGCGCGCGACGCGACGCGACAGTGACAATTCATTCAGGCTACCTGCGCGCGCGCTTAATCCGAGTGACATACGAGACGGGACAAAGATTATTGACCGGCGCAGAAACGGACTGGTCATACATATAATTTATTACTAATTCATATGAATAGTTAGTTTAATTGGTTACTTATACTTATAAGTAATAAATTATGCATAGTTTTTAAGTTCGCCTTATACGTACGCTAAGCGCAAAAAGTTTGATATATAAATTTCTCGCGCAATGTTAAGAAGCATAACTCGCTTAAAACGTCGTTTTTTTTCTCAATTTCATATGATTTGGTGACAATCATACACAAATCGACTTAGTCCCAAACAAGCAAAGCTTACAGTGGGCATTTCTCCAGGGTGGCAATTTTACGCGTCCGGAGCCAAAAATGCGTAAATGAGTTGTTTGAGATTTTTGAATAAAACCACACATTAACTTCAGTCTCTTTGTTACCTGGACAACTATTAAAACTTTCTGTAACTGTATGTTGGAAGAAAAAAAGAAATACCTAGTACCAAAAATGATGTTCAGTGGTAGCGTCTAAGTTGGTTTAAACATAAAAATCATATGTCGAGATTGGAATTTTAGTTTACATATTTTATACTGGTTCACGTAATGAATATTAGTTTGACACTTATTTAATTAATATAACAATCATTTATCAATTAAACTCACAGAATAAAAACTTTTTTCGACGCGTCCGAGGGTAACGCGTGATCTAAGTGGCATTTAGAAGACGCGTTGGTATTATCACAAAGAATTCGGGAAGAAACTGCGTTTACCGACGAGAGCGGACATCGTCTAGCGGTCTATATAGGCAGATTGTATAATGGTTTCTTCGTCGTTCGGTGGGTTTGGTTACGTGATTTTTTGAAAACTGTGAAGCAGTTAAATTGTTTCGTGTCATTAGCATTTTACTCATATATACGACAAACTGATAAAAAAACTCAAACATAATCGAGGAGTTTGTATACGACATTGAAACACACCGATTGAATACAGAATTTGGCCACACATATTGCTGATTTTTGACAGGAAGTACCGCCTGGAAAAATTTGATATTTAGGCAAGTAGAAGGCCAATTTATGGTCTATTCTGAGAAAAAAATCTACAGGTGTCACACTTCACAACCACATAAAAAATGTATCTTTTTTTATTTAGTCTTTATTTTCTTTTTTTATATGATAACTAGTTTAAGTTTTTTGGGCGGTGACGCAATTCTATATAAAGAACATCATTTGAAAATTAGAAGCAAATCGCTTGAATACATCCCAAAAAACAACACATTAAAAAAAACTTGAAAAAATCATAAGTCAAAAACTTTCACAAGTATCCTGTTCATACTCAGCATTAATATTCTTCACTTTAAGAGCTACTCACGAAAAAAAAACCCGAGCCTATTTGATATAAGGGCCGACTTACTATGGAAACCCGACTATAGCCTTTGGTGAGAGTTGATAACTGAAGTCAATAAAATAAGCACCGCTATGCTATCAATCTTTATATATAATGATAAGTTTTTAAGTATAAAATTTGCTTTAATTGTTTTGTGTTTCAAATGACTTGTTTTATTTCAATATTGTTGAACCATTTTTTTAATTCAGTGGTCTATTTCAAGAATTTCGATACACGTCGCTATATTGATTTCGGTGTAAGTAAAGATTCGATTATCTCGTGAACTACAAGGTTCATGTGAAGGCCTTTACCACCAATATTTTTTTTTATAATTAGGCCTATGTTTTGAATATTGAGGTCACATATCAAAATACTGAAAAAAAAAATCGTTTACCGAAGTCACGCAAAACGACTTGGCTTGGAAAATCGCCCTTGTACTACGGGCACTAGGCGGCGGTATACTAACATAGATATATAATACTTTATATTTTAATATATATTTATTGAAAGTAAATACAAGATTATGATTAACATTAACTAAGATGAATAAGTTAAATCTAAAAAAGGCCCTCGAGGCATTGTACTGAGGATGCTGGCGGCATTTCCTCGCTGAATTGCAATGCTGATGCGTTGCGCGAGAAAGCCGCCAGCCAGCTCTTCGGTCACCAGTTACATCGACCAGAATAATATTTAATACTTAAATACATAGACGCTTAGTTTGGACTGTAATATTTACAGGTACTGAACACATTGCCACGTGCGCCCATAGACACTGCGTGCGGATATACGAGTATTTACTCAGACCGGATTCGTAACACGCTGTGTAACATTTGTGTAAGATTGTCCCCAAAACCTTATTTATTTATTTAATTAACTTTCGGGAACTTTAAACACTACCTTCTGTATGTACCTACACTACCATGTATAACTTACCACTCTACATTATTGAATCTTTGCGCTCGCGCACGTTTATTGAGAATATTTAATATTTATTGGTACGCATTGATCTAAGTGGATTAAACAAATCCTCTGGCTACATTTCACGAGGCTTGGATTGTTCTTGGCTCTCACGGTGATAACGAAAACAGGTTTTGTCAGTGCCAATGATATTATCAGTCACTAAGGTGGTGGTAATAATGGATTTCTAAAATTAGACAAAAAATTGCGTCTTTAAAATAGTATTTTCTCATGGGAATACAGCAAAATTCCGAAGAATAATTTATCCGAACCATCATTAAACCGAAATTTCAAAATTCCGAATGCCTTTATCCGCTAAACGAAAATTTAAACGCAGATGATTTACTCGTAATGGAATATATAAATAGGTTAGGTTAGTATCTTATATAAAAATCATTGAGCGGAGCATGGGTTCTGAATTATGAAATTCGAAAAAATAAACATTCGGACAAATGACTCTACAGAATTGTGTACCTATAGTGTACCCCTTTCTCATACCTATTTGTTAGCGACCTACAAATTGGCTACTTATTTCCTAAAAAATACAATATAATAAAGAATAAAGAATGATAAAAAATGATATTAAGTCCGTCAGTAAGATTATGAAAACATATTGGACACGTATTTTTTTGTTTCTCAATTAAATAAAAAAATTTGAAGATATAGCCCGTTAGTTCCGCGTGACGTCACATTATGATACACTTTTTTGCATAATGTGACGTCACCCGCTATATCTTCATCATTTTTTGTTTAATTGGCAAACAAAAAAATACGTATCCAATATTTTTTTGATAATCTACATAACTGACGGACTAAATATATATTTTTTTTTTTACCCAGGAAAGTACCCAATTGTAGAACATTCCCAAAAAGATAGGACTATTCTCAGAAATTTAAGGGAACTTTCACGAGAACTTAAAGCACCAAATCCAAAATCTATCTGAATCTAGTGAATCTACTATTCAGGGCACCAATTTTCCTTTCATAGAGGTCATCACAGATAACACTGTTGAATGAATTCGCACTGTGGCTATTTTTCCGCGCGCTCGTTAAAATTTAACACATTAATACGCCTGTTAGAGAGCGCACTCGACTCGACAAATAGGTACAAATAAAGCACCTCCCTTAAAATCTCTTCATATGTCAGATGATGATAAATGTCAGAGCATTAAATATGCTGAGTGGTGTCCACTTGCGGCCAAGACTTCTTTTTTTATCTGTTATTCTAGTTTAAGTCGGTAATAATTAAGTTTCTTTTGTATATTGTGTTTTCTTATTATGATGTGCTGTTATTTTGGCCCGGCAATAAATAAATAAATAGATTGCAATTCAATACGGTATACAAGAAAATATTAATTATTAATTATTATTAGTAAAATTGTCTTCGTTATCTTATCAGTTCTCAAAATGTAAATTGCATTTAAAATTTTAGTTCATAAATAGAAGGCTGCAGTCATAATAGTATTCGTTTCCCGGATCCTTATGCAGATCTCCAGAAACCGTCTTCTCCCATTGTCCGTGTATGTAAAGATGTAAAGCTACTTCCACGGCCGACCCGATTATCAGTCGGTAAACCGGAAGCATGGACAATGGCGCATCACTCGAAATTAGTGCGGCCATCATGCGCAGGAGTCGATCTTCGACGTATAGGCTGTAGAAAACGCGGCATTTTTTTTCCGCGTTTATGGTACTGAAACATAGCTCAGTTGGTTCAGAGCCTAGCACGGAACGCAAAGGTCACTTTAATTTGGAAATTAAAATTTCGTTAGGGGGCATGGTAGCCGCATGTTTTTTGAGCTTAAGCGTGGCTCACGCGGGCGCCTTGGTAAGCGGGGTCTATAGGGTTAAGTGGTCTGTGGGTTAATTATATTTTATTATCAACTAAATAGCGGTCATGGGAAATTTACGCGCGTTAAAAACGCAGCGTTTTTGCCACCCAGTGCGTACGAAGATGCCAATCTCAGCGCAGGCGCAGCTTACGACTCGTCGTCACATAATCGCGTTTTTGTATTCAAATTTGGGCGATTTGAATACAATGTTAGCTACTGGATCGAACCAGCAACTGTAATGGGATGGGCGATACTGCCCATGCTTCAATAGAATGTAACCACGGTCCCAGTTTCTTGACAGAAGGGGATGTCCCTAGGATATTGCTTTTCTGTCATTATCATTTATGTTCGGTCACTCTGATATCGTAAGATAGACTTAACGCGGGGATATCCGGGGACATCAAAATTTGAATCTTGCATCAGGCGCGTGTTTGTAAAAGTTGGTTATCGGTTTATTTAAAGATTAAGTAATATAATAGAGAAGTAAAGTTTGTGAGGGTGTAGCTCTTTAATCTCCGCAACTGTTCATCTGATTTAAAAAAAAATACAGCTATATGTATAGAATGGACTTTCGTGATTGATATACCTACGTTACATTTCATACCGCTGGCGTCTGTGTTCTTTGAAATGCGCAAGTGTAAATTAAGGAACAAATATAAGGGAAAAATCTACTAAAAACACCTTTGCCTCACACTAGACTTATTCCACAAACTGCAGGGTTCCTCAAAAAACCAAATTTAAATACAGTAGCCCAGGTGCCGGCCACTTTTTTATTTTTAAACTGTAGGTGTCACAGATCTTTATCAGGCGGACGGATTTAACAATCTTATAAGGCGCGGTGGTGTCAACTTGTTTTTTGTTTCTTTTTTCGACGTCTAACGTGTCACGTCGTGTCCTTTTGGGTTCGGAATATCCTTGTGGGTGCGAAGACTGTGTTCAGTGTCAGTTTAGGCTCGGGTTTAAGCGTTGGAATTAAGTGATACTTTTTAAAACTAAAGAAACAAATGCAGACAGGTGTGAGTAGGTACGTGGTTGTTACTAATATGCGAATGTGTATTCCTTATATTTTTCAACAGATGTTTTCTAGAAACGAGTTCAACGACGAAAGTGTAACTTTAAGATGAGATTAGTAATATTTTTTCACTTGATTTAATCTCATACTTTTGGCTGTTCTGTGCGCCCATTCTAGCCAATATTAACTTACTGAGAATTATTTAATTACCAGTAGGTACCTATTTTCCCGCTTCTTCGTCCGCGTGGCTTCCCGTATTTTCTTCCCCAATTGAAATTTCCTTTCGGGAAAGCTTTATTAGATTAAAAGTATCCCGTGTTTAATCTAGGATATAAACAAAAATCTCTATGCCAAACTTCATCTAAATCCGATCAGCTTTTATACGTGATTGGGTAACAAACATCCAAATATCGAAACTTTCACACTTATAAAAGTAAGATGCATAATGTGTAGAGCAGTGCCTTTGTCCATATGGTTAATCGCAGTCCTGCATTCATGCAACATTTAAATCCAAAGTTGTCACTTAACACCCAATTTAATGTAAAGTGACAAAAACTTGAATCAACGCGTCCGTTCTAAAGACTCAGTCGACTGAATTTGTCATTTACTAGCCCAAATTAATCTCTATTTCACCCCAATAAAGGTTTAAATTGTATCAATCTAGGATACAGTACGAACATTTGTCAGTAAAAACAAGCAATTATAACATGTCACCTCCACCAACTCCTATAAATATTTTACATGAACCTGAATTTTAAACTCTACAGATTAGCGCAATAAGGTTGCTATTTTAAAAACAGGAGTAAACAAGATATGAGCTTTTGACGTTAACCGGTGGATATGTTGTGTGGATCCCTAACAGTAATTTGACAATAGAACTGTATAATTCGTACCCCTCGCGACAAATTGTAAGTATCGATTTATAAATCGTTTTAAAATGATTTCAGAAATAAGATTAATGGCAAAAAACCGTTGTATCGGGTGACGTTCACCTATACAATTTTACTTTGCGATATATCAAAATGTAAGTGTTTTTAAGTAAGTTTTTTGGTAATTTAGGGAGAAGTTCTTTAGTTCAATGATTTTCACAGTATTTCATCTCTCAAAATAGTAATTTATTATTTTACTCTAATTGAGAGTTCCAGACTCAAGTTTCTATTGCGAAGGAGCGAACTTGATTACGCCTCTTCTCTGCAGTTGGAGTCAAAATAATGTATTTCACGTCTCCTCCTTACTAATGCCGTTTGCATTCTGAAAGTCCATTCCATGGTCAGCTTGATAAGCTACTTGGGGTAATTAGTCCCAAGAATTGACGAAAACACTAGTACTTGTGGAAATAACTGCCATCTGACCCCCAGGGAAAACTCATTGAGATTAGACATGTCGTGTGAACAACTTGGCTGTTCGAAGTTCTTCAAGCCCCGGAAATCCTCTAACTTGACTTATTTACTACTGTTGTAGACAACAACTGTGACCCGTTTCGCGAAGCTAAGCTACAATTTTAGTAACTGGCAACACATGTCAAATTTTGGCCAATCGTTATTAGTTAAACGCCTCAGTGTTGCCAATTTAAACTTTAAAAAATATAACTTGTAACTTCGTGAAACCACTGCGTTCAACGCTCAGTTAGCAATCACTCAAAAACATCACTCATTCAAGAACTGACCACGGCCGATCGTGTAATCAAAAATACCGTTCACTTTTTTTTTAACAAATTATAATATTTATAATATATAACTGAGGCAAGCAAAATAAAACAAACAGACAAGACAAATCTACACCCGTAATCCGCACTTTCATCCGTCATGACCCCACTTGTGAATCAAAACAATGCTCAATAAATCACATGTCATCATACATTTTATTTATCAATCCTTGCCAACCCTAATCTCGGTGGATCTAATCATACACAGTTTACAAACTTATATTTGCGGTTATTTCGGGTGCCAATGTAGCAGTGATGTAGCAAAATAAGTACAGGCTGGCATTGTATTCTTATTTTGTCATCCGCATTTGTATTTTTGTAGGAACTCGTGCGCAGATGCGAGTTAGTATCAGTGCGGCGGAGTCGCCAGTGTTGGCTAACACGGCATTTGGGACCTCTGGGACTAGCAACCCTCATTATGGAGGGTTGAATTAAAGATTTATTTTATTTTTTGTAAATGGTGGAAGCCGTTTAAGAAGAAAACTTAATTTTTAAAAGTTAAAGCAAAGACAAGAATATGTTCTAGAAAGTTTTCTCAAATAATTACACTCCAATAGTGACACTTAAGAAGAAAAACTTATTGATAAGTAATAAATAGCCAGGATACTAATATCACATAACACAAGCCTTATTGAGCTTACTATAAGGCTAGTTCGATTTGTGTAAGATTGTTCCCTAATATTTATTTATTTTTTATTTTTTTTACTGATAATATTTATTGAAATAAAAATACAAGATTATAATTAACATTAACTAAGATAAATTAAAACTAAGTTAAATCTAAAAAAGGCCCTCGAGGCATTGTACGGAGGATGCTGGCGGCATTTCCTCGCTGTATTGCAATGCTGATGCGTTGCGCGAGAAAGCCGCCAGCTCTTCTATATTTATTATTATTATGAAGTCCACGATCACGATGCTTGCGAATAATTCACATGAAAGCTTTGTGTGGGTGTCCACAAATTTATTTGAATCATAAAATAAATCAACGTGGAAATAGTATATAAACTCAACTCAAGTGACAAAGTACCTAATATTTGAAAAGCCAGTAAAGTACAAAATTAAACAAAACGTGTATTTTTTTACAAAGTAACAAGATCTCTCCATCAATTCACCCACCATTGTCATCCTTCCTCTGTCACCATAATTCAACAATAAATTCGAGCATTCAAACTCTCAAAATGTTGAATTAATAAATAAAAACTCACAATGAGAGGGCACTAACCCTTCGCTCAAAGGGACCAGCCCTATTAAATCGGTCGGTGTTAAAAAGACACCCCTATTGTGACGATGTGTGGCTTCTTAGGCCTAAGCCAACATCATTTGGAAGCCAAAATTGGTGTTTTTGTATTGGCAAATTTTATTTTCTTGCTTTTTATTAGAGGCTGTATTAGTTGTATTTGAAAAAAATTAAAAATTGCTTACCAAAAAAATACTGACTGCGCACCAAAAAATACTGACTTGCACATCAAAACCGAATTGTTTTGAACGATTAGTATTTTAGCTGTGCAATCAGTATTTTTTAGTTTGTTAGTTTTCTTATTAATGTGCGTTTAAATACTAGGTACTTAGCCTTAATAAAATTGGATGAAGCACATTGTAGCTGTATGATATTGTATCTTGCGATTAAGATACCTGCAGTCTACACTTAATTGTGAAAAGGATCCAACCAACGTCAGTCCATTTCATTCCACATTTAGGCGTAGTAGTAAACGTCATCAAATTAGAAAATAAAAAAACCCGACTGCAAAAAAGCTATCTTTAGAAAAAAAAAACTGAAAAGAAAAAAACAAGTTCAGTAGTCGAGAACATTGAATCAGTTTCATGATTAACATTTCGTATGTCAATTTGGACCTTGGAGACAGCAACTTCAACAGTCGGGACCCGTTATTGTCGTCAACATTAGTGCCGCAGCCTAGACTTTTAATGGGTCCCGACTGTTGAAGTTGCTGTCTCCAAGGTCCAAATTGACATACGAAATGTTAATCATGAAACTGATTCAATGTTCTCGACTACTGAACTTGTTTTTTTCTTTTCAGTTTTTTTTTTCTAAAGATAGCTTTTTTGCAGTCGGGTTTTTTTATTTTCTAAATTATCTTTTTTTTATTTAACACTTTTAGTTAGTATTAAAAGACGGCAAATTTCGCAATCTTGTCATTTCATTGAGCGAGTTAATATCGTGAGGATTATTAAGTAGCTTGCGGTGGTCTAAACTACTGATAATTAATCCATTTAGAGACCTAACGCGGCTCAAAACTATATATGCTTGACCTTTTGCAAAAATGCGTGAACTTAAATCAACCACAGCTCGGTCTAAAGTCGTTCCTTGTAGCTTATGCAGTAACATCCCAGCACAATATCAACGGCAACTCCTTTGCGTCGCGCAGTGCAGTATTAATACTGAACAGAATTACTATAACTTTATAACGTTATAGATTTTAAATGGTTACTCTAAATGAAAAACTGTAAGAGAAACCTATAACTGATTTTTAAATACCTATTCAGTGATACCCCACTCGACATATTACGTTAACTTTTTTTTTTTTTCAATTTTGGCGTCTGGTTGTCGCCATATTGAATTTTGATTACCGTCATGTTTTTAGTGACACTCGCAAGAGTAAGACGGTTCGATTGACGTAAGAATTATCAAAATCGGTTCACGCGTTTGGTCTCTGGAGTGCCACATAGGAACAAACATACATACATACATACATACATACATACATACATACATATATAGGCTGATAAACACATTACCCTCCTTTGCGTCGCGCAGTCGGGTAAAAAGGACCATAGGCGGCGTTCGAAGTTGTTCTGCATTAAGTATTATTTGTATACATAAGTATTAATTAATATTCCTGGTAATATAAAACGTGTAAAATAGTTTGAATTAACATTATCAGTGCTATAGATAAGGGATGATTTAGGAAAAATGTTATTAAAGATGTAGGTAAATATTATTGATAGAGATAAAATTATGTAATTTCAAAGAATACTTTAATAAAAATAACAATGTTGGAGTTTATTGATAAAGATTGTGCTTTTTCTTTGAAGTTTTTAAAGAAAACTCTAATTTTTGGTTTACAAGAACAATGTTTATTTACCGTACTGACCGTAGTTTTATAATTGTTCAGGTTTATATGATACTAGCTGCTCGCGCGGCTTCGCCCGCATATTGCACAGAACGCAGTCTAATCGACGGGGAAAAATGCCTATAATCATTTAGAAAATCTATTCTACACGCAAGTGAAGGAACTTTTGAAATCGGATAAGCGGTTCCAGAGATTACTCAAAACATACGAAAGTTATAAACAGAGATGCGATTTATTTGAAATACTTCTATTTAAAATGCAAATACAAAATGCAAAATACCTATTTTGTATTTTGCATTTAAATGCCTTTTAGTAAAAACCATTTTGTATTTTATTTGAAATACCTTTCGAGATGTATTTTGCATTTTTAATATTCATTTCAAAATGCAAAATACTTTGTGATAAGTTTAGCCAACATTACCAGTCAAACAAAATGAAATGAACGAATGACGCTTGCATTGCCGAATTTGACCGATAGAGGCGCCTGCTAGCCATGCGTGCCCGTTTTTTTTCTTCTTTGGTCAGAGTGCGCGCCTTATATCTGACTAGTGTCAAATTGTCAATGTCAAACGAAAACGACGAACAATATCTATGGCTATAAAAACGCAACGCCGCTGACGCCGACGATTCGCTTTCACGGATTTATTGTTTGCTGGTGCTGGTGAAGTGGTTACTGCTTTAATTTGATTTATGATATTGAAGTGTTGTTGTTATCCCTACAATACTGTAACTGCTATGTACTGTACTACAACAAGATAATTTAGATAACGTATTGTTAAAAAGCGTAATAAATAAAAATTGATGTTTTTTTTCACGTTTTAACAATACCAGTCCAATTGTTATTAATAAAAGAAAAGTGTAATAATAATAAAATAAGAACTAGATGCACAATCAACCGAAATTAATGGCCACACAATTCACAAAATGGCTATCTTTTCGTTAGTCTAGTTTTTTACACCAAATCCTTTGGCTACAAGGTTACTAGACACGACACAAGCTGTGAAACGCCTAAAACGAAAGCACATTGTGTAGGGCTGCATAGTGGTTGAGCGAGGCGATGGTCTCCTAAACCCAATATCACAAAGACACTCACCAAAACTGATAATAGTCGTTATCGACTGATGGCAGTTCTATAGATAAGAAAAAAAAAAAAAAAAGTTTTTTACATTATTTTAAGTGAGTATTATTATTACTAATAACATAACAGAATTTATTGATACGCGTACTGATAAATATGACCAAAATGTCATGCATAAGGTGCCATTTGGCTCGGCATTGTATCTCTATTCTATTTCTCATGATAAATATCTAAAATGAATAAAAATATCATTCGATTTGGTCAAAAGGTATTTTATTTTGAAAAAGTATTTTGAAAATACCTATTTTGCATTTAGCATTTGAAATACAAAAGGCAAAACTATTTGGTATTTTGCATTTGAAATAGTAAATCTGAAAAGTATTTTGCATTTTGTATTTAAATGCTTTTTTAAAACCATTTTGTACATCTCTGGTTATAAACTTACAAAGCTATAAACTCACAGACTTTTCCTCTTAATTATATTAGTATAGATACAAACATGAAACAGGAATCACCAAGATATAGACATCTGCTACCTACTTCATTTTAAACTGCAAAGCACTTGCATGTATCCTACGTCCTACTTTAATTTTCGATCAATTATACAAAAACCAACTCCACTTATTCAAAAACGGACCACACATGTTAACAGATTTAATTCAAGACCACTTGAAACCCCACAGATAAATTACTCTACCATAAACTGTATCCACCAGTTGCGCTAATCCTCGATGTAAAACATATCAGTGTACTGTAACAGTTGTTCTCAATGTTCACGTTCAGTTCATCAACTTCCCTTTCAAAATTAGTCTTTAATGGCATGTTAATAAAGGCTATACCGAATCCCGAAAACCGCCCTCCAGGGTGTGCTCAGACGGAAGACGCCTTATGGCGTCCTATTCGTATGCGCGTGGGTACTTTATTATGATCTATTTATCGGAATTGGATTGGTAATGGTTTTGGTGGAAAATTACCGGGTAATAGAGGAATAATGTAATTCGGACAGCGAATAACCGAAAATTAGATATATGGGTTGTTTTTTACTGTCGAAAGTTTCGTTTGGTTTTTGTAAAATAATTAATTAATTAGGTACCAACATGAATTCAACTTAGAGATTGAGTCTCTCTCTATTTTCTCCCGATAATCAATATAAAATTGGTATTTCCCGTACGAATCTCAAGATAAACAATACGATTCCAATCAATGATGTAATATAAAAATGTTGTCTATACGAAATTCCGTGTTTAAAAATGGCCACCAAATCTGACAGCTAACGTTTCCACTGACAACTTGAAACTGAGAACTTAGGCAAGTTGGTGCCAATTGACTCAATTTTAGTGTGCGACTTTTGGAGCAGTTAACCTATCTAACTCTTTTTTATATTACATCATTGATTTCAATTCTAAACTTCAGTGTGACAACGACATTGACGTTTTGAGTGTCGGTATATAAGTGAAAGGTTTGACCTTTCACCGACCGCATGGATCTTATTTTAAGACAATGTTTGACAAAATTTATCATTTTGTAATAGCGTGCAGATAAGACCCAAAACTGGAGCATTATTAGTAGTTTCCAAGCTAAGGCAATGTATTTGATTTGGTGATTTAAACCGAATATAAAGGCGATTGTTCCGTAAATATAACAGATATCAGACAACATTAAACTGATATCGAAAGTACGTTACCCAATAAGTAAAATAACATCAAAAAAATAAAACTAGAAATATCCAAAATATTAAGTTTAAACGCTCCCATATTGTAAATTTTATAAGGAAGTATATTTTTTTGTTTACTACCTTTGCTCGAAGTGACGTCATTGTAGTTTGTAGTGCGATACATTGACGGGCCCTCTGGCCCTCTTCATTGTTTCTAAATGCACTTTTTGTACAATTTACAGCGTAGGTAATTAAATCAATGGCACGGCGTACACGATTCTTTAGCTCTTCTAAGTTGTGTATTCGCTCATTTGTACACGTTATCTTTTATGAATCCCCAAAATAAAAATCACAGGGAGTGAAGATACTAAATGTATGGGAACGTTTAAACTTAATATTTTGGATATTTCTAGTTTTATTTTCAAAACGTTATTGATGTGATTCGACACATTGGGTTACGTACTTTCGATATCAGTTTAAAGTTTTCTGATATCTGTTATATTTATGAAATAATCGCCTGGCTACACTTAATGATTAACATCCTGTATAATGCAGATTATCTTCAATGTGGTACATAATCTCGGCAATTATGCTCTCACATTTGAACATTTACCTACCTACTGCATTTTTCTTTGTCAGCATAAGATACGTCTTTTCAAATTGACTTTTAACTCCCAACCCTTAGTCCACCAATACTTCTAAATTTAAAATTTCGCACCTCTATTTTCCTCTCCCGAATGCCCCCTCGCGATTGTCCGCAAAGATAAGGGGGGTATTGTTACATTTCTGGCAGTACGGCGATAACGGTCGAAGGGGGGAGCGAAGATAAGCTGAGTGAGGGTAGTTTTATAACGGCATTAACTTTGGGATGCGTTGGAAGTGCGTGAGTTAAGATAAAGTGTGGATGCAGGAATCAATTACGGAGATAGTGCAATTGTTTTGATGTGGCTAGTTAGATGCGAGAGTTTGTGAGTATATCCCAATTTAAAATAAAACAGCGTTTAAAAACTGCTCTAAGGGTATCAATTAGATTTAAAATAGGTAGGAATTTATTAATTGATGATGCTAGGAATAATAACTATGTTAGTTTAGTAGTCATCGTTTACAATATAGGGGTCAATTCTAAATATTACTTCAGAATCTAACCTGGGTACTCTGGGCACACTTACCTACCTGCTGCACGAATTTCAAAAGGCACACGAACTGTAGACATTCTTAAGTTGTTGCGGGTTTTGAGACTTATGTACGTTAAAACGAAACATCGCTAAAGTTCACTCAATGACACAGTAATTATAAGACGTCTCAAATAACCAAAGATCATTTTAAAAATAGCCTGTCAAGCACCTATAATTATCGTGACGCTTGCGCGGGGTAAAAAAGGTAGCCTGATGGTTTGTTAGTAATATATTATAATCTTTTCCAGCTCATTTGAATGGCTCTGTCTTCATGTCAATCACGTAGACTAGAAATAATCAAAGATTGATTGATGGTGCTAGACGATCCTTCATTCATATACGAACGCAAAACTAGCTTTGCCGTCGAAACTATCGCTCCCGTCTATCGATGATCAGAAAGTTCCTAGGAACGGGTTAGTTCTAAATTTGAACACCAGTATTTAGAAGGTTGTATAGCTATAGCTGTTCAACTTGTTTTTTTCGTGACCCCAACTGGAAAGGGCGATGGATTTTCGAATTAAAAATTGTTTTCTTGACCGTTATGAGATGCGGAAATTTTGAGCACTGATGCCTCATGCGCGTCGGTTTCTTGAATTTGCAGTTGGTCATTTATTTTTGGTTGGAATTAATTTGTTAACTGTTACTACTCTGCAAACTGAGGTTTTGAGTGATGTGGGTACGAATGTAGGTGTTCCATTTCGAGAAACTTCAAGATATGACGAACAAAAAATAAAATCATACTTTTAGTGAAGTGATAAAAACGTTCATCAACTTTTGTAATACCTAGCTTATCTGTTACATACTGCATCAGGGTGAACCGAGCTCTGCTAGGCACCCAGTCCTACATTGAGTTTAGTTTTATGAAATGCCATTCAAAATATATTTTACCCAATTCAATATTTCTACTTCCCTATACTATACCAACTGACGTAATAAATCAATAATTTTAAGCTCGGATTAAATGATTATTGAGAAAAAACTAGGCGAACAAAATGGGTTGGAATAGGTACCAATACAAAATAGGATTCGCATAGAAAATAAATTACAAATACACATAGAAAACCCAAATTTTATTTTATTCGTGTTAAACAAAGACCGAGGGTACGCGACCCTTAGCCATAAATTCATAGTGAACATTAAAACACACCCATTAGGCGAAGGAATTGCCCCAAAATGCCTCAAACATGTGTCCTGTTGCGACCTGTCATCGGGGTTGCCAGCACAATGGCGATGAATTGTATTTTTTCTGCTGGCAACACGTCGACAGACGCGCACCGCGGGACGCCGCCACGCCTCCCCTTGTTGCCGATTTGTTTTGTACACGATTCATTTATAGAGTACAATATTGATAGATATTGTTTGGTGGATAAATAAGTAATGGCTCAGAGAGGTTACAATCATGGACTATTATCAAAGAACCAATACCTAAAAAAGAAACGAAGAGCTAACCTGGAAGTTAACTACCCACAAAAAATACCAACTAAACTCGGAGTACCGATCAAAATTTCATAGTAAAAAATCGTAATTTCTATTGTAGCAGAATGGTAGGTAGATCTGAGGGATAACAACAGCTCTCTAAATGTTTAGTGTTTACACTTCACAGCGTCCACCATAAGTATTAGAATAAAGTTCATGAGTTTAACTCAAAGTTTATTTGGAACAGATCGTTCTTTGCCTATAAAACCACAGAGGAGTAGGTAAGTAGATATAAAGCAATACGTTCTGTACCCATTGCTTCTTTCATTAGGGTGTTCTCAAAGAGAATATACTTAATCACTGCTGCGATTGCATTGCATTGTAGGTATCGTATAGTTACCCGCAGAGCTTGTCCAGTCTCATATATTATTCTTTGCCTCGCCTGTTCCTAACTAGGCGTAGAATGCGCACCAAGCCCTCGGCTCAAGGGCCATGTTTTGTACAATAATTAGGGCACTCCACCGCTGCCAACATAATGATATGACAAACGATAATCCGTAATAGTGGGCGAGTTTAATGACTATGTGGCCAGATTAGCTACGCTAATGTGTCATTATTAAAATGGAAGGTTAATCATATTAAAAACGGAATCGGGGTCTTGACGGTTACGAATTTTATAGGGTTATTATGCTGAATTAGGTGAGGTTGAGCTAAACCGAAATGCATACACTCCAATTGTAACTCAATATTATAACTACTATAATGTAAGTACCTACTCTTTAAATAAGTAGTAGGTAGGTACAACTAATTTTTCTGCTAGGTTTTTCTCCTTCTAATAAGAACTGTGTAATCGTTCACTTAACTTGCCATTATGCAATTAGAGCTAATTTGCGTGCAGTGGCCGATCTTTTTGTTATTTTTTCCTCTAAATCTCTCGAATAGTCCACGTCTCTGCAACATATAAAAATATGAGGAAAACGAGGGCCTGCACAAGTCAAACCTGTAGGGAGGTCGCACATGGCGACTTTTTGCAGCGATTCAGTAGCAATGCAGTCGCAAAAAGGCCGCGATACAGTCGCGATGCTGTCGCTGGTGGGTATATGACCATCGCACACGTAAACACGATTCTGCATCGCTACTATCGTGATACAGCATCGCTACAGACGGGATACAGCATCGATACAGTCGTGATGCAGAATTCATTCAGACGCGATGCAGCATCGATTCAGTCGTGGGCCCCTTCCTATACCCGATGTCGCGCGAAACAGCCGCGGATTAGCAGCAATACTGAATCTATACAGTCGCGCGTTTGCATCGATGCAGAAGCGATGCTGAATTAAAACAGCGCGACAGCATCGCAACAGTCGCAGCGTCGCGCGTTCACGAAACGCTGCAACTGAATCACTGCTAAAAGTCTGCATTTCTGTTCCGCTACATATTAAATACCTATCTTTTATTCCCCGTGTATATGATGAACGCTCATGTGCATGGTGTGTGCTATAGAACTGTCAGTAGGTATCTGAAAAGTACGTACACATTTAATACAACTCTAAACAAACCTAATACACACAACGAAATACTTTATTTACTTATCTCGTTAACTCCATACTTTATAATTCCCAATTTAAATATTTTTTTATCAGGATTTAACCCCATATTTTCGATTCGAACAATCTGTGCATCGTGTCATCGAGTAAATCTGATTACACTTCAAGTCTTGGTACTTCGGCAACAGCCGGCGCATCAAGAGCCTCACGCTGGCTCCAATACTTATGCTCCTGCTGGGACTAAATTTGTTACAACATTTTGAAACAGAATTAAAATGTACATTTGTGACCCTTTTCTTTCTTTCCCGCGTGCTCATGACTTTAGGGTTGTTAGTACCTACAATAGTAACTAAACCGATTCCAATTCAACACCTACGAGACTATACCTAGGACGACAGTCACGAACTATGAAAACGCACTGATATACGCGTATGAAGCGATTGAGGAGCATTAATGAATTAATGCATTAATTATATGTTGTATAGGAGTACCGTATTATTATTTTATAATTTGTTATTTGCTCTGGCCACAATATTTTCCGCTAGAATGCCTTAAGGCATTAAGTCCGCCTTTTGTACGATAAGTTTTTCTTTTGTGCATTAAACTTTAAATAAATAAATGAATGAAATAGTAATCAATTATCATAAAAGCACAATGTTAACTCTATATATCGATATCGATCAATTATTTATTTTAATAGCGCATAATATACATATATTTATTAACTCCACCGATGCATTTTGTTTTGATATTTTTAGGATACTTTCAGGTAAAGTAACTGAAGAAGCCAACAGCAACCTCAATTTTCACCGGTACAAAAACTCGTTTTTGCAAGTTGAGGTAGCAACTTTTATTAAAACAGGCAGAATGTTCTTAAATAAGTAACAATTCGTAAAATAGGGTCAATATTAGAACTGGGCCCCCTTCTGAGCGACCGTGTGTTCCGGGCCTCTTGGGGCCCTGTCACGAGCACTCGGACTCATGTGTTCTATAATTTTATAACACCCTTCAAACCCTCGAGTGTACCCGGCCGTCTGGTCTCTTCTTACTAGCACCGTTCATGTCTGTCACACACTAACCCTGTGTTAGGATTGTGACGACTACTACCACACAAAACCGTAATAGATGATGCTGCCGCCGTTTACGCCATAATATACTATTTAGGACTAAACTATATGGTATTCTTATTAAAATCCATACGAATCGCCCGTTAAATTAAGCTACTAAATAGTATAAATATGTCGCGCTTTCCAGTTTTTTCTTAATCGGGCGCTTAAATAAAACTTCCTACCACCTCGCATTGTACTTCAGCTGGTCGATTACGTAACGCATTTTACATACGTCATACGTGCGTCAGGTAGATCTAAACGTCACTTTTTGTGTGGAAAAATGACAGTTGAATTGTCCTAACTCTCGTTCGAAAAGTTCCGTGTTTATCCCTCACGACTTATGCTTATTGCTGTTTTCTTGCACCGTGATTGTTTCCCGGTTGAGTTACGTTATGGTTTTTTTTTTTTAATTACCCTTGGTGTAGTTTATACTAGTCAAAACTTTGACATGTTATTAAAGCACACAAAAATGAACTCTATTGTAACAGTGTACCTACGTATACAAACCGAATCGATCCAAAATATACATAATTTAATTTAATGTATGCCTTATTCTCATTAAGTGAAATCTTACATTTCTTTTGAGAAAAATAAAGTTCTTTAACCATAAATTAAATTCACTAACTAAAGTAGATACAACATTATATTTACCCCCTTTCAAGGAAATCAGCTAATATTGACAGAGGATCATACAATATTTATTATTCAAATTCGCGACAATCATATGCATATTCGAATTGAAGCCCCTGTTTGCTGTCTTTAATCTTCATAACCACATCGTAAAAACTAAAACGAGACGAATAGGAGTGAAAATAACGTTGAATGAAAGTGGCCAAAAGTGTGTGTGAGAACTTGGTTTGATTAATGAAAGCTCAGCTATCTATCTAAACATATTTTATTGCGAAAGTCCGTGCGCCGCAGAGCGCAGGAAGAGGAAGTGTCAAAAACAAACTAGCCATAGAAAAGTAGTCACAGTTTGAGGGTGTTTGAACTTTCAGGGCAGGTGATTCCAATGCCAAGCTGCAACACATTGATGCCGTATCGGTATGCGAATTGTCTAACCTAATTGATCTACAGACAGACGCGTTTTGGTTTACATTAATTTTAGATTTGTTTGGTCAAGACTTAGTAGAGTAACTCAGCCTGAAATGTGAACGTGAAAGATACACTAATAATAAATAATATCTGGGAATAACAAAAATGCACCCCTGCATTCTTCCCCTCCGTAATGAAAGTTAGATTACCGTTATTTTTCCAAGAGATGATTTTGACGTGTCAACTAGTAATAGAACCAAGTGTTTTGCAATTGTGTAAATCGAAGAATCCGAGTATATAAATCCAAAATTATTGAGCCCGTTTGGATGTTTGTTATTGGTACTCGTTCACGCGTTACTGACTGACACACAGGTTTTCCTGTACAATGCTGCATAGAATTAAATATTTTTCCACGACATCACAAAGTTATACCTATAGGTACTCCATAATAAACAATTTTCAGTGTCGCCAAAAACCGCCAACTTCATAAAATCCATGTGTCCCCGGTAATCGTTTCCTATGAATACAAATGATCGGTACACCCTCAGTACAAAACGCGGCAAACCAGACACTCTTATTGCAAAGATCTAAGGGTCATTTTCATCTACAGCCGAATAGGAACTGAGCCGAGAAATAGCTCATCTAAATGCGTGGGCAAAACTGTTTAACGTTTGCAACTTTAACGACGCTCAGGGTCAACGGAGAAAAATTCAGTGCGGGAGAAAAAAAATATACTTGCGCACTGAGTTTTGGTACTTAACTTAAAGTGTTTTCATTTAAATCCGTTGCCTTTGAAATTAACATTATGGTAGGTACCTAATGTAAGTAATAGTAGGAAAAGGTAGATTCTATGACCTAAGATGATGGGAAAATTCTTCGTTTGCTACTATGTAACTAAGACAAGAGCTTTATGATCTCAAAGGTCTAATCAAGTGGCCAATTATTTGGATAATCTCACCCGCCCCCACTGCTTAAAAATTGCGATTACTATTCAGACGCACAGTCAAGGTAGACAATTGGCTTCCCCGTACGCCAATAAAATGATATTGTAAGTAGGTGCCTATTTATACCATAACTAATCAGTTATAATCCGAAAATAGCTCATAAATCTGTTACATAGAATCCTACTTCATTGCAAACACAATGCAACCCCACGAGAGTGCACAAAAGCTAATAATTAGATCGGAAATTTTTGGCCAAATCTGCCAAAAATACAGTAAGGACAAAGGAAACTCGATTCTGTCAAAAAATCACTATAATTTCCTTCCATGCCACTCCCCGCACCAGAAGACTTAATCAGTACGTCGGGGCTTACATTTCTGTTTCCGATACCATATACTATAACGTTTGAACACAGATTATCCAATCAGTTAAGATAAAGGACACGCTTTTTTACCCGCCACCATTATACAAAACGAGTTTACCGCCAAAAACTGACAGTTGCAATTTGACGTTAGCACAGAGGCTTTAAGGTCGCGTTCGTAATGTAGGAAGCGTTCAGAAACTGTTTTGTAAAGCTAGGTATACACGTAGTGTGCAGGAGACGGGCGTGTGGCAGACACGTGATCGAGATTAGGCCGTGCATTCACATCGCGAGCACAAAGCGCGGGGTAGCGGGCGAAACGTCAATTGTGTGGGGCTTGGGGGAGGAAATTCGCTAAGTTAGGTTGGATTTAAATTATAATGCGAAATACTAGCTCCTATTTGCATATCCCACGGACGTTTTTTTAAGTTGAAGTTTAGAGTGACACTTTTGTAGTGTTGCAGGTCAGGTTTAATGTGACACTTTATTAATTTTCACACGCTATTAAACCCGCATCACACTGGCCCGACCTGGCCGCGGCGGTCAATAGTAAGCTTGTCATTAGCTGTCTAATTTATTATTGACCGCCACCGCAGGCCGCGCCAGTCTGTGAGATGCCATAGGCCTCTCACAGACTAGCGATCAATAGTAAACTTGTCATGCTACTATAGACCGACACCGCAGGCCGCGCCAGTGTAATGCAGGACTTAGTGAGGCACGTTACGTATTTAAACTAATGCGACATAATAATGTTTTTTTCTAAAAATATACATAAAATATTGCATTTTTACTGACACTAATAACTAGATATAATGAATTAAGCAATATTAAGACTATTTTCACAAATATATTATGGTCAACGTGCATTTTCAATTTGCTCTTAAGTAAACGCGAAAAGCGGCGTTAAAAGCTGTCCGTAATGCATAAAGTTGCTCTTCTTTCGAAGAACTTAGGATTAGAACATGTTGCAGAAGTACCTACTCAAAAAACGAAATTTTAAAGCCTTTCACTCTTTAAAACTAGGTAGGCCACGTGATTTAGAAGAGCCTAAGTGTCACATAGAACGATCAAAAATCACTGATGCAGACAACAATTAATCACTACTGCACGAAGCCCATCTAATCAAACAGGTTAAAAAATAAATGATCAGTAAACAAGGACACTGGTGCTCAAACACGGGGGCGAGCGCCCCGCGGGAATGGATCAGGATTGATGAATGCGACGATGAGGTAATTTGGCGTTTTAATAGGACATTTCACTCCTATCAGATAGATTTATATTATCATCCTAGTACAGACACACGTAATACTAGACTTATAATAGGGAGGGTAGAGACGTGGCACTGGACTTTAAACATATAGACAACTCGCCACTTAGGTGTCCACATCTACCCTCGAGCAACAGCTCGTGCGACTCCACTCAGGACGTCCACTCAGGGGCCTGTCCAACTACCCACCCGGTTGGCTCAAACTAACCACAGGACGCCCCCAGGAGCATTCAGGTAGTAGGGTCGATAGTCCGCCACAAGCTGCCTTACTTTGACAGATTGCACCAGAAATCTAGTGGGCGATGAGGCCGTCACATCCCTACGCCATTAAGAGATTGTAATCTGGCGTTTTGATAGGACATTTTACTCCTATCAGCAGATACATTTATACTATCATCCTAGTTCAGACGCACGTAATAATGCATGTACTATGTATTAATATGCAAGCACATTGTTAAGATTAGCAATAAGGTTTTCAATAAATGATTATTACTATTATTATTACCTACTACTCGTGGCCCCACGAAGCTAAAAGTTAAAAAAATTACAGGCAACACCGAAGCGCTGGAGCAACTCAGATTAAGAAAAAAGATAGACGGAGCATTACGAACAACCTAGTGAAGCCGGTTTTCAACCAAGCCAAATAAGTTTAGCTTAGCACATGCTCACGCACACATAAACAAATTGAATTGCACAAAACTCGAAATAGGTGATCTTGACAGAATTGCAAAACGTGCTGAAAAGGGTAAGACACTTTTTGACACGACAGTTTTTTTCTAACTACCTATAGATATCGTAGCAACAGTCAATATTCTTGTTCTTGAACATGACAACAAGTATATTTGATAGAGTCTTATATGCAAACTTATCAATAACGACTGGCCATTTAACATGTGTTGTCGCTACAAGACAATGTCGTTTTTGAAACGAGCCTTAGATTGTGATTTCTTATAGTATGAAGTGACAAGCCTGACGTCAGTCCTCAGAAACTCCAATACTGAGACCAAAATGTAAGGTGGCCCCAAGAGGATTTTGCCAACCTACGAGACAAATATATGGTGGCAACACTCAGGCGTTGTCAAATTGACAATATTTTTTTTAAAACGTAGTGGTTATATTCTCTTTGCCTGACGTGGGCAAAAGTCACCCAAATAAATTAAAATGCCAGAAACTGCTGCTGCTAGGTGGGCGGCGGTCGGAGGCGCTTTCCTTTTCCTTACAGTTTTCCGCACGACCGTAGAGCTACGAAATCCGAGCTCTGCGACCCACGGTTTAGTAAAACAGAAAGTACCTCATGTGTTTACAAAAAATTGCCAGCTCTAAGGTCTGATGTTAGAATGAATAATGCTGAAAAATAAATGATCAGTAAACAAGACAGCTGTTGTTCATATAGCCCACTAGAAATGAATGAACCACCCCTCGGGAACTTGATGAGGATTGATGAATGGAACGATGACGTAAGCTGGCTTTACTTTTTTTTTAGTCGTGATTTTTTGTGTCATGGTGTAGGTAGACCGACAAAGGCTACAAAGAAAAACCGGCCAAGTGCGAGTTGGACTCGCGCACGAAGGGTTCCGTACCATTATCTACAAAGGCGGCAAAAAAATAATGTCTGTTGTATGGGAGCCCCAGTCCGACTCGCACTTGGCTGGTTTTTTAGTATCTGTTATAGCGGTAACAGAAAATCTGTCACGGTTCATGAGATACAGCCTGGTGACAGACGGACGGACGGACAGCGAAGTCCTAGTAATAGGGTCCCGTTTTCACCCTTTGGGTACGGAACTCTAATAAAGCGCATTGCAAATGATGCAATTGATCACAACAGCTATCTGAGAAAATATAATTATAATGAGATGAGAGGCACTAAATGTATTAATGAAACTCAGATCCTAAAGAAATCTCTAAGGAGTCTAAGGAGTGTATGAGTGATCTGTTTGAGTAACCGGCTTCTCATATCAACTTTAGATTACCCAGAATGTGTAGATATAACCCGATTTCAAAAAAAGATAAGATTCTATTTTCCTCTTTATATATGTACTATGTACCTATATACCCTTTTTACCCGTATGTTTAAAGATTGACTTACGAAACGTTTTATTAATATGTATTACAACATTGACAACACGCTCTGGCTGATGGTAAGCAGACACCGCGTAGTCTATGGACGCTTTGCGACTCCAAAAGAAACACAAGCGCGTGGCCGACTATTTATTGCTATGAGGATTCGTTGTGTTGATAGCTAGAGACGAACACGTACTTCCAAACTGCATAAATCCACTACAAGTTTCGTAAACTATTTAACACTACAGTTCACACCCCATTCCGATACTCACCTGGGCCAAACGTGCCAAAAATACCGGCAGCATTACCACGTTGATTGACCAGGAGCCGTAGCATGGTTGGCCTTATCACGCGACAAGTGACAAGATAAGAGCGTCATCTCGTTCTATCGAACGGTGTCAGCCAGTGACGCACGCTCTATCTTATCACCTATCGCGTGACAAGGCCAACCATGCTACGGCTCCAGTGATATTCGTTAAACCAGGTAAACACCAGAACGAGTTACGAGGGTCGCAGCCCCTTTCTTTCAAGCGCCGCCCAATGTATTTGACGAACTTCTTGGCCTCGGTACACAAATGCCCAGCCGTCTCGACAGCAACCGGGACAAAATCGTACACTGGTTCAAGATTGGAGTATTTATCGTGCTTATATTTAGCCGCATTTTCAGCCGCTGCACCCGCCATTCTTACCGCGTGGGCGAGGTGAGTAGGCAGAGCAAGTACCAAGTGGCGTTATTATGGCTACGGTAAGGTATTTACTGGTATTTCCCCAGTTAGCCTGCTCCAAATATAAGTGTGATGACAATCCGCTCTGCCCTACCCTCTAAAAAAGTAAGTTTAAACTTTTCGATGCCAATGACTGATATATGGGCCAAGGAGCCCAGCGCGATAGCAACCTTCTTGCATTAACATAAGGTTTAACTCCGCACTAAATGTCTGTTTGATTTGGCGTGTGGTTGACAACTTTTCTCTTACTTAAATAATTATGCACGTTTACCGCATCTCTTCTGCCAGTAGTCGCGCTCCGCGCTCCGGGACTGGCCTCCAGGGACGGAGGACGCATATTGAACTCATTTCATTATGTACATACGATTAATGCGGAGGGTCGGCACATGTCCTCGAATACGGACATTGTGGTGACAATGCCGATTTATAAATATAAATAGGCGATGGAAAAGGAAAGTGGGATGGTAATGGATAATTAAAGATTGGAGGATAGGGAGGAAGGACGTCATACATTTGGGCTTTGATTTTAAAGTGTTTTCAATATCAACATTGTCCACACACCACACACCATCATCTCTCTCTCTCTTGGTCTTAATAGACCAAGAGAGATAATAATTTATGTATGTTTTTTATTATTATTATTACGTATTGATACGCATTTGACCACTATCTCACCTAGCAATGTACAAGGTGCAGAACATTCTCAAAAAATCAGGAAAGTTCTCAGAAATTTCCAGAAACTTACATGAGAATTTAAAAATAACTTTCTTTTAGAAAGTTTCTGCTGGGAATTTTTCATGGATGTATCATTAATTACATGTATAATCTATTATTCCTTAAGCAGGCAAATTAAGCAGCTGATAATGTATGTATCCAGAGAGATTTAGACATGTTTTCAGTGTTTATAAAATTTAAGTTCTGAGAACTATCCTTATTAGAATTTTCGCAACTTTGGAAACTTCTCCGCGGTGCATTGCTAATCTCACCTGATGGTGAGTGATGATTATGTCGAGGGTATGAATACCTAGATAGTGCTTATTCACTCTCCTCTGGAAAAGATCCAAGTTATACGTAGCTGGGAAAAGACTTGCCGGAAGTGAGTTCCACTCTTTAGCTGTCCTCGCGAGAAAAATGTATGCAAAGCGCTTCGTGCGAGTGATAAATCAACAACATAATGGTGGAACCCACGACCTCGCCTAGTCTCAAAATGGTGAAATGGTGAGGGCGGGATTAATTCGTGTGATCCTAGCGCACACTCCGCAATGTAGCCTGTAGAACACCAATAAGCAGGCAACTTTTCTACGGTGTTCCAGTCTTTACATTTTAACCTCAGATAACTCAACGTCCGCGTCTAAGTCACCAATGAGCTTCCTGGCACGTCCATCAATCGAATCCAAGGCGGCTAGCTGATATTCAGCGGATCCGTCCCAGAGGTGACAACAGTACTCCATACATGACCGAAACTGTGCTTTGTAAAGCTGAAGAAGCTGCCTGGGTGTGAAGTACCGCCCCACCTGTGTTCCGGCTAATAAGTAGGTACATTTTCGTATTAGAAATAAAAAATAAACCACCATAGGGAGCATGTAAGGAGACTTCTATATACCCAGTAGCGGCCTATATACACATATGCAGCCTAATGATGAGGACGTCTACCGTCTACTATACTATGTATCTTAGGGAACACATTCATTGCCGGTAACCCGACTATGGGGTGCCTACGCCGTAGGCTCTTTCCACTACGTACGAGGAAAACCACGGAATCGGCTACGAGCGTAGCGCGTAGCGATTCTTGGCAATTAATGTGTTAATGTTATTTTTAATGGCAAACTGATTAATTACTTAAAAATCATATAAATCAGCCAATCAATCTTGAACATGTAACGCCTGCACCACACTGGCGCGGCCTGCGGTGGCGGTCAATAGCAAATTTGACAGCTAATAACAAGTTTACTATTGGCCGCGACAGTCTGTCAGAGGCTTTACCCCGAACTTGCTTAGGATTAGTTATGTTAACAGGCCTTTTTGGGCCGCTTTGACGAGAAAATTATTAAATAAATACGGCAACTCTTAAAATTCAGTACAAAGGCTCATCGATTCAGATTCTTTGGGTAATATCGGCAGTAAAGGATGTGCTTCTTTTGACTTCACTCCGAAATAGGCAGCTTCTTTCACTCATTACAAGAGTAAAGGATCTCCATTACCATCTCCACTGTAATCTAGCGGAACGTGCACACTGTGTCTTGCTTAACACTCATCTGAAACAGATGCTAGTTCAATTTGTTTCCCCAAACTGGGTCGTAACTACCCCTGGTCGTCCAACAAACCGCACCTACTTGTAATAGCGAAAATAATCGCTCAGCTTCAATGAAATTTATTTTCTTCCACAAACACTTTTATTTTCATTTATTTTATGGTATTTTGCACTTTAAATTAGACAGAACACGGTTGTCTTTGCAATAAAATGTAACAGGAGATACGATTTTACGAAGGTAAATAAGCGAAATTAAACGTGGCAGCCGACGGAACGCCTGGGGAATACGGACACCTCGGGGCGGTTAATCATAACCAGTTTAGGGTTAAGGGGGACAGTCGGGAGTCGGGACCTTAGGTTATGGTTGACACTAGATTTCTTGCGTTGGATGAAACTATAAAACGTGCAGCATCATCCACTATTAAATGATTGTCGATGAATTTATTAGCTAGACAGTCATTTTCACCGCCGAAGGGTGAGTATTCCACCAGTAGGAAAACATGATGCGTGAACGAGGCCAGCAATGCTATTGGTGGTTTTTTCCTCGCACATCGCTGCGCTACCTCGCACAGCTGTGGTGGACCTTTAGGGTAAAGCCGCGTTTATGTACAAACGTCGCGATCGGCGACGCCCGCGCCGGTAGTCGCTCAAACACAAACATATGGTTTTGCTTAGGAGTATTGACACTAGACCGCACGCGTCGCGTGTCCATTAACCAGGCCTTACTGTCGTTGTATCTCAAATAATCACAATTAATGTGACCAATTTCTCGATTTGTGTAAGTCTTAGTGGCTATCTAATTATCAATGGAGCCATAGCGCATAGTCATAATATATACACAAGGAACACTTGAATAATGACTGTTTAGCCACCAGCTTCACGTGTTTGTCTTGCTAGTCTTCAACTAATTTCTTATCAGATTAGGTAATCTACTATTCAATTTTTAAACATACCTAATGCCTCTAAATTCGATCACCAACCAGATATACGGCGCTTTGTACATTTTCGCATAACTTACAACTTTTTTCATCCGCCACTTGAAAAATCTTGAAACTTTTAGTAGTTAGGTACCCATACCTACTCATATGCTAATTTCACTAACCAAGTTATAAATAGTTCATTCAACGCCTGTCTCTTCATTGTGTAACTACCAGGTAGGTACCTTTATTTATTTAACTATGTATCTACATATATATAGTGCTGTCCATGGTATATAGGACGACATACTCATTGGTTTCTTGCATTTAAATAGTACGGCGTAGTAGTACGTAGGACAAACAAAGCAGAGTACCTACACCTTACCTAGTTTGTGTTTTGTCCGTAGCGCTAGCGTAGATTAATATCCGATATATATATTAGATATTTGTCCGTAGTTCCTAATGGAGTGAACGCGACTCCGTGGCGTTTAGGCGGTCATCACATTGCGGCCGCATCCTGCTGCAGCGTGCGGAGCGTCGGTTCGCAACGTTGTATGCCAGTACCCAAGTTTGTACATAAATGCCGCACGGTACTTCTCACTGCACCGCACCTCCGTCCGGCGAAATATGTACAGTAAGGGAAATGTATTCACGTACCACCGTAGAACCCTGTCGCAATTGACAGGCCGCCGTCACTCAAACTCGAGTGATATGTCGCCTTATTGCGATAGGGTTCTACGATGGTACGTGAATACATTTCCCTTACTGTACGCGACTCCGAACGCCGCTGCGGGATGCGGCGGCAGTGTGATGACCGCCTTAATCTCTGGCCAATGGAAAAAGGACTTACCTTTTTCCATTGGCCAAAGAAGCTGCTTAGCACCACCTAAGCTAAATTTGCGACGTTATTTAAGACGAATAGCGGTAGTTATGACAAAGCGGCATATTATTTACAGGCGCCCGGGGGAGACGGTTTCGTTACCCGGTTCAGTAGGCCATAATAACTTGAGGGAATTCGCAGCGCAGAGCTGCCGACACCCGGGTAAAGTCCATGCGACTAATTATGATGCACGTTTTAGGTACCTTACAAGATAAAGGGAACTTACGTAAGCACGTCAGGCTCTAATGCGACAATAACTGCCCGCCAATCCGACTAAATATTCCACTTCCTGACTAACTAGCATGATCGTGTTTACTAGTATATCCGGCATTAAGTATTCGTCCCTCACGCACTCGCGTACCTATTTTCCGTACGCCATCATGTTTTGTATCTAGTCTAGACAAGCGTATACTTAGACGTAATGTTTTGCATAAAAAACTACTACTACTAAATACTGCTTATGGCGGAAGACCAACAATGTAAAATGTATTTTTTGTGTTTTTGTAAGACTTGCAATGTCATCATATCAACATATGTTTACGATTAAATGTCGATGTCAAAGAATGCAAGTCTTTCAAAAATGTATAAAGCCGTAATTCTGCATTATTTATATTCTGCACCTAGAGTAGAATAGGATTCGATATATATTCCTGTTACATGGACAGATTAGTTCTCTAAAGTGGGGCCTTCTGTCCATCGTAAACCGGAGTTCGCCCGCAAGGAGTTAGCACGCCCCGGATGTTGCTCACAATCGCGCACCCTCTTCCAGCGTGCTCGCTGTAATCATAATGTTGCCATATCTATAATCTGCCGCGCGCACGACACATGTGCCGATTACTCCGTTCACCTATTTGATACACTTGCCTCATATTTCACTTCCATTCCAGTGCCTTATGTATGATTTATTTGCAAGGGTTTCTTGCTTACAACTTACAAGGCTAATTTTTGTACTTGGCAGATTTAGGGAGGTTAATAAGAAAATGGAGTCTACTTAGTCAGACAATAGTGTTAGTAGTTACGAGCTGAGGCCATGGTGTTGGTCTTCTTACGTTAGAACTATCATCCCAAAGAAGGAAGTGCACGTTTTCAGTTACCTTTCTACTTAGATGCCTAATACGATATTTGAGGGTTCCGACGATTATTACACGGCACGGGCGGAGCCAGGCAGTTAATGCTTTACGAATCTTCGGAGAAAGACGGAGAAAGCCTTAAAATTTCGTGTAATCACCAGATTTCTGCCTCCCCAATTACATTATACACGGTGCCCGTGAGCATTGCGAGAGATTTTAATCACGAATTCCTGAGGCTATAAGGAGTAATAAATGTTATATGAAGCTAGGTCGAATTATGATTTTTATTTTTTTTCTTATTTTCATACATAATAATTGCTAATCTAGTAAAAACATGTCTTTAGGACGAGCTGTCAAAGTAGATGGTTAAGTCTCGCAAAGTCGCAATCATAAAGGTGTTTCGTACTGGAGATTTGAAAAAAATTTAAATATTTCTAAAACCGAACCGAATTTAGTCGACGTTAATTAACATTTTTAACTTAAAATATAGTCAGGAATATCCTGTTAAAATCTCTCGCAATGCTCACGGACACCGTGTATTTTTAACATTCTGAGGAGCCCTCGAAATTAAAGCTTAAGGCCTGCAACGCACCGGCGCGGCCTGCGGCTGCGGACAATAGAAAATTTGACAGCTAATGACAAGTTTACTATTGTCCGCCGCGGCCAGGGCGCGCCAGTCTGTGAGAGGCCTAAAGCAATAGCTAATCCGCGGCTGCGGCCCATTTCACGAAGCTACAAGAGAAAATTTTCCACTCTAAACAGGCAACACTGGGCAAATGGCCAGTCGTTATTGGTCAAGCAGTTTAGAGTTATGTTGCCAAATTAGACTTAAGAATACCTAACTTGCACCTTCGTGAAACTGACCACGGTCTATAAAAATAGAAACATCAGCTTGATAATCGACGAGATTTTATTAGCATTTTAATACATTTTTAGTATTTTCCTACGACAAGCGGCGTAGTTCCTTAGCACGAGTTTACAAGCAAATCTTGTTAATTCGTTCGCGTGCGTGCGGCCGACCGCGTCGCGTGCCCGCCACTCAACGCTCACTCAGCTGCCGCCGCTGCCGGTACCGTCGCGCACACAAGTACAAATAAGAAACTGAGTATAACCAGGCTTGACCAGGCCTATCTCTCTTGCCACCTCGGCTAAACTCACTGCGCAGGTTGATCCGAGGTGCAAATTAGGCTGGCATCGTGGGACAGTGACATTTTTTTTATTCATTTAGAACACAAACAGTCACATAAACAAATTTATATGGAGTACACATAGAGTACCAACAAACATAGCATAAAGACCTGGAGGTTTATTAATGTATGATACTTATGTTAACAAAACAACCTAATAGTCTTATAATTTTCTTTTAATCTTTTTGCCTTTTATGTCTATAAAAGGCAAAAAGATTAAAAGAAAATTATTGTTTCCACATATTCGCGCGATCGACATATACCTATGTCACTGTTAGTGTCATCATAAATAAAGTATAGGATTATATTTCCTCTATGTTCGGCGTAGGTAAGCGAAGCTGCAGGTCAACTCGTTCACTAGATAGCGCACAAATAAAGGATATTCTAAATTGTTTTGAATCGATTTACGATCTTTTACAGGCATGTTTCTGGTTGTTTTTATTTGAAAAAGTTAGATAATATTAATAGCCGCCACGTCAACGGTGCCCCAAGCGACATTTTCCTAAAGTTCCTCAGAACTATTCGACCGCAGTATGGGATAGTTACTCTTTATTATATTTCCTCTATGGTGTCATACAAAGAGCACGCGCTATGCGTTAGAGCGGGATGGCATGTGTTGAGTTTTTTTGCCGTCATTCGTTAAATTTTTTGTATTAGTGGACTTTCTAGAACTGAAAACTATTATCGTTTCATTCGGTGGTTTCGCCTTCGCCACCATATCAATATCTTATGATATATTAGATGACAATCTTAGGCTTTGTTTATGTGCAGGCGACGCCTTTTGCGACACGACACGCGTGTTCTCGGGTGACTAAGGAAACTGCTCGACTAGTTTCGTCGAATGATCGCCTGTAATATGAACAAAGTCTTACACACAAATCGATCTAGAACCGCAATAAGTTCAATAAGGTTTGAATTTTGGGTAGGTACTAACATACTTATTAGGGCTCTTCCAGAAATCATGTGATCGTTTATGAGGCGGGTGGGGATCAGAAAAATATTACTGGGGGGGGGGTCAAAAGTAGGTCAAATATGATCACATGATTTCTGGACGAGCCCTTAAGGGTGGGTCACCAAACCGTCTGTAGTCGTAAGCGGTGTTCGTTAAACTCTGAATGTATGTAAAGTTTGACAAATTTCTATGGGATGACAGCTGCCGGCGCCATATTTAACGTTGATCGCCTGTAACGTTGATGTCGATGTGTAACCCGCTTTTAGACAAATACATACTTAAAAATCAAAGACCAAGAACCAGCACTTCTCGTGCTCATCACACAAATACTGCAGCACCATAATTATCAGCTCTGTAACCTATTATAACAAAGTAAAATAAATCAATAAATAATAGTTATTCACGATACAAGTGCAGGAAATAGGAAATTCGCAACGAGTGGCGATAAATTAAAACACGACTGAAGGGGGTGTTTTAAATCGACACGAGTTGCGAATTACCTATTCGCACGTGTATCGTACAACGTTTTACAGTACATATGGCTCTTTAAAGTTTCAACATATGCACGGAAAGTGCTCATTTGCGCACTAGTGCGGGAAAGTAACACCATGTGTACTGTAAAATAATTTGAAGGCTCTTTTAAGCTTTTTCTTTCGTTCAATTGGCAAGGGAGTGCAGTATATATTATTTTTACTTATAAATATATATAATAATATAATACTTTGTATGCCTAAATAGTTTTTTTTTAACCAAGGAGGCTCCTTTTGTGTGCCAGCCAGAGATGGACACAACATTAGAAAGAAGGAAATAAATTATTTAACGTGACTATTTACACAATTAAAAAAAAAACAAAAGAAAAGGGTTAATACGAGGACGTTCAATAGGATAAAGCCACTCAGCATAAGGCCATAAAGCCACAGTAAGACACAGCAAACTGTGGCGCTCATTTTCGGTGGGACATCAGAGAGGAGGGGCATTGGACCATGACAGAGAGGATTAGCGGGTTGATATGAATTTGGATGCCGAATTCCTCCTATACGTGGCGGGCCTAAGAACATTGGAATCGTACCAACTTCTGTATTCGACTGTCCATTAAAGCGGTTGCCAGACGCGTCACTGTCAGAGCGCGAATCAGCGTCGCGTGAGCACAACTGATCGATACGCGCACCGCCTGATAAATATATCAACATTGGAATATATCAACTAGTATTAGTGTTAAAAACCTAAGGAAATCCCTAGGCTCTTAAAAGCAAGAGATATTCCTTGTAGCCTTCCAAGGCGACACTCTCTGCTATTCTACAGTAACTATACTCTCTCCTGCACGGCTATCACAAGACGGCGCGCGAGCTCTCTCGATTTTTCTCGCACTATACCTCTCTTTCTAAGTTTTCTAATAAGAGAGAGACCGATAGTGCGAGAAAAATCGAGAGAGCTCGCGCACCGTCTTGTGATAGCCATGCAGAGGCCTAGTGCGCCAAAGGTCAGTCAAATGTCGAAAGAAGTAAGATTGCATTAACTACCATCAATCTTATCTTGACCAAATGTATATGAGTCTACTCGTTCTAGGATGTTGCATTTTTTGATATTTTCTATATGACTTTGCACTAATTACCTGACTGCCGAAGTAATCTTAGAAGAAATCTTATATTACAAAAAACGTAACCCTCCTTGGTTATGTTGCTGCGGCTCAGGAAAAATTCTGTTCTCTATCACGCTCTATCTTATTGCCTATGCCTCGTGCGCAGTTCGCCGCGCTCGGAGGTCTTCTGGACGCATCTTTAACATATAATTAATGATAAAACGAACTTACCTGTATGTGAAGTTCTATCATAATTATGCGAGCTGCTCAATTCGAAGCGATTAATGTTTACATGTAGTACTGTTTTCCAATTCACGGCCATTATCACGAATTATTTAAAGAATAAATGCTAATCTGTAAAAAGAAACATTAAAAGTACCTATTTTGACTACCTATCCCGTCAGCCAATAGAAGGGACTGCCAGTCGTCCGCCATATTAACCTCATTAAGTTTAAAGCTGGACAGATAGGTCGCTGATTTTTGTTTACTGCGTTAGGGAGGGTAAAGGGTGGGAGTATCTGTTAATCGCTTCGAATTGAGCAGCTCGCATAATTATGATAGAACTTCACATACAGGTAAGTTCGTTTTATCATTAATTATGCTTCGCTGCTCAATTCTCGCGATTAATGTTTACATGTAGATGTTCAAAGAAAAGAAGCAATAAAAATTTGCGAACTATCTGTTGACAAATTGATCAAGTAACTATTATTTATAAAAGAAACAATAGTACATTTTGAAGTTATATTTAAAGTTATAAATAAAAGAGAAAAAACATAAACTAATGACTCCATTAGATAATAATTAAACATTATAGGTAAAAAATTATTCAGTATTCAGAATTGACCTGGCAAAAGTTTCATCTTGATGAGGAACAATTTCCCTATTGTAAAACTTTGCGAATACGGAAGAAGATGCGCTCCATCCTGCAGTTTTTCTTATTACATCCACACTGATACCGAGGCGATTAGCCCTCGATGTGGAGGCATGCCGAGTGCTATGTGAGCTAAACACAGACGTGTCAACGCCGCTTTGATGGAGCACATCCTTTATCCAGCGACTAAGTGTCTGGCTGGTCACTTTACCATAAGGTTTCTTATAGCTAACGAATAAATTATCTATATTGGATGCCCTTAACGGCGCAGTCTTATTTTTATAACAAATTAAGGTTCTTGCAGGACATATAGTTGGGTTTTCGTTATAAAAAGGTATTTTCAACATCGGCTGATAACAATTCGGTCTAGTTGTTTTGATCGATTCTGAAATCAATATAGTTATACAATTGGAGGTTACAAGTATATTTTTTAATTGTATTTGCGACAGTGTCTGAACTCTGTGAGCAGTTACGAGAGCCAGCAGGGAAACTAATTTCTTGGACAGTATCTCGAGGTTCAAATGTTCATTTGGATGCAGGTTTGATAAATAGTTTAAAACAATATTTGTATCCCAGGTGACATCATATTTAGGCGCAGGTGGACGAGATCTAAATGCACCTTTCATAAATTTATTAACTCTGTCGTCGTCAGTAATATTTCGGCCTAAAATAAATGACAACGCTGATCTACTGCAATTAAGACTGCCATATTGGTAGCCTGAGTTATATAAATTTGTGAGAAAACATAATATATTAGGAACTGATGCATTTAAATAATCAAACTGTTGATCTTGACAAAACATAAACCAGGCCTTAAAATAACAATTATATTGTTTACGCGTATTTAGTGCAATTGAATTAATCATTATATCTATTGACGAAGGGGGGACACTTCTTCGAAGTAGTGCCTCCCTGATAATCTGGCTGCAGCCAGGGTAAGGTTTTTGTGTAGACTGTGCGGGGACCTGGAATCGTCGGAAATTAATAAGTCATGGCTTGGATTGAAATAAATCATCTCAGAGACCATTAGTTTTTTAAACATAGGAAACCAGGGCTGTGTAGGCCAAAGTGGAATAACTACGATGCCAGTCGCTTTCTCTATTATTATTTTATTTAAGACCCTTAAAATGACACTAAAAGGTGGAAACGCATAAAAATAAAATTTCGACCAGTTTACGGTAAAAGCGTCAACGCAGTAAGCATAAGGGTCAGGTTTCCAAGAAATATATTTCTCTGTTTTAGCGTTCGATCTACTCGCAAATAAATCTATTTCTGGCACACCAAATTTATTAAGGATTTGCGTGTACGCATAGTTTGCTAGCTCCCATTCAGTGTCTGACTGAGTTCTACGAGATTGGAAATCTGCAATACTATTGTCACATGATTTTATATATGACGCAAAAATGAAAAGCTTTCTTTTTTCACAAAAATGCCATATTTCACGCGATACTTTGTTTAGATGCGGAAACTGCACGCTGCCCATGCGGTTAATGCAAGCAATGGCAGTTGTGTTATCGATTCGAAGTAAAATTTGGGTGTTATATACGTTTTTAGCAAATACTTTTAAAACAAACAATGCGGCTAACAATTCCAAAATATTTATATGTAAATTTTTTTTCTTCCCTGGTCCAAAAACCATGAGCTCTTTTATCGCCAGACGATCCGCCCCAACCGCTTTTACTAGCGTCAGAATAGATTTCAAACTCATAATTATTATTATTGCGAATTTGTTTTACCGAATTATCGATATTTTCATACCACCAGTCTAAATCTTCGTTTATAACGTCCTTGTTCAGTTTCATAACCTTTTCGTAATCATCATAATTTAGTAAATTGATGAACTTTTCTCTTTCAAATAGTTTTGTATGTAACCACCCGTACTCAACCGCGGGACAGACAGATGTTAGCAAACCAATAAATTTTGCAAAAACTCGAATTTTACACGTGCTTAAATTTCTAATAGACACTATTTCCTTTTTTAACTTTTCCCTTTTTTCTTGGGGAAGTCTTACGCATAAATTTTTGGAGTCTAGGATAAATCCTAAGAAAGTGCAACTAGTTCTGGGTTCTACGTTACTCTTCTGATGATTAATTATAAAACCCAAGTTTTCTAAGAGTTTCGTAGTGATACCCACGTTATTTACACATTCTGAGTGGGTACTGCCAATCAAAAGTATGCCGTCCAAGTATATTGTGGAAAGATACCCGTGTAGGCGCAAGTGTTCGACCACTGGTTTCATAACTTTTGTAAATACTAGAGGGGCTGTATTCAGACTGAACGGTAAACAATTAAATTGATATACTATGGTATTAAATTCGAATCTCAAATATTTTTTGTAATCTGGATGAATTGCTACTAAAAAATAAGCATCTTTTAAGTCCAAGCTTGCTAGAAAAAAACCAGGAGAAATCAGTTTTACAGCTGTTCTGAAATCTTCCATTTTAAAATGTGGAGGATTTATAAATTTATTTAATTTTTTCAAATATGTATAAATCTTTTTTCTCCATTCGGTTTGAGCACTAAGAAAATACTTGACAAGTAATCCCCGTGTTCTCTTACACATTGCGTAATTGCGCCCTTAACGAGTAATTTATTGATTTCTATCTGAAAAGCATGAAATTCATCAAGGTTACTAGGTCTATTTTTTGGATACACCGTCTGAACAGGTTGAGATATAAAAGGAATGGTGTAACCTTTAATCCAAGACAGAACTGTCTGGTCAGCGTTAAGTTTTTCCCAGACATTATAAAAAAATTGCAATCTGCCTGAGGGCAACATCACCTGCTGTGTTTCTAATATCTCCTCTTGTAATGGGCATTCGCCCGAGCACGTGGCGCCGGGGGGCGGCGCCGGCTGTCCGCTTCCGCTCTGCTCCTGTATTGAGGCGTCGACGAGGCTCCCGCAGACCGATGTGGAGGCGGTGGTCTCCTGTTCGGATTCTGATAATTCGGCTGCGGGTGCTTCCAGTTTAAATTGAACTGGGTACTACTAGACGCCGAATTCTTCGCCAACATGGACTTAGGTCCTCTCAGATACTTCAGATCCTGGCTTGATTTAGCAATAACCTTAGTAGCCTTTAGCTTTTCAGCTAAATCTTCACCGAAAAGACTTTTGTCCCTTTTTGATTCCTTTAAAGTATCTTTAAGTTTGTTATTTAATGTAGAAATTAGAAAATTTCGTCTCAGTTTTGTATCTATATAATGTGAATCACATAATAAACGACAAGCGTCGCTGACTTGTTTAAGAACTTGTTGACCTGAGTCTGATTTATCATTGACTAATATGCCCATAGATTTAACTAAAACTGTCAATGCCGTACCGACCTGCCTTTGCCGCGCTGCTAATGACGCGTCCTTCTTTTGTAATAAATCAGAAATTGCAGCCTTGACCTCCGCATTCAAAAGCGGGGCAGCGAAAAATGGACAATTACCCGGAATGGGGTAGTCTTCAATCATTTTGTCTTTCTGATCTTTTTTGAGCCCTTTTTGCAAAACGTCTTGTAGTCTAGAGGCAATATCATTATGCACTTCTGGGCCAACAGGAGATTCTTCCTTCGGCGGGTCTCCCAGTAAGGAAAGTATTTCATCATCTAAGTGCGTTATTTCTCCCATAATTATATCACTTTCACCATTCTGACCTGAAGTACCCGGTTGCTGATGTGGTACCTCGGTATTTACAGGCGGTTGAGGCGAAATCGCAGGTTGTGGGCTGTCGGTCTCATAAAAGATATCATTGTTAGGCGAGCAATATGAATTTTCATAATCATTATGCCAAGAAGTTTGATTTTCATGGTCTGAAAACGAGTGAATATGCCATTTATTTAACTGTGAAGGTAATGATCCCAAGAACCATTCGCATCACATTGGTACTCATGTATTTGACTATCTGTATTGACAGAAAACTGTGAAGGTAACAGTCCTAGGATATACTGTTCGCATCACACATACCAGTACCATAACAAAATTAATGTTAGTTAAGTGAAGGTAACTACCCCTACGTGTAGTTCGCATCACTATTTCATTCAGACTTGGTTATCGAATATTCATAAAACAGGTGCAATTCAATCCGATGTCAATGTCATAAGGGCTTCGTCAAGATAATATACATCCTCGCTTTATGCGCGGGTACCGCGCGGACCCGGTGGAACACAATTGAACAAGTTTTTCTTGTTGTTATTCGGCTCCGGTACGCGAGGACACAAGCGTGACAGTTTCTCGGACAAATTATTATAATATGGACTGCTAGGCATGCTTAATGATTGAACACCATAAAATGGGTTTGCTATTTGCCAAAAAAATACATATTAAGGGTATTTAAAACCCTTAATATCATAGTTATAAAGAATTTGCCAGGGCACGTAACCATAGCAACGAAAAACGAAAAATAGTAAATTGGCCCACAATTATTATTAGATATTCAACATATCTTGGTTTCAACCGAAACCGCTGATATATTCATAAACATAAAAAAATGAACTCACCTGATCTAGACTCAAAACTACATGAATCAGAACTATTGCGTCGACGACGACTGTATATTTCTTTCTCCAAACGACGTATCTTCTTTAAGATTTGTTCATCTCTATCCCTATCACGATGTTTGCGTTTTCTTCCCATAATAAAAATACAACTTCGACGAGATAAAACTATAACTAGGCAAAATCAAAAAAAAAAAAAATTTGAAGTATTTTACGTGTAACGGCCGTTGCACGAAAACAGATAATGGGGTTAATATGGCGGACGACTGGCAGTCCCTTCTATTGGCTGACGGGATAGGTAGTCAAAATAGGTACTTTTAATGTTTCTTTTTACAGATTAGCATTTATTCTTTAAATAATTCGTGATAATGGCCGTGAATTGGAAAATGTTGTATTAGCAAACCACATTAGAAATTAGATATTTAATATATTTAATTAAATGACATTGCTGTTTTATTACGTTGCTAACCATAAGTCAGGACATCATTGTCAACACCTGTACCAGAGGCTAGATATATAAGGCTAGTCATACAACATTACTCTCCCTCCACTGAAAAGCTCGTTTGCCTACAGTCCGAAAAATCCAAATCTTGCTGGAGGTTTAATCTTCCGACCCGACCGTCGTGGTGACGGGGCAGGGACAGGGGCCGGCGGATCGGCTAGTTGTGTTGGTGGTGCCATGGCGCCAACCGGTTGCTCCCTGTTGGCTGGTGCAGGATCAGCTGGCTGTTGCGGTGGCTCCACGTCACCACTTGGCTGAGCCCTGCTAGTGGAGGCTACCGGAACTAGCTGTTGGTCGTGGTCGCCGCTCTGACCACGAGTGTCAGGTGTATCATTTCGTCTATAGTACGTGAAAGTTTTGGTCCTGGTCGTTCTTCTCGGCGCTTGTTCAGATTTGGATTGTACGGGTTCTGGTGTATTTTCAAATGTCTGACGTTTGGGTTCGGTTTGTGCCGTTGGTACTTGTGCATGTCTTGGTCGAAGCTGTTCTGTATGCTTGCGTTTGTGTAGACCGCTCATCATCTCTACTTCATAGGAGTATGGTCCGTTGCTCTTAATCACTGTTCCAGGATCAGCTCCTTTACCGATCGGCTTGTTCACCCAGACCATATCCCCTGGTCTGTAAGTTGGAGGCACGACCACTTTATTAGAAGGCCTCAACATTTGTTGTAGGCGTGTCTTTTCTAAGTTTTCCCTCACGTTAGGCTTCAATAAGTCAAATGTTGTCCGCATTGGCCTTCCAAACATCATTTCGTAGGGTGATCGGTCTGTCGATCGTCGAGGGGTATTTCGATATCCCCGGAGAAAACTGTTTAGGCGTTCGTGTACGTCAATGTTTTTGTCGCAGGCCAACATACGTTCTTTGAAGGTGCGCACTGCGCGCTCAGCTAACCCGTTCGTTTTAGGATGATAGGGCGTAGTTTTTATATGCGTGATGGCAGAAGCTCTGCAAAAACGACTGAATTCTTCTGACGTAAATTGAGGTCCATTGTCGCTGACAATATATCTAGGTATTCCGTATGTGGTAAATATGTTACTAAGTCTTTGTATCGTTGCCTTAGCTGTCGTTATCTTCATCGGCACTACTTCTAGCCATTTCGTGTAGGCGTCTACGACTATTAACCACATGTGGTTTAAAAATGGCCCCGCAAAATCCACATGTAATCTGTGCCACGGCTCTGCTGGTATTCCCCACGGGAATACCGGCGCTTCATTTATGCTAGTCCTTGATTGCTGGCAAAGGTTGCACTCTTTCGAAAAACATAAAATATCTTTGTCAATGTTTGGCCAATACACGTGAAGACGCGCAAGGGATTGCATCGCGGTGATACCGTTATGACCGTCATGCAGCATCTCTAAAAATTGTCGTTTAAGTGTTTTGGGTATGACTAACCTCCCATTCCATAGTAAAATGCCATCTTCAAATGACATCTGATCTCTCTTTTCATAAAAAGTATGAAGCTCGTTAGGTAGTTCTTTCTTGTCTGGCCAATGAGTTGTAATGTAACTTTTGACAACGTTCAGTGTCTTGTCTTTAATAGTTTGATACCTTAGCTCATGTTTCGTGACAGGAATGTTTTCGAGTCTCAAATGTAAGAGGTGGGCAAATTGCGGTAGCCCGGTCCTTTCCTCCACTGTGGTGTCACTGCATGTTAACGGCAGCCTGGATAAGGCGTCCGCCGGAGTGTTTTCCTTTGCTGTTTGGTAGTGTATAGAGTATTCGTAACTATTTAGAAGCATAGCCCACCTGAGTAGCCTATTGCTCGCAATTTTGGGTGTTTCTCGATCTTGACTAAAAATCCTTTCCAGAGGTTTATGATCTGTCAATAAGATAAACTTTCTACCGAAAAGATATTGGTGGAACTTCGTAACTGCATATACGATTCCCATCGCTTCCCTGTCGATTGTTGAATATCGCTGTTCGGTGTCGGAGAGTGTTCTGGAAGCGTACGCTACGGGTCTCATAATTTGGTTGATTTTGTGAAACAAAACTGCTCCAAGTCCTTTTTCTGATGCGTCACTGCTAACAAATATAGGTTTGTTCTCATCATAATGTGCAAGAGTGTCTGATGATGTAAGGATGTTTTTCAGTTCATTTGCTATCTCTGTGTCTTTTTCAGTCCAGTTCCATCTTTGATTCTTTTTCAGATGTCTGTACAATGGGGCACATCTCATGTGGAGATTATCTATAAATCGGCCGTAATATGTTAAAGACCCCAGAAAGGAACGGAGTTCAGTTGTGTTGCTTGGAAGAGGCATTTTCCTTATTGCCTCGACTCTTTCTTCTGTTGGGTGTAAGCCATTGGCGTCTATTTTATAACCAAGAAAAGTGACGCTTTTCTGTAGCCAGGCACACTTTGTTACTTGGCTCTTTACACCAGCATCGTGTAGTCTCTGTAGTACTGTTCTAACTCTTGTTAAGTGTTCCTGTAGAGTGGGAGCTGTAATTAAAATGTCGTCGAGATAACAGACGACGCCATCAATGCCGCTGAGGATCTGGTGCATAGTACGTTGGAAAACAGCGGGCGCAAAGGATATCCCAAAGGGTAGGCGTTTATAGCGGAAATAGCCCTTGTGTGTTGCTATTGTCAAGTATTTCCGCGATTCTGGATGTATTAACAGTTGTAGATAAGCGTCTTTTAAATCTATCTTAGTGAATAGTTGCCCCCCGGACAACTTGGATGTTATTTCTTCGAATCTCGGAAGAGGGTAGTCATCGATTTGGACATGTTGATTGATAGTTACTTTGAAATCCGCGCAAATGCGGATGCTTCCGTTAGCTTTAATCGCTATAACAATTGGGGATGCCCATTCTATCGGGGTTGACATAGTATCAACCGGTTCTAGGACTTCTTCTTGGACTAGTCGCTGTAGCTCGCCGTTGACTTGTTCGCGTAGGGCAAGTGGTACGGGGCGAGGTCGAAATGCTTTTGGTTTTACATCGTTAGATATGTGAATTTTAGCGTTATGTCCTTTAATTGTTCCAAGTTTACCATCAAAGAGTGATTTGTATTCGTTTAGAATGCTTTGTATTTCGGTGTCCTGTTTTGTGTCAGACTGGTTAGTGATTCTCGCTTTCGGTGTTTTGATGTTGCAAAGCCTGGCTCCAGGAGGTATTGGTAGTTCAAACTGTAGACACCAATCAAGTCCGAACAGAGGAATGTCGTTCTGTTGCGTAACGTATGCGGTCAAAACCTTTTCAGTGTTAAAGGCGTTTACTGTTATTTCGCACGTACCTAATGTTTCAATCTGGACTTCTGTGTAGGCGATGAGGTTCTTACATTTCTTCAGTCGAGGGCGTCCAATAGATTTCCATATTTCCTTTCCAATCACGGAGTGAACTGCACCTGGATCGTACAGCATTTCTGTTTTCAGTGTATTGAGTTTGGTTGGTATCATAATTTTAGAGACTGTATTATGTCGCTTCACGGTGAAGGTGTGTATGCTTTGATCGTCGGAATCCTCTGAATCCGTGTTATATGTTCTAGTTTTGGTTATTTGTCTTGTTTTGTTGGCTTGTTTTAACTTAAGCCTGCCACTGGTTATGCAGACGCTTGAGAAATGGTTTTCTTTGCCGCAGGAGTTGCATCGCTTCCCCTTCGCAGGACAGTCATTCATGTTTGTATGGAAATCTCTTCCGCAAAACATACACTTCTTTGTTTTAGGTGTATTTTGTTGAGTAGGTCGCTGAGTCCTTGATTTTATTTTGTTAATACTTTGTTGTTCTGTAATTATTTGCGAGTTGTTAGTTATGTGTTGACTTTGTAATTCCGCTTGTTCAAGTTTGATAGCTGTAGCTATAACATTGGGAAGTTTAGCTCTGTTTGTTGGGTGTTCCTTAATGAGTTCTTGCTGCCATGCGCTGTTATTGATGCCTATCACTAGTTGGTCTCTTATGCGCTCGTCTAGAGTATTTCCAAACTCGCAGTAACCCGCCAGTGATCTCAGCTCGAGAATAAATTGTGAAATCGACTCGTCTACTTTCCTATATCTTGTAGCGAAACTGACTCTTTCCGATAGTACGTAGGTCTTTTTACCGTAATGTTCGTTTAATACTTTTTTCAAATCAACGTACGTTTTGGTGATGACATCAATAGGTCGATAGTAATCCACGAGCACTTTGAAAGCTGCTGGTCCAATCCGGGACAGGAGAAGTTGTTTCCGCTTGACCTCGGAGGCTTCGTTGTCTAGTCCATGTAATAATAATTCGATTTCAAAACGCTGAATGTAATAGTCCCATTCTTCATTTTTATTGTCAAAAATATCGAATTGGAAACGTTCGACGCGTTCGGTCGTACTTCCGTCCGTCGTCGCCATTATGTTGTATTAGCAAACCACATTAGAAATTAGATATTTAATATATTTAATTAAATGACATTGCTGTTTTATTACGTTGCTAACCATAAGTCAGGACATCATTGTCAACACCTGTACCAGAGGCTAGATATATAAGGCTAGTCATACAACAGAAAACAGTACTACATGTAAACATTAATCGCGAGAATTGAGCAGCGAAGCATAATTGACATAAAGCGTGTAGGTACCTATATAAGTACCTATATAGGTAACTGTAGTTATATAACTACAGTTTATAGTTTACAGTCTTTATGTTTGTACAGATACCTATTACCTAATGTTGATTTCAATATTAACAGGTTGCAGGTTTTGATCTTTATTGTCATACCTATAGGTGTAAATAGAGAAACGATTTTTCACCCCTGTAAACCTCCATTGTTGTTGTAAATTTCATCAAAATCGTTGGAGCCGTTTTCGAGAACGTGATTACAAATATATATACAAATATTGCTCGTTTAATAGTATAGGATATTTTGCCCATGGGCTTTTAGGGGTTGTGAACCAAGTCCACCCCAGTATCTAATCTACCTACCACCTGCAAGAAATAATATCTAAAACCGGCCAAGTGCGTGTCGGACCACGCAAAACGAAGGGTTCCGTGCCTATTAAAAAGGTCGTATCGTCACAGAAATTTTACGGCACTTACGTCCTTTTCTTTGAGGAAGGCAGTTTTTCAGCAATATCTCGAAAACCTCTGAACCGATCTTGTTCAAAACAATTTTCGGTGAATGAAATTAATAAGTCCTATGTCCATGAATTTTTCCATATTTTTAAAATACACCGTTCAAAAATTAGAGGGGGGGGGACAGAATTTTAGTGACTTTCGGGGCGATTATCTCCGACCCTATTCACTTAATCAAAAAAAATGCTAAGAAACCTTATATTTATTTTGAAAGGCCTATCGATTGATGTGCCACACGGGGGGTCACAATGAAAAAAAAAAATTTGACTTTTAGTTTTATGTATGGAGTGCACCCCTAAAAATTTTTTTTTTTGTCATTTTAATTACAAAACTAAGTAGCGGCTAACAAAATACACCTATCCTCAAAATTGTATTCAAATACACCTTATAGTTTTCGAGTAAAATGCCTGTGACATACGGACAGACGGACAGACGGACAGACGGACAGACGGACAGACGGACAGACGGACAGACGGACATGACGAAACTATAAGGGTTCCGTTTTTGCCATTTTGGCTACGGAACCCTAAAAACGTGGTTGATTGAGACTTAACAACTGCTAAAGAATGATTGGCAACAGCGCTCTACCATACCTACTAGTTACGAACTTACTAAGAACTTCGCTGACTGTTACAGTATGTATCACATTAGCAAGTATAGAACATTAATCCCCCGACAGATGGCTCGGGAAGTGGCCAGTTTTACGACGACATTAGCACGATACAACGTGTAATTCCATGTAAATGTGATAAAAATGTCCGCTGGGGCGCGAATGCGCGATCGACTTCGCAATAGAGGGTCGCCGTTAGTCGCCACCGCAATTCGATTTCTCTGTGGTTTCCTAATTTACTTAAAAATGTTACGTAACCACCTACTGTAAAGTGGCAGTTACCGCCCGAAGAAAATTAATTTGACAGTTTATCCAACTTCCTAGCCAGGGGAAGATTTTTTAAACCTAGAAGGGCCAGAAGGAGTCCACGGCACGCGAGCTGCATCCGGCAATTCCGAGAGACGAGTTCAGCTGTTAAATGAAATTCTAAGCTGATATTTACGTCTGAAGTAAGACAACTTACTCCAAATGTATAAAAAAAAGTATACTTACGTTAATTAGGTGTGTTATGTTTTACACATGTTTGACCTCGTGCATCGCAAAAGATGACCGAAAGAATACAAGTGATATTCTATTAACTCAGAGTAAAGTTGATAAGTATACCTACTATAATAAGATAATATGATAGAGAGACAAAGTTTGCGACTTTATCACCTACAAGGATGACTCACGCTAGAAGGGGCCTTGTCCGACCCGGGCCGTTTTCTAACAAAAACGATGGCGTTTTTGCGCAGCCGAGACATACTCGTACCCAAGCCCGGCAGAGCTACGGCCGGCCCGTGCCGACACCGAGCCGCTTCCGAGCCGGAAGGTTCCGGAGGTCGTGCTTGGGTATTTATCTCGGCGGCGCAAAAACGCCGTCGCTTTTCTTAGAAAACGGCCCGGGCCGGAGACGGCCCGTTCTAGCGTCAGTCTTCCTTTGGTTATCCTATTACGCACATACAAACTAACTCACTCTACGCATCCAATTTAAAATTATAAGCATTTCACTAATTTATAGAACCGCACTCCGTCTTTGTAAAACGTTGAAATGGGGAGAACAAAATTGAATATAAACAATGGTGTTTTGTGATGAGGTATTGCGTTGTGTAAAAGACAGTTAAGCACATGCAATTTAACATTAGAATTCGTGACGTCAATTCTTTCGAGCACAGATCATTTCTAAGGAAACCATTTTGCCAAAAGGAATGGCATAAATTCAAAGTAAACAACAAGACCGGCACGGCACGCCGAGACCCAGTTCAATTTAAAGCTTCCATTTCCTTTACCTATTTTCTTGTCACCTAAGACGGTCGTGCCCGCTAGCGGAGTTTGCACTTCAGACCGTTCGCTTCATTTGCAATGGAAGTCACAGCCTCCTCTAGAAAAAAAAAACAAACCCGCTGGGGAGCTCCGACGTCTCACACCCGTCCTCCTCACACACAGCTAGACCAGTATTTCTGTGTCTCGCTCTCGCCCGGCTGGGTTATTTCTTGTTGCTCCTCCCGCACGGGACACGTTTATTTTTCATTTCTTAGGGGGCGAAGAAAATAATTTTCTGTGAGCTTTGAACCCGCGGCGCGGCTGGGGAAAAATGGGAAATTTGGAAAATGTAATTGGATTCTAGACTAATCTCAACGCCTCGGCGTTCGGGAGTGCGTGTCGAAAAAGAAAAAGACTGAGACACCTTTGCGGGGTTGTATTAACTGCACAGTTAGATAGCCATCTTTATTTTCCAATTTGCGTTCGGGTTCCATGCAGACGAAAAGATAATTTTTCTACTTTGTTTCGTGGTCTTTCTTTACTGGGTTTTTCATTTAAGAAATAATGAAAATACCTACCTTAATTGTAAGTAGATACTCTACGTACGCTCACGCACGCATTTACAATCAAAATTGCCCAAAACTCTACAGCATGTGGCGCAATGCTGTTAAGATCACCTATTCCTAGATATTAATATAATGTTACCAAAATTGTGCCAAATAAACCTTTATTTTATTATATTTATTTATTTAATGTTATCCTAGATATTAATCATCATCATCATCATATCAGCCGAGAGACGTCCACTGCTGGACATAGGCCTCCCCCAAAGAGTGCCACAAAGCAGGTCATACGAACATGTAAAAAAAAATGTTTTCAGTCATTTCCTCCCAACTGAAATTTTGTCAGATGACAGTTTGCAGATGCTATTATAAATATAGGTATAACATAATAAGGTCGCTGGAGTCCGCTGGATGCGGGTGGCGCAGGACCGGTCATTGTGGCACTCTTTGGGGGAGGCCTATGTTCAGCAGTGGACGTCTTTGGGCTGATATGATTATAAATATATCAACGCGTCAGCTGGTTCTATCGCGGTGGAAAACTTGTCAGCTGATGCCCTGAAGTTTGTAACGCAGTAGCCCGCGTACTAGGCACATTTTTTGCCAGTTACTTTCTCCCGTGCCATAACTTGTGAGAAGGTTCAGAATGTTGTATCGTGAAGCCCCGTGTACGCCAGCTGCGGCTCCGTTGGTGGGTTGACCAGCAGCAACCTCCGAACATGTAAAAAAAAAGCCCTTGCTAGACCTCCACAGGAAGTTACCATAGACAATCTTCGTTTCGCGCCAAATTGACAGTGGGATAGGCCTGGTAGGGGTTAAAAATAACACTTCAACCTTCTGCCGCCCTCTATGAGCATTTTCCTGTACTACTATTCCGGGTTCCTACGAATAACTTTCTACTTTTTCCTGAGTAGGTATGCTCGAGGTTGATAGATGGCAGCACTTCTATCGTATGGATTTTTGTTTTCCATTGGTTGCAATGTTATGGCGAAAAATCTAGTCGTATTATTTATATTTTCAGTGGAAAACCAAACTTTACTCTGCGAAAATATTGAGAATAGTATATTCAGTTTCAAGGGAGGAAAATCATATATTTTACAAGCTTTTATTTAACACATTCAGTGCCTAGAATCGCTACGCGCTACGCTCGTAGCCGATCCCGTGGTTTCCCTCGTGTGTAGCGGAAAGCGACTACGGCGTAGGGACGCATACGTGTCGTCACGGGCCGGAAATGGGTTTCTGGTTTGTTAGTGTGGGATAAATCTTCGAACTAGCTGAATTTTGAAACAGTTAACCTCAATCGAGCTGAAATTTTGGGTATAAGTATAGTTTGGATGACAAACAATATAATGGGACCATCGAGCTGATCTGATGATGGAGACAGAAGGTGGCCATGGGAATTCAGTACTTAACCGACGTAACCCCGTTGAGTTTGGGCTCGTTAGAATCGTCTCAATGAGTAGTTGACGATGACGGTATACAGTTTTTTTTTGACAGGAACTTATTCATATTGAATCCTAAGTGAAGCGAAAGATTAGCTTGGCTGTTTACGCGCAAGACGCCCTGTGTGTTAAATATAATACAACAAGAGGAATTAAAAGATTTTTCAAAAAATCCAACTGATTTTTTGCAAATATTATAGCTTATGTCCCTCCCACGATTAAGAGGAATCCAAACCTCATATGTCGAAATCCGTCAAACAGTTAAGGCGGCGTTACCATCATACCTATCATTTTAATACGACCAAACTCCTCAATTGGGCTCCAGTTCGCTTGTACTTTTAAGGTCTATTTTTGTCTACCACTTTTGATCCCAATCCGATTTCAACACGTTTCGCGCACTCGTTTCGAAGCTTTCAATGATGCCAAACATATTTAAATGTGATTGGTATGTGAAAGGCATGGAACGAACTGAAGAAACTGAAGTGACACTTGACATCGATTAACGAGGGGTCGTTTTGACAGCTATGTCCGTCACCGGACACTTGGACATTTTCCGCAATTTACTCAATGACACTGATAAGGAAGTTTCTTGGAAATTGATAGGTATTTTTATATTTTTACCTCTTGCGACGAGGGTTGGGTTGGTTTTTGGGTTACAAACATGTAGGGCGATGTAGGGCGTGCCAAAGAATAAGACATACATAGATACATACATACATACATACATACTAGGGTGTTGCTTAAAAACCGAAAGTTTTAAATTTCAGTGAGACACCCTATTGTATTGTTCTAATACGTAAAAAAATAACATCTGTTTTTTATTTTTATTTTTGGATAAGATTTAGGGGTCGCTACCGAATTTTTAAATTCTTTAATGTTTGCATTTCAATACATCAAAAAAATCACTAAATTTCAGTCAGTAATTCAAAAATGAATTTTAATGTGCTAAATATGCTAAAAACGGGCTTTGGCGATGATTTTAAGACTTTTTATTTGATTTCAAATAAGCGTCGAACATTTCGTGAACCAAAATCGTATTTTCTCGATTGTTTATTCCTTCTTTATCAAATGTAGCTCAGTAAACTAGAAAAATGTTAAAATATAAAAAAAACTTACTATGGAGAAACGCAACCTTAAGGAGTTTCAAAATTCGGTAGCGACCCCTAAATCTTATCCGAAAATAAAAATAAAAAACAGACGTCATTTTTTCACGTATTAGACCAATATAATAGGGTGACTCACTTAAATTTCAAATTTTCGGTTTTTAAGCAACACCCTAATACATACGCTCGAAAAACATAACCCTCCTTTCCTTTGGCAGTCGGGTAAAAAGGGGGACCAAGCAGTCACAAACGAATTATTTATATTAAACACCAAGTATAGTATATATATATATATATATCCACCCCACGCTGCCTTATATGCTTGTATTCGGGTCGGCTCCACCTCCCGCGTTATTTCAACCATCCCGACTGCAAACCTTTACTCTACTTGTATATTTACTTGGCTCTCCGGTGTCTCGGGCAGGATGCTGCTGCCTGCGGCCGGGCGGCGGAAGTTGATTCAAAACGGGCAAGCAAGCCCGCTTACCCTGTTCATTTTAGTATTTGCAGTCAAGCCGGCCCGGTGCGCGGTTAAGGTTCTCATTTTGTTCTAACTTCTCCTCCCTCCCGTAGTCAGCACCTCCCGAGGCCTTGCAGCAGAACTGCTGGCTGGATGAATCACCAGAACAGAATGGAATAGATTAGAACAGAAGACGGAAATAATTTTGCTATAGTGCCCACAACCTTTCGCAACTTTTATGAGGAGAATTTAAATTCAACAGGGAATAATAGGGATGAAAAGCACAGCATTGATCTCTCTTGCGTCTTTTGCGTGTACTGCAAATGCCACCGAAATCGTTAGAGCCGTTCTCGAGAACCTACTTACAAACAAATAAATAATAAATGTTGCTCGTTTGATATTAAAGGGATGGAATAATGTGTAAATAACCAATCGTTTCAATAGCCATCTGTCAATTTTCCCCATGTGGATGAGCCTTTAAAGCTTAGACAGTACCAAATAAAAGTGTGAATTCATTGTAAATATTTATTTCAAATACTATGAGTGCTTATGGTAACCAATGATACATGTTGCCCGTCCGCCGCGGCGGCCGCTATTCTAACCTAGCCATTGGTTTAATATCACGCGCCAACCAACGACTGCCGTCATGCGAGCTGTCGAATATAAAAATCTTTCAAATTGATTTAAAAACTCTCGCATAAAGGCATCTTAGAAAACTAGATTTATGTAGACTTTGTAATAAAATCATTATTCACAATTTTCTCTATTACCAATTCTGAGGTGTGAATAATAATTGCATTTTCTCCGTATATATAATTTTATCAACAATTCTTGTCTATCACTAAATTCTCTATACACAGAGGCACACAATGCTTAGAAACTAGCTCCGTACTTTAATTAAGAGCCTATGGTTTCAAGTACAAACATTACTTGATAACGACTTAGGGTAACTATTTACAGTCAGCGGAATATTCCAGAACACTTGTCAAGAAACAGGTTTACTATTGGCACTTTTAGAACGTATCGTTTATTGGGAATTTTGCTATGAAGAGAAATAATGGTTAGATTAGTAATGACTTATTATCTCCTGGATAAATTGCATTTTGAAGGTAGTGAGACAATGAGTTAGTACGGAATTGATAATCTGTTAATTTGACAAGTGTTGAGTAAATGCCTAGTTACTTCCCTAAGCTAATTCTATAGGCGGCCCTCCGACCTCTTGCTGTGACCACAGTCGGATCTTACACACTAACATACTGATATTTTCATTGTTCTCCTCCGAACTGTTGTTTTATACTGCAAACCTGTCATCTAACTTTATTAACTTCGATATTACAACAATATCATAATAGCTATAAAAAACTAATCATAAATTACGAATGTCAAAAATGTGTATAATTTGCACCAGCTTTATTGTAACTTTTCAAGCATTATTCTACAGAATTACAGAAATATTTACTTCAGTAAAAATCAACAGCGTAATTTTTGTGTAGCCTCTAAAGTTCAAGAAATAATCAATAAAATGTTATATAATCGGTCATAGTCACAGACATAATACCTAATTAAACCTTAAACCTAAAAAGCGACTAGAACTAAGAAAAATACAACCTAAGCGCTTAGAATTGTCATGAACCTAAAATAATTCTTCCTATTAAGCAGAAGTGCGAAATAAATAATCAATTATAATATTTACAAAAAGTAAGTATTGCTGAAACAATATATAAGAAAAGTATACGAACGACGTTGTTCGAGGAATTCTATCATTACAAGAAATTCAGAGATCCATATTTGAATACGAGTTTTGACCGCGCGTCGTGAGATAACCAACATTCAAACATCTATTCTTGGCATACGGGATATCAAAATTAATCACATTACCTGCAAAACTAAATGATAGGTTATTATAATAGTCAGGTACAGTCACGGACTTGAATTATTGAGCCATTAAGAGCTCACTTTATACTGGACACTTCATAGCTTCATAGAAAACCAAAATTAGTTGACACCCTAATGGCTCAACAATTAAAGTCCGTGACCGTACACACTGGGCGAGTCTCCTCGCTGAATCTGCCTCGTGCGATAATGTTCGCGTAGTGTGAACCCGGCTAATAAACGACAAATCACAGTTGTCACGACTCGACTACTGTCCAATAATAAGGTTCTTCACAAAAAAATTGCATAGAAACTAGGCTATACCACGACGCGCTCACATACTATTTATATATATTGTTACCTTTATCCCTGTACCAAGGTTAATTCAATAATTTATTGAAACCCTTTGACAGTAAAGGTCATTTTTATCAAACATAAAACCAACAATAAAATATAATAGATACCAATGCAACAGTATGCAATAAAATTAATATCGTTCAACTTTAAATATAGTTATTTGATTGTGCAATGAAATATGTGCTGATTCATATAGCAACTACCTATATGTTGGCACTGTTATTGCAAAAGATAGAATAAAACGATTGAAAAAAAAAACTTTTTCGAGAATTAATTACATATTTATAAGTCACCCAATTAAAACACTCTAATCACAGGGCATTTTTATAGCAGTCGTCTAAAATTGTGGTTGAAATGTTGATGTTAGTCCCAAAAAAACCTAAAGAAATCAAGTCTAGTTTCATTAATTATTATTTTCTCTAAATCGTAAGTCTCGCCCCAACTTTGAACTGCTGCTACAAAAACTCCACGACTGACTATTCCTATCAAGACGTCTAAAACAATATTTCTATTTTATTTAGAAATCGTATCACTTCGAATTACCAAATAGGCTTAAATCAAGTCTTTGTTTGATTAACAACTAACTTACCTCAGTGTTAGCGCAGGACGCCTTTGATATGTAGTGCGCGTGCATATCTTTTAACATAATTAGGATATTCATAATCAATGTATTTATTTAACTTTCAACGTACTTGTTGAATAATTGGTGTTCTTTTCGTATCATCATTTTTTAGGCCACTCACTCACAATTTTCGGCATACATGCCATGCTATTCGCTGGTCTTATTCGCTACTCGACATCTTATTTGGTTAAGTTTAATGTTTATCTTTTTCACTTTCCGTTCATATCGCTACCTTTGATCACATACGTTTTTCGTATGTGACACGTTTGAAGAAGCGTCAGACAGTGATGTATTGTGAATGAATGAGTCGAGCTTTCCAACAAAATTGTCCCGCATATGACGCTGTATTTTCGATACTCTTTTTGGTGTAATAATATTTTAAAATTGGCTGCGTAATCAAAACCTATGAGATTAATATTCTTTTGGTAGCTGCCATGCGCGTCACGCACAGACTAAAGTTGATGCGGTATTCTCCAGGAATAGTTGTAGACCAAAAACGAATACTGAATGTGACTGTTAGTGGCGAATACCTATCAAATAAGGCAAGCAAAAGTATGCAAGTATCGGAAATATCGTAAAACGAATGGGATAAAAAGATGATACAGTTTCATAAAAAAACACATGATACATCTTTCATAAAGAAAAATCTACAAAGGTAAAAATACTAATTGACAATACCACGTGACAGAATGAAGCACATCGCACTGACGAGAATTCACAGTATCATTGAAATTAATTTTGATTGTGATGGAAATCTCTTGAGAGGAAATGAAAGATAAAATAATCTTGTCATTCTTGTTGTTTGTAACAAGTGTGAAACAGCAATAACTACTTAGCTCGTTCATGCGGTCTTATTTCGACATCATCTTCATTCATCGTAACCAGATGGTTACCGCAGTTTCAAACTTGTGTTTGATTAACTAGTCAATATCCATAGATATAATCTAATCAAAATCAGAACGATTCTTACACAGTGTGAACTCTGTACAAACGCAATACACAAATACCTTTTTTGAGGAGCGTTAAATTATAGATTAAAAGAAATCTATTGTTTACACATGATATGATATAAACCATAACATCAATACGAGATACACAGCACGAGTATGACGGTCTTTTGTAAATAAAAAAAAACCCTTACATTTTGTAAGTTATTAATTGCCTATCCACAGCAATTGCGACCTTCATAAACCAATTATTACACTACACAACATTCAGTACCCCTTTGCAAAATAATAAGGCCATTTTAAACCGATTCGAGTCATGCATGTCATGCTTGCATGTCATGTAGTGTAGTAACTGCTTAAGCCTGCTGGCGTAGCTTTTCCCCTAGTGCTTCATGTTTCTACCATATCCTGATCCAACACTTCTTAGCTAAAACGTCCCATGCTACACTGTCACACTAACACCGCGTCCTGTGGGCTTAAAAAGCAATAAATTTCACTGACCAGAGCTATAACCACGACATTAGAAATTCGCAGTTCGGGTATCTCCGGCACTATCTCTATTATGTAATGATACTCGAGTGACAGAGATGCAGATACAAGAACTTTGAATTACGGTTTCGTGGTAAGTGCCGCTGGCGCCACGCACCACTGAGGAGCCCAACACTTGTACCGTAACACTTGACACAGTCACTAGAGTCATACGGCCTCTGCCGCGACCGGTTCCGGTTCGGGGTCCGGCGCCGTCTCCGGCGTCGAGCATCAGGTTTTCCGCAGCTCGACCAGCTTCACGTCTTGCACGTGGAGGTTGTGCTTGGACTTGGCGGCAAACTTGATCACCGCCTGCGTGGACACCAGCGGGACGTGTCGAAGATCCAGTCTGAAACGGATTTTAGATTAGAAAATAGGTACCTATAAGCTCAATTTTACACGAAATTTGTGGTGCCTGCAGAAAAGTAACCTCCACAGCCCGTGGTGCGCCAGCTGCGCCGCGCCGGCGTCCGTCAGCCGCGCGCACGAGGACGCGTCCAGTTCGGATAGCTTTGGTAACGTACCTGATGAGGTTCGGGCACCGCGCGAGGTGGTCGAGCGCCGCCTCGGTGAGCAGCCGACAGCCGCCCAGCGAGAGCCGCTGCAGCCCGTGGTGCGCCAGCTGCGCCGCGCCGGCGTCCGTCAGCCGCGCGCACGAGGACGCGTCCAGTTCGGATAGCTTTGGTAACGTACCTGATGAGGTTCGGGCACCGCGCGAGGTGGTCGAGCGCCGCCTCGGTGAGCAGCCGACAGCCGCCCAGCGAGAGCCGCTGCAGCCCGTGGTGCGCCAGCTGCGCCGCGCCGGCGTCCGTCAGCCGCGCGCACGAGGACGCGTCCAGTTCGGATAGCTTTGGTAACGTACCTGATGAGGTTCGGGCACCGCGCGAGGTGGTCGAGCGCCGCCTCGGTGAGCAGCCGACAGCCGCCCAGCGAGAGCCGCTGCAGCCCGTGGTGCGCCAGCTGCGCCGCGCCGGCGTCCGTCAGCCGCGCGCACGAGGACGCGTCCAGTTCGGATAGCTTTGGTAACGTACCTGATGAGGTTCGGGCACCGCGCGAGGTGGTCGAGCGCCGCCTCGGTGAGCAGCCGACAGCCGCCCAGCGAGAGCCGCTGCAGCCCGTGGTGCGCCAGCTGCGCCGCGCCGGCGTCCGTCAGCCGCGCGCACGAGGACGCGTCCAGTTCGGATAGCTTTGGTAACGTACCTGATGAGGTTCGGGCACCGCGCGAGGTGGTCGAGCGCCGCCTCGGTGAGCAGCCGACAGCCGCCCAGCGAGAGCCGCTGCAGCCCGTGGTGCGCCAGCTGCGCCGCGCCGGCGTCCGTCAGCCGCGCGCACGAGGACGCGTCCAGTTCGGATAGCTTTGGTAACGTACCTGATGAGGTTCGGGCACCGCGCGAGGTGGTCGAGCGCCGCCTCGGTGAGCAGCCGACAGCCGCCCAGCGAGAGCCGCTGCAGCCCGTGGTGCGCCAGCTGCGCCGCGCCGGCGTCCGTCAGCCGCGCGCACGAGGACGCGTCCAGTTCGGATAGCTTTGGTAACGTACCTGATGAGGTTCGGGCACCGCGCGAGGTGGTCGAGCGCCGCCTCGGTGAGCAGCCGACAGCCGCCCAGCGAGAGCCGCTGCAGCCCGTGGTGCGCCAGCTGCGCCGCGCCGGCGTCCGTCAGCCGCGCGCACGAGGACGCGTCCAGTTCGGATAGCTTTGGTAACGTACCTGATGAGGTTCGGGCACCGCGCGAGGTGGTCGAGCGCCGCCTCGGTGAGCAGCCGACAGCCGCCCAGCGAGAGCCGCTGCAGCCCGTGGTGCGCCAGCTGCGCCGCGCCGGCGTCCGTCAGCCGCGCGCACGAGGACGCGTCCAGTTCGGATAGCTTTGGTAACGTACCTGATGAGGTTCGGGCACCGCGCGAGGTGGTCGAGCGCCGCCTCGGTGAGCAGCCGACAGCCGCCCAGCGAGAGCCGCTGCAGCCCGTGGTGCGCCAGCTGCGCCGCGCCGGCGTCCGTCAGCCGCGCGCACGAGGACGCGTCCAGTTCGGATAGCTTTGGTAACGTACCTGATGAGGTTCGGGCACCGCGCGAGGTGGTCGAGCGCCGCCTCGGTGAGCAGCCGACAGCCGCCCAGCGAGAGCCGCTGCAGCCCGTGGTGCGCCAGCTGCGCCGCGCCGGCGTCCGTCAGCCGCGCGCACGAGGACGCGTCCAGTTCGGATAGCTTTGGTAACGCCTACGGAACAATGCTACTGTAAATATTGGACCATTGATGGTTGTAAGGACTGGGCTATAAATCATTGATTATATAGTATTAGTCTTAACACGTTCAGTGCCAGGAACCGTTGGCACTGAATGTTGAAGACAAGGTGGTTTAAAAAAACTATCAGAAGAGCAACTAAACTTATCTCGTGGTTGTTTGAACCATACCACCCACCATTACACGATATTCTTGGGTTTGTTCAATCTGTTGTGTTTGGGTGTAGGTAAGGCAGCAGTAAATTTGCCGAGATGAGCTTCAAGTGACTGAGGATATCCTCCGAAGCTCATTACAAGTGGCGAAACTGCCGATCGACTCTTGCAAGCTAATTCTAGTCGCAGTATTATGAAATCATACCTGTACTACGTATCTCATGGCCACATCAGTGATGTCAGTCCCAGGCAGCCTGAGCACACTCAGCGCGGCTAGCCTCGAGGGTTCAGCGCCGGTCCTGTTCCCTCCGCCAGGCCTCGAGTTCTCTGGTGGCGCCAGTATGCCGCGAAGCTTGGCGTCGTCGAGGCAGCGCGCGAAGGACAGGTCGAGGGACGTGAGGGGCGGGCAGGTGGACGAGCGCAGCGCGAGCGCGGCCTCGGCGGGGGAGCCGGCCAGCGACAGCGAGCGGAGAGCGGGCAGGCGGGCTAGGAGCCTGGAAAATATTCAAATTATACATTTCAAAGATAAGAGAACAAGGCTTTTTTGGTAACAGCTTTTATTACCGATTATACTTTTCTGTATACCGTCATCAACATCTGCAAATGTAATATATCCGTATCTTACCAGGCGAGCTGGCGGCGCGCGAGGTGGCACCACTCGAGGCCGAGCGACAGCGGCTGGCGGCGCGCGATGCCGGCCAGCTGCGCCGCCGACACGCGGACTTGCACGAACGACATGCTGCGCCAGAGAGATGGGTCCATCTGGGAACAACGGAACAATATACTCATTGAAGGAGGCATCCTAGCTACCGTATCTGCTAGTGTATCTGCTGGCAGAGATCCACGCTGGTGCGACTGACAAGAGCGCGGGCTGAAGCAGCGAAGATACTGCGTTTGCAACTCTTAGAGTATCTACAGTCTAGCAGTAGTTATCTAGTAAATTGCACGAGAATAACAACACACAGGGCACGCGACTACGAACTCGCATACACTGGTGACGGTCACCTAAACCCCTCCGGGGTATGTTGGGAAAAGTGTCAATATATCCAAATGTTAGAACGTCCAGGTGTCAAAACGTCCAAATGCCGAAACGCCCGATTGCCAAAATATACGAAAAAAAATATCCGTGAAGTCGGTTCTGGCGCTTCGCCGGCCGCTGCCGCGGCACGCTTGCTTCGCTCGTTCGGCTCTGTAGGGTCGCAGTTCTTCCCAACACTCCTCCTCGCTTCGCATGCAGGGACCGGAAAACCCCCCTTTACGGTTAACCGCATCGAAGCGGTAACCGAATCAATGAGGTTACCTTAGTATAGGGTTAACCCATCATACGGTTAACCGCTTGTTACGGTAACCGTATCGGAAGTGTTAACCGTAACTACTAACTGAGTTAACCTCAAACCCTATTGGGATAGGGTTTTTGTTTAGGGTTTTCATTGGGTTATGGTTAACCTTATCATCAGCTGCTTATTGTGATTTTTGTAGTATATTTAAACATGTTATACAGTATAGCGTATCGTACTCGCGTTGCTGTTTCATGGGATCAGTCTCCGATGGGAATAAGATAACTAGCGCGGTAAAACAAAGAATGTCTCAGATCGCCGGCATTTGACGCCCGAGCTGAAGGCAAGGGCGATAAATATGCGATCTGAGGCTTTCTTTATTACCGCCTGTGGTGAGTACACAATTTTACGTCTCTCCCTAGCCAGAAAGTGGGATTTTCCTAGCGTGCGGTGATTGCTACTTTATGGCCAGGTATGACGTAATAGTACATTACTTACCTAGGGCGGTAAAACAAAGAATGTCTCAGATCGCTGGCATTTGGCTAACCTCAACAATGTATTACTTATTTTTTTCTCTACTTTAAAGCAAGTTGTAATGTTGATGTGCTGTATGTTTCAAATAAATTATCATCATTCATTTATTCATTTGACGCCTAAGCTCAAGGCAAGGGCGATAAATATGCGATCTGAGGCTTTCTTTATTACTGCCCGTGATGAGTACAACATTTTATGTCTCTCTGGCCAGAAAGTGGAATTTTCCTAGCGTGCGATAATTGCTACTTTATGGCCAGGTATGACGTAATAGTACATTACTTACCTAGGGCGGTAAAACAAAGAATGTCTCAGATCGCTGGCATTTGACGCCCGAGCTGATGGCAAGGCAAGGGCGATAAATATGCAATCTGAGGCTTTCTTTATTACCACCCGTGGTGAGTACAACATTTTACGTCTCTCCCTGGCCAGAAAGTGGGATTTTCCTAGCGTGCGGTAATTGCTACTTTATGGCCAGGTATGACGTAATAGTACATTACTTACCTAGGGCGGTAAAACAAAGAAAGTCTCAGATCGCCGGCATTTGACGTAAAAGCTGAAGGCAAGGGCGATAAATATGCGATCTGAGGCTTTCTTTATTACCGCCTGTGGGGAGTACACCATTTTATGTCTCTCCCTAGCGAGAAAGTGGGATTTTCCTAGCGTGCGGTGATTGCTACTTTATGGCCAGGTATGACGTAATAGTACATTACTTACCTAGGGCGGTAAAACAAAGAATGTCTCAGTTCGCCGGCATTTGACGCCCGAGCTGAAGGCAAGGGCGATAAATATAATATCTGAGGCTTTTTTTATTACCGCCCGTGGTAAGTACACAATTTTACGTCTCGGGAGTCTCGGGCCAGAAAGTATGATTTTCCTAGCGTTCGGTAATAGCTACTTTATGGCCAGGTATGACATACATTACTTACCTAGGGCGGTAAAACAAAGAATGCCAGAGATCGCAATTATTTGATGCCTGAGCCGAAGGCAAGGACGATATAAAAGAGAATATTATTTATTGCCTCAAAATTATACTAAAAGTTTACAATAAAACTTAGTGTAATAAATTTATAAACCTAAATCAAATAAAAAACAAACAGTAAAATTACAAACTAAGAAAGCGAAAACTAATAACACAGAAACACTGTTTGAATTTTGAGTTAGCAAGAAGCGCGTTTACGGCAAATAAAACCGGTTTGCATTGGGATCCACAGCAAGCTTGGGACAGCCCAGGCGAGCCAAGGGCGGTTATTCAATAATAAGTCGTATTTAAGTGTGCGTTAAAATAATATTCCTTAAACTGGTGAAAACCCCAACGCAAAAACCCGGGTTAGGGTAACCTTATTGATGGGGTTTTCATTTCGGTTAGTAGTAACCTGGGTTAATTGAGTTAACTGCATCAATAGGGTTAACCCTATCAATAAGGTTACCGTATAATAAGGTAACCTTATTGATAGGGTTTTTAAAACCACCTTGAAAATAAGCCTATGAAAAACCCGGGTTAAGGTAACCGGTTCCGGTCCCTGTTCGCATGTCGTCGTACCTGACTTAGACCTCCCGGACAATTAAACACTTGGACCAAATTGATCGGTGATTTTTATGGCATCCGGACATCTAGACCCCTTGGACATTTTGACACTTGGACCAACATCCCCCGGAGTGATAAATGTGATAGCGAAATTGATGATCGGTATAGTAGATGTTACTCACAGAGTACTCGGCCCAGGCCTTGCAGACGAGCGCGCACGTGGCGAGGTCGTGCGGCGTGAGGCGCGCGAACACGCACAGCATGGCCTCGCGGTCCAGCCAGGACGAGCCGCACGCCGCCGCGCCCGCCAGCGGCGCCGGCCGGATCGGGTACAGCGGCTTCTTCAGTTGCTGGAACAACGATTAACATCCTCACTCATTATTGACGCAGTACTTCAACCTTTCTCCTGCCTTCGACTAGAGCTACGGAACACCTCTGTGTCCTCCTCGGTCTCTCACCTTGGCGGAGTGGTGTGTGAGCTGCAGCGCGAGGTGCGCGCGCAGCGCCTGCTTCTTGGGCGCCTCCTGCTCGTCGCTGGGGCGCCGCTTCTTGGCGGCGGGCTCCCACGAGGACCCGTTCTCGCCGGTGCCTCCTTCGCCACCCTCTTCTTCACGTTTTATTTCTAGAACATTCAGTTAGTAGGTGTAGTGAGAGTGTCAAAGTTACTTTATTTAAGGCATTTTGTCAATCCTTCTACTCGTGTGCGCTGTGGGTTGGGTATACGCAGCGGGCCGTCAATGCGATAAGAGTGCAGTACAATAATGCGTTCAGGGTGCTGATGGGTCTGCCCCGCTATTGCAGTGCGTCCGGCATGTTCGCGGCGGCGGGCGTGCCGGGATTCCACGCAATAATGCGCAGCAGGGTGGCATCACTCATGCGGAGGGTACGGGGTAGTACCAACAGCATCCTGAAATCGCTTGTTGAACGGATGGACTGCTCGATTATGCGGCATTGGGACGAGGCTCATGCTGCGGTGCGTGACCCCTCACGCCGATATTAGTTAGGTTTTAAATTACTTAAAGTTACTAACACTAGTTTTTAAGTAAATATATTGTTACTTACAATTTATGGATCCAGTCCGAAATAAATGAAATTTAATTTAATTTAACTAAAGCCGGTGGCCTATTGGCGAAATAGCTTAGATCTATGACCCACTGGCTAACTTTTTTACTTTGGATAAAAAGAAATGGTGATTTGGTTTGATGCCGTCAACTTACCACTTTCAGACTTGATATGTGGGACATCATTCTTCCCTTCATTATCTGAACTCGGTTCCGATTTGACCGGAGCAGGAGGTGGTAGTTTATTCTGGAACGAAAAATCAAATCAATATTTTTTTCAGGCGAATGTTACTTATGTCAGAACGTAGAATAGTTGTTGTAGAGACTAGAAAGTAACACAGTTGGGAAACACGATGCACTTTTAGCCGAGACAAGTACACCGTGCTTTCAGGATTATTGTGAGGTAACATCATACAAAGGTATGTAAATACTACAGTACATTGTTCATATTTTTACCTGTAGATTACTGTGATCTCGACTTAACTGGCTGGCGTCAGATCCGACGCTCATCCTCCTGAGGTCCGATGACTTCTGACGCGCTCGGAAATGACGAGGCTGTAAAGAAACAAGTGTAATATTGTATTTCCGGTATGGATATAAACCTTACATTAAATAAACTACTGTACTTCAATGCAATGTTGAAGAGCTTTTTACAGACTTACCAGAACAGGAACTACGAACTGCGGTCTAAAACTGATATGCCATTAAGTGCATGTGAGATTGAGTTGTATACATCTGCCAGACGTACCCGGACGCGGAGCGATGGGTCAAATTCGCTACTGATAGACTGCTATCGGATTAGGCACAGAAAAGGAGATTGCAGACCGTTTATTACGAACAAGAAGCTTAATTGAGCTGGCTAGCAAACATACGGCAATGTATAAAAGCGTTTATTTAGAACATTTGTTGCCGCACCAGCTGCCAATTTTTCTAGATAATTCACAGGAGTTATCACTAAAGTGTTGGTGTAAACTACTTCAGTGGTAACAGCTGGGAATAACCTACCAAATCGGGCCCCTTGTGTAGACCTCGTGTCCCTCACCTTGTAGTCGTGGTTGAGCCCCATGGTGGTGCAGGTGGGACACTCCCAGGAGTTGGGCAGGTCCTCGTTGACCTGTCCTCCCGGTGGCACGCACGCGGGGTGCACGATGCTGTAGCACACCGAGCACTCGCGGAGAGATGACGGCCCGTTGCGACCTGAAATTTACAGCCATATTTAATTTATGACCTCCAAGAACCAACCGCTTATCTACGTCTACTGGATATTTAGATGCAACATATTGTTAGTAACTTGGATAAGATTCACGATGTGAATGAAATGTGCCTCTACCACTGACAAAGCTTACATGACTGCTAGATACCCAGATGCCACTCAGTAACGGATAAGTTTCACGACAAATATACGACAAATAATAAAGCCACGACTTGAACTGTGACGTCAGCGGCAGTAATATGCCATAAGTGGGAGCGAGCGGAGAGTGGCATCTTGTTCCCACGTTTGGTTTCGCCGCCGTCACTCGCAGTCGTCAGTCTTCTTAATCATTATTGTTATTATTACGCCGCTAGAGCGGCATGTCCAGTCGCTTTGCAGTTTTTGTTATGTATAACAAATATTATCTCATCTCTAACTGCATAAGATGGTGCGAGAATAATTCTTTGGCAATAAGAATCACTCGACAAACAACATTGCGGAACGTTGTGAAATCTACTAATTCGGTTTTGAAGAAAAAATACGTTTCAATGCCCTTTGACTGATTTTATTCCAAGCTTTAAAGTAAAATCCTTACCAGAATTGCCTTTAGCTTGTGGAGCGACTGGAGTCTGCATCCAACCATCAAGATGACAAACGGCGCAAGAAGCTGTGACTGGTAGCATTGGCTGGAAGATAGAATAAAACTTAAGTTTAGTTACCTTACATCATTATTGTTCGTGTTGAAAACTTTAGAGTTTATGAAAACCAAGTTAGTATGTCTACATAAAACTCGGCAGTAAGTTGCTGTATTATTAGACGTAATTCATTTATTCAACCGTCAGCGTTCAGCTAACTGAACAAATTCTTTACTATCTACTTACTCGTACCCAAAGCTTGAACCATGGACCTTCGCAAGTTATTTTTATCAAATTAAGGGTTAATAATAAAGTCGTGAACATTGGCAGGACACCGGGAAATGTGTATAATTTTATGAAGAAATTCTTCTTTGTATTATTATTTATTATAAAGTTACGTTACTTGTAAGCACTGTCGCATGATGCAGGTCTGCTTGGCGCGGCCCAGGCCGCCGAACTTGACCATGTCGTGACAGAACACGCACTCGCCGCAGTCTGTCCGCTGGCAGGCTTCGCATTTCTTGCATCTGAAATAAATTGTAGTCGATCGCATTTATATAACCGATTTGTAGAGCAACGAGAGGAACTAATTGATGTTATTTCTCCAATGCAATTGACAACATTTCAAAATATGTAATGATGCCTAAATCTAAAACCATTTCGGTAATTATTTTACCTGAACGTAATAAAGTAGTTTACGTTTTTTTCGCACTCACAAGAAAATCGCGAAATTGTATAAACGTGTTTTAAACCGTGTGTGACATCAATACTACGTCTGTCATATGAAAGATGTGCATGCTGTCATACAGAATCGTAATATTGACATCATAATTTACTTACGACCTTCTGATATTCGCTACTTTTCATTTTGATATTTCTGATAAAAACAAGTGCCCCTTAAAAAAACATTTTCTAGTGAACTAAATAATAAAATGGCCCACTTGAAATAATGAAATGTTCTCAAGTCAGGATTTATTTAGCGGTCGTCGACCGGGCTGCTAGGGACAACTAAACGCGACGTCGGGATGGTGGTACACTGCCGCTTACATGACAATAAATCTTCAATAATGTTGTTGAATATGAAAAGCGAAAGAGGGCTTGGTCCTGTTTCGTTTTTAGGGTTCTGTACCTAAAGGGTAAAACGGGACCCTATTACTAAGAATTCGCTGTCCGTCTGTCTGTCACCAGGCTGTACCTCATGAACCGTGATAGTTAGACTGTTGAAATGTTCACAGATAATGTATTTTCTGTTGCCGCTATAACGACAAATACTAAAAAACAGAATAAATTAAATATTTAAGGGGGCTCCTATACAACAAACGTGTTTTTTTGTCGTTTTTATATATAATGGTACGGAACCCTTCGTGCGCGAGTCGCACTTGGCCGGATTTTCTTTCACATTCCCATGGTTTTTGGCTGTGTATCGCGGCTTGTATTGTTAGTCGAACTGCAGGTACTGGGACGCGAGGGTGCAGTATTCTGCAGGAGGTGTGTGTACCTGGTGCGGCGGCGGCGCGGCGCGGAGTTGGCGTGGTCGGGGCGCGCGCGCGCCGCCCCCCCGCCGCGCCCGCCGCGCCCGCCGCGCCCGCTGGACTGGCGCCGCTCGCCTGATGCCACCTCATCCGGACCTGCGATCAACAAAGCCATTACGATTTATCATTGTCAAACTAGATCCTCGAGCTTCACCTCACGCAGCGAACGAAAAAACCATAAGCTGCGTACGAATTTGAGCGGCTCATGCCTCAGGCTCAGCTGCTCGCGCGCCAAATAGTTGCACTTAAACATGCGCGGGTGAGGCAGCGCGCTCGCGGCGAGCCGACATTGCGCGTCGTTCAAAATGGCATCGACACGATGGCAGCTGATTGATTTCGGGTCCCACAACACCTTTTGCTTTTCATGCATTTGTATCAATAATTGTTCCAAATTTACTAACAAACTATTACAAACGCACGGCTCAGGCACTTGCTCAAATTCGTACGCGCCTCGCGCACAAACAAGTTCGATCTTGTCGCTCTGTCCGCGGCACGCTCCGATACATGTTCAAGTTACGCGAGGCACGCACACTGAGGCGCCTTTAAGCACAGTCAAAAGACCGCCACTGGGCGGCTCGCCGCGCGCTGCTCGCGCACAGCGCGTGAGCGCGTACGAATTTGAGCAAAATAGGCGCCGTGCGTGCCCCAACCCGAGGCTGCAATAATTCGTACGCACCTATAGAAGTCTAGCGCCGAGAAGTGGCCCCACAAAAAAGATGCACTTTGCTAATAATGCGAACGTGTGGGGACGGGGTGTCAAAAGGATGCCAAGTACCCGTTAAGTTCGAAAATACCGGGTTTTGAGCACGCGTTTGGGTAGAAATTTGTAAGAAGTTCGTTTTCTATGGTTTTTCCGTTCGCTGACCTCACGCGATATCGTCCTGCAGTAAGGGCCCGGTCACCGCTTCGAGTAGCGGCAGCAGCGACGGTAGTGCGCCATACGTGTGACCGACGCCGCACTTCAATCTCTCACAAGTGTCGCGCACCACTGCCGCTACCACCGCCGCTCGAAATTTTGGCCGAGTCGTTAGAATGTATCACAGTATATACAATCGTGCAAACATAAAAGTATCGATAGAATGACGGAGCTACAAAGACTTCTCATTGTAACCGGTACGCACGTCCCTCTTAATTACCGTTCGACCGCCCATAAAGTCTAAACACACAAATCAAACATCACAAAGTGGTTTCTCGGCGTGAAAAGGAGTTGCCAAACTCACAACTATCCTGTCTATATGTACTCGGCCGGCAACCCCTTACTTTCCGGCCTCTGTAGTAATGTACTATTAATAAATCTTTTACTCGTTACCACAAGATTCATCAATTGAAACCACTCTACTGAATAACGAATTTCTCAAACACGTACCTTTCAGCACGGCCACGCCCGTTATAGCCAGATGCTGCTTATCATGCCTGTGCTGCTCCACCAGGGTCCTCACATCCTTCACCAACGCTATAGGGTCCGACAGGAGCTCCGGCACCGACTTGCGCGCGGCCGGCAACTGGTGCAAGTACATCACTATGGCCTGGAATAGAAATGGCCATGTTATAATAGAGAAGATTGTTTATATGAAATGTAAGAGGATGATGAAATATCAGATACTACTTGTAATCAGAGTTAGTCAGAAGACAAACAATAGGGTACAATAGAGACGTATATAATATAACTTTAATATATACGTCTCGTACACATCATGTTAGAACTAGTAATCACAGGTTTGTCCATCTACAACAACGTTATGAAGCGTTTACTTCAATATCATTGAAAAAAAAACCTAACTCTTTTTCATCGTAGTGGATTTAGACCAAAAAGAACGAGCAGCTCTTTGCGCATTGGGTGTTGCGCCCCGTGAGTGTTGCGGCGACCTTTAGACCGCGCAACTTGTTTCAAGTAACATGCTCATATTATTTTGACTATTTAGCATATGTGTTGACACCTAAACGGAATGAAACCTCAACAATTAAAGTCCGTGACGGTACAGTCGTTATGAGATATATCGGAGTGGCTACTAATGCCCCGACAACAGATACGTGTTCAAATATTTGTGAGCACTTTGGCCGCTCATATCTGATGGCGACTGTACCTACCGAATTCTACAGCGGACTTGACGACGCAACGGAGCCACGCTGTTTCGTCGCCTAAATAATAATAATTTTATAACAGCAATTTACTTGATCTCCCTTACAATGATTAGATCAAATTCCAAAGTGTGACGTCATACTTTTGAGTCAATCAGTATGTACCTAATATGCCCTCACCTTGAGGCCGTGCAGCTCGTTCTGCGTGAGGTGCACGTGGTCCTTGCAGGTGCGAGCGGCCCAGCAGCGCGCTCACGTAGCGCTCCAGCACGTACCACAGCATCTCCGTGAAGTTAATGCCCTCACCTTGAGGCCGTGCAGCTCGTTCTGCGTGAGGTGCACGTGGTCCTTGGCGGCGGCGGCGGCCGGCGCGCCGTCGGCGGCCAGGTGCGAGCGGCCCAGCAGCGCACTCACGTAGCGCTCCAGCACGTACCACAGCATCTCCGTGAAGTTAATGCCCTCACCTTGAGGCCGTGCAGCTCGTTCTGCGTGAGGTGCACGTGGTCCTTGGCGGCGGCGGCGGCCGGCGCGCCGTCGGCGGCCAGGTGCGAGCGGCCCAGCAGCGCACTCACGTAGCGCTCCAGCACGTACCACAGCATCTTCGTGAAGTTAATGCCCTCACCTTGAGGCCGTGCAGCTCGTTCTGCGTGAGGTGCACGTGGTCCTTGCAGGTGCGAGCGGCCCAGCAGCGCGCTCACGTAGCGCTCCAGCACGTACCACAGCATCTCTGTGAAGTTAATGCCCTCACCTTGAGGCCGTGCAGCTCGTTCTGCGTGAGGTGCACGTGGTCCTTGCAGGTGCGAGCGGCCCAGCAGCGCGCTCACGTAGCGCTCCAGCACGTACCACAGCATCTCTGTGAAGTTAATGCCCTCACCTTGAGGCCGTGCAGCTCGTTCTGCGTGAGGTGCACGTGGTCCTTGGCGGCGGCGGCGGCCGGCGCGCCGTCGGCGGCCAGGTGCGAGCGGCCCAGCAGCGCGCTCACGTAGCGCTCCAGCACGTACCACAGCATCTCCGTGAAGAACGGGTACCGGAACTTCTGCGGCACCTGCAACGGAAACAGATAACTATAAGGGCGGGTTGCACCAACTTACGTTTACAGACCGGTCAACGTTAAATATGCACTCGGCAGCTGTCATACCACAGAAACTTGACAAACATTAAGCCAAGCCGCGTACGAATTAGAGCAGCCTCGAGTTGAGGCACGCACGGCTCGCCTATTTTGCTCAAATTCGTACGCGCTCACGCGCTGCGCGCGAGCAACGCGCGAGCAGCGCGCGGCGAGCCGGCCAATGGCGGTCTTTTGACCGTGCTCAAAGGCGCCTCAGTGTGTGTGCCTCGCGTAACTTGGACGTGTATCTGAGCGTGCCGCGGACAGAGCGACAAGATCGAACATGTTTGTACACGCTAAACGCGTACCAATTTGAGCAAGTGGCTGAGCCGTGCGTGTGTAATAGTTTGTTAGTAAATTTGGAACAAATATTGAAACAAATACATGAAAATCAAAAGGTGTTGTGGGTCCCGAAATCAATCAGCTGTCATCGTGTCGACGCCATTTTGAATGTCGGCTCGCCGCGAGTAGGCTGCCTCACCCGCGCATGTTTATGTGAACTATTTGGCGCGCGAGCAGCTCGCCGCGCGGGGCGAGCATGCCTCAGGCTGAGCCGCTCAAATTCGTACGCACCTTTACATACATTCAGATTTTAACGAATACCGCTTACAAATTAACTGATATATACATGGTGTTTTTTTTTTATGAGTATCCAATTTTTTTTCAGGGATTAGGAATAATTTATAGATTTCATTAATAAAAAAAACCCAACAAAGTATTTTTTTATTGTATTTTATATTTCAAAAATAATAATGACTGTAGTGTGATCACCGAGTCGAATGTAAACAAACTAGACACAACAAATGTGTTGTAGTGAGGGTAGTTCACATTTACATCAGTCTGGCCGCCCAATCAGCAACTTGTGTTACTCGTATCAATTTGACGCAGCGGCGGGGTGCCGGGGCGGGGGAGGGCGCCCGTGCGTGACTCACGGTTGTTATGAATGACTGGTGGGGAAGGGCGCGGGGATGCCAGTGCGCAGCGAACATTGACAACATACATGGTCTTTTTTGAGACAACTTTGAGGTGCCCTAACTCAATATGTTAGTACCGAGGGATACTAAAAGAAAAAAACCGGCCAAGTGCGAGTCAGACTCGCGCACCGAGGGTTCCGTACAAACATGTAGGTATATAAGTAAATTATTAAAAATATTTTTATTATATGATGTAACTAAAAATTTACGATTTTCGCAATTTTTCCTTTATCTTTGCTATAAGACGTTTCTTCGTACCAAATTTCAAGATTCTGAGTTCACGGGAAATAACCTGTAGGTTTTGATTCCCTTGCGAGTTTCAAAAATTTTAGAAAATTTGCGGCATAAACGGCTGTGTCTTTTGACTGCGTTGGCTTAGAAGTTTAATTTTTTCACAGCTCCAAGGGACAGTAGATCTGAGTATTTGATATAAATTTTTGCTTGATACCTCCGCGAGTTCCTGAGAAAAAGGGTCTTGACAGAGGACGGACGGACAACAAAGTGATCCTATAAGGGTTCCGTTTTTTTCCTTTCGAGGTACGGAACCCTAAAAACACGTAAATTATAATTTTGTACAAGGATTAACATACTTCAATTTGGATACTCATAAAAAATCCAACCTGTAACTACTTCTCGGGTACAAAATTTTTATGATTAAGTATTGCATTACGACATTGATATGATTGGTACATATCTGTACTCAGTACAACTTTTGATTATTGAAATTTTTCTCTTTGATTTTAATTCTAATTTTATTTTATGTACTGTACACTTGACATTGCAACATTTATTGATTCAATTAATATTCCACTATTTTCATCCTGCTAATCCTACTAAATGCGAAAGTTTGAATGTTTGGATGTTTAGATGTTTGTTACTCAATTACGCTAAAACGGCTCAATCGATTTGGATGAAATTTGGCACGAAGATAGATAATAGCCTAAATTAAAATATAGGATAGTTTTTATCCCGGGTCCACGCAGAAGAAGTTCTACAATTCTAATTTGTTTTACCTTAGTGACATCTTCGACCTGCGCGATCTTAAGCTGCTTCTCAATACCAAACTGGTGCAGGAAGTTACCGCCGAAGACCAGCGAGTCGCTGGGCGTGTACACGGCGTGTATCCAGCCCGTCGGGATGAAGAACGTGTGACCGGCTTGCAACTGAAACACAACATGATAACTTTACACGCTTGTCTTCAAACAACGATCAGATTGAAATAAAGAAGACATTTATTCACTACACAAAAGACACACAGAGACAAAGGGAGCAGACATACAATACAATTGACACATATTGTGTCTTCGCGGCAGTGAAACGGTCGCTGTCTCAGCACTATGCCGAGGTGTCGGACAGACACCTACAGCTCTGGTTTTCAGACAGCACCCGTACGTGACCCACGGAACGCAACACAACATACTATTAGATACAAAAGTATACACATAATAAATAAATAATAAATGTAATAAATTAACCTAGTTGGTGTTGGTGGTAGAAGGTAATGGTCCTGGGATCAAATCCCGGTAAGGTGAATATCTCATCACGAATCCCACTAATAAATCCGCGGTTAAGTTCACGTATGTCACGACATAATATAGGATGTGCTAAAACATTGCCGCGAAAACACAAATCCTGAAGAAGAACTCCCGAAGAGTTCGAAACATGTCGCCGGTCGTGACTAATAATACGTGAGTTTATCCGAAAGTTGAATCGATCTCATCACGATTCAATAATCGAGAGGTAAGAGATGGAGATATTCGAACTTTTTTACTCTTAACTTTGCGCCAAGCTGCAAAAATTGACAGCCGTGCCGGACAGTGTGTTAAGCTTCGGCCGAAAGTGCAATAGCTGGACTCGTACTTCCGAGGGAATCCTCGTCCATCTATTGCTTACTTTCTAACCTCTACAACAATGTACTAATGAGTGGAACTTACATGAACGCGAATACATTTCTCGACCGTGTCCCCGAAGAAAACATCAGACTGCTTGCCAGAGAGCACCCACTTCTCGTACAGCTGTAGATTCTTCTCGGTTGGCGGTATCAGCCAGAATACTTTAGCACCTGGAAATAATACATATACTATTTAATAAATTGTGAGTGTGTGAAATATAACACTGTAATAACGTAAATTTTATCAAAATAAATCCTTTAATGCGTGTTCAAACTATGATGTAATGTTTCCTGTTTACCGAAATAGGTTCCGGACCTGGATGTATATAATTGCCTGCCTCGTGGTAAAACAGCTATTTAGATGCCTATTCTCAAACTCTGGTTGAAGTACCAGATTTTGAGAATTGGCATCTAAAGTGAACGAAATTGATGATTTTGATACGGTAAGGAAACACTGCTCTAAGTTTTTACGCAACACCTTCCCTTAGAATTCATTTGTACTTTGAATTAAAAAAAAAAACAACTAAATTTTGAACCTTTTTTAACCCCCGACGCAAAGAGATGGGTGTTATAAGTTTGACGTGTCTGTCTGACGTAAACGAATGTACCCATTTTAGTGCGGTTTTTTTTGACCGAAAGCTGACGTGGTCTAGATGGTTCTTAGCTAAATTTCAACAAAATCGGTTAAGCCGTTTTTGAGATATTGAACTTTGAAATGATGAAATCGGGGGTTTTTTTAACTTTTCTAAGTTGTAGTTATTTGAAGTCGGTTAGTTAAAAGTATTCTATGGCTGTCATTTAACGATTCAGTGATTGGCAAGATGTCAAAGGAAAATCTACAACTTTCTTGATTGTGAATAAGAACGATTTTAATTCCATAGATATACCCAATCACTACCGACAAAGCAGTATATTTTGCCTCGGCTTTCCGAGGCAAAATATAATTACGCATATAATTTACCTCTCAGAATGTGATACCACACCGAAGTGCCTCCAAAGTCGATGTGGAAGTCTGTGTAGCAGCCTTTAACTGACATAAGGCAGTATTTCTGCACCTTCGGGTACATCATGTCGTCCAGAGCGTTTGTTGACTCAGTCTGAAAATGTTAAGAAATGATTAGATTCGTTTTTTTTGTTTCTTAATAAATGTCGTTTTTGTTTTTTCTGACACGTGTAATGGGTACGGGTAAGTATGCCTGACGCGAGCATAGGCGGTATACATTTTTATAAGTCCTGCCTCTACTCGCTCGTCGCGCTAATCGTTACACTTTATATTTTGTAATTTTTACTGTCACATAGACCTATTTTATTTATTCAATATTATTTGCAAGCTTCGTTTATTTATAATTTATAACTAGCTTCCGCCCGCGACTTCGTCTGCGTAGACTCCATAACCCCGTAGTCGATTTTCGGTGGTACAACTTACTTGCAAATAAACATCTAGTCATGAAGCTTCATTAAAAAATCACTTAAGGGGCTCCCCACTCTTTTTGTCGACTTTTGACGAGTTTTGAGTTGAAACTCCTCCATCAAAGCTATAGATATATTTATGGCACAAACGCTTATCGGTTCTTCAATCCTTTATTTATCTACATTTGCATCAGTTTTTTTGAATTCAAATATGGTCCAAAAAAGCTCTGTTTTCGATATAAGTATGTTGTTTATGTACTTTTATATATGAAAGGTACATTTTACTGTCCCTTATTGACGTCTGAGATTTTTATTTTTAATTCATTTTCACAATAGTTACGTCCAAAAAACTGTTTTTAAATTTGCCAAGGTTTGATGCCATATATATCGAATACTGTGAGTTTTGAAGTAAATATGGGATACTATGCGATAAGCCATAAAAAACCTGAAAAACGGACAGTTACAGATCGAAGGTCATTGGAAGCTGGGAGCCCCTTAAAACTTTAATCAACAAATAATGTGGTTTGTGGTCGTACGAGTATGACACCTCGATAATGGAGCATCGGCAAGGCGGTCACGTATGATAAAAATGTACAATAGATTTTACGACGAGCCAATTGTTCAATAAATAATGAACATTCTTATCGCGGTCGTGATGATAATATTTAGCTATTAGGTATTGTCATTTAAAAAAAACGTACGTTTAGTTTAACTACAGTTAATATTAGCTGTGGTACATTTAGCATCCTTAGAGACCGACGCAGCATTACGATGAAGCTCGATGCTTCAACACTCCTTCCCTATTTATTTATCCATCAGCCATCGCATTATTATATACTTTCGACATACCACACTAAGGGCTTGTCCATATATTACGTCATTGAATGGGACCCCCCCGACTAATAAAATGACGTAATTTCCGTAAAAGTACGATTTGACTTAATTTATAGTAGTTCTCAGGATGCGTGTGCGAGAAATCTCGAGATCATTAGCAAACAGCAGCAAGGCAGCTTCCTTTCGGCGCATCCACGTCCGAGCACGGACGGCATGAGGGGTACGAAGTTATAAGACAGAGCGAGATAGGGACATGGTTTTTCTTTTACCGGACGCCGTGCAAGCCTGCAACTGTCCACACGGGCCGAAATCACACGGCGAACTGCCATGCTGAGACGTTGGGAGACTGCTTTTGTTTGGTGAGGATTGTGGGATTTCTTGAGATCAATAATTGCTCCTGCCCGCAAAGTGTACATTAGTCGCTACATATTGGAAGGTAAAGTGTATAGTTTCAGGTCAGATCGAAATTAAAAAATAAAAAACATTGCAGGCCGCCTGGAATGTTACATATAAATTCCTTTATTTGTCGAGTTTTTAAAAACTCGACAAATAAAAGAATTTATATGTAAGAGAGAACTTTTTAAAAAGTTGAAACCGGCATATAAAAGACGGCACAGGTCATATTCAGCCAATTCAACTCGTATTTTTCTGTTGCAAACGCGACGTTTTTCTATGTGTCTCAAATAGTTTGCGTTTTTCGGTGGAAAAATACACTTGCGATTCGGTTTAAAAAGAAAAAGGGCGGTAAATCATTAATATTTTCACGTTGTGCAACGATATTTAAAGCTTATTATTCCCCCATTTTTGAGAAAAGCACTATATTAGCCTTAGCCGGAATGGCAATTGCAACAAATGCTCAGCCTGCAATTGCCTCCTTCCCGGCCACGGCAATAATGTACTATTACCTGCTGGTCCTTGAGGTGGCGCGGCCACACCACCTCCACCCAGTCGATGAGCCGCACGACCCTGGGCGCCTGCACGTAGTTCTCGAGCCGCGTGTGCGAGAACTCTAGCGAGATCACGTTCAGGAGACGCTCCTTGTTTGGGTCGTCGTAGTAACGCTGCCAGTCCTGGATCGAGGAAAAAACTTGCAATGTTAAAAATAGGAAAAATAGAATTAGGTATTGATGACCTGGTTAAGGCCGCGGGAATCCGCTGGGTGCGGGTGGCGCAGAACCGGTAATCGTGGCACTCTTTGGGGGAGGCCTATGTCCAGCAGTGGTCGTCTTCCGGCTGATATGATGATGATGATTAATACAGGGCGTCCCACGGCTATGCCACATGCAGGGAAAGTACCTGGAATATTGTAGATGGAACATTTAACTTAAATAAGACATTATTATAATTTAAAAAACAATTTAAACTGCATTCATAGATTTTTTAAATAATTACATGGTTAAACCCGCTACACGAGAAAAAATTAAATAAAAATGTTAAAATTCATGGCCTTCCTTTTATTTCTGACACTATGTCATTTAGCAAAAAATAATCATTATGATGAAGCCTTTGTATCGGTATGATAAAGCTACAGGGTATTTTTTTTCTCGTGTAGCGGGTTCGATTTCGGGTTCAACCATGTAATTATTTAAAAATCTATGAATGCAGTTTAAATTGTTTTTTAAATTAAAATAATGTCTTCATTCAGTAAAATGTTCCATCTACAATATTCAAGGTTCCCTTCCATGTGGCATAGCCGTGTGACGCCCTGTAGATTAAATTGTCTTAGTCCTAAAAAATGATGAACTGTTACTGCAATATGAGTTGGTGGGCGGTAATCTTAAGCTATTAACGAACGCGCAATTATCGCTGCCACTATGCGCTCTAAGCGGTATTCTTTGTACTCCATAATACCGGTGAGAAGGCCGCCACGCGCGCGAAGTGGCCGACTTCAAATATGAATAAGTTGTCAACCAGCGGATGGCTCGCGGCGATTGCGGAATCGCCCTGTCGTCGCCGCCGCCGTATTGAACATTTCAATCGTATTGATTAATTAGTGTTAATAGCGCTCATACTAAACTTAATTAACTATTATTATAACTGCAATTATCTATACCCAAACCATTAACAACGTTTCAATGAAAATGCTGCTAAATTCACGAAGTCTCGTGATTGGTTATCGTAAAATACTATTTCCCATACAAAATACTTTTTCTACTCCTGTACCGTTATCTGTCATTTATATATGCGCTGACTCAAATACAATAACATCGATAAAAAGTCGTCGATAAACTCTATGCTCTATGGCCCATAAACGCACTGTTTAGCGTACTTTTATGGTTCATACATTTTTCATAAAAGCACTGTCAGAATGAGAACTGAGGGCCTACCGCGAAAGGCATTCGAAGTTTTCCCTCTCTGTCAGACTTGCGAGTTCGTACGTAAGTGCAACAGAGAGGGAAAACTTCGAATGCCGTTCTCGGTAGGCCCCCAGTCCAGTCAAGCTTTTTAATTTGAAATCAATGCTGCCAACACCATTTCATGGCCTGGAAGTTAGAAAATATTATTTAAAAGTAGTCGTAGAAAAAGTATTGTATGCAACGGTGTATAACTGGTCTAAAAACACTCGTGGCGTCTTTAATTGCGACCCACGCCATTCGCGTTTTAAGACCCTTCTTATACAACAGTTGCATAAAATACTATAATCAAACTCCGTTCATAAACAGATTACCATACTCGGTAACTACACGAAGACCAGCGCATCCCCTGTCACGCCCAGTTTATACTATAGCGCAAATAGTGCGCATTTTCGCTACAAGTTCAAGCCCAAGGTAATTAGGTTCCTCTCGTGTATTACATAAGAGAATAAAATGCGTACATAAACAATACGCTCATGTATTATTCAGCGGCATCACTTGGAAATCGGACTTTATCGGAAAAGAACGGTTGAAGCTGCGCTAGAGTACTCTTTCGACAAAATGAAAGGTTTGTTGGATTATTGCTATTATTAGAGAAATTTCTAAGGAAATAACTGCAATATGATATATAGATAGATAGTAACTTTATTCAGTTACGCTGATATTTAAGAGTAAATAAATAGATATATACAAAATTGATTACTATTTTTAACAATTAAGATTGTCATTTTTATATGGTCTTGTAAAGAATCTCAAAATATTGTATTAGAAATATGATAACAAAAAGGATTTAAATTAAAAGTCGGACTATTTAGCCGTGTAACTTTGTAGAAACTTTTCTAGAATAGGGTACTTATTTTCATCTATCAAAATTAAACTATCAAAGTATTTCTTTCAATCGTTTTTACCATAAGAAATACGAATATAACACTATTTTGTTATAAACACATAAGCTTTATTTTTAATTTAAAAATTAAAATCGTATTTTTATTATCTGTATGTCACGTGACCGAAAATGCCGACCGCCATTTTGTCTTGTGAGTGACGTCATTATAGAAAATGCAAAAACAAACTTTCGTTGTAAACAACATTTGGCGATTCTACATTTCTGCACGTAATAAAATTATCTTCTTAGTAGTCAGAATAGTCTGTGGTTTCTGCTCTTATGACGTCACGATAATGGCGGCTGCCTTTTTGACGCGAATTATTTATTAATTAAATAATATCACTTTATGCAAAGAAATAATGGTTAAAATTTGAACTTTATATAAGTTCAAATTTTAACCATTATTTCTTTGCATAAAGTGATATTATTTAATTAATAAATAAAAATACTAGTTGCCTATCGGATCTATGCGAGGGTCAATCAACTATTTCTTGTTGTTATTCTGTCCCGTTAGAACATGCTTAGAAGATGGTTCATACAAAAAGGGGTTGAAAATGACAATAAACATTCATTCATTGACATTTGGTGAATTTAAACCCAGAAAATAGCAGTTTAAAAAAGTGACCCAGGAGACGTAGGTACTAACCATGGCAACTAGTGACAGAAAAAAGTTGATTCACCCACGAACATATTAAAATATTTAAAAAAAACAATGTAGAATGCTATAAATCAACTAGGACTATTATCTTGTGAATGCCAATACCTTCATAGTCATCTCGATGTTTTTCTGCGTGTTGACGTCCATCACGTCGAGCAGCCGGCGCGAGCCCACGCACATGCGCACATCGTTCACGGTGAAGTTGCTCGTCGGGACCCTGGAACAACACTCGACATCAACTCTCGTGCCACATATCTAACTGCCAACGGTTTCGTAGCGTCGTAACCAATAACATGCGAAAAACCATATCTCGAGCACGGCGGGGTACTCTAAAGCTACTGTTACACATGCTCTGTAGCAGCATGCTTGTTTGAGCATGATCAATTATTATGTATGCAAGTAGCGTGCTCCTTACTAGCAACTATCCAGATACACATGCTATTGGCTTGAAACTGGCATGCTTTCGTGCTAGTAATCAGCATGTGTAACAGTAGCTTAACTCGCAGGCGCTTTCCTCTACAGTTTTTCGCATGTCGGCTATGGGCGTAGCGCAACGAAACCGTTTGGCACTGAATGTGTTACTGACAAATCCGCGAGGTGGGCGCTCTAAGTATTCTAAATAGGAAGAGACGTATAGTCTATCTCGCCGCGACACAGCTCGCGGGCCGTCTTGTGATAAGTTGATAACCGTGCTGAGGGCGCACTTGATAGTTCGAGCGACAGAGACACGAACGAAAACGAATTTCGTTTCGCGGTAGGCCCCCTGAGCGCCCACCTCGCGGATTCGTAAAATCGTGAGTGTTAACAAATTCAGTGCCAAACGGTTTCGTGGCGCTACGCCCGTAGCCGGAATGCCAAAAACTATTTGTAGAGGAAAGCGCCTGCGAGTTAGAGTGCCCTGCCCACCTAGCGGGTTCCTGGTTGAGGCCGTTACATTATTATTACGCCTGGTCATCATCATTGCCCTGCTTCACACCGAAGAGAGTTCGGAAAATTTCGTACTATTTATCCATGATCTTTGACCTTTTATTTTATCGCCGATTGTCTATTAAATTCTCGCCTCGTTTCCTTTCCCTGGTCGAATCGAAATAGTACACTCATCCAGGCTTGTGGCACCACACTTGGCGGTATTTGCCCAAATGTTCGTGCTGCATCTTTTTCCTTCCTACGGCAAATGAAAGAGAGAACGATGCAACGCGAACACGCAATCCCAAGTGTGGTGCCAGTATTAGAGTTTCTCTAATTTAAAACAAAACGAGATCGAACATACATACTATACTTAAGTATTTACACTTGTTATAAACTTTGGTTGGTTCTAATAAACTAAACGAATTATGTTTATATACGTATACTATAAAATAACTACAACTTAGAAAAGTTGAAAAACCCCTGATTTTTTCATTTCAAAGTTCAATATCTCAAAAACGGCTGAACCGATTTTGATGAAACATGGCTAAGAACACTCGGGTTAAAATTATCTATGACACAAAAAAAACCGCATTGAAATCGGTCCATCCGTTTGGGAGCTACGATACCACAGACAGATACACAGATATAACATCGCTCTCTGCGTCGGTGGTTAATAAACCATATGCACATTGAATAGTTATTTTATGCACGCACAGGGAGTTGGGGTTCCCGAATTGAATATGGTCCCTATTTAATTAACTGGACAATTTATCATTCACCACAAATAATAGTTGCCGCTGGGCACTGTCGTTACTTATCGAGCTCGAAATGCTCGGCAAATGGACATGGTCAGATAACAATCTTCCATTTAATGCTGTCCAGTAATTGTTGAATTAGCGGCCTGGTTTACCCAAACAAAATAAATACGCACCTACATTACTATCGTCAACAGGAAAGTCAACGTAGAACCTGAATCTGTACCTATACTAGACAATGATAAAGAAAAACTATATTTACTCAAATGTAAACGACATCAAGTATTTCACCAATCGACTAACCCGTGAATGAACAACTAAACAAACAATGCCTATTTAATAAAACTGCAAACAAACTACAAAGCCCCCGTACCGAGTCACGCGATGGCAGCAAAGTTATGGAATCGCTCAGATCAGAATCAGGCGTTGTGACCTTTCGCGGTAAACTTTGCCTACATTTTCAGGAGGCTTTTCCCGGTGGCGTGTTTATTCCTGATCATTTCGCGCATAATGTGTTTTGCGATACTCTGTATTTTATTACAATTTATCATTTAGGATAAGTGTGATGCTACCACCTGTCGTTTACACGCGTGTGAAGAGGTTATACTTAGTTAATTCGTGAACGAAGTAGGTGGATAATATCTAGATATGTAGTAGATCGGATATGTAGTAGATCGATGGCCTAATTCTAGAGCACAATCGTACACTACTACCTAACCTACTTAGTCGGGGACAGTGTTGCACATGCATATTACGTCACGCAAAATTTTGGAAGCCTCCACACCCTTTTCTCGCCTTTTGCGACGTTTGCCATGACCCTCCCCCCTGTTGCTATTACGTAATATGTGGATGGGCCCTAAGCTCCTTTCAATTGTTTGTTGCTGAAGAGCTCTTATTCCCGCCTTCCGTCCCATCATCACATATCAACATATCATAAATAACTATACCAAATTTTAAGACAATCTGACACCAAGAAATCGTTGAAAAATGGATTATATACAACTTTTTAAACAGATACAGGTAAGGTGTACATAAATACATGTATACACGCAATGATGTAATATAAAAACCGGCCAAGTGCGTGTCAGACCACGCACAACGAAGGGTTCCGTGCCTATTAAAAAGGTCGTATCGTTCCTGAAATCTTATGGCACTTACGTCCTTTTCTTTAAGGAAGGCAGTTTTTTAGAAATAACATGAAAACTTTTGAACCGATCTTGTTCAAAACAATCTTCGCTGAAAGAATTTAATAAGCCCTATGTCCATGATTTTTTTATATTTTTAAAATACACGGTTCAAAAATTAGAGGGAGCGGGACACAATTTTAGTGACTTTCGGGGCGATTATCACCGACTCTATTCACTTAATCAAAAAAATTGCTGAGAAACCTTACATTTATTTTGAAAGGCCTATCGATTGATTGCCACACGTGGGCTTGCAATGAAAAAAAAAATTTGACTTTCAGTTTTATGTATGGAGTGCACCCCTAAAAAATTTTTTTTTGTAATTTAATTACTAAACTATGTAGCGGCTTACAAAATACACTTATCCTCAAAATTTTATTCAAATACACCATATAGTTTTCGAGTAAAATTTCTGTGACATACGGACAGACGGACATGACGAAACTATAAGGGTTCCGTTTTTGCCATTTTGGCTACGGAACCCTAAAAAGGTAGATATATTGTCTATACGAAATTCCGTGTTTAAAAATGGCCACCAAATCTGACAGCTAACGTTTCCATTGACGACTCGAAACTGAGGCAAGTTGCGCCAATTGACTCAATTTTAGTGTGCCATTTTTCGAGCGCATGTAACCTATCTACCTCTTTTTTATATTACATCATTGTATTTGTATACACGTATTACTACGACGCATAGCAAGTTTGATATAGTATACGGTGGAACGGGGTTACTTTGTTCAAATAGGTTTTCTCCGAAATTATTGTTTTTACTTGTGGGTGAACTGGCAGTGAATATAGTAGTAAATTATCTTGCTGTATTCTCGAACTGCTTTTATACTACATTCTAAATTATCGAAGTAGGCCCATTTTTTCCTAAAGTACGTTTCCGTTTACGGTAAAGCTTGTAATGAACCCGATTTCCTTGCTCTCGACTGGTGTAGTGTGTGTGGAGTGTGCTATGTTAATGAGACATGTGTATGGGGACAACACATCGGGAATTCCGCTCGTGGAGCGAACGCAGGTGTGTCACAGGCAACCTGATATACCTAGATGCCCATACACTACGTACCTACCCGTACTAGCACTAACTACTTAGATTAGAGGTTAACAATACAACTAGTCTATAATACTTTCTCAAATATGCTCGATAACATTAACTATGTTCAGTCAGCAGCAAAAGTAACACCGCGGGCGAGGTGATCAAAAAAAATCTAAACAAGCTCATATGCGCCCATATAATGAAGATATTATGGTCTCTTCGTACAATCAAGTGCAAAAATATGTATCGATTTAATCCTGTTATATAAATGTGTACCGAAACCTAATCTCTAAGTTTGTAACCACTAACACTATGGATTTTACAATCCGAAATAAATTATTTGTATTTGTATAAGAGCGATGGGACATTTTTATATAGACTAAGTTGTATGCACCAATATTTTTTCACTTGGCTGTACGCGAAGCTATTTCTGTTGCTGACTGTTCGTGATAATAATGGACATTTCGGAACCTACCTACCTACGTTACGTGGCTATTGGCCTAGCCGATGCTAAATAAAATAATCAGTAGGAAAATAATTGTTAAAGCCGGGTTGGTTAATGTGTTTAAATATGTAGAACTAATAAAAGTCTCTTTTCAGTCGTTACAAAATGTAAAACGTTTCATTACTTGCTGATTGTTCGTGATAATAATAGACATTTTGGAACCTAACTACCTACGTGACGTGGCTTTTGGCCTAGTCGTTGCTAAATAAAATAATCAGTAGGAAAATAATTGTTAAAACCGGTTGGTTAATGTGTTTAAATATGGTAGAACTAAGAAAAATCTCTTTTCAATCGTTACAAAATGTAACATTTCATTACTTTGCTGATTGTTCGTGATAATAATGGACATTTCGGAACCTACCTACCTACGTTACGTGGCTATTGGCCTAGCCGATGCTAAATAAAATAATCAGTAGGAAAATAATTGTTAAAGCCGGTTGGTTAATGTGTTTAAATATGTAGAACTAAGAAAAGTCTCTTTTCAGTCGTTACAAAATGTAACATTTCATTACTTGCTGATTGTTCGTGATAATAATAGACATTTTGGAACCTAACTACCAACGTGACGTGGCTTTTGGCCTAGTCGTTGCTAAATAAAATATTCAGTAGGAAAATAATTGTTAAAACCGGTTGGTTAATGTGTTTAAATATAGTAGAACTAAGAATCTCTCTTTTCAGTCGTTTGAAAATGTATTGTATCAATCGATTCGAAATTATGCTCCGAGTGACATAGGCTACCTTTTGTATGAAAATAAAACCAGTTTTAATTCAGTTAGTTTTCCGTGGTCGCGCTTCAGTTTTTTGAAATTGTTATGATTGTTTACATAATTATAATGACCTAATACCACGGATGATGTATGAAAAACAAATATGGGTTTTTTTTTCACTTATTTTATAGTAGTCGGGATACAGTTTCTCGGGGTCAGTATACTGATTTTGTCTTTCAGCTCTTATTAGTAATTCCAACTATTCACCACTCGAAAAGTATAATGAGGATTTATCCACACCAACGCACGTATTAATCGTGGCCTTTACAACCATTACAGTATACATGCGTCGTGTTAGCTGAATAAAAGCGACGTGTTTACGTCATGCGTTTTACAGCGGTATGCTACGGTATGGACAACGGCAGTCAGAATCATGTATAATTTGGTCTTTCTTATGTAATGAGTATGCCTTCAGTCATTTTACTGACAACTAGTATGGAAATAAAAACCGGCCAAGTGCGTGTCGGACCACGCAAAACGAAGGGTTCCGTGCCTATTAAAAAGGTCGTATCGTCACAGAATTTTTACGGCACTTACGTCCTTTTCTTTGAGGAAGGCAGTTTTTCAGCAATATCTCGAAAACCTCTGAACCGATCTTGTTCAAAACAATTTTCGGTGAATGAAATTAATAAGCCCTATGTCCATGAATTTTTCCATATTTTTAAAATACACCGTTCAGAAATTAGAGGGGGGGGGACAGAATTTTAGTGACTTTCGGGGCGATTATCTCCGACTCTATTCACTTAATCAAAAAAAATGCTAAGAAACCTTATATTTATTTTGAAAGGCCTATCGATTGATGTGCCACACGGGGGGTCACAATGAAATATTTTTTTTTGACTTTTAGTTTTATGTATGGAGTGCACCCCTAAAAAATTTTTTTTTGTCATTTTAATTACAAAAGTATGTAGCGGCTAACAAAATACACCTATCTTCAAAATTTTATTCAAATACACCTTATAGTTTTCGAGTAAAATGCCTGTGACATACGGACAGACGGACAGACGGACAGACGGACAGACGGACAGACGGACAGACGGACAGACGGACAGACGGACAGACGGACATGACGAAACTATAAGGGTTCCGTTTTTTGCCATTTTGGCTACGGAACCCTAAAAATGACAAATTTGAAAATAATTTATAATACCTGGCTGGTTTTTAGGGTTCCGTAGCCAAAATGGCAAAAACGGAACCCTTATAGTTTCGTCATGTCCGTCTGTCCGTCTGTCCGTATGTCACAGGCATTTTACTCAAAAACTATAAGGTGTATTTGAATAAAATTTTTAGGAAAGGTGTATTTTGTTAGCCGCTACATAGTTTTGTAATTAAAATGACAAAAAAAAATTTTTTTAGGGGTGCACTCCATACATAAAACTAAAAGTCAAAAATTTTTTTTTCATTGTGACCCCCCGTGTGGCACATCAATCGATAGGCCTTTCAAAATAAATATAAGGTTTCTTAGCATTTTTTTTGATTAAGTGAATAGAGCCGGAGATAATCGCCCCGAAAGTCACTAAAATTCTGTCCCCCCCCTCTAATTTTTAAACGGTGTATTTTAAAAATATGGAAAAATTCATGGACATAGGGCTTATTAATTTCATTCACCGAAAATTGTTTTGAACAAGATCGGTTCAGAGGTTTTCGAGATATTGCTGAAAAACTGCCTTCCTCAAAGAAAAGGACGTAAGTGCCGTAAAATTTCTGTGACGATACGACCTTTTTAATAGGCACGGAACCCTTCGTTTTGCGTGGTCCGACACGCACTTGGCCGGTTTTTTTCTCTGTAACGGATATACATACATATGATCATTTAAGTAATCACCTTGAGACGAAATCCAACAAAATATCACACATCAAAAATATCATCTGTATAATCTTCAAGATTAATTATACAAATAAAGAAAATGAATGCTTCATTTAAATCTATAATGATACTTCCGGGTGGAAAGTTTGACGGATTCTTGAATAAAGCATCTTAGAATAACGTCATAAATATATGGGGTGGGCCCTGTAACAGGAGCAAATATTTAAAAGGAACGCTTCCTTAGAGCTTCTGCAAACCCCTTGTATCCAATTTTTTAATTTTTTTTTTTATTCGAGACGTTGGCACCACGAGATCATACCAAAGCAGTCAATGCAGATTTTGAGGTAGCATCATGTAATGAGTCATAATAGTTTTTGCATTTTTGTTTTCAAAAGATATTTTTGTGATTTTTAATTTACTTTTCAATTTTCATTACGGTTTTAAAAATAAAGAGTTACTTATATCACTCCAGAAGAGTAAAAAATACACATCCACAGTCCATTGACGCGAATTTTTAAAATAGTAATATAATTTCGGAGTTTGCCCCCTACATACAAACTTAAGGCTATTACACACCTCGCAATTTGTCACAACGACTTGTAACAGAAATACATATTAAATTTATTCCGTAGAATTCTGACAGTGGACAAAATTTAACGTTGCAATAATCGCAATTTTTTTTAACTATATAAATTAATAGTCACTGCTGTTTAGTACAGTACATCACTACTTCTATGCCCCGTCTCTAATGTCTATGTAAGTTGGCAGCACTATCACGTTTTCCACTTATCCAAGATGGACGCAACTAATGCCTACTATGTACGCTAGTATCGAGAATTAACTACTCTTATAAAAATTGAGACAGCAGAAACATGAAATGGCAATTGTCGCCGTCGAAAACATTACGGATTCAGTGAGCCAGGCGCTTACAATAAATACATTTTTTTACCATATTTATAAAACAATTATGTATAGGTACATCCCTCCTTTCGGCACAAATGGAAAATCGTCAATACCATTTTGAAATTGGACCAAAAGTACCCATCAATAGGGTTATGGACTCTTAATTTTATTATTATCTAAGTACTCCAAAAGAATAAATATGCCTAATGACGAAATTCCTATTCACATATCTCAGAACCCTATCGCAATAAGCTGACGTATCACTCGAGTTTGAGTTCTACGGTGGTACGTGAATACATTTCCCTTATGTACGTACCTACGTAATAGTAATAAGGGTGTAGACTAATCTTAAAATTGATAACGTAGTGTTGCTAAAAATGGATGGTAAACCATTATGTAATAATTTAATAAAGAATAAATTCAAAAATTTAATTAAAATCGTAAAAAGATATGGACCTTGAAAGTTTAGAAAAAATATGCATTTCTATTGTCCTTGAGTAAATTTAAAGCTACCAATAGAATCATTAGGTTTTATAGAAACGAAATTCTATGACAACTATGGACCTAACTAAACGAAGTACCTACTTCGCGACCGAAACAGCGATTAGTACAAATAGTAAATTGTGACGTCATACTTTTGTCAATTAATATGAAGCGTTTCGGCTGCCGCTAGCGACGAGATCTAAAATTTTTGGGTATTTATGGTTTTTCATTGTAGTTGCTCCCATACAAACATTGTTCTTCTCCAAAAACTGGTTCGAATGGCATCGTAAAAAAATCTTAGGTCACACCCCTCTCCTTAAATTTTAGTATTATTCAGGCTGGACAACTAACTATCTATGTAGAGGATTTATAAATCGACATTATTCAGATTCGACCAATAATTTCGAGTTGTCAATTTTCCATTTGTGCTGATTCAGTGATGCTGCTGAATGTCATAAATCGCATTTACGTGTCGAAGGAACTTTATTAAAAACACGTACGTAACGGTTGCAATACCTACTTATTAATTCTCTTTTGTTTTTCAAGTTCAGGCAGAATCGTTTACAGATCATGACATCCAGATAGAAAAAAAAACTTCAAATAAATCCTATTTCATGCACTCTTCTATTTTCTTTGGTGTCACCAAAACAAATGCACATTAGGTGATTACTTTCTCGAAAAGTTTACAAGAAATAGTGTAAATCGTCAATCGTCAACGTTACGTCATTGTTACGTCCCCTGGGTCACTCTTTAAAACCATGATTTTATGGCATTTAAATCCACTAAACACGTGTTTTTGTTATATTGATAAAGTCATTCCATGGTGGGGCATCTCCTTAGCATGATTGGAATTTAATTCATAGTATTTTTTCTAATAAACTCTGTCACTGTTGTCTCGTGGCTTACCGTGACAGAATAACAACAACAAAAAGTTGATTGAGCCTTGTACATGTACATACCTATTTTTGCGAAGTGGTTGGTTATTGGGGGGTGACCAATAATAGGCAATTTACACGTACACTTATTTAGAAAAACATTTGTAAGTCTAGTGTGACGTCATGGTTACAACAATATGCTACCTAATTATCAATAAGTTTGACGTAGACTTACTACTACTACTTTGATAATCTACATGTACAATTAGCTTTTAACAGTGTAGTTATTAGTTATATGAGTAGGTTTCCTTATCTATTAAAAATAATTATAAGTAGAGCCTGTTTAAAGCTGGGGATTTACTAGGGGACAAATGTACTACTAAATGTGTTATCGTTATCGACAATGCGACGTCGGACGTAATTTGTATGTTTTTTTACTAGCTGTGCCCTAATTCTCAGAGGGTGAATTAAAAATAAATTTCTGTCAAAAATTTAATTTTTGGTACAAGCTTTTATTGCCGACTGAACTTTTCTGTATACCGTGATCAACTTCTCATTGAGACGATTCTAACGCGCCCAAACTCAACGAGTTACGCTGGTTAAGTCTTCATCATCAGATCAGCTCGATGGTACCATAATATTGAATTGTCATCCAAACTACATCTTGACCCAAAATTTCAGCTCAATTGGTTAAAGATGTCTGCTTCAAAATTGAGTTGCAAATTTTGACGGACAACTTACATACGAAGAGGTTAAGTTAATATAAAGCTTGTAAAAAGTAGCCTATAACCCATTCCTAGGGCTTTCTACAGGCTAATAATACATGCTGTGAAACGGTTACAGACAGGTTTGAGTAAAATGTGCTGAAATGACAGTTGCCAGGATTTATTAAATAATTAAAACTGATCGTGATACAGCTTTAGAGAATTTCAGTTGGTCGAAAACCAATTTGATCAAGCTATATAATTAAGGATAAAATCCTTAATATTTTACCCCACTTCAAATTAACGACCACGTATCATAGAGAAAGGATAAGTAGGTACAGAGGCTCACACACATACACACGTGACAAATATGTAAGCATAGACAATAACACAAGTGGAAACGAGATACGATGTCGTATCTCCTGTCCCTCAATCCCTCATCGCGTAAAGGCCTTTTTTGTTCGTCACCAAATTGTCATCTGAAACTGACCGACGTCACGTTTATAACACGACTAAAGTATGTATTATGAGATGTCAAGAGTGATGTGCCGTTCTCGAAAATTCCCGAGAACAGAGAAATCGATCGAGAACGTTCTCGGGAACGTTCCCTCAATCGGAAATTATCGAGAAAGTATAAGAAATTTAACTTTTTTTTATATTATTTTTCTTTTAGTGGGTTTTAGGGGCTTTTATTAGGCACTGATTAATTGATTATTTATATTCGAATACTAAATCACTGAAATTCTCTCTCTTCCCGGGAATTTCTCGAGAACGTTCTCGGAAATATTCTCTCGAGTTCGGTGTCATGGTAACTTTGCTAGTACTTTATTAGATAGTTTGCTTGTAACTCTTGTAAGGATAAAATAAAACGTAATCAATGTGGATCTATAATATTATTTATTGTAAATATTTATTAATTATCAACTCTTCATGTTTATCAAAAGTAGAGGTAAGAATTTTAAAAATAAAAACGTGCATAATCAACGACCAATTACAATATAATTCACAATTAAAGCTATAAATCAAAAAGAATAACGCAATGCAATATACATATTAAATAAAAACTACATGGCATGATATTGCCAGATAAAAAACATTGATTAAATAAAATGCTATAATTTGTCAATAAAATCTTTGATACTTATTATTAAAAATCACAGATTCGGCCACGTTTCCAATAAAATCAACTTACAACAACAATTTTCAAAAGTCCTCAACAAGTTTCAGGATCGGAAATATCATTTACTTCCATGAAATTGGTAAAATCAGCGTCTTCAATTTCAAAATCACAGATTCGGCCACGTTTCCAATAAAATCACCTTACAACAACAAATTTCAAAAATCCTTAACAAGTTTCAGGATCGGAAATGTCATTTACTTCCATGAAATCGTTAAAATCAGCGTCTTCAATTTCATCCGGCAAATAGTTGTCGTCGTCTCCATCTTCCAGCATCAAAATAGTCGATTCTGTGTTAACCTTTCCCAGTTTGTTCATTAATTTCCAGTTATGGGAAATGTAGCACAACTTAAAAGCACGTTCTGTTTTTAACTTGTTTCTCTTTTTCGTGTGGATATTTGCGAATGTTGAAAACGATCTTTCAACAGAGGCTGATGTCGATGGAACAGAGAGGATTTTGAGTGCTGTTTTACCTAAGTTTGTGTTTGGAAAAAGAGCTTGCCACCACGAAATAGCATCTACTTCAGCTGCAGTTTGCCAAATGAATTGCTTTTCCCATATACCTGTACGGCATTTGTAGTCCGATAATTCTTTCAATGTCACTTCAGTTGAACACTGTGCTGTGTTTAATATGAACGCAAATCCTTCAAGATGATCTTCCGAATTCAATGTGGCTCCTTGATTCTTTGGATTCAAAATTACAGCTGCGTAATGAACAGGCTTCAGGCAGTTCTGTTTCCGATCTTTGAATTTCTTCGTCAATTCAGGTTCATCAAAAATGGCATTTGTGTTACTGCAAGAAAGTAGGCTATCGATTTCTTCCAAAGCTCCGTACACTTGGTGAATAGTGCAGTTATCTCCTTCCAATTTGGTGATCCAATCTACTATAGGCTTGAACAGCGTAATTTCTTTTTCTACATCCGCCCAAATATTGTCATTCAAAATGTTTGCTCTATACTTTTGAAGTTCTCTGTTGTTCTCGTTGATGGCCATAATTTGCAATATTTCTTTGGATTTCAGGAAATTTGTAAGGCAGTGAAGGTAACTTCCCCATCTAGTTTTTACTGGGAATACAAGTGTGACATTCAAGAATTTCTCTGTAGCAAGTTTTTTGAATTCAGCGTTGAAAATATTTGAATGCAAAACACATTTAATGACACTGACAACAAAACTGAATACTTCTTGAATCGGATTCAGTTTCATTATGTCGCCAATCAACAAATTCAACGTGTGTGCCAAACATCCGATCCACGTGGTATTGGTATATTTGTCATTAACAAGCTTGCCACATTTTTTCATGTTTGCAGCGTTGTCAGAAATTATTCCCAGGAATTTATTTGCTCCAAGTTTTTCAATTGTTTCGGATACCTTTTCAGCCAAATATTCTGCAGTGTGTCTATTGGTTTCAGTGTCAATATAGGAATGAAAATAGGGTTTTGGAGTATACAAGATGATATTAAGAATCGAGTCCTTTTTTATGTTAGTCCAGCCATCCATTGCGAGATGTAAGACTTCTGCTTGGTCAATTTTTTCTGTAATGTGCTTTTTTACTTCCTCATATTCTTCATCCAAAAGTGTTGTTGACAACATTTTACGTGATGGTGGAGTATATTCAGGTCTTAGAAGCTGCAACGCATGCTTCCAAAGAGGATGTTCGAATATTGAGAGCGGTTGACCGGTTACATAGACTGCTCTGGCTAAAGCCTTGTGTATTTCTTTCTAAAAAAGAAAGACACGAAAATAATTAAGTACCTACTCTTTTATCTTATACCTACAAAAAAATATTATTTATTTTGATTGTAATTTAACTTACCTCATTATAAGTCGTGTGGGTATTCTCTGATTGTGAGTTTGATGAGTCGTTGAAAGTATTATTATTACTAACACTTTCTGTTGTTTTGAGACCACTTTTCACTTCAACTGGGGATAATTTACAGTTCGAAACGATGTGTTTGGCAAACCTTGTAACGTTTTTACAAGTATATACCGCATCACAAAACATGCACATATACTTTACACGATCGTTTTCATTCACGGTTCTGAAATAGTCTAAAACTTTATTTTTTGGCTTCATTTTTACTTTCTGTCTGATAGAACATAGTCTTTAACTGCTTTAACAGATACTGATACATCATAGTCGATCCAGGTACTTACCTGCTTTCCCCACCACCATGTAAATAAGAGACCCTTATCGTATTCGGTGCACGCTCTATTGTCTACTATCTACTTAGACCAAATTACTTGAAAAATACCATGCTAAGCTTGAGTACATTCATAAATTTTTAAATAATACAATGTAATTGCAGAAATCTCCATGAATGTAGCACCGCAGATAAAGGCCTTTTACAATACAATACAATACAAATACTCTTTATTGCACACCTCACATAAACAAAGCAGTTACAGAGAGAAACAATACAATAACATGTAGGTAGAGGTAGACAAAAGCAGGCTTATAGATTTTATAACTCATTTGTTATTATTAGTAAGTATAAACGTAATAACCTAAAAAAGATCTACTTTTAAAACGTCTAATATTTTCCGCGGAGAAACGTTCTCGAGAACGATTGAAATTTCTCGGAAATTTCTCTGGAAAGGAATTCTCGAGAATGAGAACGTTCTCGCTGGCACATCGCTAGTCAAGAATGTATTAGTGAATATGCCCTTACATCCAATATTTGAGAGCTGTCATCCCAGTACAATTTATGTCATCATATGTCATCATTGACGTTTATTGTACGTGTACCGGGATGACGGCTGTCAAATATTGGCTGTTAAAAAAATCGAATTAATGTCTTGATACTTCTCAATTTAGCCAGGTTAATTTACCTCCATCCCTTTCGGAGATTCACTAGGACTCCATATATGGAATCCTCTGTATGTATAAGTAGGGTCTGCTAGACAGTCGCCAACAAGCCCCTCCGACCGAGTGACCTTGGTCGGCACCGACCATTGTAGTATGAAAATTTGCTGCAAACAACTGTCTACACGGTCGGTGCCGACCAAGGTCGCTCGGTCGGAGAGGCTTGTTGGCGACCGTCTAGCAGACCCTTATACGCCACATATAAGGATAAAACCATTGACAAAGCTTTATTTTGTTTGAGAAATTTACAAACTACTAGGGCGGCTTTTACACGGTGAAGTATTATCGTGGTTCTAGCTGTCTCCATCTATAACATGCAATGAGATAGAGACAGCGCGTGGTTTGCGTGATAATACTTCACAGTGTATTGGCCGCCTAAGCGAGATTCGTGTGATCCACAGCATTGTGTATCAGTTGCGTACAGTACGAATTGCTGATGGTTTGCCAACGCCATAGACATTATAAACTTTAATTCTATTAGCCAATAGACCCGCCTGTTTCTTGGTAAATCTTTTTTTTATTTTATTAAACTGACGCTACTTTAATTTATATATAGTGACAACTGTTATATTTTGTTCCCTAATATGTCTCAAATTAATTTTTTTTTTTTTTATATGTGGCCCTGACAATGACAAATATAGCTGGTGCAGCTGTCAATATAATTGCCAGTGTCAGTTTACTACGGATATTTAGGATATTTTTGAAGGGATTGCAATCACCAAAAAAAAATCAGGCAATTCTAAAAATTTCATCCATTCCCAGTGATTGAATTAGAAAGAGACGGCTAGTCAATCTCACCGCGACACAGCTCGGGAGCCGCCCAGAGGGCGACAAAACTGTTCGTCTCATTCCGTCTTACCGACTTGTGAGATGACGAGTGCTTTGCGTAAACGATAAACGGAATCGTGTTTATTTTCGCCAGATCTAGTCTCTGGAGTTCCTGTCATTGAATGCAGCTGTTTGTAAACTTGATCGCATTCACATCGGTTTGCGTCCGGGGTTTTATGATATAGGCAAAACCCGGCCAATTTTGAATAACAGCCGTTTTCATGTTGCGTTTATGTGCTAGCGTACATTTTAAATTTACCCTTGGCACAAACCCGTGACTTCGATTCAATTAGGTACAGTCGGCCAAAAAAGTTGCCTACCACTAGAATCTTAGTGTAGAAATAATAGAGGTCGAAAAGTGGTACTTACATAATATTAACAAATTGTTATGAGAACAGTAACCTGGAATAATATCTAACAGGAAAAACCGTTCAAAATGAATTTTGATCGATCCTTTCATTAAAACTTTAAATTTATTTATTCAGCTTATTATCTTAAAGGATCCGTTTTATTTTAATTTAGATATTAAAGTTACTGTAAGTTTGTGTTTTATTGATATCTTCAAAAAAAGGTAGTAATAGAGAATGATTTCCTCAAAAATATCCAATTCGCTACATCGGCTTTACAAAGATTTGTTAAATTGATATATATTCAGATATTTTTGACTGTCTTATCCTAATAAATAAAAATAATATTACAATTGACTGTGCTAGGTAAGTTTACAACAAAACTAATAACTAATGAAGACAGTAGGTATCTCATATTATCTCCACGTGGGGTATGGAATGAAGCGAGAGTCATCACGTGACTGCCTTAACGTAACCTACTTATAATTATGTTATGACGACTATGACGTCACAGCACACCATGGTTCTGCTGAAAACGTAGAAGTTACGATAATTACGTCATTATTCCTGCTTATACGGAACACGTCCAACCTAGATATTTCATTAAGCTTAACACACATATGTTTTCTGGACAACATTGCTAAATTACAAAAGATTTTCATATATTATTATTGTTGTATTTAGTCAATCTGAGTCAAAGTGAAATTTGGCATTATAAAAATGTTGCCAAATAAGAAAAGTGCGAAGTAAAGTTATGCCAACGGTTGGTTTGCCAAATGAAACTTCTGGGAAAAGTTGGTTGCGAAGTGAAATTTGGCGAAACATATTTCGCCGAAAAGGCAGTATACCTGCTAGATTCCATCAAATAAAGAGTGCATACCTATTTGTTGAAATGAGTTATATATTTTCGCATTATTCGTAGGTATTGTATGAGAAATTTATTATACTGGACGTACGAACGATTGTCGGCCCAAGCTGAAGCATAGAACTTCGTTCGCTTCGCTCGCTCGTTCAATTATAGGTAACATAAATAATTCACTTTAAAAACAAAGGTTTAACCGACTTCAATTTAGTACTCCACCAAGTCAAATGAACATTTCCACATTTCCTTTCCACTTTACCACATGTCCTTTCAGAGAGTAAATGGGTCGTTCTTCTTTTCGACCGACAATAGCCTGTCCTTCGTCTTATTACGGCATCTCATTTGAGTAATGATGTTTTTTTTTATTTTATTATATAGCTTTTATTCCATTTCTTTTCAAATTTTGTTATCTAATGATGTTTACGGTTTTATAATGTTCGAATGAACGTCCATATTATTTTATTAATTAGTGATATTTAATATTTCATTTTCTCTAACTAGCATTTTTTTTTATTGTTTTTTTTTCGTAGAATGCCGTGACAGAGTGGTAAACCAAAATGTGGTCCCCACTGAAAGAGTCCACTTTGTCACATGTTTTTTTTTAGAAACCAACCGTAAAAAAATATTTATATTGGCCAGAAAGGAAACTTTAATTAGTTCTAATGAAGAAACCTATGCATTTTTTTTAAATCGCACTTCAAAACCACAATTTTCGATAGTTCAAAAACCAAAAAAACAGAAAAAATCTCGGTTCATTGTCGGTAAAAAAGAAGAACGACCCAAATACGTTGATTATTACAGGCGAAAACCATATCACTGTATGTGGGCCGATAATATTTGAGGATTCGATTTGGCACGCCTGACATTTAGGACTTCATTAGTTGCTATTTCAACGGAATCATATCAGCATCAGTAACGTACTTTTACAGTTTTAAGTACGAGTTGCAATAGTCATTTGTGGTCTTCATCGTCAGTTCCACTTCACCAAATTTGTGTAAATACACTAGTTATAATAGATAATACCGAAATCACTACATGCGTGCCTTCTATATTTGAGAAGTTCTCTCAATTCCTCATGGTTCCCATCATCCAACTGAAGTTTTGATAACAATGGGACCAACCTGGAAGCATGTGGGTGGATTAACTAGGTATATTCTGTCACTAGTTGCCATGACTACGTCTCCTGATTCACTTTTTAAAACATGGGTTTTAAATCACCCAATGTGGGGTTTTCTTGTCATGTTCGACCCATTTTTGCAAGGACCATCTTCTAGGCATGTTAGAAGTCCGTATTGTAACATTATTTCTAAGAAACTCCGTAATTTTGTCTACTGCTGGCTAACGGGACAGAATAACAACAAGAAATAGTTGATTGACCCATATACTTTTAAATAAAAAAATAATTGTACGAGTCGATTCATAAATGACGGAGTTCTAAGGTAACAAACATAAAAAAATATATAACCGAATTAACAACTTCCCCCTTTTTTTTCAAGTCGGTTAATAAATTCGAGCAATGTACAGTCGCCATCAGATATATCAGAGCGGCGAAAGCGCTTACAAATATCTGAACACGTCTCTAATGCCTCGACAATAGAGACGTGTTCAGATATTTGTGAGCGCTTTCGCCGCTCCGATATATCTGATGGCGACTGTACCTAGTTCGAAAAACGGTTGTAAGTATAAAAAGTTCACGCTGTTTATCCTTACGGACAATTTATCAATCTAGTGAAACAAACTTTATCGTATAAACAACAATGTATTCATTTACATTGACTTTACGGACGTGTCGCAACGCCCATGGTCTCGAGAAGCTGTTTTTCGTGTGCTTCAAGTCTTATCAGTGTGATTATTAGATTACCTCGACGTTTAGTGTCGCTAAGCCCGAGAGAAGACTCGGAGATCAAAATAATAATAATTTGAGTTCATGGACTTTAGGAAGCTTTCGAATCATTATCTAGGTAAATGATTAAACCCTGAATTATTTATAGACGTAATAGTACATTACATACTCGTACCTAGGGCGGTGAATTCGTGAATGGTCGCAGGTGTTTGTATAAATATGCGATCTGGGCTTTACGAATTACTGCCCGTGGTTTGTCTAAAGTTTTAGGTACGTCTTGCCTTGGCCAGGAAGTGAGATTTTCTCCTCGCGTAGCGGGCAGAAAAAATCCACTTACGGCCTAGGGTGACGTAAACTATATTATGAGTGTGTAAGTTTGTATGAAACTGGTAATATTTGGAACATCTGGATTTTTCCAGTATATTATAATTGGTTCGGGTTTCAGGAAGCACTTCTCGGCTTGCGTTCTATCTACAGCAGTTGAGTTTTCCGCTCCTTATGCGCCTTATGTCAGTAAGAATAAAGACTGCGTATAGATATTTATGAAAGGTTGTCTGTTTAGATATTGGAGAACTGAACTGTGTGTGTGTGTGTGTGTGTGTGTGAATACGCAATAAACAGTGAATGTGTTTAAAGAGTCGGGTGTGCTCGGTCCTAGGATAATCATATATGATTTTGCGTAGGTACTACCATCGAAAAACGATCGATATTACCTGAAATACCTTACTCAAACCTAGACAGGCGTAGGATCTAGTAACGAACTCTAAAGACTGCAGCCTACCTCATACTGATATTGATATGTGGCTAGTTCTAGACAAATGATAAACAAAGGACTGTTAAGAGAGCCTTGTTCTGTTAACTAGGCAGGTACAGTCAGCAGCAGAAGTAGCTAAGCGGGCCGGGTGTTCAAAATGACCTGCACACGACTTAACACCCGGCCCGCTTAGCTACTTCTGCTGCTGACTGTACTTACAGCGAAGTAAAACACAAACAATAACTTAATATGCCCATTAAGTGGTACATTCCCCATCAATTAGATTTGTATAGGCGACGTACTCAGCAATGGCTTAAATTTCATTTCATATAAATGGGGTGTTCCCCGAAGACAATAATATGTATTGTTTTGGTTTTTTAAACTATTTTAAACAACAAGACAAGAATAACCGAACGAGTTTTTATATAATAATATCTATGTATTATTGTATAAAACTCGTTCGGTTATTCTTGATTTGTTTTAAGGCATTCCTGAAAAGTATTTAAAGTACCGAAAAAAAAAATGTAAACAAACTAGATTTTATGGGATTTAGACCTTCAACGAGATTACAGTACGTACCTACTGACATATTTCACGACACCTTGCATTAGAGATCGAAAGCTATAAGGCAAGTCAACCTTCAAAAAATGATTACAGTTCAGAAAACGTTTAGACCTACCTAAAAGACTCCAAGAGATCAACTAAGTTACTAAAGTCAAAATTACATTATTATATCGATGTGTCATATTTTAATGACGATGACTGTACTGGGCTATTCACAATGCTTACTTGCTTAGGTACCGGAAATTTGTAGACGAGTACAAAATTGTTTTGTATATAGCAGTTCTAGTGGGTTAGCTTTTTTAAACATAGTTAGTCACAGACACTTAACCAAGTGTTACTCAAGCATCAGGCACATATAATACCTAATAGACGAAATTTGAATCATGTCGAGAGTATTTGGGTTGTACATGTATTGTGTATGTTATGTTATGTTGACTTATTTTGAGTTATTTTGTAACTGTTATAAAATAATATTTAACAAAATCCTGACGTAGGGCTTAGCTTAGGTTGCATATCCTCACATATATGTATACATATACAATTATACAAACAATTTACCAGATACCTTGATTTGACCTAATTAGAATAGACTTAATCTGAAATAAAACATAAAAATTGTATGGACTAATCTTGAAATATTTATGCTTGATTTGCAAAATCAACAATTAACTTTCAAAAGAACTATGAATACTATGAAGGGACATACCTCAGCCCCAATCCAGTTTTCTCCTTAAACAGCAGCGGGGTAGTGAACCCATTCTTCTGTAAGTATGCCACCGTGAGCTCGGTCCCAAACATCTCGTGTATCGAGCCTGGATGATCGAAGCGGGGGCTCTCCAGCTTGTCGGCGAGGGAGAACCCTCTGCCTCCTTCCACATCATCGTCTCCGAGGGCCCACTCATCTGAGTAGAGCTTGCGCTGCTTCCGTTCGCGCTGTTGGACAATAAGTATGATAATATGAATCATTTTATAACTACAGTTCTGAGTTCTAGTAGTCAAACATGTTAACAGCTGTGAGCATCTTGTTCTTATGCTGCTCAATCATCCAAAAAAAGAGATTTTTATTCTGGTACTTTTTTTTACTGACAAGATTGGCTGGTCAGGCGTTATGCCATTGCAACATAAATAAAAAAGTTTCATAATCAATAAAAAATATACTACAACTAGATGAGGATGAACAAACAAAATTGAGCAGGAATTAGTGACATTTCAATGATAATGGACTATTTTAGTGACCAATTCAAGTTAAAGTTGAAATGGCAATGTAATGTGTTGTAATAGAATTCATGATGATTAACCTGATGCACCATTTCAAGGTTTCAACTGAGCTGATTAATTAATTATTTAATTTAGGCAATGGGATTAAATCGTTTGCTTATAACTTTTATTTGTTTTTGTTAAGAACATGAATTGAAACCATGTGAGTTTATTTTTGATTGTATTCAAGGTAACTCAGAAACATGACTGTAGTCAAAAAAAGATAAATTCAATAAACTATTCGAGTCTATTTCATGAAATAGTTATAAAATATATTACTTAAATTTACTTACAATCTAGATCAAACATGAATTTTGTGTTATCTAATCTACGAGTGGAGTATAAAATTGATTGCTTCTAACAGAAAGTAGCAATCAGGATGGTTTGTAATGTAACTGAAATATGGCCTGTTAGTTGTGGCAGGAACACAGACAACAATAACTGTCACTTTCTGACCAGGCAGACTTTCACTTTTAACACTTTTATTGTGAAAATGTCGTGATGGATGTTTTTGCGTATATTGCACCAACATACAGTACAAAAGATCGCAGCAAGTTTTAATATACTAGTATCGAGCAGGTAAGAAAGAAGTGGGTTACAATTTTTAACGCACCTCAAGGCCAACGAAATCTTATGACCAGAGAGAACTGTGCCTTAGTTCATGTAGGCACGTAATTACTTATACTGGCATAACAATAAAACTTTGATGCGAGGGCTGTTTACCTTCGCAGACGAAACAAAGAGCGTAGTGTATTGACACGAGACGGTGTCGAATAGGTCTAAATATAAATCAAATCAAACGCTAATGATTGCAATTATTTTTTTAATCGTAGGCATACGTTTTACGAGTATGTCGTTTATCGAGCAGTGTAAAGCAATAAATAAATTGCGAGTGGAGCGATCTCGCAGGAGAGTCGCCGAGCGACGAGTAACCGTGCAGTGTGGTCGGATCGGAGTTCGGCTCGCTCGCAGCCACAGAGCGCACGCCCCTGGCCGGTGCCCTCTCCGCCAACCCGCAGGAAACGCCTTCGTCAGGCCCTACCAGATGCTCATACTACTTCGAAGCCGGTGCACGCACCTCGTCTACACAAACGCCGCTACTTCGCAATGCTGCGGCCTACGGAACTATTATAGATTTTGACGCCTTCTCGCATGCGCGAATGCATACGGCCGCCGCGTTTTAAACTCGGTCGCGGCGTGATCGCAAAAAAAACTGAGTCCGATGACCCTCGCTGACTATCATGATCATTGATAGGATATTCCTAGACACCATTTCTAACACATTCCTGTAACTTTCATTAATCGATACACGATGCAGCGATGCACCATTTCGTGTTTACGTGATCCCAGATAAAGCCACCATGGCGTCACCCGGGACTAAATACGTAAAAATTTAACAATAAACACTCACCAGTTGCCTCGGAACTTGTTTTTTGTTGTTCGGCAGTGTTTCCGACATGTTTATATTAGTCAGAAACACTGCACCACGAAATTAACACTATTTTACGTAAATATTTTACACAGAGCACGAGAAAAAGCAACGCAATCCACCATTTGCCACAGTCGACACTACTGCCAACATTGCGGCGAGTAATCACTCCGGCATATTTCTATAGGTTGGTACTACGCGTGGCGTTCTATTGGTTTATTTATGGATAAGAATATGGCGGGGACATTTGAAACATCGCGAATACTATGACAGTGTCGATCTTGTTTTCGTTTTTAAAAATAATAAACGGTGATCATTTTGCTTGATTTATTATTGTGTTATTTATTACCATGAGATATACATTTCTTCAAGCAATTATAGTAAAAGTGCAATTGAGCACTACACGGCATATTATTATAGAAAATTACCACATCCTTGTATCGATTGTCGTATGAAAAGACACTATTATACTATGGCTGTATTGTAGTAATAATATCAAATATGCCATTGTCATACAAAATTTGGCATACAATTTCATTACGCGCAAGGCAAGCGTAAACGCTGCCTAAAGTTGTGTGGATTTCGAGAAATGATTCATTATATTTTGAGTCGGCTGCTCGGCTGAACATAGATAAACGAATTGTTTTAGATAATAGGTATATAGCTATCCACGCCGTGACCGGCCATGGCGACTCTAGCTAGTTACGGACGTGAGCCCTAATACCTATGGCTTGCGAAGCCGAACTTACTCTTAAACACTCGGTCACAGGAAGCACAGTAAAGCTGACCAGAGCTATTGTATGCATAATTGTAGTTGGGCTAGCCTAGCTAAATCGAATTGTTTGTTTGCCCCCGTAAATCCCTATATTGCACATTCCATCGATATCGTTAGACTTTTTCCTTATGAATTTAAGTTACTGGGAACCGAGGAAGTTATTGGTTTTTTTTTTATTTCTATCCTTTAAATGCAAGAGCTCTAACGCTCAGTGAAAATGAGCCCTAGATACAGTCAATCTCATAAGTAGCTGAACACCTAAGTACCTTGTCGTTTTCACTCGTTTGACAACCTCATATGGCAGCTTAACATGACTTTTAATACGACACGGTACAAAGGTATGCCCCTTGTGAGGCCAACCTATGAGCATTTAATAATTGTAAGTGTTTCAATTAACTTTTTATTGTGACCCGTAAAACCAGGCAACTTTGCCCATTAAGAAAAGAAAAAGAAAAGAAAAGAAGACATTACACATTGCATTAACGTCACATTTTAATAAAACTGGCCTACCACAAAAATGGTTGCAGATGCATTATTATTTTGCTGTGGGTGCAAGTTAAACTTATTGGTGACAACCGTAACCTATAGAATTAGCCGTAGTCACGTGTGAGACAGCGTTGAATATGTGTATGATTTTTGGTGGGCCAAAAAGTTTACAAAAACTTTAGAACCATATCAGTCTACGAACGGCCTACAAGTGTATACTTTTAACTGGTAAATTTACGATATCTGTATCTTTATTAGTTTTGTAAATATGGCGATTGGCACTGTCATTTATAAAGGATTTCCCAGCACGCTTTTTACGACATTGCCAGCCCGGTAGATTTTTACCCTTAGAGTTGTCACCTTGATGTAATAAAAAAACCTCTATTGATTACCACTATAGTAAATAGTTCATTTTTACTTGACAAATATCTGAGTTACCATAATGAAATATTTTAAACTTATGCTAAGTGTTTGTGAACCGTTTCAGCAGTATTATTAAGTAGCAACTGTTACTTTTTATCAATTTGGCACTAATACGTAAAGCAAAATGGATAACTCACAAATCCACAGCAACTCCATTTGAAATTTGAAATTTACTTCGTTTATTATTATTTTCACCCCTAGACCTTATATAAGGAACCTACGTGCCAAATTTGAAATCTCTAGAACCAGCGGTTTGGGCTGTGCGTTTATGCCGTTGATATGTCAGTCAGTCAATCAGTCAGTTTCTTCTTTTATATATTTAGATAGATTTCATCGAAATCGTTAAGAGCCGTTTCCGAGAATGTGATTGCAAATATATTTACATATATATATATATATGATTGCATATATATAGGTATTTATGTATATACAAATTTGCTCGTTTAATAGTATAGGATAATATATATATCAAAAAATATGTACATAAAGAAGGACTTCATTTTGTCATTCATCAATTTATTGATTCTGTAGGTGTAGTGTAACGAAAATTCATAAGTCATACAACTATTAGAATTTATTTGTATGTCGATATTACTTTATTGTAGGTACGTATAAAACAGTTAAAACACTGTTGCGTAACACGTTTTTAATTAGTATTTTATTTACCTACTTTTAGCTTAAAGAATTTTCAAAGAATCTAAATAATCCAATATTAATAAGGTACCTACTGATTTAAAAACAGAAACAATACAAAATATGTTGTAATAATTTATTTAAAATATCAAAATATGCACATTACAAATACATGAAAAGTCTACAAAACAACAATAAATCAATGAAATATGTATAACTAAATAGGAAAACTCTTATTTAATAGGTTTTTGTATGGTTGACAGTTTATATGTGTACTAGCTTTTGCCCGCGACTTAGTCCGCGCGTAACTCGTTTACATCGTAGCTCCATACAAACTTTCGCCCACACTTTTCACTCCCTTCGGTAATTAATTTTGGGATAAAAACTATCCTTTGTCTTTCCCTGGAATTCAAAGTATCTCTGCACCAAATTTCATCTCAATCAGGTTATGCATAATACAATCAGTATAACAAAACCTCTAAGATCTAGCGTATTTTTTTATTCTTCAAAAATAATTTGTTAATTAGGTGTTTAATATTTTTCCTTCACATTCGTATGAAAGTACCTTCTAGCAAATACAAAAAGAATAATCGCACTTGATAGAGATTTACCCATCGCTGAAAACCAACATACATACCGAGTTCCTTGGTCGCGGAAAATGCACCGATAAGTGGCGCTGTAGGTACTCATGACATAACTACGCTATGCGTCGTTAAGATTTTTCCAAAATTAATGGGTGTTGCAAGAAGGAACCCTCGGCGCGCGAATCAGACTCGCACTTGACCGGTTTTTTTACAAACTAAGACTCCGCCGCCAACTTGGTGTTTCTGTGGCCTGGCCTCGGCGGTCAATAGTAAACTTGTCATTAGCTGTCAAATTTTCTATACTATTGACCGCCACCGCAGGCCGCGCCAGTGTGGTCCAGGCCTTAAGCTTTTCACAGACTGGCGCGGCCTGGCCGCGGCAGTCAAAAATCAAATAGTAAACTTGTCATTAGCTGTCAAATTTACTATTGACCGCCACCGCAGGCCGCGCCACACTACTACAAACGGGCGCAATTTGTCACACCAACTTGCGATAGTTAGAACGAGACATCAATACATTCCTAACCAGTCTAACTATAGTAAGTTGTTGTGACAAATTGCTAGGCGTTTAAACGCGAGCACTTGGCTATTTGTAGTAATTTGTCTTAGTCAAAACATATGGTTCAAAGGTAAAGGTAAAGTATGACTCATCCTTGTATAGGAATATTTATTTTAAAGCCTTATAAAAATTTTGTTCTCTAAATAATATCAAACTTTAATATATTATATACATATTATACTACTCTTTCCTGGTTTTTCGCTTGTCTTCAACAGTTCCGATCTATCCGTATTTTCTTTTAATCCCATTCCTCATACATTGGCTGTACGCGCCAAGAGCGCCCGCCATGCCATTAAAAAAAACAAATTCGTGTTAGGTACTTATATTGTTCAAATTTGTTGATACATTTATTGAAATTACGCCTGAATACGAAATTTGCGCATATAAGTTCTCATATTAGAATATATTTATTTTTTATGCTTGATCGTTTTGTATGCGTTTCGTGAATGTCTATCGTAGTCCGGATCTAAATTATTAATACGTAAAAGACAAAGCAATTCCGCCATTTCGACATTACTGACAGCTTACAGATGTGGCAGCGATGTATATATTAGAAAAAGAAATGAAAAATTTAAAGAGGTCAAATATTTCGGAAAATTAATTAATTGTCGCAGTCGCATAAAAACTATCCTAAGCGGAAGCCAGAATAATAATGAACCTATAAAAATTGTTTCATGTTTTTCCGTTCATGGGAAGCTGAGAACATTCGTGACAGAACAATGTCTGAAATGACACTGGCTGATTCTTTTTTTAATTTAGAGATTTATTATAAGTGGAGATGGAGATAAGTAAAACGTGTCCTAAAAGTCAACGTCAAGCCGAAAACGGGGGATAGGTCGTAGGTAGAGTTATAACAGTTATCAAAAAAAATTGAAAAAAAAATCCAAAACATGTATTAACAAAATTACAGGCACAATTGAACACCCTGTAATGATGTTTTAAGTACTACGGCTTAATCGATATTTTTAATATTTTTTATTGGTATAATTATGTAACCGTGAATAACCCTTCTTTAAAATAAATACTAAAGTTAAAACACAACTGCCTCCATCCATACTAATACTATAAATGCGAAAGTGTGTCTGTCTGTCTGTCTGTTGCCTCTTCACGCTTAAACCGCTGAACCGATTTAGATCAAAGTTGGTATAGAGATAGTTTGGGTCCGGGTAAGGACATATAGGATAATAGTTCTCCCGGAAATCATTCCCCAAAGGGGGTGAAATGGCCGGTGACTATTTATATGCTACGATATAAATGAGTTCCACGCGGACAAACTCGCGGGCAGAAGCTACTTTTAAATAAAAGGCTCCTCGTAAGTACTTAAAATCGTTAGACCAAAAAAATGTATACTACACTAATTGATCTATTTAAAAGATACAAGGATAGTAAAAACAAACAATCAAACAACAACTTAACCTACAAAGACAAAAAAAGACTATAAATTAAAACTTAAAGATAATAAATTTGGCCCAAATCGCTGTCAGAGGGTAGTGTGCCCAGAAGGCTGGCAGCATTGCCACGCTGGATGGCAATGCTCACTCTTTGAGCAAAATATAGGCCAGCCCTATGATCACCGCGCCGACAAATCCTTATAATGTCGGCGCGCGCTTGGACCCCATGGTCCCAGTGTTTCGATTTATTTATTTATTTTCTAATTTATACCTAACTTCAAAATATGGTCTATTTAGTCCGAATTTCAAAATACTATTACACTTGCTAGATTATTGAAGAAAAACTTAAGTTTTAAGGCGCGTTTTTAAAAAAAACTGTACATGTACTTTTTTTCTGATTTTGATTTTTTTGGGTTTTTCTTACTCAGAATCGTTTATACTATCGATCCTCATAGAAGAAAAAAAGTGTCCCAGATTTTACTATGTAAGTTTTTTCTTCCAGTGCGTCACGACCATATAAATAAAAAAAAACCGGTCAAGTGCGAGTCTGACTCGCGCACCGAGGGTTCCGTACGAAATATCATACAACACACCCGTCTTGCCCCACCCATTCTTTTGGAAAAATCTAAACAACGCATAGTATAGTAAAGTCATGAGCATGACATGAGTACCTACAGCGCCATTTATCGGTGCATTTTGTTACTAAATTGCGCGACCAAGCAACTCGGTATGTACAGTAAGGGAAATGTATTCACGTACCACTGTAGAACCCTGTCGCAATTGACAGGCCGCCGTCACTCAAACTCGAGCGGTATGTTACCTTATTGCGATAGGGTTCTACGGTGGTACGTTAATACATTTCGCTTACTGTATGTTGGTTTTTCAGCGATAATTCTTTATCAAGTGAATTAATTTCGATAATTCTTTTTTTATTTGCTAGAAGGTACTTTCAGAACACTTTCATACGAATTTGAAGGCAAAAAATTAAACACAGAAGTATTAAATTACAAACAAAATTAACATATGATTTTTGAAGAATAAAAAAAAACTACGCTAGATAGAGGTATCGTTATACTTTTCCGGTAATATTCACGTTAATATTAATAATATATAATATATCGAAGGGCCCTAGCTAGTGCCAAAGTCCCAGCTGTCCTCGAACCTGTTGGGCTCGCAAGGGACGACGGCAAGAGGCCTGACGGCATGACGCTGGTGCCCTGGAAGTTGGGTCGTCCCTTGGTATGGGACGCTACGTGTGTAGACACTTTGGCGCCGACCCATCTTTCGGGCACCAGAGTTAATGCTGGCTCGGCCGCATCCTCCGCAGAAGACCTCAAACGCCGCAAGTATGCCTCCCTAGGGAGTGGTTACTTATTTGAGGCGTTTGGGGTCGAAACACTGGGACCATGGGGTCCAAGCGCGCGCCGACTTTATAAGGATTTGTCGGCGCGCCTAATAGACGCCAGCGGTGACCAGAGGGCTGGCCTATATTTTGCTCAAAGAGTTAGCATTGCCATCCAGCGTGGCAATGCTGCCAGCCTTCTGGGCACACTACCCGCTGACAGCGATTTGGGCCAAATTTTTTATCTTTAAGTTTTAATTTATAGTCTTTTTTTTTTTTTTTCTTTGTAGGTTAAGTTGTTGTTTTATTGTTTGTTTTTATTAAATACATATATACGTGTATATAAAAAAAAAAAAAAATATATATTATTTTCAAATTTTTCGCTTGGTTAACTTCGGAGATAAGGGGGGGAATGGTATTTTTTTCAACATTTTTCTTTATAAATCAAAATTTTACCATTGTAGAAAAAAAAAGAAAAACTGTTTTAGAATGTACAATTCAAGCCCTTTCATATGATACCCCACTTGGCCTACTAACTAAACTTTGAATTTTTGCCCCCTCCTCTTATCCGCCCTTTTTTATACAAATTAAAAGTATATATTAAAATTTTTCATTTTCCATACACGAGGATTAGCTTTATTTACAACTGTTCCAAATTTCAAATCGATAGCATTAGTAGTTCCTGAGATATTTGACTTTGTGACAGACAGACAGACGGACGGAGTCGCACCATAAGGGTTCCGTTTTTACCTTTTTGGTCCGGAACCCTAAAAAAGACTGCATACAGAAATGTGACAATCTGGAATTGAATATTTTGGACACTTTTTTTATTGTAGGTATGAGGATCGATAGTGTCAACGATTCTGAGTAAGAAAAACCCAAAAAAATCGAATTCTGAAAAAAAGTTTATGTACACTTTTTTTGAAAAACGCTCAAAGTCATGTTGAAGGAAATTCAAAGTTCAATTTCCATCGTGCAAGGAAAAGCTCATTTTTAAAACATGACTTGGTTTTTTTGCTTCAAGTTGAAGCTTGATGTATGCCGAGTATTTTCGTGAGTGTTGGTTATTTATTGCTAATATAAGAATAATGTATGTTTACTGTTGTCAACTTACTCCGGCTTGCCTGCGGTTATGTTTGGCGCTATGCTGCTGATAATTAAAGTCAGTGTCAAGATATTTTTATTTAATAACGTAAATATTTTTGCACCACCAATACCACGATGTATATGTACTATCGCCCAAGGGTACGGGTTCACACCTCTAGGATCATTTTCGAGCGTTCGCTAAGCATGTGCAGACGATATTTAACAGAAAGTGTGAACCCGTACCGTTGGGCGATAGTACCTACATACACATACCTACCTGCTCATAATTTATTTTTCACTTCTCATGCTCGAAAAGTGTGTCATATTAGGCTTAGCAAGCGGGGCTAAAGTAGTACATGTAGCCCCTAGGGAAAATATGTATAAATATTTATGATTTTTAAAACATTTAATTTGACCAATCAAAACACTTCGCTGTATTAAATCCACCAATCACCACTCTTTAAAAAACATTTGAATTTGCTATCAACTAACCAGATTACAGCTAATATTAAAAACAACCAATCAGAAACCAGAATTAATTTCAAATATCATGTTTTTTAGTCCCTAACTCACAATAATTATTAAAACAAAAAACGCCTCTGGCCGTCAACGACGCGCCTGTAAACGGTCAGGAGGCCAATACACGGTGATTAAATACTGATGATCCACCATAGTTGTCTCTCTCTATAACATGCAATGAGAAAGAGACAGCGCGTGGATCGAGTGATAATGCTTCACCGTGTATTGGACGCCTCAGAGGCGTTTATTCGTGGAGTCAATATGTTGTATCTGTGTCAAAGCAGTTTATTAAAAAAAGTATGCCGCCAAATCGAATAATCTTTGCGCCGTGGAATTCATTATTGATTGTGGATGGATTTTACTATTTTCTCGCAGTCGAAGTGAAAAGTAGAGTGTATAACTCGGGTCTAAAAGCCATATTACCCCTCGAAATATTTTCCCTCACTTCGCTCGGGAAAATAACCATCTCGTGGTAATATGGCTTATTTTAGCCCCTTGTCATACAATCTACTATATTGTAACTTTAATATAATTTACAACTTTTACAAGATACTCAGCGATTAATCGTATAACAATGGCCACAGTTAATTAACTCGTGATTTTTCACAATATTTATGTAGATAGACATATGTATAATGACTACTATGTGTATTATACATGTAGTCTTCCTTTATATTAATAATGCAATAAGGCATATAATCCCACATAAATGTACCTGCATTATAGAAACGAAATCGTAATTTTCAAACCTGTTTGGGTCATCATTATTTTTGTTTGTATTGTTGTTGATAATGATAAAAATGTGACGATCTCATGTGATTTTCAGTGCTTAACTACACTGTTTTCATCAAACCTTAGTGCATATGACAACCGTAGGTATTTAATTAACAATTAATAAGTACCTACTGGATGACAATATTTTTAAATCGCACAAGGGTTGACGAGTACAAAGCCAAACAGTAAATGTTTTTTTGGAAATAAACAATAACAAAAATAATAATTTTGATAGTACATTACATTTAAAGTTTGTGTCCCTAACCACTCATTTGATTTCAGATTTTAAAAAAACGTAGCCTAAATTGCTTAGGCGGGCGAAAATAAAATTCCCACCCCCACGTCGAGCAAATATCAATTTACTATGTTTACTTTCAATAGAAAATGCTTGTGTTAAGATTTGCCCCTAGATGTCGCTATAACTTCCGCAAACTAGCTAATAACGTGGTTTGTGTAAAAATACATAAGATGTTAGTGTTATTGAGAATGTTTAGTTCTACGATTTTCCGCTAGATGTCGCTGAAGCGTCGACAAACTAGCTAACGAATTTCATATTCATATATTCATATTCATATTTATTCGTTGCAACCATGGTATTTACAAAGGTGTTCTTAAAATCTAACCAGTACAAACATGGACCCTACTAGGGTGTAGCAACAGGTTTAAACTAAACCTAAGGATAAAAAATAAAATAAAATATATAAATTCTGCACATTAACAACATATTTTTATAAAAAAGATATCTATTTTAATACTTACATCGACACATAATATGACTAATAACTAATAACCCATGAACTCTTGCAGAGAATATGGGCATTCCGTTACAAGATAAGCCTTAAGTTTATTTACAAAGATATTATATTTTGCTTCATTTCGAATATATTGTGGAATATTGTTATAGAGTTTTATAGACATAGCGTAAGGGCCTTTGTTAAACATTGTTAGTTTGGCGGGAACTGCTTGAACTATTTTATTGCGCTGACGTAGGTTATGTGTATGTGGGTTTACGTGTTCGGGTTTGGGGTATAGATGTTGATATTTTCGTATAAATTTGCATGATTCTAATATATACAGAGATGTTAGGGTAAGTATCTTTAGTTTAGAAAAGTATGGTCTGCAGCGCTCTTCATTTCTAATATTAGTGAGTACTCTAATACATCTTTTCTGAAGTAAAAATAAATCTTTAGCATTCACACTACTGCCCCACAACACTATTCCATATTGGAGCCATGACTGGGCAAAAGCATGATATGCAGAGACAGCGGTCTTTAAGTTAGTATTTATTAATATTTGTCTAAGGGCGTAATTTTTTTGTTCTATGATGATGGTTCTATTTTATATAGTAGAATCGGATATTTGTATGTGTGTGATGTATCTTTAATTCGAATCGAAATCGAAGGTGTTTTATTGTGGTAAATAACACGGAAGTTTAACAGTTTAGTTATCCTTTTAATAATGTATGATGAATGACGATGATGTCCTCCCAGACGTATTCGTCGACGGCGACGTCCTGACAAAAAATATTATGTTACTTAGGTTGGGAAACTTTACGTGGATGGGCTCGAGTGTGACTTGCAAAACCAAATTTGGTTTTGAACGTACGACCACAAGAGACACAGTGAAGCTGTCCACTAGAGTTATAACTTATAAGTATAGTGGTAGGAGGGCTTGGGCCGAGTTTTACGGAACTGGCGTTTGGCGTCCAGATCTTGGAGACGGGTGCGTTCAAAGTCATTGATACCCGTATTGACAGCAGTTCGCCAGTCCGATCTCTGAGTAGCAAGTTCCTCCCACGACTCACATGATATGCTGGTGGCTGATAAGTGGTGCTTTAGGACATCCCTGTAACGCAGGTACTGCCCACCAGCTCTGCGTTTATCCAAGGCTAACTCAGAGTAGAATATAGCTTTAGGTAGTCTTGATGGTGCCATACGCACAAGATGTCCACACCACCGCAATTGGCCTTTTATAAGCAGACATTCCATACCCGCCATGTTCGTCCGACGTAAAAACCTCCGAGATTGGAACAGGATCCTGCCATTTCAGCCGAATAGAAGAATAGCTCGGAGACATCTTAGGTGAAAGGAGTCAAGAATATTGCATGTAACGAATATTGGTTGATCATATACTATTTACATTTACATCACAGACCACTTGGTTAAGTGGACTGTGACACAAACGGATCAATGAGCTATGATCAATTATGTATACCCTATTCCAGTCCAGATAAGGTAAAAATCCTGCGTTAATCGTCAATCTTAGATCGCAGACCTATCACAGAGAAATTTTGAGCTGGAACTTGAAATTCTAAAAAACTCCTTCACATACATAACCTATATTAATGCGAGTTCTTCAGTCCACATTCCGCAAGGTAATTCTATAATATTTCAACGCTGGGTCCTCGATAACGCACTCACTGTCGATCACTCCGTTATCCTCTAAAAACTCCGTTCGACGCAGCCAATCCAAATACAACTTTAAATATCTATCCCCAGGGTCCAAATCCGTGTGCCCTAAGCAAAATATCCTATACGCATCTTCCCCGTATTTCCCTATGCCGTACAGGTCGCTCGCTCGCCTCCATTTTGACGAAATGAACTGATAACTCAACTTCCAAATCATATGACCTCTTTTCCTTAATCCTAAAGTATCGAAAAACTTTTCCAAGGAACTGGGAGCTTCGTTTAACACGTGGTAAGGTGTTGGGTAATCCTCGAAAAACTTCAGCAAGTGGGGCCTGGCGGTTTTACCCGAAGTCTTCGTTAGGAAAATTGTTGCTATTAACATTGCCCAGGGGTTTGTAGAAAATTCCTCTTCGATGATGTTGTGGGGGGAGAGCGGCATTTCTCTTGGAGTTATGTTGTAGAAAGGGTCTATTTTGATTGGTTCCTGTTCTTGTATGGTGAGCTGGGAGAGACTGAGTAGGTCTGCGTCGTCGAGGGAGTGCTGACCAGAGTCTTGTGAAGAGTCTAGATTTCTCGCGTTAGGGCTCTTGGTTGGTAATGTTGAGTCCTCTTGGAAGAAACTGCTGACACAATGCTCGGGTGCTGCCATCTTGGTACCTGAAATGGATATAATCAATATGTTATTGTACAGTTATTAAGCGTTTAAACCATTTGTTAATGAGGTAGGTATGTATTTAGACAAAAAATATCACGACACATATAAATTATAATACTACAGTAGAATCCACAATTAGGTGAACTAAACTGATAGGTAAAAATGCACAAACGTGGCCATGTTTGTGGATTTTCACCTATCAGTTTAGTTCACCTAATTGTGGACTCCATTTGAGCAGCCCGCGCGGCTCCGCCGCGTATAGGTACCTACAAAGAACCCAAGCGGAACGATGAAAAAAAAACTGGACAAGTGCGAGTTCAACTCGCGTGGTGAGGGTTCCGTAAAATTCTTATTCTCTAAGCATTAGCCGCTCCATACAAAATACACAAAATATTGAGAATTTTCCCGTTACTTTGAATACTCAAACTTCTTATGGTTTTCCTGTAATCTTTAGGCAAGGAACTATTTTCCTTTTTTTTTCAGAATTTTAAGCCTAGTAGTTTCGGAGATAAGGGGGGGGAGGAGGACTGGTCAATTTTCGTCTTATTTTCTACATTACTTCAAATCTATTTTTGCTAAAATTATTTAAAAAAAAAAACTGAGATGCTTATAACAACCCCTTTCATTTGATATGTCACACAATACAGTTTGCGAAACTTTTTTTTTTCATTTTCCAGTTTACCCCCCAAAAGTGGCCACCTTGTTCAGAATTCATTAATTTACTTTACGCGTCCACCTTTGGGTCACCAATTTACATATGTGTACCAAATTTCAACTCAATCGGTCCAGTACTTTCGGAGCAAATCAGCTGTGACAGACGGACAGACAGGGAAACCGAGTGATCCTATAAGGGTTCCGTTTTTTCCTTTTGAGGTATCGGAACCCTAAAAATGCACAAACGTGGCATATTTGTGGATTTTCACCTGTCAGTTTAGTTCACCTAATTGGGGACTCCATTTGAGCTGCCCGCACGGCTCCGCCGCGTATAGGTACCTACAAAGAACCCAGGCGGAACGATGGAAAAATCATAGCACATAATCCCGTAGGTCCATCACACATATAACCTACCGAAGAAAGAGTATTTATTTATTATTTATTTATTTATTTATTTTAATTCACATATAAGTTAACAGTAACTACACCAAGGCTGTATTTAGAATAGGATGGGCATAGTTTCTGAGATTACCCCCACGATACAAACCAACAAACTTACCAAGTTACAAACTTACATTTCACAGACATTACACCTATTTATTATTAGTATCGGCACAGATGAAAGAATACTGTATCGTGGACCGTGGTTTAACATAATATTTTACCGGTTATAGTTGCATTTGACTATTTATACCTACCGCTAAATAGTTTAATACTGGTTTATTTTCCGGTATTTGAAAGTCATATCAATCACATATTGTGTGTCAAATTACGTTTGATTTTTTTTACAGCTTCAAGGGACTGTAGACTTGAGTATAGGGTTTTAATTTCAACTCGATAGCTCCACGCGTTCCCGAGATAAAGGGTTTTGACAGACAGATAAACAGACAGACGGACAACAAATATAAGGGTTCCGTTTTTTCCTTTTGAGGTATGGAACCCTAAAAATATCCATGATTGACAACTTGACACAATACGTCTGTCAGTTTTTGTAAACATTGTGAAATGAAAATACCGTTTATTTTCTGTTATTGTTAATTTCCTCAGTGTTGTATCCATATTTGGCCGACTCAATATTTTTAAATTTTTATGCTGAAGAACTTACTAAGTGGGTACAGGTTTGAACTCAATTCTAGTTTATTTATTTTACATTGTCATCTCAACTCTCAAGTCAAAACAGGAGTTAAGTCACGTGACGTCACGCAACCAAAGTCACGTGGTCAGCGTATAGTAGTTTTTTTATTAAATTTTTTGTCGTTTTTCGATGCAACCAGCATGAGACGAATTGAATGGCATATCATTTATATAACTGTAGATCTGATGGCATGTACAAAAATCGGCCTCGCCTCGCTTAATATACATAAATATACATAGATAAGTATTATAAATTATTTTAGTTGATTCGTCAAATATTAGATTAGAATGACTCCTACTCCTACAGTGAAAAATATTAGGTATTGGGAATTAGGTAAGTACAGTACTCCATGGAGTGAAAAAGTCTTAATGTCAATAAGTATGTAGATTTTGTGGTCATTTCCAAATGAAAGCAGTTAAAATTGACACTAAAATAAATATTCATTACAAAATACAATAATATTTTTACAAATTACTAAAGCACCATACTTACCTACTATACGAAAGGTTATGCATACCTAAGTCAAGAACTGTTTTAAACAAGGATTACTAATAATAAAACACATGTACACGTGTGTTTGTGTGTGTGCGCTTATTGTAAAAAAAACCGCTTATGGAAAACAACCAGTCTGTTAACACTTGGGAATATGAAATATATCGCCTAGGAAAATAATTAATTTGTGATAAACGCGACTAGAAAACAAATCCGTTTATCAAAAATTGCGATACATTAATTAAATCGACTAAGAACAATAAAAAGTGGAAATGCCGCGAATGGAAATTCTGCTACGCGGAATTAACGAGTTTGGGGAACCGATCGATATAATTACTCACAAAAATACCGGTACCCATTAATTTCGGTACTTAAGAACCTACCTCGTTTATTATTCGGTATTTTTATATTCTAAGACTCATCCAATATTTAATGTCATTCCATAAATAAAATCTTCAAATACCGAAAAAGTGAGGAAGATATTTTTTTTTTATAAATACCTGCAGTCAAGTAGGTATGTATTAGGTTAGTAACCCCAACAGAAACGAACTGCTATCTACCATAAATTAGTTATATAGAGATGAAACCCCAAAAAAAATTTTTTTTTTTTTTCAATTGTACAGTCAAGTTAGAAAGTAAGTTATCACTTTTGTACCTTATTCCATTGCGATAAGGTGAAAAAATGATAACCTACTTTTGCTGTTGACTATACCATAAATAAAGTTTTTTTTTTAATTAGGCATAGATCTTGCTGTTCTAATTATCTTATCTGTATTTTTACTCGAGCAAAGCTCGGACGCCAAAGCTAGTACTGTTGATTAAATAAGTAAACAATCTTCAAAATAGCCAATTCACAGAATGTGACCCGGATTTAGATGAATTTACGAAGTTCGAAAGAGCAATGGTCTGCAAAAACGATTATATCGTGGTCCAAAGTACCATCGGTAAGCGTGGGTTTTGCCCCGGGGGCTTTTTATACCATAAACAACACGGTACGCCTCAACAATGTTGCTTGGGGGTTCACAAAAAGTTCACAACGGCACGGCATTGTGAAGTGTACACACCGTACTCTACCATCCGATCGAGTTGAGTAGATAAATGGACAGGAAGAAAACTTATATTTCGTTCGTGTATGTCAGTTGGTCGGATTATACCTTCACATTACTGACGATTTTATCGACAGGCTTCTGAGACATTTATGTTATTTGCAAAATGTAACTGCCAATTGCCATACACTCGTCTTTTTAGGGTTTTTTTCACTAGTCTGACCAGCGAGTGTTGTCACAAGGATTCTTTTTTTTTCAAATTACGATTATGAATACATACACAGTGTCAATGTAATATTTCAATGCATACTGAATTATAGGAAACTCTACACAAACTTAACTTAAATAAAACCAATTATACACAGTTAGTTACGGCGGGTAATCCGGATATAGACTTATAGAGTCGACAGCTATCATCCCATTGAAAACTGTAAGTAGGTATCAGATTTCAGCGGACGTTACTACTACGTTACCAACGGTTTGATTCGGAACAACCGGACCCTACGCTATCACATCACCAAAGGGATGAGTGAATGATTTCAGTGGCGTTGTTGGTAATGAATGAAATACCCGGTTAGACAAACCATAGTTAACAATATTTAAAATCCGTTATTATATGAACTTGTATAACTCCGGTTGTCAAGTCACATGGACTTTATAAGTAAGTAGTAATTTTAACCTGAACAGCCTTTTATTAATTGCCATGAATGAATGCCAAGTCCAAGTTTCAACATTATAAAATGTCTGCCCAAACTGGCCCAAAGGCTCAAAGGTCGGCGAACCTTGGCATTAGGCACTTACTTGTGTTTGGACATTTTTTATGTTATGTCCGAGAAGAAAGACGATTGTGTTACGATTGTGTATAATAATTTTAAAATGTACCTACTTACTTATTGATTATTAACGGTGTATGAACGTAAATATTTTTTGTGCCGTATATAGGTAGCCAAGATTGGTAAATTCTTAGTTCCGTCATGTCCATTAGTCGGTTTGTCTTTTGGCATGCATGCCTTTCTTACCAGAAAGTATAAAATACTTAGATATTGAATAAATAAATTTTGTAGTGTAAGTGTAACATAGTCTAGCGAGTGCCGGACTTAGGGTCTGGATTTGTCCTGACATGTCAGGATTATTTGACCCTTTGCCAGCATTGCGGTTGGACCAGGCAAGTGTCAGGATTTTTCAAAATGACCTTATCAAATAAAAAATAAATAATTAAAGTTAATAGTTGCATTTATTATAAATTTTACACAGGCTTAATGAATGAAAACTCTGTTACAAGAAATGTCAAGACTTTCAGGGTGATGTCAGGATTTTTATCAGGATTTATCCATATGGTAACCCTAGCCGGACTGCCTCTTTAAGCCTTTCACAGACTGGCGCGGCCTGGCCGCGGCGGTCAATACTCGATAGTAAACTTGTCATTAGCTGTGAAATTTACTATTGACCGCCACCGCAGGTCGCGCCAGTGTGATGCAGGCTTTATGCTAGGTATGTGAATTCTACATTTTTAGGGTTCCGTAGCCAAAAACCCTTATAGTTTCGTCATGTCCGTCTGTCCGTCTGTCCGTATGTCACAGGCATTTTACTCGAAAACTATTAGGTGTATTTGAATAAAATTTTGAGGATAGGTGTATTTTGTTAGCCGCTATATAGTTTTGTAATTAAAATGACAAAAAAAAATTTTTTTAGGGGTGCACTCCATACATAAAACTAAAAGTCAAAAAAGTTTTTTTCATTGTGACCCCCCGTGTGGCACATCAATCGATAGGCCTTTCAAAATAAATATAAGGTTTCTTAGCATTTTTTTGATTAAGTGAATAGGGTCGGAGATAATCGCCCCGAAAGTCACTAAAATTCTGTCCCCCCCCCTCTAATTTTTGAACGGTGTATTTTAAAAATATGGAAAAATTCATGGATATTGGGCTTATTAATTTCATTCACCGAAAATTGTTTTGAACAAGATCGGTTCAGAGGTTTTCGAGATATTGCTGAAAAACTGCCTTCCTCAAAGAAAAGGACGTAAGTGCCGTAAAATTTCTGTGACGATACGACCTTTTTAATAGGCACGGAACCCTTCGTTTTGCGTGGTTCGGACCACGCAAAACGAAGGGTTCCGTGCCTATTGCACACGCACACGCACTTGGCCGGTTTTATTACGTAGAATTTCATTTTGACGTGTCTCGGTATAGCCAGTGTGGTGAGAAAATTTATGCGGAATGTAAATCATTATTTAAATGTACAAACATAATGATTAATGAATGAATGAAAACGTTTATTTCAGAACCAGGTCCCTATTAGTTAGTAAATATAATGATTTATGATATTCACTAAAACATAAATGGTTTAATTTTAAATTGCACAATTTGAACATAAAGAATTATATAAGTACCAGGCAGTTTTTTTTTCTGAGCAAAAAGAAAATTGTTGTGGGTAGTAGTATCATTCTGAATATATAATAACCTTTGGTTTAAGATTTAAACATTTAATATTATGTACTGTGTAGTGTACCACTGACGTTTTTCTACGGAATGACTTCTGTTCAGCTAAATACAATGTCAGAGTATAAAAACAATCTGAAATATCAAATAATACTTACAAAATGGAAGAATTATTTTAAAATAATTGAATTTCCCCTAAACGATTAAACACTTAAAACAATGATTCATTTACTGTACTTTTTTCAATAACAAAACGCGTTGCTTAATTGTTGAAACAAGTTAATTACCTATTTAGTGTAATTAAATGTTATGCAAATAAAATGTGGTAATGTTGGCAATAAGACAGAATGTGACATTGTCATATGTAATTGTAATCAGAATTTTGAAATTAAAGATAGACTTGGTATTAAAGAGGTATACACATACCTAGGTTAGTTAGGAAACTAAAGGGTCAGCTAGACGGTCGCCAACAAGGCCCTCCGACCGAGCGACCTTTGTAGCATGAAATTTTGCTGCAAACAACGTCTACACGGTCGGTGCCGACCAATGTCGCTCGGTCGGAGGGACTTGTTGGCGACCGTCTAGCTGACCCTTTAGTTTCCTAACTAACCTAGAAACTCTGGAAATCCAGCAGGAAGCAACTCAGGATTATATCTGGGGTGTTCACAGGTCACTTCGGCGTCAAGGATCTCTTGGCCAAGATGGGACTATCAAACAGTACAGACTGTAGAATGTGTGGCGAGGAGGATGAGACTATGGAACACTTACTGTGTGAATGTCATGCCCTTGCCAGACAAAGAATGAATCTCTTTGGTAACGGCTACCCGCAACCAAAGGAATTCAGGGTGCTCCCACTGAGCTGTATCATCCGCTTTGTGGAAATGATGGAGCGAGCTTGGGAGTAGCTATAAAGGGGAGGGCAAATGCACAAAAGATCCCACTGAGTCGTAGTGAATCCGAAAGGGCCCTCAACTAGATAAGATAAGATAATGTCGCTCGGTCAGAGGGGCTTGTTGGCGACCGTCTAGCAGACCCTTAAGAGGTAGGCCTGGAGGTAAATACCTACCTATGTAACTCTAGAGGCTCTTTGAGCTGTAGACCTCGCGAGTAGCGAGCGTGTCCATAAAAAAAACTTGAAAAATGAACCCGAAAAAAAAACCATATCATTATTTCATTATCGAACCTGCTCATAAAATTTTCACGAGAATCGGTTGAGGAATGCGACCAGTATCTAGAGGAGAACAGCCGGATATCCATACAGACATACGAAAGCAAAAAAAATCCTTTCAGTAAGGAAAATCATACAGGGTAACTTTTATTACAATGTATACATTGTAGTCCTATTCGTATAAAAATTAACTTAAATGTACGACAATGGGCACCAATTTGAAGACAAAGCCAACTATATGCGTACGGTTAAGCTCAAAGCAAATTACATATCTTGAATGTTTTTCTTTACTCTAGATTTTCACAGTCTTTGTTATAAGGATCACGAGATAAACAACAAATATTGTAGAATTTTGCTCATTTCGCAAGACTTCATGCAAATAGGTAGAGAAGTTGAAAAACCCCCGGGCGACATTTTCATTTCAAAGTTCAGTATCTCAAAACCGGCTGAACCGATTTTGTTGAAAAGCATATAGCTAAGAACCACATCATCATTACTTATTACAATACTAACAAAGTGCTCTCAGAGTTTTGGAAAATTTCACCCCTAAGGAGGTTTAAAAGGGGCGCAACGTTTGTATGGGGAAACTTTTTTAGGATTTAATTTATAATTAAATAAAAAATGTATAGTTTTCATATTTTTTACTGTACTTGTAGTATAAGACGATATTACTTGCCAAATTTCATAGTTCTAGGTCAACGGAAAGTACCCTATAAATTTTGATTCTCTTGAGACTGTGTCGAAATATTAGTTTTTTATGTTTTTATTGGTAAAATCAATAGTCATCAAATATCTCATATAAATAGTCATGTATAGTACATTTACAAGTCATAAAATATCAATTTAACATACAATTATATTTTCGGTAGTCAAACATTGGTACAGGGGTCATACTGTACCTAATTGAAAAAAATCTTAAATCACAACACAGATGTCGTATACATCAATCAACATCTCGATGTAGCATTGATTGCAAACGTGCAAAAACGTAAGCGATTCGACGGCAGCTGGATTCCATTCAAGATCTCAAATAGAAACAAAGCAATGGTTCCCTACAATTGTCCCATTGTTAACTATTAGATGCGATAATCTGTCGCCAACAGAATAGGTAGATTATATATAAAGTCGCACATACCGGAATCCTGAGGCCTTTTCTTTTACTTCAGAAACTTGGTTAGTAGCAGGTTGCATCGGTTAGACGACGCGCGCGTCGCACCGCGCTATTGAACGAACATTAAATTGAAAAACAAAACACAACCGGATCGATAACGTGTTCGAATATCCGCGCAAAGTTTTGAATAAAGAACACTGTTTGAAAACTTCAATGATTCGAGTGGTTTCCGAATGTTGGTTGTTTTATTCGTGTGGAGAAATAAGTGATTGCAATTCAGTTTTATCGATAAGCGACTTGAGTGCGATTTGGTGCGGAAGTGATTACATCCACATTGATTGAATTTGTGTTACTTACTCTGGAAGGTCGAGACTCTAGTGATATTCAAAAGATTCCCAATCGATTATGGATGCTATCAATCGACTCGTGGATTCGGTTGCTCAGTGAAACCGTAACACAAGAGGTATGTTATGTTTTGATACTATACTCTAAAGGAATCTGAAGACATGAAGACATCCAGCACGGCTATCACAAAACGGGGCGCGACCTCTCTCGATTTTACTCGCACTATCCGTCTCTCTCTTATTAGAAAACTTAGAAAGAGAGGTATAGTGCGAGAAAACTCGAGAGAGCTCGCGCGCCGTCTTGTGATATCCGTGCTGATATCTAGATACTACCTACCTAACCTAACCTAACTACCCAGATATCCAAAAAATTAAAATTTCAGTTCTGTGATAATAAACGCATTTTTGTAATAAATAGGTACGCATACCTAACTGCACCGATACGATTAACATAAGCAATTACACACCTCATACCAATGAAGTAACATAATTGAACAATTCTTACACCAGACATCTGCTTATTGAATATGCCAGACAATGAGATAATATTTTTTTCATCACACTTGCTCGTCAATGGCGTTATTACTTGCGAGCGTGCAGAGCAGTTATAGCCGTTTTACCTCCCACGGGCTGTTAAGTTTAGTTTTAAAATAATAGAACCCTCTGATTGGCTTAAGCAAATCTGGTTGCTGTGTGATTGGTTGAATAAAAAAATCTAGTTGGTCACGACGCCCCGCCCCGCAAGAATACTGCTCTGTGATTGGTTGAAATATTGAACTGCGCGCTCTACTAGCATTGATCTGGAAGTGAAGTTGTCAATTTTTGATTGGTGCTGCTGTATGAAACTTAAATTTTTCTGTCTTTTGTTGTTATTTATTTCCTCGCAAATGTGATGAAAAACATATTCCACTTACGCCCCTCGTTGAACAATGTACTATTTCAGACCTTTCATTCGGAAAAGTAAGTTTTGCTCCACGACGAGAGGGATCAAATTCCACCTTTTTTGTTCAAGCTATTTTTTTTAATTTATTCATTGTCAAGTACGCAATGTGCCACTTGAACACAGATCTTAATAAAATAATCGATTGTAATTTCATCGTAATCTATTAAAACGAACATATTTCAAGTTTTAACTTTAACAACATAATATGAAAATTTATACATTTTTCTAATATAAAAAAATGTAACAATAAATTATAGTACATTTTACTGAAATCAAAACTATCGATGACTGTTATATTTTCCTCATAGTCGGTGTGAAAAATTGTATGTGTCACTCAGGAGCAAAATTATTTTCGTCGTGGGCGTTAACGTTTGAATCCTTCGTTACACTCAGAATATCGTAGAATCCTTCACTTCACTCTGAATTCAATGTACCGCCCTCGCCATAAATACATCATTTTGCTCCCTTGAGAATTGAGACACAAATAACTACCTATATCCTATCTTACACCTATTTGACTCTTTTGCTTTTCCATAATAGAAACATTTTAAAGGCGTTTTGGACACTCATGAACAGTAACAGTCAGTATTACATGGGATTTTATTATTTTGATTCGAAATCTTGCTTATAAATACAAAAGTATGTGCTAACAATAGCATAATGCAGTAAACACGCGCTTATAACTAATTAATTCAAATATCGGTGGCCTAGTTCTCTATTTTACTACGATTGTATATTTTTGCCAATGCAATTGCTACTTTGTTTTCATCTACAAAGCAGATCAGGTAATTGGGTAAGTACCTATATTTACTATACCTACTTACGCTAGCAGTGGTGGAGCGCCCATACAAGCCTATTCCCACCGGCTTGCCAAAAATTTATTTTTACCCATCGATAAAACATTTCTCGCGCCGCCTTAGTTAGGACACTTTTTAACGCTCAATACCGTCGCTAATTGATGAGTTGTGGTTATTTTTTGACTTATTTAACTAACTATAATGTATTTTTCATCACACTTGCTCGAAAATGGTGTTATTATACGCAAGCGTACTGAGCTGTAATGGGCTATATTACGCCCATGGGCGTTATGGTTTTTTTTTTTAAATAATAGAACCCTCTGATTGGCTTAAGCAAATCTGGTTGCTGTGTGATTGGTTGAATAAAAAAATCTAGTTGGTCACGACGCCCCGCCCCGCAAGAATACTGCTCTGTGATTGGTTGAAATATTGAACTGCGCGCTCTACTAGCACTGATCTGGAAGTGAAGTTGTCAATTTTTGATTGGTGCTGCTGTATGAAACATACATTTTTCTGTCTTTTGTTGTTATTTATTTCCTCGCAAATGTGATGAAAAACATTGTGTATAACACGGGCGTAAGAATATTGCAAACTCGAGTCATCAAAAGCCCTCCGCCTTCGGCGTCGGGCTTCTGATACACTCTCGTTAGCAATATTCCACTTACGGCCCTCGTTAAACAATGTACTATTATCATACTGTATTGTATAGTGACGCTTATATAGGGTAAGGTAGGGAAGGGACGGACAACTTTCACTAGGAACTATCTATATCAGTATTAACTGTCAATGCTTAATTAAAGTAAGACTTGGCAACCTAGTCCACTAGGTAACTAACTACTTACTTATTGTAGTGGTGATCGTATTAGCAAGTATTCGGGACATCAGGGCCATGACTCCATTTGTAATAAAATAATTGACCGAAGGAGACATCCCTTTTTTAGTGGATAAAACCTGCGAACCACCTACCCAATCATCGGAAGATGAGTGGGTTAAGTCGTACTTCTATCCACTCAAAACTGTAGGGGACACCATCTGCGCTCTCACGCGGAGGATTCCATGATCTCATAAGGAACGCGCTGGAGCCCCCTCTTGGGCTTTGCTACATTTGACTCGTTTTAGGGCGAAACGATCTTCGTTTCGTTCGTTCTGCACGGCTCCTAAAAACCCCCGCACGGCTATCACAGCACGGCTATCACAAGACGGCGCGCGAACTCTCTTGATTTTTTCTCGCACTATCCGTCTCTCTATCTTATTAGAAAACTTAGAAAGCCGTCTTGTGATAGCCGTGCGACGGCCCGCGAGCTGTGTCGCGTCGCGGCGAGAAAGACTTTATGGTTGAGTTTTAGTTTATCTCTCTTCGAGATTTAGGTAGGTACATGGTTTCTAAGTATTTTTTTAATAATGCGTACATGTTAAAATAATCTTATTGGATGCTAATTTGATCTGTCGACAAGGGTTTGTCTCTTACGTCATTCTACTCTCGTATTATTTATGGTACAATGTCAGCTAACGTCATCACTAAGGTAGTGGCGCCTCTGAACTTTCCTTCACACTATTCATTATTCTGTGTCAATGCTAAGACGAGAGAGATCATTCTTGCATGATTTACCGATAACATGCATAATATCAATGTTCCCATTTTGTCAAGCACTAGCTCATACCGGACAACCTAGAGATGTACCTACTAATAAATCTATTCATAATGATAAACCAGTATGCATGCCAACAGGATCCGCTTCCGCTGTTCGCTAGGGGACGCCCAATGCTATCCAGTTGGCAACCTCGCAATAATCGATACTGGCCGCAAACAATAGCACAGTTAGCATCAGTAAGACTTAAAACAAAAATAATAACCACGGAATACTTAAATAAGATGGAAGCGGCGTGTTAGCTAGTTACTTCGGGAACCTGCGTAGCCAGCCCCACACAATCATAACTGAATGTGTACATGTCAACACGACTGCAAATCGCTTCTAATTGGTAAAAGCTTTTAATTCCATTACGATTTCAACTATTATAATTTTTAGAACGAAAAGTAACTCAAAACTGCATTACTTGCGGTCTAATTTCCAATGCCAAAAAAATGTCACGTAAGTCTATTCTTTATCAGTATATAGGAGCCAATTTCGAAAGGGGTTTTCAAGTATGGAAGTGATATGTTAATAGTCTTGATACATGTTCTCCTTCTTGCATTAGAGCATAACTAAACGTGTGTGAGCGTGACGCACTTTTGACGGAAACTGACATTAACTTTTTGATTGCCAAATGGACGCCCTGTTCAAATGAACTTGACGTTTGATTACGTTCGAAACCAAAGGGCTTATGTTACTATGACACTCTATGGTGATACACCTATTTGTAAATTTAGAATACGAAAAAGAGGTGAGACTAAAATCATAATTATCGATATTTTATATTCTGGGTATATAGTTTATATATTATATGGTATATATATGCATATAGTAAAATAAAAAGGCCCTTATTTCTTAGAGTAAGAGTATTTGCGTACTGCGGCCGATCCGAACCTGATAAATATCAGTCCGAAGTAGCAGTTAGTAGTGCTATTTGTATGAGAAATGACATGCTAAGAAATCGGGTAACGAAATTTTGATCTAGTGCGCGTGCTGAAAGCAAACATGCTAACAATTTTTAATTAAAATACGTACAAGTTTTAAAGTATTTTCAAGGTGACTATGAAATATCATAGACAATAATAAAATATGGTATATCAAGGCATTTAATATTGAACATTTAAATTCCTTGATATACGATTGCCATTTGTTTCATTAACAAATATCATTTCTTTGACATAAATAAATTCATAAATCGCTTCACGCAGACAGAGAAAATATTTTTGCCAAAGAAATATTTCTTGTCTTTAGTGGGTCTATTAGCTTTCAACAGCTCCACCAAGTCAATCTGAGTATATATATTTTTCATCAGAATATTCAGGGTTTTTCCAGCAAGGAACTAGAAATAGACTTATTTTTAGACAATGATGACTTTCAAGTAGTATGTACAATATAGGTTTGATGACCGTTTATGAATAAGGGTATACGCCGTATACGTATTAATTTTAGCCCTCTCATGATTGCAGTGCCCTTGCAGGGCGTCACATCTATATCTTTATTGTTTTCATCATCTAACCTGCAATGTGACACGCAATAAACATGTCTATTCTATTCTATAAATTACAGAATAAATTGACAGAATATAATATGGACAGAATTAACGTACAAATAAATATACTTAATGGTACCATACCAACCTACATAGATAATAACTAAATGTTAATTTTAACATTTGTATATTAATACATGTTAAGTATTTCTAATAAAAAATATATTTACTGGATGACAAATAACGGATGGACTACAATCAGCCCTATTCATTTTCTAATAATTTTATTGAAATCGAATTCCGTCCGGGTTACAAATAAAGTAATACAATTTTATCATCGATAAGTACCTACATACACTAGGCATTGTACCACTCTAGTCATACTGACAATCGCCCCGTTAAAATGACAAACGCGAATAACGCGATACATTGCTGTGACATTACGGTAGTTCCTTAATGTGCGGCTTTAGCTAGCAAGCAATGTAAAGCATGCATATCGTTTCTATCTTACCAAAGGAGTAATGGCGAATGTCATAATCGATTGCATATTTATTCAAAAAGCACTTATTTCAGTACTTACTAGACGTGTGCGCCGCGCCGCCGCGCCGCCGCCGCCGACGATTTTTCCACGCCGCCGCCGCCGATAGATTTGACCGGCGTGAAATCGGCGTGGCGTAATTGCGTTTTTTTCGGAAAAGTGATAATTATTCTATGCAATTTATTCAAGTAATTTTAATTCCAATGCCGAATAAGGAGTCTCTACGGCACATGTCAACTCTGTAATTTTCTACATTAAAGAGTTTGCTTTAATTCGCTTCGAAATAAAATAAAAATCGCCAATTCAGCAGTAGATATATGTACGCGTATACACGCATGATTATAACATTCTTGCGAACATACACGCCATGGCAGATATCGTCGGCTAAAGTCACAAACTTCTTAATTCCATTTTTCAAATCATGCTTTGGCACAGTTATACAATACAACATGTGCTTTGGGACGTCAACGTAATGAAAAAAATAGAAAATAAGAACAATTAATGTATTAAAAATCTAAACGCATACCTAAATAAAAACAAATGGACATCTTGTAATGATAATTATAAGTACTACCGCTGCAAACCTTACTTATTTCATTAATTTTATTGTGATGTAACCTTGATGTAAATTAAATAGGTTTTTTTTGTGCCTCCTGTAAAATTGGATCAGATAGAGTTAAAAGGTTTGCGACTTCACGCAATAAGTAAATGTGCATTCGTTCCTCTAATTCCTGAGCACGTGATTTTACATCTACCGCAACACCAAAGTCAGATTTATGCGCACCTTATCTTCTCCATTTTTCTTCATGCCTCTGAAACATGGACTTAAAAGCCAGGCTTGAGAGCAAAAAAGATACATTTGAAATTGGTGTTGGCGTAGAATGTTGGTCATCTCATGTATACAACGGCGCACTTATGTGTCGATACTTCAACTGCATGCTTCCAGAGAATGATGACATTATTTGGCCACGTGGCCGGCCAAGACCAGTCCAGCTTGGAGAAGATGATGATGGTTGGCTGCGTTGAAGGAAAGAGGAGTAGAGACAGAGCACCCATATGATAGATTGATGTATTCGGCGATGCCACACGGGCGTCAATATCCAAGGCGTAATACAACTAGCCCAAAGTAGAAGGTTTGAAGAATGTTTTTGAAGAACTGCGCTCTTGGTAGTTACGACCCTCATCCTTGAGGAACCGACAAAGAAGAAGAAAAATTATCTCAAATCTTTTTAATTTTATTGGTGCAATTAAATTTCTGAAATATCATATAACTGATTTATTTCACCATGAGAATTTACGCTTTATAGTTAATTAACCATAAACCGAAAAAAAAGTACCACGCCGATTTCACGCCGATCACGCCGCCGCCGCCGATCAAAATCCCACCGGACGCCGCCGCCGATGATTTTGCCATCGGCGCACACCTCTAATACTTACCAGTGATAGGAAATCGCTCCCGGAGGAACCTTTGGGTCCCTGTTTGCCTCTCGGTACGACAAAATTGCACAACACACCATGTTATTATTTTTAATACGGCAAAAATCGTCACCCACGGTCAAATAACATCTGATCTGCGTTTTGACAGCGTTTGACAGTTTCATGGGCATCTAATCATAACACCGGCTACGCGCACCCCGCCCATTACCGTTTCTATAGTATTTACTTGTTCTGTGATAATAACCCTATTGTCAAACCTTAACGTAGGCACTGGGCAGTTCGCTAAAGCATATTGCCTTCTTCCGCGTATCTATAACAATAGACTGATGACGATGCCGACTCGTAAAAGGTGTCAGAACTTGACCTAGTATTTGGTTGTAAAATGTTGCTGCCTGTGAAGCGGTCCTGGGTTCGAATCGAACCCTGTAAAGGCATTTTGTTTGACGAGTACAAATGTTTGTTACTGAATCTTGAATGTTTTCTTAGTATACCCTATTCATCTCGTATATCGTAGTCCGATGCACTGTACAGGGATAGCTAAGTTTAAAAAGCGACAAATGCTAGTCCCTGTTTGCAATTAGGATAAGACTAAGCACTCCGTTCCACTGATATGTTCGTCTAATGCTGCCAAATTTTAAGAGGCACATATGAAAGGTATACTTGACTAATTACAAAATTGCTTAATTGCATAACGCTGTCTGGCGATTAAATGTACTACACATATTTTTACGAATAGCCATAACTCAGTGTGATACAGCAGAGCCGATTGGTTCTGGTCTGCGGGTGGCCACAGTATGACGTGTCGCGCCTGCATTACTCCGCCACGGCTGATGACATGGCGGTGTATATTCACCAGAAGACTGGCTATTCGCCGAGGGTTTTCCAGATGCGTTCGCGCCGCTTCAGCTCGTTTGTGGTGACTGACTTAGAAAAGTTGAAAAACTCCCGACATTTTCGGGAAACGTAGCTAAGAACCATCTCGATCACGTCAGCTTTCGGACAACATAAACCGCATTAAAATCGGTTCATTCGTTTTTGCGTGGGGGGTTAAATACGGTGTTGCCGCGAAATTGATTCTAGCCGGTTCGGTTCACCTTTCGTTAACCTGACTATGTGTAATATACGTGGTGCTGTATTGTGTGTCATTCCACGGAAAGGCAATTCATAAGATAAAACGGCGAAGCCAAGAATGTAAACATTCATATCGTTTGACACATCCTCAAACGTTTGTTTACATTTTTGTGTTTCCATTGAACGCAATTTTCCACATTTGCTTAGCGAGTTAACTGAACGCTTCAATGAACTCATAACTCATAACATTCATAAACAATCATAATGCGCGTTACAAAAGACGCAATTTGTCACAACAACTGACAGAGACGCAGCTATACCTTATTCCATTTAAAATTAGAATAGTCATGCGATTGCAACGAAATTTTGAAATGCTAACACTTTAGTATTGCTATGTTTGAAACGCACTTAGTGAAAACTTTACAATATTTCCCTTTTGATACCTAGATAAACGAAGAAATATACGATTTTTCATTTAAAAATCCAATATTATATGGAATGAGATAAGTTAGGATGAAAGGTATGTATTGCTGTCTCATTCCAAGTATAGATAGCTATAGAGGTAGGTACATCTCTGTTGGCTGTTGTGACAAATGTCAAATTGCATAGTTTGTATTGTGCTTATGTGTTGTTCAAACTATACAAAGAGATGGCAGACTGTTTGTTCAGCAAGCAAGGCATGCCTAAGTAGCTCACCGGTCATGAGTATGTATGTATAACCATCCAATATCAATTGAGTTAAACAAAAGCCACCATAGCCTACGGAGGAGGATTTTCAGGTCTCACAAACGCGTTATCCTTTACTGATTCGAGGATTGCTTGTAATGCTTGTGATGACAGCTAGACAAAAGCAGGTCCTTAAAGGCCATTTATACACTTAGCAATTTGTCACAACAATCTAACGCAGAGAGCTATAAGATAGAAAGCGGTTGTTGTGACAAATTGATAGGTGAATAGAACGCTTCAGTCTATCACAACGCAACATCGGGAGCTCCGGCGACCTTACTCATAACCAGGAACAACCACACACACACACACCTACAGAGCTATAATTAGATTTTTTTAACAGAATATATTTAACAGTCGTCATCCCGGTACAATAAACGTCAGTGATAACATATGATGACATAAATTGTACTGGGATAACAGCTGTCAAGTATTGGATGGCATTTTCACTATAGTTTAGTAGTGGTGTTACTATTACTATGGCCGCCATGGACCTATAATACTCAGGACAAGCAATACGTGATGCCACAATGAGGGACGGAAAGGCTTCTATGCAGCTAAATTAAGAACTGGTCTTAAAATGGCTGATGGCTTACCATAAACACTACTAACTAATTACTTAATTTGGGCGGGTAGTGGTTTATTTGCCACAACACAACTTCGTACTAAATCAGTTGTGGCAGATAAAAAAAGTGGAACTATGACAAGGACAACGAATGATATTTCCCTTTCTGTCACACTTATCGAGGTTTGTATGCTACCATCCCGCTCGGACGTGGTATTATTATTACCATAGCTTGTCCTGAGTATCACAGGTCTAGTGTTGAAAATTTCCGGAAAGAATCCCGTTTCTTTCCAAACGGCTCGCTTTTTTCGGATTTTTACGGAAAAAAACCATGATCTTCTTTGCTAGAGTTTTTCCGAAAAAAAAACGATTTAAACAGGTTTCAATCGGTTATTTTTCTTAATACTGGTGGATATGATAGGTGAATGATTATATACTTACTTTGCCATTGACATCGGTGTCAGTTCAGTTCAGTTGTCACAGTTGTGTCATTACGCTTATTGGTTTTTTTCGTTAAAAATCCAAAAAAACGAAAAAAAAACGAAAATTTAATAAATTCCCGAAAAAATTAGGTAGGTATTTGATTTTTTCCGAAATTTTCAACGCTACATAGGTCCATGATGGCCGCAGTATTCTATAAGTAGGTACATATGTAGGTACCCATGTATCTATCCAATGTCAATTAAGTTATCACAATACCGCAAGTGTGATGAATGATATTGCGTTTTATTTTGATGCGTGGGAGTTAATTATATGGACACTGTTAATTTTGACAAAAACGCGTTTATTGACATTATCCTAGAGTGCGTATCTTATAGACCTACAGTACTAATGACTCTCTTGATGGTTCTAGTATGTGCTACCATGCTTATAATAGCATACATGAAGTTTGTTTGCACTTCTAGTACATCTGTTCTTATAGGTTAACTTATAATCGCTAATAGGCTTAAATTAACGGCACTATATAAGCTAAGGTGTCCTATTAAGGTATTGAAAAGGCGGAAACGCGATTGAGAATATTTACTCTGGTAAGCAATACTTATAATTGCCCACAAGAAGCAATATAAAACCGTAGTAAAGTATGCTTATAGAAGCAACAAATAAAAACGCGTACATGCACCTTACCAGTATGTCAGTAACAATAAAGACTGTGTATAGATATTTTTGAAAGGTTGTCTGTATAGATATTGGAGAACTCGACTGTACCGGAACGGAAACCATTTGCACTTGTTACTTAAGCCCGCTCCACACTATGGGCCATCATATACAGGATCCTGAATGATGGGCCATAGTGTGGAGCGGGCTTAACATTTATAAGGGTATAAGTTCTTTAAGGGCTTATTCTAAGAGCAAATGTTGTTGTTCTTATTGAGAATTACCGAATGTAGCTATAATCTTCAGGAGCCGTAGCATGGTTGGCCTTATCACGCGACAAGTGACAAGATCATCATCTCGTTCTATCGAACGGTGTCAGCCAGTGACGCACGCTCTATCCTATCACCTATCGCGTGACAAGGCCAACCATGCTACGGGGCCTGGTGTCTATAAAGGTTTATTGTATTACCATTATTATCCAAAATAATCTGCATAAAGCCTGTATACAATAGTTTTTAATGGTCTTGCAAGTTCTGTTATGGTCTCATCACGGACATGTTGAGTATCTGGTGCTAATTTTATAGTAGGTAAAGGACGTATCACAGAAATCGACGCGGGTTCCGCACGAGATAGTAACAATGGAAATCGTAATGTTATCGATGTTTCTGGAGAAAGCGATTTAGATTAGACCACGAGGAGAGTATTAGCGAGGAATCTTTACATGATCATGAAATTCATTTTTCATCATTCATTCATTTCAATTAAGAAACCAAACAGACTGCCCGCATTTTTTTTTAACTTTATACCTCTCTTCAGGTACCCACGCACCGCTATAAAGCCGCGTCCGCTGCGCCGTGTTTTCGATGTTTTTAAACATCTAACATGTTTAGCCAATCAAAACAAAAACACGGAAAACATTGGACCCGGCTTAAAACTTAGCGCCCCCATTAAAAAAGACTGTTCTTGGCAAAAACTCACCAATCCTATGTCTAAAAGCAAGAGTAGCAGAACGGCAGTAGTGACATTCACTTCGACAGTTTGGTCAGATTTCGCTCTAACACCCAACATTTCGCGGGATCGCGGTTGCGCAGCGGCAGCGTTGATCGCGGGAGTCCGCTGGATGCGGGTGGCGCAGGACCGGTCAATTTGGAACTCTCTGGGGGAGGCCTATGTCCAGCAGTGGACGTCTTTCGGCTGATATGATGATGATGATGATGACCCAACATTTAATTAAATTAAATTGTTTTTGTTTTCGTTTCTCAATGCTATTTTAATTTTAAGTTTATGCATGTGGCGTTTGCCTATAACTGTGCAATAAGTTTAAGAAAACATAAACATTAAACCTGTATTAATGTAAGATTGCAACCGCTCTGTTGGCAGACCTACGGTCGAGATAGATAATTGAATTTTCGATAAACCATTAGCTAAGGACCATACCTATTAAAATAGCGTTAGGACATTAATTACGACCAAGCCTGATTATGAGAAACCTATTTATGGATAAAAGTGCATTCCCAGCAACGGAAGCGAGGGGATATTTCATAAGATCGACGATATATTTTGTCTGTGGTGGGAAAGCAGTTTAATTTCATGCACAGATATACTCCTTCATGTATTTGGAAAAAGCAACGGTTTTCCAATGGGGGACCGTAGCGAAACAATCACACGCGTAGTCTCGTACTACGGGCAATCGAATAGTCAATTGTTTTACGACTTTTATAACTCATCGTACCTTATTGAAGTGTACATCGTACCGAAGAAAAGAAGCAAGCGTAAAGCATTCGTCTCTTTCCAACGAGCGTTCTGTAAGCGAGGCAAATTCTACACATATGAACGTATTAGCCCCCACCCCACTTAGGGGACGATTTCTGGAATGTCCTTTCCCGGGATTCAATCATCAAAATATCTCGATACCAAAATTCATCTCAATCGGTTCAGCGGCAAAGGTAACAGGCAGACAGAGTTACTTTCGGATTCAGGCGAAGAACACACCGCCGCGCGGTCGCGGCTGTTGAATAGATAAACTGTTTACACTTCTTGTTTCTAGTAAACTTACAAAAATAAATTTGTAACTGCTAAGTTTGGCTATCTATAGATATAGGGGGACAACAGTCTCTCAAAACAATGTCCGATTTAGATTTAGACCAATGTTCGTCGGTAAGTATCGCACATAGAAAGTCTATGTCTATCATTGACCTTAGAATGTTGTTGACGTTACGAAAAGATTCCTAATGTACATGAAAAATTCACAATATGGTCTTTTGACTACTCCACAAAATTTAATTCGACCAACACTAACGAGGTATAATGACCAATTTCTGGCATTTCGTTCAGTGGCAGACGTTAGTTTAGCTAAGGTGTTTGCTGTTTTCGTGATTGTGCCAAGTCAGCAGTATCTTATTTGACGAGAGCCATGGTTGTTGGCCATTTTAACCAGATTTATAACTAACAAATGACTTGCGGGTCTCCATTTCGGTGTCTTGAATAACCACTTTAAGCTAAAATCACAGACTTTATTCCCGTCACTTCACACACGACTAAAATTTCAAACAATGAAATTATAACCTGCCAATAAACATTAACTTCGTATATTGAAAAGTGGCAAAGTTGAATAACTTTGTTTTTGGTGCAACATTCACGCCTCACCCTGTATAAAGTATGGATGGATTGGTATGGATAAATATTCAGAATCTTATCCAAAACTAAGTACCTCAATCCAAGAAAATAAAGTGATTTGGGGTCTCTCGAAAACCCACCAGCAGTCCCGTTTATACACACGAACCAAAAATGTGCAGTTTTATATATCATGCTCATTACAGACTTTAATAACTTAAGTTATTAACGCTTAATCAACGCTCGCTCTCAACAAATCCGCATACCGCATACCTATCAATCATTCGTCATCCGGCCCCGACAGTTTTTGTAAACGTTAGATTTACGTCATTTTTGAGGTAAAAAGTCGTTCCGGCGAATTATGGCTACATCATTAGCTTGCCCAAATAAATCATATCAAGTAGTTTGAGTTTGAGTTAGTGTTGAGTGTAACAAGGTAGTTAAGTTAAGTTGGTGTTCTGGATACCCATAATTTGGTCAAGTCCACCCATAGTGGGGACCCATAGTCTGAGATATTTTCCACTTTAACAGTATAACCTTGTCACATATCGACTGGTTAATTAACAAGTTAATGTGTTCAGCCGACATGACAGCCACAACATGACAAGGTTACATCACTGTTGAATTTCTCGAAATGTCTCGGAACCACGACTAAAACAATTTTCCCAAGGTATAGATCATATCCATATGGATCAGTGTTTTTCTACGCGTGGGTCTACTCTTCGTTGAACACACAATAACTTCATTGTATGGTTGACGCCAAAAATACGTTGACACTATTCACCTTATTGCAATGGAATAAGGTGCAAACGTGTAAACGTATTTTTGGCGTCGACTATGCACGCGTCAGGTAGATCTAAATGTCAATTTTTTGTATAGGAAAATGACAGACTGTCCTAACGCGCGTTCGAACCGTTACATGATTACCCTTAAGGACTACGTAACCTAGGTAGGAATGCAAATTATTGTTAAATTTTATACATAGGTATGTATAAAATTTAACAATAATTTGCATGAAAATTTTCAAGCAAATTATAGTAGGTATAGATACCTAATACCTAACCTACCTTTTGATGTTTCTGACGAGTTTATATAAGTTATTATTATAAGAGTCAATTGATTATTTAACCATCTATATTCATATTAATACATACAAACTAATATTATATGCGATAGTAACTCTCTCTGTCTGTTACCTTTTCACACATAAACCGCTGAACCGATTGAGATGAATTTTGGTATAGAGATAGTTTGAGCCCCGGCGAAAAACATAGGTAATTTTTATCCCCAAAACCATCCCCTAAAATGGTGAAATGGGGGGCGGTTTGTATGGAGATACCAGTATAAAATAAACGACTTCCACGCGGACGAAGTCGCAGGCAAAAGCTAATTCCATACTATATTCATATTCTAACATGTTATCTTTTCACGATTAAACCGCTGAACCGATTTAGACGAAATTTGGTATCGAGATAGTTTGAGAACTTGGGAAGAACATAGGATAGTTTTTATCCCGGAAATATCCCCTAACAGGGAGCAATAGGGGTATGACGGTTTGTATGCACCGCCGTGGTCTCACAATAGTAGGAAAGTATGTATCTATATGTCAACTTTATCATTAAAGTTTAGACGTATTAGGTATATTGACGGACTTCGATCGACACCAGCAAAAATAACAACAATATTAATATTAATGTAATTTATTCCATTATTCAAATTACGTTATGTTGTCTATAGAAAAATCTGGTTGAAGAGTATATAACTGGTAATTTTAGTAATGAGTGGAATGGCAATTTGTGCAAGTCAAAACAAAACAGTCAATCTTATAATTTATTCGTCACCGTGGTGCATCACTCATGCGCAGGGTGCGGGGGAGCCACAACCCCATCCTGAGAGTCATCACTCATCAGTGAGAGGACGGACTGCCCCATTCTCAGACACTGGGTACGGTACGATACTAACGCATGCGCACGTACCGGGAGTTCCTGAGGGTGGCAGAAACCTAAATTGAACTGTATTTCACACTAAATTATAATATAATGCCTTACTAACATAGCTTAAGTGTTATGTACTTAATTAACTAATAATCATATGGATTTTGTCCGATATAAACATTTTTTTTATAACAAGGTATCGTACCTATCCTACACCTACCTCGTTTGTTTTCAGATTAGAACTTTAACCGCGAATTCGACTACATTTCTTCGTTCATCTGAGGTAATCGTTAAAGTTTATAATGTTCGGTTATTTATTACTCGATAAAGAAAGCACGTGGCATATATTGCAGTCTTGACATGGTTTTCCAAGAAATCGCACGACGGATTACGCACTGTTTAACTTGGAAATCACGAAGTATAGCTAAATCAATTTGTATGGTAGATGTTTCAATTAAAAAGTTATTTAGTTTGATCACGGCGGAGTCATGTATACATCCATGGACACATAAAGTCAGTAAAGTACAAGGTACTATAGGGGTTACAGCTAATTAATTTACAAACGCTACTAATATTACAAACGCTTAGTGCATTTGTCTGTGTTTTGTGTCCTGTTAGAATGTGGATAGTTTGGGTTCAGGAGGCGGACATAGGATATCTCTCTTCTTATCTCGGACATCACTTTTCCCATAAAAGATAGAAATGGGAGGTGGAAGATAGTATATGCTTCTACGTGGAAGTCGCGGCAAAAGTTAGTTTATTTTATAACTAAGTACAGCTACTGAGATAGTTCTATTTCATTACGCGAAGACAGTCAGAATGACAAGAAAATAATAGAGGTTGGATGTCAACTGTCATTGTATTTATATCTTGTAATTACATAAACAAACAAATGCTTCTTTAAAGTGTTTAGGTGACTCAGCAGCTGTGTATACCCCTTAAGGTCAACGCACACGTATCAACCCGGGACTTTTACGACAACGCACAACGCCTCGCCTAAGCACAAGCATGTCGTTTGCCATATCAACACGATGTCAAAGGTATGGAGTTTCGAGTTGAGGCGATGCTGAACATTGAGCCTGAAATATACGGATAGAGTAGCCGACAGGTTCTCTCCAAGAAAACAACCGCACATTCATGAAACGGGGAGTCCCACTTGCCGCTTCGGCTCTCACGGACCTCCGAGGTGACAATTGGGAATGGATGAAATTTTTAGAAATGCCTGATTATTTTTGGTGATAGGAATAACCTTCCTTGGCACCAGAAAAGTTTCAGATTTTTCAGCTGCGTCAATTTTTTTTGAAAAATATAAACAGTTTCCTCACTTACGTTTTGGGTCAGTTACGTTACGGCACCTTCCTCGATCGGTCTCATATTACAAAAAAATATATTAAAATTGTGTGGTAAGCTGACACTGGCAATGATATTGACACTTGCAGCAGCTATATTGATCATTACCAGTGTCAGTTTACCACAGATATTTAAGATAGTTTTTTGTAAAATGAGACAGATCAAGGAAAGTGTCTATTTACCGTTCTTGGCCCAAAACGTAAATGAGGAAACTGTTTATATTTTTCAAAAATAATTGTCGCAGCTGAAAAATCTAAAACTTTTTTCTGGTGCTAAGGAAGGTTATTCCTATCTCCAAAAAAATAATCAGGCATTTCTAAAAATTTCATCCATTCCCCATTCTTCCGATACTGTTTGACAGTGACACTTATGGGCGCAAACGTGACGACTCTACCTAGACGAAAGAGCAAGCGCAACGCGGTATAGCGTGATACCATGATTTCAGATTTGTAGCTGTAAATGTAAACATCGGTTTGGTAATACAGTGTACCTTCTGTACTTAAGTACTGATTTTTTTATTCTGTGGCGAGGCCGGGCTATTAATGCAATACCTAGCCTAACGGCACATCAGTCGTGTTTAAATCAATGTCTCACACTTTATTGCTTTTACACTTCCGTACCCAGTGCGGTTGCCCTAACGCACGTGACGACCGCATAACACTTTAAAATAAACCTTAAGCTATTACAAATAGAGTGGTATTCACAATGTCGTTATTTGCAATTCAATCCGCCACAACAGATTTATGCAAAGCGTAAACTTCGTTTAGTGTAGGTTCGGTTACATATACTTGGTGGAAAAGTGAATTAAACCGGGTGCTTTGTTTGTAACATACTTACTCAGGTATATGAGACTTGCGTAAATGTCTTTGCAGAGTGAAAATAGTAACATTGATTCTATACATGATGTATTATTCAAAAGAGGCAGTGAGGGAATATCCGAAACTATAAGAGATACGGAAATTTGCTCTTAATAACATAATTACAGGGTCTCATAGCTATAATTGTTCCTTATATCCAGCACTATTATTTTTAGACAGATTTGACCTGCGGGTCGATCACGTAACGCATTGTACGCGCGTTAGGTAGATCTAAATGTCACTTTTTATATGGAAAAATGACAGTTGGATCTACCTAACGCGCGTTCAAAACGTTACGTGATTACTCCTCGGGTTCGATTCCCGGCCGTGAATGAGGCTCTTTTGAAAACCTTTGAATGCACAGTACTTATTTTATCTAAAATCGGTCTCCTGCTGACTCCTAACAGCAACTTTCCGTATCTCTTGTAGTTTCGGATTTTCCCTCACTGCCAAGTTTGAATAATACAGCCTGGAGTGGTGAGGTGAATTGAGACCAGTTGTGAATGACAAAGAATTAATATTCCAGCAATGTGTGATACGCACGGTCCCATGCGATTATTCTCATACGTTGTTTGGCATGTGACTTCCGTTGTTACTGTTGGTGCAGCGTATGTGTGCATTTAGGTGTGAATTCATACGATCCTGATACATGCATTCATAACACAATCGAGTATGCAAAACAATTTATCTTTTTTTTAAATGCTGATAGCACAAGATGACTGCCTGGCAATGGCTGCGCGTGAACATATTCGATTGGCAACCCGGCACAAAAAAAGTTATGAAAAAGTTTGGATATAATACACTCAAGAGCAGAAGTTTCGGGTCACCCTAAATTAAATAACATCAATAGGTTTTTTTTATATTTCACACAAGTCTTATTTACATAATATACTATTCTTCGTAATACCCAAATGTATTAGCAATTTTCGGAATCCTATCATAAAAATATTAACATCTAAAAATGTCGATTTTTGCGATATCTCGCTCCGTTAACGCTGTTTTTTTCGTGGGTTTTTTTTCAGTTTATATGTAACATAAAAAAAGGTCATGACAGGATTAAAAAAAATGTACAACCTGCACTATTTTAGGAAATATGACGGTATTTCACCGATCCGAAACTTCTGCTCTCGAGTGTATATTACTATAGGCTTGCCTAAAAAACATTTTGAGGCAAGCCGGTGGGAATCGGCTTGTAAGTCGTATGGGCGTTCCGCCACTGCTGCTCTTAAGGGGCTCCACGCGCTATTTGACACGCGATATTCCTCCGTCAAAACAATACGTACCTATATTTATGGCACAAACGCTTATCGGTTCTTCAATCCTTTATCTACATTTGCACGAAGAGATTTTAGAAAAAAAACGTCTATTTCTTTTTTATGATTTCTTCAAATATGGTATGAAATCTACATATAAATAAATAAATAAATAAATATTTGCGGACAATCTTACACAAATCGACCTAGTCCCTAACTAAGCAAAGCTTGTACTATGGGTACTAGACGACGATAAACATACTTATATAGATAAATACATAGAAAACATCCATGACTCAGGAACAAATATTCGTGCTCATCACACAAATAAATGCCCTTACCGGGATTCGAACCCAGGACCTCTTGCTTCGTAGGCAGGGTCACTACCAACTATGCTAAAGCGGTCTTCGTATATAACTGTTCCTTATTGATATCTCTAACAACGTACGAGAGATTTTTATTTTTGACTCATATTCATAAAAGTTTGGCGACAGACGACCGCATATTGGTCGGGCAGGTAAATGTTGTGCACTCATCAAGGAAATCTGTTACAAGGCTGGAAACATCCCCCATTTCTGCTACTTTCCAACTCTATTATTTTTTGTCATTTCCTAAACGGACTTGTGGGAAGTGGACGTATAATTGAAGGTCACACTATTAGTTAATATTCGACATCACACACAATAGAACATAATTATAAAAGAGGAAGCAATTTAATTTACAAACCTCAATAGAGATAACATCGTTATCTGTAGTAATCAGCGTTATTTCGTAGCATTACCAACACTGGGAATTACATACAATTTCCTCAAATGTAATTTCAGTAGCCGTCTGCACGGCGAAAAACGCGCTCCGAGGCAGTAATCATGGCATAGTTACTTGATAGGTACATCCTCATTCATTACTGTGGGTTCATTACACTTATTACTTAGTCATGATAAAATGTGACTGTAAGCCAAGCCTTACATTACACTATGTAGTCGAGGGGAAGGAAAATAGGCACATTTGTATTGGCGGCGAGGGATGAGCGACCTAATATATATATATATATATATATAATATATATATACCGTTTGTGCCCAAAAGTGGGACGTATATAGGCTGATGATGATATATATATATATATATATATATATATATATATATATATATATATCAGTCTTTTGGCTGCGGCTACACTAAGGACCGCTTTAGACAGAACAGGAGATAGGATAGAGCGTGCGTCACTGGCTGACACCGTTCGATAGAACGAGACGACGCTCTTATCTTGTCACTTGTCGCGTGATAAGGCCAACCATGCTACGGCTCTGGAGAAATCTGTTGACCGCTACCGCACTCCGCGCCAGTCTGTGAGAGCCTTAAGCCCTTAACGTTATACAACTATTGATTAGGTATATATTGGTGATATTTGTTTTGTTTGACGTTCAGTCAGCATCATAGCAATTTTAATGTTTTTACAAGCCTTTATTTAAATTCAATAAATGATAATTATTTATATTAATATATACAAATACAACGTGTTTCATAATTCCCCATGCAAAAGAAATTATTTATTTATAACAGAATAAAAGTGCCAACCCTAATAACCTGTCATGTCAATCATACTGAATTGTCATAGATTATTTTAACAGAAGGTAATAACTGTTTATCATTTGTAACTTTATGCATACTAATTTTAAATAAAATACCCTAATACGGTTTGCTTAAAAAGTGTGTTAAAAAGACAGAATAAAAATATGGTGTCAATTGCAAGTCATCTCAATAAATCTTCAATAACATAAATTTGTTGAGCAGACTAGAACATTAGAACTTTATTCAGGCATTCTAAAAGTTTAAAACGAATCCTATTTTTAGGGTTCCGTAGCCAAAATGGCAAAAACGGAACCCTTATAGTTTCGTCATGTCCGTCTGTCCGTCTGTCCGTCTGTCCGTCTGTCCGTCTGTCCGTCTGTCCGTCTGTCCGTATGTCACAGGCATTTTACTCGAAAACTATAAGGTGTATTTGAATAAAATTTTGAGGATAGATGTATTTTGTTAGACGCTACATACTTTTGTAGTTAAAATGACAAAAAAAAATTTTTTTAGGGGTGCACTCCATACATAAAACTAAAAGTCAAAATTTTTTTTTTCATTGTGACGCCCCGTGTGGCACATCAATCGATTGGCCTTTCAAAATAAATATAAGGTTTCTTTGCATTTTTTTTGATTAAGTGAATAGGGTCGGAGATAATCGCCCCGAAAGTCACTAAAATTCTGTCCCCCCCCCTCTAATTTTTGAACGGTGTATTTTAAAAATATGGAAAAATTCATGGACATAGGGCTTATTAATTTCATTCACCGAAAATTGTTTTGAACAAGATCGGTTCAGAGGTTTTCGAGATATTGCTGAAAAACTGCCTTCCTCAAAGAAAAGGACGTAAGTGCCGTAAAATTTCTGTGACGATGCGACCTTTTTAATTGGCACGGAACCCTTCGTTTTGCGTGGTCCGACACGCACTTGGCCGGTTTTTATTGATATGATTTGACATTCAATGTATTGTGTCATGAATTTTCTAATGGACATTAATATTGTAAATTGAATGACGATACCTAGTGGTTGACATATTTGCTTTGTGGTTTTGTTTCACTTTTCTATTTCCTCATTATTGTGTACACATTTGTTGACATCGTCCTATTATTGTATATTTAGTTTTCATTAATTTTGACGATCGTGATAAAAAAAAACTTATTTTTTTGACATGTATGCTGTAATGTAAGTTCACTAGGCTACCGTAGCTCCCTAACAGAAAATAAAGTCGTTAATACATCATTTCATTTCTTTACGTTTCATAAACTCGGTGCCAAGAGCGAGCAGTAAAGATTTTTTTTGCAGAAAACTGTATATTGTAAACCTAACCTTATACTGGCACAACACTTGGAGTTGCATCGTTGCCTCTCTTTCACTTGCTGTAGGAAGGAAAAAGATGCAATACCAATATTTGGGTAAATACTGCCAAGTGTGGTGCCACCATTAACTCAATCAGACTTCACGATCACGACACACATGCGTCAGAGCCCATCGGGCGCTTTTCGCTACTTACATATGGAGTTTGATTACGGCGTAGCATAGCGTAATGGCATGGACCTAAGATACTCAGGACAAAATACAAATCCTTATAAGTGTGACAGAAAGGGAAATAACATTCGTTGTCCTTGTCATAGTTCCACTTTTTTCTGTATGCCACAACTGATTTAGTATGAAGTTGTAACCAATAAACCACTACCCACCCAAATTAATTAGGTTATTTATGGTAAGCGATCAGCCCTTTTAAGACCAATCCTTAATTTATATTATGCAATTCTGCATAGAAGCCTTTCCGTCCCTCATTATGGCATCACGTATAGCCTGTCCTGAGTATCATAGGTCCATGCGTATAGCGGTTACTGAGGTCACTTCCGCTATAGGTAGACCGCTTACCCAGTCAAGGCCACGCATCGCTACGCCGTAACGCGTAGCAGCGTCTTTCCGCTCTGTAGCGGAAATCGCACGTAGAGGCATGACTCATATGTTGAGTCACTGGCCTTGAATAGTTTAAATGTCAATATTGCCCCTGCAGCAGGTGTGTGAGTAGCCAGCATTACTTAGTCCTCGCCTGCGCGGCGCGCGGGTGCAGGAGTATGACGATAACGGGGCGCGGGCGACGCGAGCTGCCCGCGCCACGTTATCGTTATACCCCTGCACCCGCAAGCCGCGCAGGCGAGGACTCCAGGGCCCTATTTCACCATCTTGACAATTTTCACCTGACAATGACAATTACACGTAAACTGCTGGGTCAATAAGCTGTCCGGCAACCACCTTAACCTGTCGACGCAGCCACGTAAGTCGAATTGTCATTGTCAGGTGATAATTGTCGATTTGGTGAAATAGGGGCCTGATCTTTTGTGCGACAGGTTTTATGTTAATCATCCTTAGGCCACGTGGTCCGGCATATCGCGTAACCTAGGTCAGCGGTGGTCGTGATGCCAATGACATTGATCAATTTATCGATAATCTCGTTATGATGTCATGAGTACAGGGTGATTCTCACGTAGCTTTTTTTAAACGCTCAGCGGCTGTCTCTACCATCTTTGTAATATTTTGATTATTAATTAAAATTCAAATCACAAAAAATCGTATCGTGGATAGATTCTGATTATGTAAGATTAATCTCGGTTAGCTAGTGAACACCACAATTCATATGGGGGGGTGGTAAGGGCAGCGTTTGAAACACCCGTTACATTTTTTTTAGAATCACCTTACAGTTCGCTAATTATGCTGATTTCACGTCCGCGATCGATTATGCATCGGTTAATAGTTAGGTTCGTTTTATGTGAGTTAATCTAAAGTATTTTAGTCAAATCATTTTTACTAACGGAGAGAGAGATCTTCTCGCTGTTTCAACACATCTGAAACGTCGATGTAAACCGTCGTCGCGTAGTAACCATAGTACAAGCTTTGCTTAGTTTGGGTCCCAAACTAAAGTTTGGGACTAGGTTGATTTGCGTAATGCCGGCTGTATACACATTGGGTCAACGTTGGCGCGTGAGCAGGATGCAGCTATGTAAACGAATGAGATCGAATTGTATCCGTCTCCCTCTAACGCATAGTTGCATTCTGCTCACGCGCCAACGTTGACCCAATGTGTACAGCCAGCATTAATACACAAATCAATCTAGCATTTTTATTATTTATTAATTTAACTCTATATTATAGAGAAAGATTTTTCTAAATCTATAAATAAGCCCATATAAATTTTGCGTTTAGTGTCGGGTTAAGTGCTCATTCCGATTTCGAATTCCAATGTCGAATCGGGCCTAAGACTGTTTGTGTGTCAGGCACCAATATGTTTTCACTCAAAGTTTCATAAATATGTATGCTACAACCTTATTGTTGCAGAAATAAGGTCTGTGTTGTCACAGTTGGAATGCAATTCAATACACAACACACATCACACATACCCTCTGACAGCGATTTGGGCCAAACTTTTTATCTTTAAGTTTTTATTTTAGTGGGGATCCTTAGCGACATAAAATGGCCAAACCTTACTTTTTTTGATAAAAGTATGAAACTTGGCACAGTTATTCCTTGTGCCAAAATAAGCCGATTAAGATCGGTAGCCCTCGGCAGCCCTCCCTCTGGGGCCGGGGAGGGGGGGTTAAAGTCCCGCTCCGCCCGGCTTCATTCTAAAAATTCTAACAGTCCATGGATAGCTAATATGCCGTGTTTGGTATCAATTTCGGATAAATCAATAACGTAGAATTCATTTCTGGTATAAAAAAATGTTATTTGTCGCGAAATTAAGAAAGAAAACATACAAATAAATATTTTCAACTCTATTTTTTTATTTTGAGCATTCGTAAATATTAAACGGCGAGCTATTTCTGTATAAAAAAAATATATTCATAAAGCCAATTTATTCTAGATTTGAAAAAATATAAGTTTTGACTGCCTTTGCTAACAATAAATAGTGTAAAAAAAGATTAAATAGCGCGCGTTAGAAAATACCGCTCCGCCCGACTTCATCCTAAAAATTGTAATCGTCTATGGCTAGCTAATAGGTCGTGTTTGGTATCAATTTCGGATAAATAAATAACGTAGAATTTATTTTTAGGATGAAAAAATGTAATTTGTTAAGCAATTAAAAAAATATATAAAAAATTGTATTTTACAACTCCAATTTTTTATTTTGAGCCTTCGTAAATATTAAACGGATAGCTATTTCTGTATACAAAAAATATATAAATAAAGCCAATTTATTGAAAATTTGAAAAAAATATAACTTTTTAATACTATTGCTAATAATAAGTAATGTATAAAAATAATTTTGTAGAGCGCTTTAGAAAACACCGCTCCGCCAGACTTTATTTAAAAATTCTAACTGTCCATGTTTAGCTAATAGGTGATATTTAGTATCGATTTCGGATAAATCAATAACGTAAAAATCATTTCTGGTATAAAAATGTAATTTAACAAGCAATAAAAAATATTTTTGTAGAACATATTTTTATTATGAGCCTTCGTAAATCTTAAACGACTAGTTAGTTCCGTATGCAAAAAATACTTAAACAAAGCCAGTTTAATGTAGATTTGAACAATAATAACTTTTTGCTACCTTTGCTAATAATAAATAGTGTATTTTTTTTAAGTCGCGTGCCGGTGCTCAATTTTTACCGCCTGTTCAACCTAAGTGCACATTCTGTAGACCGAATGTGTGCTACGTTCTTGTGATCATAAAAATGATGAAAGATTAACAAATATTTGTAATACAATTTTAATTTGCACAGTAGTGGCGTCCCCTTAGAGAAGGGACCTTAGAAGTGTCGCGAGGCCTCATGTTTGTATTAGGTGAGAGCGTCACTGTTAACGCAAATGTCACTAAGATCCGTTTTTCAAAGTCATATTGTACGAGTATAAGCAAAAAAGGCACAATATTACGTATAATTAACTACACGTCTCGAGAGTCAACGCAGTTTCCTCCAATGAGACGTAACTGGGTGCATTTCAAATCCCTCTTCATAATTTTTGCATCACGTTTCGCAACCAGCTTTGCACCTACACTACACCTTGTTTATTTTAAGCAGATGCTGGCCCCAGCAGTGTTGTCAGACCAGTGTGGAATCCATTGGCCAGCACCTTGCTTCCATGTCCAAGCAGAGGGACTGGGTTAGCTTTGATGACGATCTAACACATAGCCAAAAACGTACCTACCCCTTGGTAAACTGCCCGTTATGTGTGCTGGTATAGGGCAGTTTCCGTCTGAGGCATGTCCTCCAATTGCCGGTTCTTTCTAGTAAACAAATATTTTTGTAGCTGAAGGTCCTGGGATCGAATCCCGGTAAGGGCAAATATTTGTGTGATGAGCATGAATATTTGTTTCTGAGTCTTGGATGTTTTTTTATGTATTTAAGTATTTATATCTATTATATATATCGTCGTCTAGTACCTATAACACAAGCTTAATTGAACTTACTATAGGTCTAATTCGATTTGTGTAAGAATGTCCCATAATATTTATTATTATTGCTATATTTTTAGTACTTAAATCTCAACATTTAGATATAACTTGTACCACAGAATAAGTAATAGTACTACGTCTTGTACTAGAGGTTGATGAAAATAAAGCGATGCGAAGAGTACGATAACCCGATAAACAACCAGCAATTAGAGGAAACTGCTCTATACCAGCACACATATAACGGGCAGTTTACCAAGGGGTAGGTACCTACATGTTTCGGACTAGGCGTTTGTTCGTCATCAAAACTTACCCAGTCCCTCTGCTTAGACATGGAAGCAAAATGCTGGCCAATAGATTCCACACTGGTCTGACAACCCTGGTGTGGTCAGCATCTGTTTAAACTAAACAAGATGTAAATGCAAAGCTGGTTGCAAAACGCAATGCAACTGAAGAGGGATTTGAAATGTACCCAGTTATGTCTCAGTCGAGGAAACTGCGTTGACTCTCGAGACGTGTAGTAAATTATACGTAATAATGTGCCTTTTCCGCTTGTACTCGTACAATATTACTTTGAAAAAGGGATCTTAGTGACATTGGCGTTAATTAGTGACGCTCTCACCTAATACAAACATGAGGCCTCGCGACACTTCTAAGGTCCCTTCTCTAAGGGAACGCCACTACTGTGCAAATTAAAATTGTGTTACAAATATTTCTTAATCTTTCATCATTTTTATGATCACAAGAACGAATATAGCACACATTCGGTCTCCAGAATGTGCACTTAGGTTGAACAGGCGGTAAAAATTGAGCACCGGCACGCGCCTTAAAAAAAATACACTATTTATTATTAGCAAAGGTAGCAAAAAGTTATTATTGTTCAAATCTACATTGAACTGGCTTTGTTTAAGTATTTTTTGCATACGGAACTAACTAGTCGTTTAACATTTACGAAGGCTCATAATAAAAATATGTTCTACAAAAATATTTTTTATTGCTTGTTAAATTACATTTTTATACAGAAATGATTTTTACGTTATTGATTTATCCGAAATCGATACTAAATATCACCTATTAGCTAAACATGGACAGTTAGAATTTTTAAATAAAGTCTGGCGGAGCGGTATTTTCTAAAGCGCTCTACAAAATTATTTTTATACATTACTTATTATTAGCAATGGTATTAAAAAGTTATATTTTTTCAAGTTTTCAATAAATTGGCTTTATTTATATATTTTTTGTATACAGAAATAGCTGTCCGTTTAATATTTACGAAGGCTCAAAATAAAAAATTGGAGTTGTAAAATACAATTTTTATATATTATTTTTTAATTGCTTAACAAATTACATTTTTTCATCCTAAAAATAAATTCTACGTTATTGATTTATCCGAAATTGATACCAAACACGACCTATTAGCTAGCCATGGACGGTTACAATTTTTAGGATGAAGCCGGGCGGAGCGGTATTTTCTACCGCGCGCTATTTAATCTTTTTTTACACTATTTATTGTTAGCAAAGGCAGTCAAGACTTATATTTTTTCAAATTTAGAATAAATTGGCTTTATTAATATATTTTTTTTATTCAGAAATAGCTCGCCGTTTAATATTTACGAATGCTCAAAATAAAAAAAATTGAGTTGAAAATATTTATTTGTATGTTTTCTTTCTTAACTTCGCGACAAATAACATTTTTTTATACCAGAAATGAATTCTACGTTATTGATTTATCCGAAATTGATACCAAACACGACATATTAGCTAGCCATGGACGGTTAGAATTTTTAGAATGAAGCCGGGCGGAGCGGGACTTTAACCCCCCCTCCCCGGCCCCAGAGGGGGGGCTCCCGAGGGCTACCGATCTTAATCGGCTTATTTTGGCACAAGGAATAACTGTGCCAAGTTTCATACTTTTATCAAAAAAAGTAAGGTTTTTCACCAAACGCCCACACTATTTATAGTCTTTTTTTGTCTTTGTAGGTTAAGTTGTTGTTTTATTGTTTGTTTTTATTATCCTTGTTCTTTTAAATAAAAAAATTATGCTATACATATATTCATTAATGATGAATCATTAAGACGATCAAATTAGAAATCAAACCGTTGCATTTTCCTTGACCACAGACAGACAACACAATATGCGACATTATTCTTCTGAACATTATAATTTCATGGAACCGATTGCAAAAACCGTAAAATTGCATATGTATTTGCATTGTGATATTGGTGATTCACGACTCTTGGCAGCTCTATATCAGAAAAACAATGTTTTGTCTCTGACATTATTTTGGCTGAGATCATGGCTTTTATGTTCGATGCCACTATAACAATAAAAGAGGTATAAAAGATCTGGGCCAATATTACAATAAAAGTATTGTTGTTATTATTGAAATTTTAAGCAGTAAATTTTGTGCTGGAAACACGGAATGCATGCTTATTTGGTAGGTAAAACTGTAACCAAACAATTAAATTGAAAAAAAAATGCTTGTCATAACTATACCGTATACGTAGCCTTAACTAGTAACTAGTAACTCCGTAGCTTTGTAGAGGTTTGTACCTGTACCAATAAAAGAACAATAGGTTTGTGTCCTAAGACTTTTTCTATAAAAACGTAAGGATTCTACTGTAGCTTTAGTGTGAGTTTACAGTAAGTCGGAATACGCTAGCGACTATCGACAACAGTTAAAGATTTGTATGAAAACTCTATACACCGCCCCTGGCGGTCACTCACAGAACTAAAAATCTAATCGGTACCCCGAGTCCCATATAAGTATACTTTTCTCGCAACAGTTAACTCGATTGTTCGTGTATAGTTTAATAGATTTTTCAATATTCAGCCTTAAATTACAAGCATTTATCGTTTCAATTTAAATGCTAGCGTTTGTCGGTTATGACATTACAGAATACGCGCATGGCCAACGTCGAAAAATTCCCCAACGCCAAAGTTTAAAGACTTTAAAGGAATCTATACCTTAAGCTTAACGACATTAAGTATAATTTTAACAGTGTGCGATGATCCTCATCTAAGTCTGTCGACCCAATATGGCGGAACGTGTGCCAATTATTTGCATTTTTAAATACAAAATACGCGACAATCCGAATTTTGCGGATATAAGTTGTCGATTCAAAACCCTTATTTTTATAAGTTCTTTAATTTGAGATAGGTATCGATCGGATCTACGGTAAATCTTGACGAAATAATACGTTATCACGCACCATTTTGGAAGTGAAATAGTAAACTACAGATACTACGGTATTTTTCGATTCGAAATGTCAAATTTGTGACTCACGCTACCGTTTGGTAATACGATTCGAAAGTTTAGATTACGCATCGAAAACTAGACGCTAGCGAGTAACGTTTTGTAGTTGTTTTCGTAGTAGGTATATCGGCACCATGAGTACGGCGCATTTGACAGCTCGAACTTGCGAGAATCGAAATCTAGTCGAAGCGCGTTAGCTCGATATCGAGAGAAGTTTACTATTGTAAGTATTCTATAGGCTCTCATGGTAAGCGTACTGGTAGCTTTAAATTTACTCTCGGACAATAACATAAATCTTTTTTTTTTCTTTGGGACCTACACGAAGTGTGGATGTCCGAATGGAACGGGCAACAACAACCAGATGAACGCCTGTTTTCGTTCAACCCAAAGGCGCTTTCACCTGGTTTGGAGCTTCCACGTAGGGTGTGGTGCCAATTAAACCGCATAGGAACAGGCATTGGTAACTGCGCCCACCACTGGTATAAATGGGGCTGGTGCGACTCTTCTCGGTGTGTGTGTGGAAACTCTGATCAGACAGTCAACCACATGGTTCTGGAATGCCCGACAGCAAAATTTTCAGGACGGATGGAGGACCTCAAGAATCTTACTAAACTTGCTACAGAGTACTTGAAGAGGACTAATCTTAACCTTTGAATTAATAAATCTTATTATTATTATTTTCTTATACACGGTGCCCGTGAGCATTGCGATAGATTTTAATCACGAATTCCTGAGGCTATAAGGAGTAATAAATGTTATATGAAGCTAGGTCGAATTATGATTTTTAATTTTTTTCTTATTTTCATACACAATAATTGCTAATCTAGTAAAAACGTGTCTTTAGGACGAGCTGTCAAAGTAGATGGTTAAGTCTCGCAACGTCGCAATCATAAAGGTGTTTCATACTGGAGATTTCATTACAACATTTTTACACAAAAATGGAAATATCTCTAAAACCGAACCGAATTTACTCGACTTTAATTAACATTTTTTACTTAAAATATAGTCAGGAATATCCTGTTAAAATCTCTCGCAATGCTCACGGGCACCGTGTATAGCTTTTATATGTAATCCCACTGTAATCCAGTGACCAAAATGCCATACGATAAATAAATAAAATTAAATAAATTCTAAACTTTCAAGGGCCATATCTTTTACGATTCTAAATTTGTTTTGTAATTTATACTTTATTACAATAATTTCATGGTATAAATATCTAATTTGAACATGAGGAAACTACCCTATTCATCCACTACCACACTCCGACTGCCGTGGGCACTGGAGTTAGAGTGACAGTAGAGGCATGTCCCAGCACCCTAGCCACATGCATCGGCTCCACCAGCCGTTGTGCATTTATTCCTATACACTACAAGTCTACAAGCTTAATCCAGGTATCGGAACCGGTTTTTTCAAAAGTCCCCGAAGTAGTCTAATATTTTAAAATTATTTTAGGCTCTTAATGTAGGACTCTATCATGTATTTAGGTAACATTTTCGTATTATTAGACCTCCTGAATAAAAAAGATATTATAAACCAAAGAACAAAATTGAACGAAATAAAACCGGTATTTTTGTATGGTGAAAATACCGGTATCCGATCCCTGGATTAATCTCCATATGTATCGAAAATCGCCCGTAGCTCTCTTACGCATGCATGTCGCTATTAGCGCTAAATGAGTTCAGGAAGAAAGCAAATTGATCAACGTAAGGCCGAGGGCACACTTATTAGATTACTGACCGTCAGTGCTTGCATAAATCTCAGAACTGGTTATATATGTAGATGGATGACCTACAATATATACGAGCACATAAGACCATCAGATTCATGAGACACAAAACGGTAATTTGCAGGCGCGGCAAACGTCCTGTTACAGTGGAGTTCATGTACAGTCGCCCACACTCCTAACTGACCATTCGTGAACCTTATATCAGTGACATAAGGTTCACAAATGGTCAGTTAGGAGTGTGGGCGACTGTACGATCCCACAGCTTCAATAATATCTGAGCAACCTTATGCCCTTAACCATAAAGTCGAGTTCACATATTTTTTATCACTTTGTCAACTGTACTGTGTACTCAACTGTACATAGAGTGCATAAACATTAATAATAAATAAATAATAAATGAAAAAAAAATAGAGGACAATCTTACACAAATCGACCTAGTCCCATAGTAAGCAATAAGGCTTGTGTTATGGGTACTAAACGACGATATAATTAATAGATACAAATACTTAAATACACAAAAAATACCCAAGACTCAAACAAATGTTTATGCTCATCACACAAATATTATTACATTAACTATGAGGCTAACCGGTCGTCAAATTCATTAAAATATAAACAATAACATAACACGATTTCCTAGTATGATAGTACGGAATTATGCTAAGCTTTACACAAAAACTGTTTTTCCCATTAGCAATTCTTCAGAAACGTAATTCTTCGTAACAGCAATTCACCGTATTCGTTATTAATGCAAAATTGCAAATTCCACTTCTCTCTTACAGAAGACTGTAACCACAGAATAACATTTTATTATGTAGAGGCCGTTTTCAACGTAAAACTTGCTACTGCTTCTGAACCACAAAGTGCAGAGAGCAAGCGCTGTTATTCGCTACGCGCTCATGTGCCTCACCCCATGCGTCACAACTAACGAAACTAGACCTCTACCTAAGCTTAGTTACAACGCATCGCGGTGTCAAGATATATTTGTGGGTGAACGTTGAAGTGAGCTTTAAACAAGTTACAGAATAGCGGGGCAGCATATCGAGACATTAACGAGCGAGCGAGATACAATTTCAGGCGACTGCAGTCGCCTCTCGACTGTGAAAAATAACGAAAGTAGGCAATGTGGGCGCATTGCTGTTGTCAAAATTTGAGTCTGTGCACAATTGCGACCAGTTAAAAAACGCCTTTGCGTAAAAATCAGGAATAAATAAGGAATTGCGAATAGAAAGAAACTTTTTTGTGTAAAGCATAGAAATGCATAATTCGTTATCATTCAATATAACCCCCTAAGGCCCATAGGCCTTACAGCACGGCTATCACAGGAGGGCCCTAGAGCTGTGTCGAGGCGAGATAAGAAGACTATCCGTCTCGTTCTTATTAGAACGCTTAGAAAGCATGTAGTAATTTCGGTATTTTCTATTAAAACTAGTGTATTCACACCCGGAAATCACAAATTTGGTGAAGTGGAACTGATGATGAAGACCACAGATGACTTATGGTACTCGAACTTAAAACTGTAAAAGTACATTACTGATTCTGATATATAGGATACCGTAGAAATAGCAACTAATGAAGTCCTAAATGTCAAGTGTGCCAAATCGACGGAACTCCTCAAATATTGTCGGCCCACAAACAGTGATATGGTTTTCGTATGTAATAATCGACGTATTTACTCTCGGAAAGCACATGTGGTAAAGTGGAGAGGAAATATGGAAATTTTCATTTGGCTTGGCAGAGTACTAAATTCAAGTCGATTAAAACATTGTTTTTAAAGTAAATTATATCATTATTTTTGTAAAGTGACATAAAATAGCCAAGTAACTAAGTGAACAACACTAACCTGGTAACTCCTTCCGGATATCCGGATAACTCCTTTTAAAAATTCTATGGTTTAAAGCATTTTGAATAGTAATACTCTTTTAGTTTGGGTGCCAGTCTCTTATCTTTATAATACCTGAGGCCCTAGCACGATAGGTTTTATCGTTACGTTTTACGGCTAAAATGTACTGAAACGTCACGTAAAACGTCACGTAAAACGTGACGATAAAACCAATCGTGTGAGGGCCTAGGTGTATGTCCCCAATGAACTTTTTAATTTGAAAATGGCCGCCATAGTTACTAATGCCCATAAACACTATTGGGGGCTCGTTGCTAGAATTGTGAGTTTTTAGAGAACACTGAAGATGGAATGGTTCGAAAACTATAACGATCTAATCTCTGACTATGAAGCTTGAGGTCCCGGGTTCGATCCCCGGTCGGGGCAGATATTTGTATGATGAATACGAATGTTTGTTCTCGAGTCTTGGATGTTTAATATCTATTTAAGTATGTATAGGTATTTATGTATATAAGTATGTTTATCCGTTGTCTAGTACCCATAGTACAGGCTTTGCCTAGTTGGGGACTAGATCAATTGGTGTGAATTGTCCCACGATTTAAAAAAAAATCTAAATTCCATTTACACTAGTCGAACGCATCCTTCACAATCTTGGCATAGTTCAATCGTCATAAATCGTCCGTGAGTATGAGGGCCAGACGAGAGTACTCGTGTCTTATTTACTAACATTTATATGTTGTAAACATATGCCTTAGAGGTTAAAGTTATTTCCTTATTTCGCCCACTTATTCATATTACTTACTATTCACGGTACAGTTTATTGCAACGTAATGAACCAATTTGAAGTCCATTGAAATATGTTTCGACATGTTTCAATAGGTAGTATAGCCAGGCCTGTCCCACTTGCCGCTCCAGCTAAAATCTGCTTTCGCGCACCTCCGAGCAGACAATAGGGGTGTAGACAACAAATAAAATAACCAATTAAAATGAATTTAAAAGGACTAAAAGTATTTTCAAATGGAGAAAACAGTAAAGCATGGACCATTTGAAAAAATAGAGTAAGTAGGTACTATACGTACATTAAGCGAAATGAATTCGCGTACCTTTTTATGCCTTATTGTCATAGTAAGAAGAGCGAAAAAGGTATAACGTGAATACATTTCCCTTACGTACCTAATCTACCTACCTACAGACTACAGACCCGTTGTGCCTCTACGAAGAGCACGCCACTTGGTCTCCGAACAACGACGACACAGATAAATAAGATGAGTCCTTATGTTAATGCAAATAAGGTTCATTGTCAGATCACTTAGTTTGTCTTGGTACTACACCAGACGTTGACCACATAATAAATCCGTTGGACCGGTTCGCGGCTGGTAACAGCTGACAAGGATATTATTAACTGGATTTAAACGAGAGTTTGGTACTTTGTACGGTTAGAAGTTATTCTAAGCTAAGGGTAGCAAGCGAAGGCGTATGTTTATTTAAACGTAGCATTCGGTATTAGGTTTTTTCAACTACAATAGTGGTAAACAAGCTTACAGCCCACCAGTTGGCAAGCGGAACGTCGGACGCTGTAGCCTACTGGCCAGGAACGACACATGCTAACGTCGCAGGTAAAAGTAAATAGTACATCAAAAAACCGGCCAAGTGCGTGTCGGACCACGCAAAACGAAGGGTTCCGTGCCTATTAAAAAGGTCGTATCGTCACAGAAATTTTACGGCACTTACGTCCTTTTCTTTGAGGAAGGCAGTTTTTCAGCAATATATCGAAAACCTCTGAACCGATCTTGTTCAAAACAATTTTCGGTGAATGAAATTAATAAGGCGTATGTCCATGAATTTTTCCATATTTTTAAAATACACCGTTCAAAAATTAGAGGGGGGGGGGCAGAATTTTAGTGACTTTCGGGGCGATTATCTCCGACCCTATTCACTTAATCAAAAAAAATGCTAAGAAACCTTATATTTATTTTGAAAGGCCTATCGATTGATGTGCCACACGGGGGGTCACAATGAAAAAAAAATTTTTGACTTTTAGTTTTATGTATGGAGTGCACCCCTAAAAAAATTTTTTTTTGTCATTTTAATTACAAAAGTATGTAGCGGCTAACAAAATACACCTATCCTCAAAATTTTATTCAAATACACTTTATAGTTTTCGAGTAAAATGCCTGTGACATACGGACAGACGGACAGACGGACAGACGGACAGACGGACAGACGGACAGACGGACAGACGGACATGACGAAACTATAAGGGTTCCGTTTTTGCCATTTTGGCTACGGAACCCTAAAAAAGTAAACAAATAAAAATTACGCTATTGTATAAATCATCCTCTAGGTACCGGCTTTAGAAAGAAGCAATAATTCGCTCCAGCAAATTCGTACTTAGATTTTTTATTGATATTGAATCAAGGCTGCATAAGTCTATTATAATTAGGTAGGTACTGACTCGTAGAGCATACATAACTGGAGTAGCCGAATTTTTCGGGGGGGGGGGGGGGGGGTTAGCATCTTAATAGGATATTGAAACTCAATTATACTCGTATATTAAAAGCTTGAAGTGGTTGAACATTTATAATATCAAGTGCTTACAGCAACATGCGGGCATTTTTATGATCTGTGTTCGCTTGCAAGGTTGCGAGGCGATTTTGTGATCGATCTTGACTTTTAAAAGGAGGTTGGAGCTATATTCGTTTCTGACAAATAACTATACTACGGCTGAACCGATTTTGTTGAAACGTATAGCTAAGAACCATCTCGATCACGTCAGCTTTCGGCCAATAAAAACCGTATTAAAATAGGTCTAATCGTTTAGGAGCTACGATGCCACAGACAGACACACAGACACGTCAAACTTATAATATAACAGCCCTCTTTTTGCGTCGGGGGTAAAAAAATATAGAGAAACTAATTGAGACATTTACTGGCGACTGAGCTTTTTCGACATTCTGAAGAAAAGCGTTTTGGTATTTAGTCCAATGAGATATTTCCACATTTTTGTATATAAAAATATATAAGTAGCTGAGCCAAGAATAAACAGAAATTTTGAAAACAATAATCAGGAATTACTCTTCAGTAGCTGACAATTCTAAAATTGTATTAGCTATTGTTAAATTAAAGACGTTGTTTATAAAGAAAGGATGACTTTATCCTTTCGTTATCAACAACGTCTTTAACAATAGCTAATTTTTAGGGTTCCGTACCTCGAAAGGAAAAAACGGAACCCTTATAGGATCACTTTGTTGTCCGTCCGTCCGTTCATCCGTCCGTCCGTCTGTCAAGAGTAAAATTTATACCAAATACTCAGGTTTACTGTCCCTTGGAGCTGTGAAAAAATCAAACTTCTAAGTCAACGCAATCAAAAGATACAGCCGTTTATGCCGCAAATTTTCGAAACTACGTGAATCAAAACCTACAGTAGGGTACTTCCCGTGAACTCAGAATCTTGAAATTTGATACGAAGCAACGTCTTATAGCACAGATAAAGGAAAAATGGCGAAAACCGTAAATTTTTAGTTACATAATATAATAAAAATATTTTTAATAATTTTAAAGTTACTACCCCTTACATGTTTGTACGGAACCCTCGGTGCGCGAGTCCGACTCGCACTTGGTCGGTTTTTTATATGAGTATCGCAGTCCGATGATTCTCACATACAATTACCATGTATTTACACATACACACGTGCGAACGGCAATATGGCCCCGAGACCTGCATTCCTATTGTACATATTTATAGGTTCTGTGTGTGTTGTAATAATGTTAGGATAGTAACCATAAAATATTATAGGCATGTAATGGTGGGTCCAGAATATAATTATACATCTAGACTTAAGGCTGGGCTCTCAGTCTGAATTCATGCACTGAATCACTGAAGAGCAAAAAAAAAGTACACCCTCCGATAGTTACTCTGCACAAAGTGTACCGTTTTATTTGCTCGTGAGTGATTCAGATTATGATATAGTTGAGCGAGCGAGCGAAGCGAACGAAGTTCTCCGTTTCAGCTTGGGCCGAAATTCTTTCGTATGTCCGGATGTCCCACTGTCTCGCTGTTCTCCTCTACAGGTCGCATTTCTCAACCGATTCTCGTGAAATTTTGTGAGCAGGTCCGTTAATTATTTAGAACTTTTTTTTTCAATTCAGTTTTTGTTTTTTTTTTCACTGAGCTACTAGTTAGTTAAGTAGGTACTTCAAGGTCCTCTGTCTAAGAAAAACGGTGTTTGACACTTAGAAAATTCGAATCATGGCATCCCGCTCGCCGCATGGCATGTGCTTTCTTTACTATCCCGGTCGGGTGTTAGAACCCTCGGAGGTGCGAGAGCCGAGTTTAGACGAAGTGGCAAGAGGCCTGCAATTTTTTTCTGTTTCATAACATAAAAATATTTTTTGCTAAAATTACCATTGCGTTACCCCGTTGATCCCAACAACATAATAAAGTTTTTATTTATTTAAGAGCAAAAAGTGTTTCATGTTCCCGGGAATTCGTAATAAGGGTATTACCCGCGGCCCGCGGCACGTCACTAGTTGCAGCGTTCGACTGATAATGGAGTGTAGTAATACAAGGAAGTGGACTTTAATTATCGACTAGATGCTAAAATAGACAGATTAGAGGTGTGCGCCGATGGCAAAGTCATCGGCGGCGGCCCGGCGGCACCTGGTGGGATTTTGACCGGCGGCGTGAAATCGGCGTGGTACTTGTTTTTCCCGGTGCATGGAAAAATAACTATATAAAGCGTAAATTATAATTTATAACACATTTCCTGAAAAGTAATTGCACATTGTAAAATCTATAAAGTAATATCAAACAGGAATCTTGGTTCTTCTCTGTTGGTTCCTCAAGGCTGGGGGTCGTGATCACCAAGAGCGCAGTTCTTTACAACCATTTTCCAAACCCCTCTATTTCGGGCTAATGGTGCCTTACTTGTGTACAGAATGTCATATGTCATTTGATATTTACCGTTAGCTTTTCGGTGAAGGAAAACATCGTGAGGAAACCTACATACATCTGAGAAGAAATTCAAAGAGGTATGTGAAGTCCCAAATCCGCACTGGGCCAGCGTGGGGACTACTGCCCGTTCCCTCTCATTCATGAGAGGAGGCCTGTGCCCAACAGTGGGATATATATAGGATGATGATGATGATGATGGTATTGTGCCTTGGATATTGACGCCCGTGACATCGCGGATTGCATCAATCCATCGTATGGATGCTCTGCCTCTACTTCTCTTTCCTTCAACGTAGCCAACCATTATCATCCTATCCAAGCTGGAGTGGTTTTGGTCGGCCACGCCACGTGGGCAAAGAATGTCATCATTCTCTACAAGCATGTATGTAGTTGAAAGCCGGGTGTTGATACGGAGCTCCTGCAGTATCAACACATCAGTGCGACGTTGTATCCATGAGATGCCCGACATTCTACGCCAGCACATAGCTTTGAAATGTGTCAAATGCATCTATTTTTGCTTTCACGCGCGGCTTCCATGTCCATGTTTCAGAGGCATAGAGAAAAATGGAGAAGTTAAGGGTGCGCATAAGTCTGACTTTGGTGTTACGGTAGATGTTCCTGTTCCTCCATATCTATTCCAAGCGCTTAACTGCTGTTTTAGCAATTTGCGATCTTCTGATGATCTCTTTCATAGTCTCCGTTGGAGATCTGTGAGCCCAAGTAAGATAAAGTCCAGCTGGTCGATTACGTCAGGTAGAAAATTACAGTTTAATTTCCAAAAACTCGCTCGAAACGTTGCGTATTTACCCTTCAGGTCACGCAATTCCCCTGTCCTCTGCATCAACCCATTTCTGTCTATGAACATCAGCTTCGTTTTTTACAAGCTTTTATTTACTTTCACCTGACCGTTAAATCTTGCAAGTTAAATTTGATCCACTTCCCGGTTTCCGATTGTGCTGAAATTTTGCATACATGTGTAAAACGCGTGACAATGCAATATTATGATGACATGGTGCTGATCTGATGATGGAGGTGGCCATAGGAACTTCGCAATGAAACGACACAACCTCATCGAGTTTGGGCTCGTTAGAATCGTCTCAATGAGTAGTTGATGACGGTATACAGAAAAGTACAGTCGGCAATAATTTCCTGTTGCTTTGGAGGCCGTATTCTGCACTGGTCAATTCGACTTTCAGCTTGGGCCAAAAATTCTTTCGTATGTCCGGATGTCCAGAACAGAATTGATGCCCGGCCGTTCTCCTCTACAGGTCGCCTTTCTCAACCGATTTGAGCTGACAATTTGTGTAAGTAGTATTTTTTTGTCGAATTAGTTATTCAAAAAAAAATTGTTTTAAAGACGTGCTTGCGATGTCTGCTGCTCACAGAGCCACTAATATTAATCTGACAAAAGAAGGCCGCTTAGGTTCCTTTTAGGGTAAGGCATAAAACAAATAAAACAATATAGAAGCATGTTAGTAAAGTAGCCACGATATTGGCAGGGCAGCCTACAGTCACAAAACAACCGAACTCGACTGTAAGCTTGCCCCTAGAATAGCTTGAAAACTAAACCTACATCGACGAGTAATTGGAGGTCAGATTTACACTGGTTTCTGTTGCTATGTGATAGGAAGGTCGTGAATAACCACCAAGTGGTCGTGTCACACCCATGTAGAGAAACGCGGACGTCTGACTACTTCCTGCGGGAACCGTTTTCACACCGGTCTACATGAACGTTTACACAAATACGACCTTTATTCCTTTCATATACGTCCCAAATTTGATTACCGCTGTTGACGTGAATTATGGTATTCAATTGTGAACCTTATGGATAGTCATGACTTCGCTACATATGGTACGTCTACGCATTGAACGGCATATCGTTCTATGCTCCGTGAAGTTTCTTTTTAACCGACTTTAATAAAAAGGAGGACAGGAGGAGGTTCTCAATTAAGTTGTATTTATTTTTTATTTTTAATGTTTGTTAACTCAGAACTCCGTCATTTATGAACCGATTCGTACAATTTTTTTTTTATTTGAAAGTATATGCTTGCAGGCTGGTTTCATTGTTATCAAAACTTCAGTTGGATGATGGGAACCATGAGGAATTGAGGGAACTCCTCAAATATAGAAGGCACGCATGTAGCAATTTCGGTATTTTCTATTATAACTAGTGTATTTACACCCGGAAATCACAAATTTGGTGAAGTGGAATTGATGATGTGATGAAGACCACAGATGACTTATGGAACTCGAACTTAAAACTGTAAAAGTACGTTACTGATTCTGATATATATGATTCCGTTGAAATTACAACTAAAAGTCCTAAATATCGAGTGTGCCAAATCGACGGAACTCCTCAAATATTATCGGCCCACATACAGTGATATGGTTTTCGTCTGTAATAATCAACGTGTTTACCCTCGGAAAGCAGTCCATGTGGTAAAGTGGAAAGGAAATGTGGAAATGTTCATTTGGCTTGGCGGAGTACTAAATTGAAGTCGGTTAAAGTTAAAACTTTGTTTTTAAAGTAAATTATTATTATTTAATGTCTCTATCGATGAATGTTAATTTATATTATGAAATGCGAAAGAACGTTTGTTAGTTTTTACTTGCGATAATTGAGAAACTTGACAGTAGGTAGTGATAATTGAATAAAACCCTAACTTTGTTTCACTAAAATTATAGTTTTAACCAATGATGTAATATAAAAGCCAAGACAAGTGCGAGTTCAACTCGCGTGGTGAGGGTTCCGTATATAATCTAAATTTCATAAGTGTTTTTGAATACTCAAACTTCTTATAGGTTTTCCTGTAATCTAGGTAAGGAACTATTTACCATATTTTTTTCAGAATTTTATACCTAGTAGTTTCGGAGATAGGGGAGGGGAATGGTAAATTTTCATCTTTTTTCCTAATAACTTCAAATCTGTTTTTGCTAAAATTATAAAAAAAAATCTGACATGCTCACAACAACCCCTTTCATTTGATATGTCACACAATACAGCTTGCGAAACATTTTTTTTAATTTTCCAGTTTACCCCCCGAAAGTGGCCTCCTTGTTCAGAATTCATTAATTTACATTACGCGTCCATCTTTGGGTCACCAATTTACATATGTGTACCAAGTTTCAACTCAATCGGTCCAGTAGTTTCGGAGAAAATCGGCTGTGACAGACGGATAGACAGACAACCGAGTGATCCTATAAGGGTTCCGTTTTTTCCTTTTGAGATATCGGAACCCTAAAAAGAGTTAGATATGTTGTCTATACGAACTTCCGTGTATAACAAGTGGAAATAAAAGATTTTTCAAAAAACTCAACTCCTTTTTTGCAAATATTGTAGCCTTTGTCACTCCCACGATTAAGAGGAATCCAACGACACCTCATGTCGAAATCCGTCAAACGGTTCAGGCTGCAGGGCCTGCCAAAGAATAAGACATAGGTACACACATTTCCTTCGGCAGTAGGGTAAAAATAGCCACCAAATCTGACAGCAAACGGTTCAATTGCATGACGACTTGACGACTCGAAACTGAGGCAAGTTGTGACTCAATTTTAGTGTGCCATTTTTCGAGCGCGTATACTCGTAACCTATGTACCTCTCTTTTATATTACATCATTGCTTTTAACCATGGCATTCAGCGCCACTGACTTGAACTCAAGTTTGCCACCGTTGCCACCCACCTGCCACTTCAGACGAAGAGCCACCAAAAACAATAGACTTGCTTGGTTTGGGAGTGCGGTGCCACCTCGCATTTTCTTCTGGCGGCGAACGGGTTAATCAGGACTTCTTTGCAAACTATTAAGTCCTCTATTTCAGCCAACAAAGATGTGTGTCCTTTGTTGTATGCCTCTACTTCATTCGTGTCTCGCACCTTTTTTGGCATGTGCATTTTTTGTCTCCAGTTGGACGTAATGTGAGTCATCGTTTAGAAAAAAAGTCATTGTAAGATCAGCTGTTAACATAATGATTAAAACATAAAAAACATGTATCGTCATGCGCCAACTAAGGTTGTATCGATTCGATTGATTGTTCGTTCGAGAATAATGTTAGGTACTTTGATTAAATTTTTGAACATGTTAGGTGTTAGTGAAGAAAACGTAACGACTAAGTAGCGAATATATGATTTTTAGGGTTCCGTACCTCAAAAGGAAAGAAACGGAACCCTTATAGGATCACTCGTGCGTCTGTCTGTCCGTCTGTCACAGCCGATTTGCTCCGAAACTACTGAACCGATTGAGTTGAAATTTGGTAAACATAAGTAAATTGGTGACCCAAAGATGGACGCGTAAAGTAAATTAATGAATTCTGAACAAGGGGACCACTTTTGGGAGGTAAACTGGAAAATTAAAAAAAAAAGGTTCGCAAACTGTATTTTGTGACATATCAAATGAAAGGGGTTGTTGTAAGCATGACAGATTTTTTTTTTTATAATTTTAGCAAAAACAAATTTGAAGTAATTTAGGAAACAAGTCGAAAATTGACCATTCCCCCCCCCCCCCTTATCTCCGAAACTACTAGGCTTAAAATTCTTAAAAAAATATGGAAAATAGTTCCTTGCTCAAAGATTACAGGAAAACCTATTTAAGAAGTCTAAGTATTCAATGTAACGGGAAAATTCTCAATATTTTACGGAACCCTCACCACGCGAGTTGAACTCGCACTTGTCCGGTATTGTCACAGTACTAACATGGAATTTGCGAGCGAGTTAAAAATGCCTACTTTAGATGACTTGATACATCGATGTTTTATGGTGAGAGAGAGTCGATAAAGTCTATTAGCAGCGGAAAATGGCACGATAAAGAAACATTTGTATCGCACCTTTTCTCGCTTCTCGTGCTAGTCGCGCCGTTCTAGTGCTAGCACGGCTAGCACAAGACCGACTATTCGTCTCTTTCCAATTTGATCACTAGGAGGAGACAACCGTCTAGGGTAGTTTATCTTAGAGACAGCGTGCTAGCAATGCAGTGCAGGCAGATAAATATAGGAGACAATCTACACAAATCAACCTAGCCCTATAGTAAGCTCAATAACGCTTGTGTTATGGGTACTAGACGCTAGACGATCATATATTTCATCATCATCATCATATCAGCCGAAAGACGCCCACTGCTGGACATAGGCCTCCCCCAAAGAGTGCCAAAGTGACCGGTCCTGCGCCACCTGCATCCAGCGGAGTCCTGCGACCTTTATCAGGTCATCAGTCCACCTTGCGGGGGGCCTACCCAGCCTTCCGGTACGTGGTCCAGTATCGCCACTCGAGAACCTTTCCGCCCCAACGGCCATCGGTGCCCCGCCCACTGCCACTTAAGTTTAGTTAGTAGCTTAGGAGGGCTATATCGGTTACCTTGGTTCTGCTGCGGATAGCCTCATTTCTGATACGATCAACTCCCAACATAGCCCTCTACATTGCCCTTTGGGTGATGATATATTTAATAGATACAAATTCTTAAATACATAAAAAACATCCAAGATTCATCACACAAATATATGCCCTTACCGGGATTCGAACCCCGGACCGCCAGCTTTCTTTATCCTCTGCGGCCGAGACGTGGTCGGTGGCGGAACCACAGACCACCGGGTACTGGAATTTCCCGCAACCATGATCTCATTCGCACATACGGGAGTCCCACATAACCACTCGGGTGACCCCCTGCTCCCGGGTGGTATGCGTAACGCATTTTCCCCCCTAAAAAAAAAGGCTAACTCGAAAAATCTTTTATTTTAAGATTAGTCGTTAAGCATGTAATAGGGTAAAAACGGGGACCTATTACTAAGACTCGGCTGCCCGTCCGTCTGTCTGTCTATCTGTCTGCCTGTCACCAGGCTGTATCTCATGAAACGTGATAGTTAAACAGTTGAAATTTTCACAGATGATATATTTCTGTTGCCGCTATAACAACAAATAACTAGAGAACGGAATAAACTTAATATTTAAGGGAGCATCCATACAACAGACGTGATTTTTTTGCTCGTTTTTATAGATAATGGCACGGAAACGTTCGTGAGCGAGTCCGACTCGCACTTGGCCGGTTTTTTTTTAAATAAACAGTTCAAGTTTTTTTTTTTAATAATCAATTACATAAGAATCGGATCCCATCCCTAGTTCCACGTACACGTGAAGTGATGGTCACAAGTGTTGCGACATTCTTACCATTGTTCGCACTCAACTCACGCAATGCACGGTTGTGATTATTTAATGTGGCCGACTTCTCATAGAACTGTCATTAGAATTGAAATCTTCTACCTTGGCCAGTAGAGTTGCTTTTTGAATGGACTACTTTGATGTCATTCGGCCACTTCGGCCAACTTAATTAATGTCAAGTATATGCGCCTAGATTTTAGCTATAGCATTGCTTTTCTTTTGTGGAGATGCTATTAAACATAGCACAGGATGAAGTATAATGTTTTGTTTGTTGTTTGTCCATAAAAAACAAGCCTTATTTGGTTACCTTTGGGGCTATAGTTAGGTTTATGTAAGATTCATCATTATCATATCAACCAAAAGACATTCACTTCTGGACATAGGCCTAAGGTGTTGGTTCAGTTGGTACCTAGCTCCATGCACGCCTCCCAAAGATCCAGGGCACCATTGTCCCATGAGCGGGAACAACAAACAATAATAATAAATTGCAGAAAAGGTGGATGACAGTTTGACAGTGCAATGTCTTTAACTTGTCAAAATTAAAAAAATATAAGTGGGTTTATTCTAACCACATCTAGCAACAAAAACAAACCAATGAGTGCATTTAAAAATACACTGCCAAGAGCCTATAGGGTTAAAACATCATTTTACATTGCTACAACTTTTTCTGAGAACATTCTAAAAACCTATTTTTTTACTGATAAATGTAAATGCAACTTGACAAGTACATAAATTAAAGTTTTCAACAAGTTATGGAGTACTAAATTCTAATAAAGTTAAATAGATTGTTAAGTCATTGTAAAACATACAGTTTATTAATTTTAAGGTAGTTTCAAATTTGTGTTCGCAACAAAATAAATGCAGTTTTTGGCGAGCACTTCCCAACTTATCAGAATATCTCAGTATGTCTTTCAATATAATAAGTTATACATAAATCCTAGAAAGTTAAATGAATAGCTACAATAGTTGACAAGTAGAGAATGCCAAATGGTGTTAAGTCTGCCTTTTTTTTCTGTATTGTACATTAAAGTTTCAATAAATAGCTCAAGCACCTTGCCAATATTTTGTGAAAATAAAATCTATATTTAAATTTAATCAATGCCTACCCAAAACTTTCTGTGGCAGCAAACAAGTGTATCTTAGGCCTGCCTTACAGTAAGTCAACAAAAGATATAATTATACTTGCGTTTATTTAAGTTGGCCGAATCGCATCAAAGCAGTCCATTCGAATAGCAACTCTACGAAGCTAGGTAGAAGATTCCAATATCAATGACAGTTTAATAATAACTTAGCCACATTAAACAATCTCAACCATTATAGGCAGGTATATTTTCAGTTACTACTACGTACACGTAGTTATTATTAAGAAACATGCGGTTAACAACAAATCTTATTTGTATGTGTTAACTAAAGGAAAAGGCGCGTAACTATGGCCAGTGAGGTTAGAATAAACAGTGGTCATTTGCTGCAAAAAAACCGTAGATCGACCACAATAGATAAGATTGGCACTATCTGATATTGCATTGATTGACCACTTATTTATTGGAAAAGTTCGTAGTTATCACGACAAATCATGTTATGAATGCCAGTCGTCACTTAACTTAGAACTTACCGGTTATGGATTATAACTGTGTTCCGCGCCTTCCGATCTTGTGTACACTTATTTATTTACAAACGTGTTTACACGCGTTACTCATACTAAAACACAAAATATATAACAGTATTAAAGACGCCATGAAAGTTACACGAAATTGTTTTGTTATTGTTTTTGTGAGCGCATTTTCTTGACAGTTGACTGACAGTAGCCTGACGTTTATGTCAGGGAATGTTCGAAAACGATAAATATAGGCCGAGGGGCTACCGCGAAACGAAAACGAACTTCGTTCGTGTATCTCCCTACCTGTCGCTCGAACTAGCGAGTGCGACAGAGATGGAGATACACGAACGAAGTTCGTTGTCGTTTCGCGGTAGGCCCTCTGAGTTAAAATAAAAGTGCTTTGTTTTATTATATTACGAATTAAATGTCACAGATTAAGTCAGAAAAGTACTTTACAGTACATATGGCTCTTTAAAGTTTCGACATATGCACGAAAAGTGCTCATTTCCGCACTCGTGCGGAAAAGTAACACCATGTGTACTGTAAAGTACTTTACAATACACATGGTGTTACTTTCCCGCACGAGTGCGGAAATTAGCACTTTCCGTGCATATGTTGAAACTTTAAAGAGCCATTTATGTACTGTAAAACGTTGTACGATACACGTGCAAATAGGTAATTCGCAACTCGTGTCGATTTAAAACACTCCCTTCGGTCGTGTTTTAATTTATCACCACTCGTTGTGAATTTCCTATTTTCTGCACTTGTATCGTAAATAACTATTACTCTTTGATCTTTGATAAGCTTCTTACATACATCACACGGCCCATCCAACACTTTTTAACATCCCAACCGTGTCGCATTTTATGCTTTGTGTTTTTTCATCCCATTGTGCTGCTATATATTCTACAAATTTATTACATTAATTATTTATTAATTATCTATACTTTTGTATCTATAGTATGTCGTGTTGCGTTCCGTGGGTCACGTACGGTGCTGTCTGAAAACCAGCGCTGTAGGTGTCTGTCTGACACCTCGGCATAATGCTGAGACAGCGACCGATTCACTGCCGTGAAGACACAATGTGTCAAAATTGTATTGTATGTTTACTCCCTTTGTCTCTGTGTGTCTTTTGTGTAGTGAATCAAAGTCAAATTTCTTTCCTTCTTATTAATAAACTGAAACGATTTAATTCGCGTAGTACAAATTGCAAATCACGACACGATAATATGCGTCTACGCATTCGCAACGCACACACAATTTCATGATAAAAGCAAGCAAGTACCATATAGAGGTGCTTGAATGCGGGTGCTTATTTGTATAATCATTCAGAACTAGATTTATGAAAGTATATTTTTCTTTTTCAGATTACAAATTAACAACATTGGAGCGATGATGTAGCGCTAGCGTTTTGAATACACAATCAAAATGCTGGACGTATCAGACACTGTAAGTACTTTAGAAGTTAGAATTTTCTGTAAGGTTTCCCATATAGGTACATACTTAGGTTCTATTGCTAGGCGATTAGACAGTTGTTTAGAAGGGAATATAGGTAAATAAACGATCCAACACCCTCATTCGTACACACATTCTACTCACATAATTGAACGAGCGAGCGAAGCGAACCAAGTTCTCCGTTACAGCTTGGGTAAAAATTATTTCGTATGTCCGGCGTCTGTCCGGCTCTTCTCCTCCACAGGTCGCAATTCTCAACCGATTCTCGTCAAATTTTGTGAGCAGGTTCAATAATTATAAAGTTTTTTTTTTCGACAGTTTTTCGATAATTATTATAAAAAACCGGCCAAGTGCGTGTCGGACCACGCAAAACGAAGGATTCCGTTTCTATTAAAAAGGTCGTATCGTCTCAGAAAGCTTACGGCACTTACGTCCTTTTCTTGCCCAGCCAAGTACTATATTTTTTACTGTGATATTTATGTCTTTTTTTCTGGAAAATACTATATCTCCCCCAAAAATAGTTCGCAACCCTAGGACAGACGGGCATGACGAAACTATATGGGTTCCGTTTTTACCTTTTTGGTCCGGAACCCTAACAATTGAATAAAAGACAGACTCGCAAGTTCTACAGCTCACAGAGCCACAGCCACTAGTATATCTGTAACGACCTATACCCGGTCACAATGCATTGACTGTCCAGCTCCCTAGGAACACTTCAATCAATCATTTATCGATTGATTGATTTCTATTTCACACCGTACTTAGAGCGCCGATATGACGTCACGAGGCGAAGTTCACAGATATTGTGACTGGGTGGGTCAGAACTATACCCACTAGTCGTGGCTATGTGAATTTTCTACGCGCGGAGATATGGTCCTTCGAACCGGATTTTATTAAGTGGTGCAGCACGGCTATCACAGGATGCCCCGAGCTGTGTCGCGTCGTCCGTCTCTTTCTAAGCGTTCTAATTATAAAAGTGACAGATCTATGCACGCGGCAGCGTGTCCAGCCAAGTTCAAAGCCAAAAGGAAATGGCGAAAATAGGTGATAGCAGTGCAGGTAATACTTTTTTGATATCATTAAAATAACGTGCCATATTTTTATTTGTAACACTCCCCTAGGTATTTGAATTAGTTTTAATATTGGGCTTTCATTGTTTAACTCACTAATTGCTACATAAGGCGTTTGTACTTACGAAATGCGATGGCAATGAGTCACACATTTTAATGCATTTGGGAAGCGCTCAAAGAAAATCCCACTATTTATAGAAGTAGCAATTAAGGTACTTCTATTCTTGATATCATCATACTAGGCCTTGCAAAGCGTTGCCATTAGTTGGTTATCAGCCAAGTCTAGACAGTTTAATACGTATATCAAGCTATCCAAATAACATGTTTGTTTAAACATAAACCACGTGAAACAAACAGCTTTAAATAAGATTGAAGACAGTTAATTGTGTAAGTGAACAGTGGAAGGTTTTCGCTTGAAACGAATGTGTGACAGTTGTGATGACTTGGATTGACTGTTTATTGCAATGTCTAATGCGAGACGGAAGATAAATAATCGACGTGTATTGTGCAAGGTTAGTAAACAAACTTAAACGTAATAATAATAATTATTTATTTATTTATTTAAGCCATTTATTCCAAGTAATATAAAACAGATATATCATTCAATTTATAAAATTATAACATTTGCAATAAATAATTAATATCATTCAATTTATTATTAATCTAAAGACTAGCAATTTTAATTATACAATGAATCATGAATGTAAATAGTTAATAAAAATGTAGCTTTCAGGTACATGCATATGTTACTTATATCTAATTTGTTTATGTTTTTTTTTTTTTTGTTATATTGTCGCGTTCGACTTGGGTACCCATCTATGGGTGTAGGCCTCCTCCATCAGTTTCCATCGGTTGCGGTCCGCCGCGAGCCTGGTCCAGGTCGAGCCGGCAATAGCCTCGATGTCATCTCGCCATCGCGCGCGGGGCCGGCCGCGCGGCCGGCGCTGCTCGCGCGGCCACCAGTGCAACACGCGTTCGCTCCAGCGGCCATCAGTCGCGCGCGCTACGTGTCCCGCCCATCGCCACTTCAGTCGACAGAACTCCTCGGCTGCGTCAGTCCTCCTCCTCACTCCTTATATCGACGTTGTGATGTCGGTCTTTTAGACGTATTCCAAGAAGACTTCTTTCTGCCGCTCTTTGGAAGACTTGTAATTTTGCAATTGTTTTTCTAGTCAACGCCCATGTTTGGCAACCGTAGAGAAGTGTCGGCAAAATTACAGAATCCATAGCTTTCTTCTTCAATGATAATGGGAGCTTTGATTTAAAAATATGTTTTAGAGACCAGTATTTTGCCCATGCAATTTTTATTCGCCTTTCTACTTCTATTTTCGTAGTGTCTGAAAAGGATACAATTTGTCCTAGGTAGACATATTCGTTGACATATTCTATCTTGTGGAAATTTAATATTGTGTCAATTTCGATGCCGTTAGTCAGTATGCATGTCTTGTTTGCATTCATTTCCAGCCCATAATAATTATAATTACATTAAATTAATAATTTACTTTAAAAAGTTTAAACGGACTTCAATTTAGTACTATTAAAGCCACATACATGAACATTTCCACATTTCCTTTCCACCCTACCACATTTACTGCTTTCAGAGAGCGAATGTGTTGATTATTAGTATTATTGCAGATTTGAGTTCTGTCATTCCTCAAGGATCTCAGAATCAGAATCACTTTTGACACTTCTTTAGTCCTACTTCAATTTATTTATTAGGTACTAGCTTCTGCCCGCGACTTCGTCCGCGTAGAACTCGATAAAAAAATCCAAATTAGAGCCTATTAAATAATATCAATTAGAATGTTGGTCAAGTGCGAGTCGTATTTTAGTTTTCCCATGCAACGAGAAAAAATATTTGGTCACCATACAAAGTTTCATCCTCTTTTTCGTCCCTAAAAGGGATGAAATTTGACATAAATTATAACCTATGTCCATACGTCGGACTCCAGCGGGCATTTTCGTGGCATATCAGAATGATAGGTAAGGTTCGCAAATCAATCAATTCACTTTCGAGTATTTGTACTTAGTATTTGGTACCTAGTATTTATAATGTGAAATTCCAAATATCATAGCAACTAAATGCGTTATTTATAAACGTACTTGGACTACACATAAGTCGAAATGGCGAAAAAGTTCGTTTGGCTTTATCCGTCACTCAGACAATTGCAGCTGCGAGAAAGGAACAAAACACAAATGAGTTAACTGGGCAATGTCAAGTTCTATGAACACAGCTCTAAGGCAGTACGTTAGTTAAGTGTTTATTTTTTATATCCTTTCAATTTTAAATAAAAATAAGATTGAATAGTCTTTATTACATTTGATTTAATTTACATTCATGGTACATTTGTAGGTATATTATGAGAATATATTATTAATATTTTTTCCAAATTCTTGGCAGTCAAGGTTCTTCGTCGGCTTGTAAATATCAATTTTAAATGGGAGAACGATCTTAAAACACTAGGTAGGTACATTATAATACTCGTAAGTTAAGATTTTTTTGTAAACCTTACCTTGCCCTCAAACTGCCCCCTATAGTCCGACGTTTGCCTATGTCCTATTCTGATATAGGTACCTATAAGACAACTGGAAAGTTTCATATAAATTCGTCCAGTAGTTTTTGAGATTAAGTGGAATGTACATCCATCCATCCATACATACATCCAAACTTTCACGTTTATAATATTAGTTTTTTTTTTTTTAAACTTTGAACATTTATTTAACAACCAAAATTACAATTAAATAAAAAACAAACCGACTTAAAATGAAATACTAAACGAAAAATTTAAAACTAATTACAAAAAAGACCGTTTAAAAGTTCCGCCTGCGTCATGGACCCCATGACGCTGGCGGTATTAGTAGGATTTATTGAACCATAAAGTTGTGCAACATGACAAGTATTAGGTTAAGTAATTACTAAACTAAAGCTAATTACTGTAATAACTTGCATTTTACCATGGTGCAATAAATGATGATTATGACTAACTTAAAACCATCTCCATACGTCTCTCTAACACTCTCTTACATTTAGTCATCAGTCGCGACATCCCTGTCACAAACACAGCGCGAGGTATGGGCGAGTTTCGGTACAGAGGGCCTACCGCGAAACGATATTCGTTTTCGTTCGTTTATCTCCCTCTTTGTCGCTCGAACTAGCAAGTGCAACAGAGACGGAGATACACGAACGAAAACGAATTTCGTTTCGCGGTAGGCCCTCAGGTTCGTCCGCGAGATCGCAATCGCCAAGAGAGGCACTCCAAGGCGCTTGTTCCGATAATCGTTCGGCACTTTGAATTTGAGCATCTTTTCCACTAGAATGTTGTCAATTTTACTTCTTGTTACATTTAAAATTAAATTACATTTAAAACAATTGAAAAAAAATCTATGAAATCATATCAAAACCCTTGACGTAGGTACTTTATATCATTGAGGAGTTCCATAAGTCATCTATGGTTTTCATTATCTATATAAAACATTTCAGCAAACTTGCGATTTCCAAGGGTAAATAATAGAAAGTTATATGTAATAGACAACACCGAAATCATTTCACGTGCTCCTATAAAATTCGAGGGTTCCGTCAATTTCCTTGGCATCCTATCATTAGATCCCGACTTGGTGAGTTTGGTGACAATGGGACCGCAACGGGAGTATACTCTTTCGAAGAAAAAAGAATTTTGAAAATCGGTCCACATTTGACACAGAATAATCGTTTAACACACATTAAAAAAAGCGGCCAAGTGCGTGTTGGACCACGCACAACGAAGGGTTCCGTGCCTATTAAAAAGGTCGTATCGTTACTGAAATCTTATGGCACTTACGTCCTTTTCTTTAAGGAAGGCAGTTTTTTAGAAATATCTCGAAAACCTTTGAACCGATCTTGTTCAAAACAATTTTCGCTGAAAGAATTTAATAAGCCCTATGTTCTTGATTTTTTCATATTTTTAAAATACACATATCAAAAATTAGAGGGGGGGGGGACAGAATTTTAGTGACTTTAGGGGCGATTATCTCCGACTCTATTCACTTAATCAAAAAAAAATGTTGAGAAACCTTATATTTATTTTGAAAGGCCTATCCAGTTTTATGTATGGAGTGCACCCCTAAATTTTTTTTATATATATTAATTTAATTACAAAACTATGTAGCGGCCTAGCGGCTAACAAAATACACCTACCTCAAAATTTTATTCAAATATAATAGTTTTCGAGTAAAATGCCTGTGACATACGGACGGACAGACAGACAGACAGACATGACGAATCTATAAGGGTTCCGTTTTTTGCCATTTGGCTACGGAACCCTAAAAATACATGCAGTGGAACATAATAACCTCCTCCTTTTTTGAAGTCGGTTATAAACCCCCCGACGCAATAAACATTGGTAGAAACCATCTCGATAGACAAAACCTTCGATTTAAGAAAACTTCACTCAAATCAGTTCATTCGTTTTTAGGGTTCCGTAGCCAAAATGGCAAAAACGGAACCCTTATAGTTTCGTCATGTCCGTCTGTCCGTCTGTCCGTCTGTCCGTCTGTCCGTCTGTCCGTATGTCACAGGCATTTTACTCGAAAACTATAAGGTGTATTTGAATAAAATTTTGAGGATAGGTGTATTTTGTTAGCCGCTACATAGTTTTGTAATTAAAATGACAAAAAAAAATTTTTTTAGGGGTGCACTCCATACATAAAACTAAAAGTCAAAAAATTTTTTTTCATTGTGACCCTCTGTGTGGCACATCAATCGATAGGCCTTTCAAAATAAATATATGGTTTCTCAGCAATTTTTTTGATTAAGTGAATAGAGTCGGAGATAATCGTCCCGAAAGTCACTAAAATTCTGTCCCCCCCCCTCTAATTTTTGAACCGTGCATTGTAAATGGGAACATTATCCGAGTCCTTTTTCAGATTGTAAGAAATCTAGATCAATATTTTTGTCGCGCTGACGTAGGTGGGAGCGCTCGCGAGCGCGATAAGGACTACTGCATACTAAAAATTATGTAAAAAAATCGAGGTTTCGTACTCGACTGTATCCTCCTCCGAAACTTAACCAATCGTAACATTTTGGAAACTAAACTAAATAGGAAAAAAACATTCAGTGACGGACTGTTTTGGTTTCGTGCTTATTGTTTGGCGTATTTGTATAATTGGGGCCGTTTTAAGCACTTTTTGCAACCTAGCATTACAAAACTAAGAATATCAAAAAATACAAAATATACAGACACAGACTATATTGATCTTCATATATGGTAATGTCGGTATTGTTGATATAGCTACTCTAATTATAGGCGCACTTCCTTTTTTTTCGCTCTGTGAAATCAAAAGAGGAGGGTAGGTTTTCTCGTGCCGCGACAGATGTGTTTAGTGAGACCCGCAGCGGGGCTAGGAAAATCTATCCTCTTTTTCTAATTGGTGCAGTGCGAGTGATATGCGCCGAGTCGGGTCTAGCATATACTTGTCAGTTTATGGTAGAACCAAGACCCTTATTATGGAAACAACAAGTATTTTGTTCTACCATCTCCTTAATGAAACGCAAAGTACCACTCAGTCTAACCGGAGCGAGCAAACAGTAAACAATTTGCGGCCATTTTTTTCACGTTTGCATGCTATGTATGAACAGCGATAACAAATGTGTGCCGTTGGCTTCTTGTACCTAGTTTAAATGTTTGGTGTCTAGTGTTATTGAAAGTGTTTTGCCGTTTGGACGGAAGCGGAACGGTTTTTTAGGTAAGACAATTTAAATATATCTTATTGATTTAAACTACTTTTCGTTGAACTGATATTTAACACTTTGTCGCGATCGTATTTTATTTTGTTACAAAATGCCCATGTAATCGTAATAACTGCATACAATTTTACGTTTAGTACCGATCATATTTAATTGATTGAAGGGCTGAGATTTTGATAAGTTCTACTTCTACTTAATAATGTCGGTCGATTAGATTTCGACAAATTTGCTCTTACAGTGTCCTTAGGTAAATTGTCGGGAACAGTAAACAGAACTTTTGGTAAGTAGGTATATATAAATGAACCAAGAATACACTGTTAATTAAAATTGCGGGACTATAAAGACCTCACGAGCGATGCTGCAGACTATTTTTAAATTCAAATTCAAACATTTATTCGTGACAACACAGAAACTAAAAGAAGAAATAAAATTAAAAAATAACACAGTTTATGTCACGAATTTAAATTTAAAGATTTTTCAAAAAACCCAAATCCTTTTTTGCAAATATTATAGCCTATGTCGCTCCCACGATCCGAGTTGAGGAATCCAACGTCACCTCATATGTCGAAATCCGTCAAACGGTTTAGGCTGCAGGGCGTGCCAAAGATAAAGACATACACACATACGTACAAACATACATACATACGCTCAAAAAACATAACCTCCAACCATCCTTCGGCAGTAAAAATTGTAAATTTAAGTTGTAGTTATAAGTACCTACTCGTAATTATCCCAGTTTATGATTTGCCATACGATAAATAAATAAATAAACGGGGTATTATAGCGAATTCTTCAGTTGGTTTTAGTTTTAACTATTTTTTTCCAGGAAATATTTATCCGTATCACGAAATACTTGTATTTCCTGTTCATTTATCAACTATATATAGGTATGGTATGGGTAAGTACAGAGGTACAGTCACGGACTTTAATTGTTGAGCCATTTAGAGCTCACTTTATACTGGACATCTCATAGCTTCATACAAAACCAAAATTAGTTGACACCTAAATGGCTCAACAATTAAAGTCCTTGACCGTACAGTACAGTCAGCAGCAGAAGTTGCTAAGCGGTCCTAGGCCTAGTGCTCAAAATGATATACACACGAACTCTAATGTCAAGGGAATAAGGATCTGTCTAGGTCATTTTGACCGTTTTATTTTGCTTAGCTACTTCTGATGCTGACTGTACCTACGTAGGTATCGATAATTTCTCTGATCTAAATAGGCGTAATTTTAACATTTTCCGCTATTATACGCGGGCCTTATCGTATTTGTACCACAATATGTGCTTGTTATGCAGGTATTTATATTTCTTTCGAACCGTAAAACGCGTGGATGTGCACTATTTGCAATCAATAAGTAGGTAAACAAAATGAGTTGCACAAGTACCAGCCTCACTTAGATATCCTTTTAGGTATTTTATTTTATTATATCCAGATCCTATCCAGGTCCTTTTAATCCGAAATTTCAGTGCTTGAACTAAACTGGTTACCAGTCCCCTACAAATTGGATATAACGAGTCAAAATAAAATGTAATTGGCAAAAGCTATTCTAAAAATCCTATGATGTTCATTTGGGTTTCTTATACCGTCTTAGTTCGGCCGACCAAGTATTTCATAAAACAAGTGGAATTAAAAGATTTCTCAAAAAACCCGACTGCTTTTTTGCAAATGTTATAGCCTATGTCACTCCCACGATTAAGAGGAATCCAACGACACCTCATATGTCAAACGGTTTATTAGGCTGCAGGGCGTGCCAAAGAATAAGACATGCACACATAGATACATACATACTTACTCTCGAAAAACATAACCCTCCTTTCCTTCGAAAGTCGGGTAAAAACAGGTCGCTAAACAATTACGTAGGTTGTATATAGGTACCTTATTTTCGGTATTTCCTTAATCTTAGTATTTATAAGTTAATCCTTATATAAGTTCCTTTCGTATTTACCTATCAGTCCAAAATTATTTTACTTCTGGTATTTCCCCTAAATGAAGTAATGATAATACAATACAAGCTATTCTCTGAAGTACAATTATCACCGCACATCAATCGTATATCAATTAGCAATTCGATACTAATTGTAATTAGGTAGGTAGGTACCAGTGGAGATTTTTAAGACCGCATCATTTACGAGCTACTGGTATCGTTAGGTTCGTATTCGTAGGTAACAAAGCGGCGCGAATCGGCGGTGACGTATGACGTATGGCGTAAAAAACACAAAATTACAGACAATCTAACACAAATCGAACTAGTCCCAAACTAAGCAAAGCTGGCCATCTCGCATCGTCGTCTATGGGTACTAGACGACGATAAACATACTTATAAATATAGATTTAACTAGACCTTTTCAAAAAGCGGGAGCGGGGGCAATTTTCACCAGTGCTATCGGTTTTGTGCTACTAACTTCTACAACTTTCATCAATTTTTTTTTTTTACTATGTTGTATGCCCTAATAAGTAGCATTTAGATTTCACATGATGTACCTCACGTTTATATACATATATTACATGGTTCGGGTAAAATGCGCACTTTTCAAAAAGCCCCCGCGGCAATGAAGATTACGTTATTATTGAAGATCTAGATACTTTAGCGACTCTCTTTGCAGTATGCGTGGTTTCTGGAAAATAATAATTTCGATAAGTTTAATCTTGTAGGGAAAATACACTTTGGCTTGTCGGTTTTTAGGGTTCCGTAGCCAAAATGGCAAAAACGGAACCCTTATAGTTTCGTCATGTCCGTCTGTCCGTCTGTCCGTCTGTCCGTCTGTCCGTCTGTCCGTCTGTCCGTATGTCACAGGCATTTTACTCGAAAACTATAAGGTGTATTTGAATAAAATTTTGAGGATAGGTGTATTTTGTTAGCCGCTACATAGTTTTGTAATTAAAATGACAAAAAAAAAAATTTTTAGGGGTGCACTCCATACATAAAACTAAAAGTCAAAACAATTTTTTTCATTGCGACCCCCCGTGTGGCACATCAATCGATAGGCCTTTCAAAATAAATATAAGGTTTCTTAGCATTTTTTTTGATTAAATGAATAGGGTCGGAGATAATCGCCCCGAAAGTCACTAAAATTCTGTCCCCCCCCCTCTAATTTTTGAACGGTGTATTTTAAAAATATGGAAAAATTCATGGACATAGGGCTCATTAATTTCATTCACCGAAAATTGTTTTGAACAAGATCGGTTCAGAGGTTTTCGAGATATTGCTGAAAAACTGCCTTCCTCAAAGAAAAGGACGTAAGTGCCGTAAAATTTCTGTGACGATACGACCTTTTTAATAGGCACGGAACCCTTCGTTTTGCGTGGTCCGACACGCACTTGGCCGGTTTTTTGAGCATAAATTTCCCAATTTTGCTATTAGAGTCTGGCAAACGAAAGCTGAACCTCGTAGTTATTTGATTGGCAACATTTTGTCTCTATGTGTGTCTATCTAGGTGTCATGACGTATGTCAAATTGAAATTTCTCTGAGAAAATTGCGGCTGTGTGAGTGTGACCCTGTGTTACCCTGTCATGATTTTTTGAAATTGCCGCGTTTTCCTTAGTTCAGCTTTCGTTGGCCAGACTCTATCTTAAAATATTAAATTGGAATGTAAAGCTGAAATACTAGTTATCATTTGTGCAATACACTACTTTCTTTTATTGCACTACTTACTTTTTTTTCTTTCTTTTCTTTTATTTTCTTTTTGTATTTGCTAGTTTTGCCGCAAAGTCTTATGGTCCATGGATTTTTCTTTGAATTTATTATACTTTTGCTAATAGTACTTAAGCTTGCGTATGTATTGAAATTTGATATATGAATGAATTATAAACAATTTATTCAGCTTTCCTTTGATATCCCTCATCTGTATGTAAGTTGCATGGTTTGGATGTAATTTACACTTATCCAAACACGGCCGCGGCGATTTTGATGACGCCACGCCACTACTAAGAGACCGACTTCTTAGAGATTGTCTCCCGGCAGAAATTGAAATTGGAATTGGATTTAAGCTGAAGCTGAATGTAAGATTTGCCCCGAAAGGACTCAGATGGTTTTGGGGGGGCTTGGTCCACCTAGCCCCCCCCCCCCGCCCTCCTCCCCCTTCGTATTTTATTTATATATATTTTTAATTTCGAAAAAATTAATCGACAAAAAATCTGTGTAATTATTATTGAACCTGCTTGCTCAATTTGCGCAAAATGCGACCTTCAACTAGAGGAAAACAGCCAGGCATAGGAATGAATATTTGTCCAAGCTGAAACTGATATTGATATGAATTCATTCAAGCAACGTTAGGGGCCATCCACAAATCACGTGACTCGTTTTGGGCTTTTTTTCAAGAATAATATTTTCTTATTTCAAATTTAAAATACAGGGTATTTGGAATGGTCGAGGAGGTAATTCGAAATTTTGTACTTTACCTTATTTTTAGCCTCAAAAGGAAAAAGCGGAACCCTTTTATAGGATCACTTTGTTGTCTGTCTGTCAAGACCCTTTATCTCGGGAACGCGTGGAGGTATCAAGTTGAAATTAAAACCATATACTAAGTCTACAGTCCCTTAGAAGCTGTAAAAAAATCAAACTTCTGAGTTTGCGTAAAAAAAGCCGTTTATGCCGCAAAAAACGTATATTTTGACACTCAAGGGAATCAAAATTTATAGGGTATACTTTCCGTTGACCTAGAATTAAGAAATTTGGCAAGTAATATCGTCTTATACTACAAGTACAGGGAAAAACTGCATTTGTATTTTTGTACGGAACCCTCGGTGTGCGAGTCCAACTCCAACCGGTTTTTTTTTTATTGACTTATTCACGTCGCTTTCATAACTCGGTTCTCGTTGGCTTTCCTAATTAATTCCCTCTTATTAAGTACAAGAGCGCCCGCCATGCCATTAAAAAAAACAAATTCGTGTTACTTAAATTGTTCAAATTTGTTGATACATTTATTGAAATTACGCCTGAATACGAAATTTGCGCATATAAGTTCTCATATTAGAATATATTTATTTTTATGCTTGATCGTTTGGTATGCGTTTCGTGAATGTCTATCGTAGTCCGGATCTAAATTATTAATACGTAAAAGACAAAGCAATTCCGCCATTTTGACATTACTGACAGCTTACAGATGTGGCAGCGATTAGAAAAAGAAATGAAAAATGTAAAGAGGTCAAATATTTCGGAAAATTAATTAATTGTCGCAGTCGCATAAAAACTATCCTAAGCGGAAGCCAGAATAATAATGTACCTACAAAAAAAGTTTCATGTTTTTCCGTTCATGGGAAGTTAAGAACATTCGTGACAGAACAATGTCTGAAATGATACTGGCTGATTCTTTTTTTAATTTAGAGATTTATTATAAGTGGAGATGGAGATAATCGTTAGTACATCACATAACATGTTGTTTTTTATTTGTATGACTGTGCCAATGTGTCTAATTGTCATTGCGAACAATTGTCGTATTATGCAATTATGATACAAAAATGTCACCAAGTCTTCCGTAAATACGTAGTTATTGAAATGCACATGAAACGTTGTATGCTTGTGTGATTGTAGGGTTATAGTCAAATCAAGGTTAAGTCGGCAACAAAAATTGTCTGTACTACTCGAACCTACTATTAGGTAACACGGGCTCAAAAATATGGACACGTTTAATGGTTGGACGAACTTATTAGCTTAGAGGGTAAGTAGTGACCCTGCCTACGAAGCGTTCCTGGGATCAAATCCCGGTAAGGACAAACATCTGTGTTTCTGAGTATTGGATGCTGTCTATGTATTTAAGTATTTATTTATGAATGAATGAATATTATTTATTTCAGATTTTACAATCCATAATTTGTTAGTAGGTAGGTACATATAGCATTTGTTAGTAAACATTTATATAATAAATAAAATTCAAACTAATACAAAAAAATATAACATAATCTTCGGATTGAAGCACCCCGACATCGTGTGCATTATCACCCAGAAAACCAAAATGAGATTGTCCAACCGTTCGGCAATCACTTTCAGGAAGCTGTTGGTGATTGGTGATGTCCCTCACCCTGCGCAGTGCGTATCAGGGACGCGACTCGTTTACGGATTATCGAATAAAAGCAATCCGTTCGAGCCTCCGCAAACATGCCTGATGCTAATTTATATACTTATTTTCGTCTACTACCCATAACAAAAGTGTTATTGAGCTTATTATGGGTTTAGTTTCATTTGTGTATGATTGTCCCCTAGTCAATATTTATTTATAGGCATATTATTTAACTAGTCTAGTACCCATAGTACAGGCTTTGCCTAGTTTGGGACTAGATCAATTGGTGTGAATTGTCCCACGACATTTATTTATTTATTTATTTATTTTATTTATTTAACTGGTAACTAACTGCCCGGGTCCTATTACAAAAAACCGAGGCGGAGCCATACGGGCTAAAATATTGCCTCTGTCCATCCCGAAGGTCCATTGTATATGGGTACTGGACTCGGATAACTAGTTTCGGTGCTTATCCCCTATCATCATCATTCTCTTAGCGTTATTCCCGGTTGTGCTCTAGAGAAGCCCGGCGTCTGCTTTGACAAGAACGGTAATTATCCCTTGTATACAAATTTATACAGCTACAATTAGATTTCACAGACATTTCCTCATATTATTGGTACTTAATAAAAATCTTAACAAGCTCTCAGGGTCTATACTTATAGCACTTGCATAAATTAAAGGTAAATAAGTAAAATAAGTAATTTTAAAAGAAAATTCAACCAATTACCTATCTTTTCCATGCAATGTGTACCTACATTGTAGGTAGGTATCAAAACTAACTCATTACCTGCGTTTGTTTTCCACTTGGCAGCTTGGTTGTAATAACTACGTAAGTTTTTTAAATGGATCGCGAAGTAATCATAATAAAATAAAATGTAAGTAAGTATTGTGTAGGATTGAACAGAAAACTGTGATTTCTACAACACTTCAATACTTGAGCTTATTATCCTACGACCTATTGTCCGACAAGTGATTTGTGGTCTCTAGATCTTAAATAAGCTCCCAAGTACCTAATTTATAGCCTTTTATCTTATTATTGCTATTATTAAACAGTTGCAGAAGTTTACAAGGTTGTACACATGGACTTATTGGTTACGTATTAGTATTAGTAATTTTGTTGAGCATGATATAAAATGTCAATTTCTTCAATCCATGTCACAAATTATTTTTTTTTGTTGATGTGACGCTGTTTTGCATATTACCTACTTATTGTACGATTAACTCTAAAAATATGTATGTATAGTAGAATAAGTTTCTGTCAAAAATTACATTTTTAATCCGTGACGCAAACGACGGGTGTTATCAGTTTACATAATATGTATTTCTGTGTATATGTTTCTGTCTGCGGCATCGTCGTACCTTCCAAACGGATTAAACCGACTTGAGTGTTGTTTTATTTAATCGAAAGATAGTTCTGAGCCATTTTGCTTTCTCTCCTAACACATACAGTATAACTGCCGGCAAACAACTTGAGCATTTTTTTTTTCTTTTTATTACATTCTAATAAAGCGCGTAGTTAGTAATTAGTTAAAAATTACACAAACATTATTACACAAAGAAATGTAATTCCATAAAAGCGGGGTCTTTTTTAGAGTTCCGTACCTCAAAAGGAAAAAAACGGAACCCTTATAGGATCACTCGTGCGTCTGTCTGTCCGTCTGTCACAGCCGATCTGCTCCGAAACTACTCGACCGATTGAGTTGAAATTTGGTATACTTATGTAAATTGGTAACCCAAAGATGAACGTGTCAAGTAAATTAATGAATTCTGAACAAGAGGGCCACTTTTGGGGGTAAACTGGAAAATTAAAAAAAAAGTTTCGCAAGCTGTATTGTGTGACATATCAAATGAAAGGGGTTGTTGTAAGCATCTCAGATATATATATTTTTTATAATTTTAGCAAAAACAGATTTGAAGTAATTTAGGAAAAAATACAAATTTTGACCATTCCCCCCCTTATATCCGAAACTACTAGGTTTAAAATTGTGAAAAAAATATGAAAATAGTTCCTTGCCTAAAGATTACAGGAAAACCTATAAGAAGTTTGAGTATTCAAAGTAACGGGAAAATTCTCAATATTTTACGGAACCCTCACCACGCGAGTTGAACTCGCACTTGTCCGGTTTGTTATCGTAAGTGTAGGATGCAAATTGCGCAAACCTTCCCCACACGTCATCTACTTAATGCTCAAGAACTTTGCCGGCTCTTATACCCGCTTATTGACCTGTATTTTTTCACAGCCATCAATCACATTGAGAGGATTCAACAGGGCTTTTATGCTTTACGCGCTCATGCGTCTTATGTCACCCGTCACGCCTAACGAAACTAGACCTCTACCTACGCTTAGGTATTATAATTACTATGAATCGCGGTGTCAAGATATAGGTATATATTTGTGGGTGAGCGTTGAGGTGAACTTAAAACAAGCTACTGAATAGCGGGGCATCAGACTACGTGTCGCACTACCGGTTTCTATGTATTTCTATGACGGAGACTTGTGGCTAGCTACGAAATGAATCATAGAAATACATAGAAAATTTAATTACCAAAAATCTTGCATTGTAATAGATGACTATAGTATGGGGTCAGCACTAATGTATTAGTATTGCATGTAACGTGTCTGATCAGCCGACGTATTTATTGCGAAATTTACATATTTGGTTGGACTTGAAAATTAAATACTTCAGTAATTAGCGGCGTGTCGAGCCCGATATTGTTAAGTGCTATTAAACACTGTATTTTGTTTTGACCAAACTTTTGTTACCGACTTGGATAGAAATAGAATTCAACGGGCTTTCCTGAAGTGACGTTAAGTATTAGTCTCAAAGCACGGTTGTTTATAACGTCTACGGTGGAGCCATGGCGTCAGTCGCCATTTTCTGTCCGTGGCGAGAGCTTGTCGGCCGAAATGTCATATTTCCCGCGAAAAAAAAGCGCGGGAGAGCGTGATTATCTTTGGTGGTTTTCGTGTGGTGTGTGAATAAAAAGTGAAACAATCAAAATAAGTGAAAAGTATAAATAAACTAAGAAAAATGAACTTGGTGTGTATTTTTATTTATTACAATTAGTTTCTTGTTGATTTGTTATTAATTTATTTTAGATTTAAACTATGCTCTAACTAATCAATAATAATCTCAACATGACTCTGACTGTTGCTAAATACCTAATTGACAACATTTTTTATTGACAATAAAATACCATTCACTTTCGTAGATACTGAAAATAAATAAATATTTATATTTGGTCTGAAATATTATAAGTATTAATATTACACATTGCTTTTCATTGTGATAAATTGGGCTTTTTAGGGTTCCGTACCTCAAAAGAAAAAAAAAGGAACCCTTATAGGATCACTCGTGCGTCTATCTGTCCGTCTGTCACAGCCGATTTGCTCCAAAACTACTGAAACTATTGAGTTGTCATTTGGTAATCATATGTAAATTGGTGACCCAAAGATGGACGCGTAAAGTGAATTAGTGAATTGGAGGGTAAAAAATTAAAAAAAATAGTTTCGCAAATTGTATTGTGTGACATATCAAATGAAAGGGGTTGTTGTAAGCATCTCAGTTTTTTTTTAATAATTTTAGCAAAAACAGATTTGCAGTAATTTAGGAAAAAAGACGAAAATTGACCACCCCCCCCCCTTATCTCCGAAACTACTAAGCTTAAAATTTTGAAAAAATCGTGGAAAATAGTTCCTTACCTAAAGATTATAGGAAAACCTATAAGAAGTGTGAGTATTCAAAGTAACGGAAAAAATTTCAATATTTTTGTGTATTAAATACGGAACCCTCACCACGCGAGAAGGGGGGTAAAATTAATATAAAACCGAAAATAATTCATGTTTGATTTCTTCCAAACAGAACAATGTTGTCATATTTGTATATGATAAGTATAAAAAATACCTGAACCGAAATCGAAGGATCGAAAACTTGGAAGTAACACAAAGCAATCGGAGGTAAAAACCTACAATACCCTACAATAGTAGGACTGCAAAGACTCAATAATTGAAACTAGGTAGGTACTAAAGGTACCCAAGTTTTTTAACAACATTAAGCTACCAACAAAAAATCTTTTAGTTCCGGGTTTTCACGTCTATTGATGAGTGTTGAGTTATTTTTTGCATCACAATTAAGTCTTAACATATCGATTATATTTTTTTAAATTTTTTTATTTAAAAAAAAGAAATTACATTTTATAGTTTTTATATAAACTCGCCAAACTGTAACATACCTATATCAAATTCTTAGAACTCACTCCATAAGTAAAGGACTAAGAAAAAATATTATTTTTATGGAGACTTTCCGGTAAGGTAACTATTTTTTACATGTATTCGAAAGTGGAGGCGATTTAGGTTCTGTAGAGTTTTTACTACGAATGGACACCAGTAAACCGAAAATTATTCGTTCGTTTTTGTTATTACATATATCTTTTACCGATTTTATACATATAGGATATATATAAATGGATTATTCCACCTGCTACCATCAAAGTTATTACTTTAGTGATAACTTACCACCCGGTAATAGTGATAACGGATGTAATTTTTTCTAGGCTATAACCAGCTGTTACCACTAACGTGTTAATAGTAACGACAGCGACATTTACATCTGCATAACTTAATAAGATATAACCTATAAATAGAGTCGATGTCAAGTTATTTTGAGCGCGTTATTTTATTATTAAAGATCGTTTTATAGAAGACTGTAGGTACTTGATGTACCGTTGCCGAAGTTCCCATTTCCAGGAATACTGCCACTGGGAATATTGCCGGGAACATTGCCTGTGTTGCCTTGGCGATGTCGGCAACGCTGCCGGTACTTCCAAGAAACATGTTTTTTTAAACGCAAAGTTTTTGTGATCATTGGCCGTTGCTGGATTATTTCAATATTCTCTGCAATGGTTTATTGATTCAATAGGTGTCAGAAATGTAATAACGCAGTAAACCAGATTGTTTGCTTTTAATAAAGCAAATATTATTGGCTCCCATTTTTAACGGTCGATGCAAAACTAACAAGTAAAACGTGATGTCACTTTAAACGAGGCAATTTATTTTAATAGCCGTACGGTTTGATTCCGACAGGGAGGTTAAACCGTACTATATGATAAAAGTCCCCTGCGTCACTGAAAAAATAAAATAAGTTAGTGAATTTTGCATTGTTTGTGGCCAAAGATTTGCGAATATCATGAAAGGAGTTTTTATCAACTACTTAAATAATTATAGGTTTAAATATATATGAAGACTTAAACTTAAAAGCTATTTTAAAACCAAAGGCTACGCTCAAGCGCTAAGCATATAAGACCCATTTTGTTATATTTGAACGACATATCTTTTAAACTTTAAATGTCTTTATATCTTTTATAATTTCACATCACTGTGTTGTGTTTTGTGCTTTAACGTTGCAATAAAAAATATGATGATATATTACTGACCAACCCTATTTTTTTTAATGCACAGATATTGTTGCCTGCAATCCATAAGCCCTTGTATATCTTTGTCCTCTTACGAGTGCAAGTATTTGTATCATCGCATGTCGCAAACCCTTTACACGCACGCACGCGGCGCGACACGGCAGATACTCGTATGTCATTGTGGCAATTGCACTGCAATTATCCGGCTCGTGTACTAATCGCAGGTTGGACACCCACTTTCTTTGTGTGTGTAATTAGAACACGTGTGAGCTGGTGTGGTGTTTTACTATACCCTTGAAAATGGGTTAACTGTAGTACTATTTCTCTTACAGATAAACCTGTAAGTCTCAACTCAAGAAGTGATACGCATAGTTATTTTTACGAAACGGGACTTAATCGCGTATCCTCCTAGAGTTTTCTCTGTTGTAATCGCGTAAAGAGGTACTTAATTAAAATGATTTACCTCTCTGAGGTCACTCGACGTTTCAGATGTGTCACAACATACTTAGTCGCAGCCAAACTGCCGTAAGCGTGTATCAGCATCCCGCACTTCAAAAATACTGTTTGAAAATCGTGAAAGTTGAAATCAATATATTGCCCAAAGTTGTTATGAATTTCGAGGTCAGATCATTGTCATGGTCATGATCTCACCGACAAAATGCAAAATATTTTGTAAATAGATGACATCAGTTACCCAGACGAGCACTTAAAAGCAGGGTTTATCATACTGTATACTTCCATTCCAAGTGACGTAAACTTGTTCAGTACAACAGCTTCAGACTAACGTGGGGGTGTTAATGTTGTAATTGTAGTCACGGACTTTAATTGTTGAGCCATTTAGAGCTCACTTTATACTGGACATTTTATAGCGTAACTATTAAAAAAACAAAATTAGTTGACACCTAAATGGCTCAACAATCCTTGACCGTACTACGATATAAAAGATATATTTAGGGGCCCTTTCTCTAGATCAAAATAGTGTAATAAGTGAAAGGTTTAAGTTAATTGCAACGTAAAAAAATAACAATTTAGTCGGCTTGGTTTAGTCATAAAACGATTGCCATTAGTAATGTTGACAATGACAGAACAATCTTGCGGCATATACAGTGGCACGTGCATGCTATTAGGTACATTCACGGTATTACTGTCCCGCACGCACATATGTCCGGCACGGTATATTCAAATGGCTGAAATGGAGCTAATCTAAATCCATCTGTTAAATTGTATTAAAAAGAAAAAAATAAGAGAATTCTAGGGGAATTTGAAACTATATGAAAGTATTTTTTGTATGAATTAATAACTAGACACTGCGCCCGGGTTCGGAAAATATGTCACGTGTACTCATAAAGTCAAAGAAAAACAGTTATTCAGTTAAGTATCTGATTTGTTTTTGATCGTTAAAAAAATGTCTAACAAAACATCATGTGATTTCTGGATGACCCCTTAGGCGAATCGTGTGTGATAAAATATCAATTTGATATCTATGCAATACGTTTAGTCAGATAGACCCTCTGTAATGAAACAAAAACTCTGTGTAAAAAAAGATACGTTATATATCTTAGACAACGTAAGACAACTTACTTCACGGGCGTAGCAAGGTTTGAATTTCGGGGGGGGGGGGGGGGGGGGGGGGAAATAAAGCAACAAAAATATGCATAAAATAACACTAATATTTTGAGCATTTCTGGGGGAGGGGGGCGGGGAACCCCTAGCTTATGTTTTAAATATGATAATACTAGCTTCTGCCCGCGACTTCGTCCGCGTGGAACTCCATACAAATTTTCGCCCCCTTAGGGGATGATTCCCGGGATAAAAAGTATTCTATATGTTAATCCAGCAGGCTATACACTATATTTATACCAAAATTCATCGTGATCCGTTCAGCCGTTTTTGCGTGATTGAGTAACAAACATCCAAACATACGTCCAAACATCCAACATCTAAACATCCAAACTTTCGCATTTATAATATTATAGTAGGATTAGTAGGATTGATGATCAATTGATCGACGTTTGCGTTTGTTGCAAATCGAAAAGGTTCAGAACAAAAGCATTTACAGTCGAAATAGTTTAGACGAGAACCATGACTTTGAACGTAAGAACAAACAAAAGAAATAACCAATTGTATAACAATAGAGCAAGTCGCAGCCATTAAAACGACATCACAATTTACATAGATATCTATATTATATCGCTGTTAAGTGGCTGCTAAAATGCCTACTTATCCACAGGCGTAGAAGTTTATATAATATAGGTACGGTCGACGCCAAAAATACGTTTACACTATTCGCCTTATTGTTGAGCCATTTAGAGCTCACTTTATACTGGACAATTCATAGCTTAACTACTAAAATAACAAAATTAAGTTGACACCTAAATGGCTCAACAATTAAAGTCCTAGACCGTACATGTGCGTTAAAAAAATTGTTTCTCTATAGTGTATTGGTTCTATATAGTCATAGATTATTTTTAACCCCCGACGCAAATAGAGGGGTGTTATAAGTTTAAGGTGTCTGTGTATCTGTGTGTTTGTGTATCTGTGGATCTGTGTATCTGTCTGTGGTATCGTAGCTCCCAAACGGATGGACCAATTTGAATACGGTTTTTTTGTGTCATAGATAATTTTTACCCGAGTGTTCTTAGCTATGTTTCATCAAAATCGGCTCAGCCGTTTTTGAGATATTGAAATTTGAAATGAAAAAATCGGGGGTTTTTCAACTTTTCTAAGTTACTAGTTATTGATTATTTATTGAACGAGCGAGCGAAGCGAAAGAAATTTTCCGTTTCAGCTTGTGCAAAAAGAAATCATACCTGTTTTCTCCTCGCATTTCTCACCCGATTCTTGTGCAATTTTGTGAGCAGGTTCATTAATTACCTATATCGAAAAAAAAGACAACATAAGTAATTTAAATATCTATACCTACAGCCGCGCCCGCGCATCCAAGTTCGCGCGCTTGCCGGCCAAAGTCAAAGTCATTGTCAGCACGCTAATCGCCGCTAAAGCCTGTAATCATCACTGAAATGACAGTTCACAGATGTTTTCCCACACTGCTTCAGGCATCGTTGGACACGCTACATTTTTCATCCGCGTATCTAGGTGGTTGCATGTAGAACCGATAGCCGTTGGGGCGGAAGGGTTCTCGAGTTGCGACCAAGAAAGAAGGGGTAGAAGGCGCAACGTGGGTCTAACCAAGGTGGACTGATGACCTGGTAAAGGTCACGGGAGTGGATGCGGGTGGCACAGGACCGACAATTTTTGTGGCGCTGTCTGAGGGAGGTCTATGTCCAGAAGTGGACGTCTTTCGGCTGATATGATGATGATGATGATCTATGGTAGGTATCTATTGATTTCACTGACGTCTATTTATTGGCGTTTTCTCAAAAGTATGACGCTGCTTTTCCACGGGTAAGGCGAAGCGAGGATATAATTAGAAATGCGTATGATCAATGAGCAATAAAATATTATCGCCGACAGTGGCTTTAGTTTAGTTACATAATTTCAATGCTATCTTGTAAATCTGCCTAATATCTACGTATTAATTAAACTGTGTTTCCATTGTGTCAAAGTCAAGTGTTATGACTACCCGCGTGAACTCATCACTCATAATTTTCACACTACCATTTACTTAGGTACCTAAAAACACTTACATCCGCCCACATTCGTACGTCGCGCTATGAGTACCGAGTGCCTACCGAGACAATTCGACGTGGGTATACTACGCAATTTGAATGTATATCAATCATTACAGGTTTATAGGTAATCACTATACCTAGATATTTTTCTAGCAGGAACAACATTTGTTTAGTGCTTGCCACAATAAAAATATCGACAATCCTGTTATCGATAAGTACATACTACTTCAACGACAATACGTAGTACATACAACCACAGACATATAATATATTGGCTACCTACCTAGACGCCGCGTGCACCTACACTGTAACCATATACTGAGACACAGATTTGTACATATGCTGAGGCAAAAATGGGATTGGGAAAAACTATATGTTGTGATATTCTGCGACGATTTGAAAGACAATTTCGGTGTGTGTGTGTGTGTGTGTGTGTGTGTGTGTGTGTGTGTGTGTGTGTGTGTGTGTGTGTGTGTGTGTGTGTGTGTGTTATGAAGTAACTTAGGGGATAATTAATTCAGTCACACGAAGAAAGAAAGTTACGAAAGTATTGCAAATTGTTTTCTAAAGTATGTAAAATATAAATAAATTGATCGTTTTTTTTATTATTGTCTATTTTTTAACGCACCCTGGAAAAAGTTGAAGTGGTACTTATCGATAACAGAACTGTCGATGTTTTTATTTTGTCAATCACTTACAATAAGTCGTTCGTGCTAGAAAAATATCTAGGTATAGAGTCACCATTTTTGCGGAAGATCCCCTAAACCCTCAATAATAATCAATCAATGATGATAATGACAGCTAATCATTCAACTCGATTTCGATCTAAGTACTCCTCCAGTAGGTATTTTGGTTTTTAGTAAGGACTAGAGCTTTTGCCCTCGCTACATATTCACTGTTTTGACACAAGAGTTTTGCTAAGTTGCGTTTTCATTATGAAACGGAGCTTTTTACATTGCGATTATGCGCTGGTGGAATAACAACGTTCGTTAGGGAAGGTTTTTTTATTAGGGTTCCGTAGCCAAAATGGTAAAAACGGAACCCTTATAGTTTCGTCATGTCCGTCTGTCCGTCTGTCCATCTGTCCGTCTGTCCGTCTGTCCGTCTGTCCGTCTGTCCGTATGTCACAGGCATTTTACTCGATAGGTGTATTTTGTTAGCCGCTACATAGTTTTGTAATTAAAATGACAAAAAAAAATTTTTTTAGGGGTGCACTCCATACATAAAACTAAAAGTCAACATTTTTTTTTTCATTGTGACCCCCCGTGGGGCACATCAATCGATAGGCCTTTCAAAATAAATATAAGGTTTCTTAGCATTTTTTTTGATTAAGTGAATAGGGTCGGAGATAATCGCCCCGAAAGTCACTAAAATTCTGTCCCCCCCCCCCCTCTAATTATTGAACGGTGTATTTTAAAAATATGGAAAAAATCATGGACATAGGGCTTATTAATTTCATTCACCGAAAATTGTTTTGAACAAGATCGGTTCAGAGGTTTTCGAAATATTGCGTAAGTGCCGTAAAATTTCTGTGACGATACGACCTTTTTAATAGGCACGGAACCCTTCGTTTTGCGTGGTCCGACACGCACTTGGCCGGTTTTTTTTAATAGTATTTTATACAATCGTTACACAATGAGGGATCTTAAAAGTCGAGTATCGTTTTTAAGTAAGGTACTTACGAGAATTTAAAAGCTAATTGTGTAACTATTGTTTACAATACTTTTTCTACGAGTCAACAGAAATAATTAAACAAACTTGGTGTATATTGAAAATCTAAGCGCAGCCCATCGCTCAGCGTTTCGTTGAAGTCTTTTATACTATAATCAAAGCTATTATATTGGTTAAATTCACTATATTTCAGTAAAGGCGCCACGTGATTGGTCGAATTTATTTTAGTTGTCTAAAGCGTTGTATAATAATTATTTCAGTTGAGTTGGGAGCTCCATAGAAAAAAACCGGACAAGTGCGAGTTCAACTCGCGTGGTGAGGGTTCCGTATATAATCTAAAGTTTTATTGGTGCCTACGTAATTTCAGAAGCACGTGGAAGAGTAAAAATTGCTATGCTCTAAGCATCAGGCGCTCCATACAAAATACACAAAAATATTGAGAAATTTCCCGTTATATACCTACTTTAAACACTCAAACTTCTTATAGGTTTTCCTCTAATCTTTAGGCAAGGAACTATTTTCCATATTTTTCAGAATTTAAGGCTTGTAGTTTCGGAGATAGAGGGGAGAATGGTCAATTTTCGTCTTTTCTCCTAAATTACTTCAAATCTGTTTTTACTAAAAAAAAATTAAAAAATATCTGAGATGCTTACAACAACCCCTTTTATTTGATATGTCACACAATACAGTTTGTGAAACTTTTTTTTATTTTTCTAGTTTACGAGTCTTTCTTCTGTTTAGGTCAGTTCCAAATATTTATTTGTCATCCACATCTGGATCTTAACTAAGGCTCCAACTTAGTTTTCAAAACCTCACAATTAATAGGTACATAAAGATCACAGCTCAAAGAAAAAGGCTGAAAAAAAGCATATACTAGCGTAGCAGACCGAGAGTCGAACTCAGTTTCTCTAGTTTCGCGGTCCATTACGTAAAAATCACATTAAAATTACAAAACATAACAACGTTTCAACAAAACATTCGAAGCCTTTGCAAAAGTCCATTCCCTAACACGTCTTATCCTCCTTTCCAGATATCAGAAGCCAGCTTCGTGACAAGCTTTGAAGAGGTCCCGTGTCGGACCGACCAGTGCACCCAAACACCACCGAGCGGCAAGGCGAAATCTCGCACGCTCCAAAGGTACCACACCTCAGACCACCTCTACGAGCGAGCCCCCCACCGAACCAGGCTCAAGCAAGAGTTCAGACCAAAGAGCCTAGGATTCAGCGACTCCTATCCCTTCATAGGGAAACCGCCGAGCTATGATAGCGGATACAATTCAAAGTAAGACAGGTTTTAGGAGATATTGACACTAATGAATGTTCGGGCCGGATGCTATTATAGGTTAACATAACACAGGTACAATCTATAATCTCACTCCTTTCCGTATCTCACTACGGACTGTTTCGCAGGTTTCAGGAGTTCGTTTCCAGGATCTGCCACGCAAGATCGTTGAAATGCGCTTCATGGCTTGTAACTGTATGGTCTGACCTACCTTCTGACATTATATAATCGATCATGAGCTATTTGCTTATCCGTTCGTTATGTGACAGTAAGGCTGGCTAGTGGTATGTTCCTTGCACAGCGAATTGGCATTGCCATTCAGCGGCAATTTTTAATTTCGTGGTTATTGGGCTCCCAAAAGTTATCCACACCTCCTGGGATTGGGCAAATCGGATTACTTACACTTATTTAGGACCAAATGAAGGTACCAAAACGATTTCCAGCTTGCTGGGAATTAATTCCTGAAAACGCTTTTTTTGGATTTTTTTGGATCTAATTTGATTGGCATATTAATTACCTACTCTTAAATATGGCTCTTGAGTCATGAATCTTAGTCAGCGCATTAAGGTTTCGGTACATATTTATGAGAGGATTAATAAGATACCTACATTGCAACTTTTGTTTTGTAACTCTGTATGACCCAGGAAGTATATTTTAATCTTCAACCCTCAAATATTTTTAAACATGCCCAAAAAACATACTTATCTCACATGTAATTGACGAGAAAACGTCTTTTCATATCTACTAGATCATCTAACTTCGTGGTGATATTATAGTCCTGAGTCAAATATCGATAATTATTATTTAGGGTCAACATTATCAGGCTGATGGGAACATAAATAATTCAAATTGGACCTCTCGCTCGCACTCACTGAGCTCAAGTATCACTGAGAGACACCATGGGGACAAGCGAATGCAAGCGAGAGGCCCGTTTTGAATAATGTGTTATTGCAGGGCCAAAATTTGACAATGAACTACTTAATATTCCCCAGATTCAAGGTGACAGTGACAGACAGCCCAACGATATCGATCACGCCGCCCCACAGCTTGGAGTACGTGTGTGCGAAGGGGGGCGCGAGTCCGAACGGCAGCGCGACGCCTAACGGCATGGTGCCCAGCCGGTCGCCGGCGACGGTGCTCCTAAACCCGGGGTATCTGTCGCCTTGCCAGTGCAACCAGTCAATGAAAGTTAGTCACACTTAGTTTATTAGTAGTTCTTGCGATCGTGGTCTGGTCTGCATATGTGCGCGAAGGAGGCCGTGAGTCCGAACGGCAGCGTGACGCCCTACGGCATGGTGCCCAGCCGGTCGCCGGCGACGGTGCTCCTGAACTCGGGGTATTTGTCGCCATGCCAGTGCAACCAGTCAATGAAAGTTAGTCACACTTGGTTTATTAGTAGTCCTTGCGATCGTGGTCTGGTCTGCCTGCATATGTGCGCGAAGGAGGCCGCGAGTCCGAACGGCAGCGTGACGCCCAACGGCATGGTGCCCAGCCGGTCGCCGGCGACGGTGCTCCTGAAACCCCGGGGTATCTATCGCCATGCCAGTGCAACCAGTCAATGAAGGTTAGTGACACTTGGTTTGTTAGTAGTCCTTGCGATCGTGGTCTGGTCTGCATATGTGCGCGAAGGAGGCCGCGAGTCCGAACGGCAGCGTGACGCCTAACGGCATGGTGCCCAGCCGGTCGCCGGCGACGGTGCTCTTGCACCCAGGGTTTCTGTCGCCTTGCCAGTGCAACCAGTCAATGAAGGTTAATCACACTTTGTTTATTAGAAGTCCTGGAACCTTCATAGTTTTCCGTTGAATGTACTAAGGTACATTCAACGCTAACGCTAAACGGCATTTCAATCCAGGAGAGGATTATCTTAACTTATTTGTGCTGCTAGTCCATAAAGGTTGATCACTCATCCTTAATTTTACTGCGATGGTACGTACAACTACTTATTAAAAATAAGAGTCAATGATTACTCGGGTCGGGTTTCGTTCAGAATTGAACGCAATTTTTTATTTCCCATCAGGTGTCCTTTTTTCCGAAACTCAACGTGTTTTCGTGGTTTGCACTTTTTTTTAGGGGTACTACTCCATACATAAACCTAAAAGTCAAAAAAAAAAAATTCATTGTGAACCCCCGTGTGGTACATCAATCGATAGGCCTTTCAAAATAAATATAAGGTTTCTTAGCATTTTTTTTGATTAAGTAAATATAGTCGGAGATAATCGCCCCGAAAGTCACTAAAATTCTGCCCCCCCCCCCCCCCCCCCTCTAATTTTTGAACGGTGTATTTTAAAAATATGGAAAAATTCATGGACATAGGGCTTATTAATTTCATTCACCGAAAATTGTTTTGAACAAGATCGGTTCAGAGGTTTTTGAGATACAGAGATTTGACTACATTTTTAAGTGATATCAGGACAAGCTATAGTAATAACTAGCTTTTGCCCGCGACTTCGTCCGCGCGGAACTCGTTTATATTGTAACTCCATACACACTTTCGCCCCCCCTCCCCTTGTCACTCCCTTAGGTCATTAATTTTGGGATAAAAACTATCCTTTGTTCTTCTTCGGAAATCAAAGTATCTCTGAACCAAATTTCATCTCAATCAGTTCAGCGGTTTTAGCGTGAAAAGGTAACAGACAGACAGAGTTACTTTCGCATTTATAATATTAGTATGGATTGTTTGAAACGAAAAGGACTTCCTTATGACTGAGTTACATGATTTTATAGATAAGCTTTTTCCAAAATTAATCGGTGCGGCAAGACGGAACCCTCTGTGCGCGAATCAGACTCGCACTTGACCGGTTTTTTACTGTATACTTCTACCTTCTTATAGTACAGTAGAATATGTTTAGTTGTTTCTTCTGCCTCCATGCACGCTCTGCACATGGGGATGTCTGTTATAGGTACCTAAGTTATAGAGGTGTCTATTCAAGGTCCTATTCACCTAATTACATATTACGCATCTAGAAGTCACATCTTAAAACTTTGCACGCCGTAAGTTACAATATCTGCCCCGCTCCAACAGCCGATCACGAGCTCCACTCGTGATGCTCTTCCACCCAAGGGCGCCGCGCATTTTCTAAACGTCGGCGTTTTTCGGTGATATTGTAAGGTTAATAAAAATAGTTAGCGTAGACGTATACAAGAATAATTATAGTTGTGTCTGGTGTTTTAGTATTTTTTAAGGATAACAATAAAACAATGTGTTTATAATATTTTATTTCTTTTAAAACTTCCGTTGAACAGAACTCGTTTTGTGAAAAAATAAAACTAGCATCTGTTTATTGTCACTTTTATGTAGTTAGGTATGTACTAAATCTGTGTGATATTTTTTTGCAAGCAAGCGTAATTGCACAATTGTATTGAACAATTAGAACAGAAAAAAATAGAAAGCCCCCGTTTCATTTCGGCAAAATTTACACAATAACGTCTGCGTAGCCTGCGGTCTGACGAAGCAGCGCGGCGGGCGACTCATCGTCATGCCCCCGGCGGCCCTCACCTTTTGACAGAGCGAGGGTGCAAAACAAAACGGTGCCCAATTGTGGCCAAAACAAAACAATAGCCAGACAAGAAAATTAAACTTCTGATAAATATTGTCATGTCAAAATGACAATATTTATCAATATGCCGATGAGTATGTGATGTGGCCGTCCATGGCTTCAGTGGCACGAATTTTCGTCCGCGTCCACAGCCATCTTTAGCTCTCAAAGTGTTAATGAATTGTATGTGTGCGTGTAGCTTAAACGTTCCTCTACTCTTTGCTATCAAGCGGATTACGAAATGTGTCGTTATTTTATACAAACAGTATGAAATCTAATCACGAGTACTAATCGTCATCCGCGTCTATAAGAAAAAAGGTGTCACGAGTGGTATTCGTGATCAGCGAGTTACGCGTGGCAGTTGTTAAAATGTCCGGCTATCTTAAGTAAAATTGCGTACCGAGCGGTACATGTGATCGGCGTGCAAAGTGTTAACGACTTTGTCCTAAATTCGAGAGAAATCCTAATGACAACTTAATTCATTCTGTTGTTAGTAATTTGGTATCACTTCCTTCCAAACTTCCAGTATTTGACGACGTTTATTCGTTCACAAATGAGTTGAGTTTAAACCATTACAATATATTTTTAAAGTCGACTGTTGCTAGTTGCAAGATTATTGAAATTTGCTGTCTGTCTGCGAATTAGTTTTACTTTGAGTAGGTAAAGGTGAGATTTCTGATTTTATTTGTGCTTTGCTCTATCTAAAACATTAAGTATTTCAATTTTATGTACTGGAAGCGATAATTTTACTAAACAGTTTGTGATCAAAAGCCTAAACGTAAGCCTAACCTATTGTAACAGTCCATAATCGTCGAGCCGTAGCATGGTTGGCCTTATCACGCGACAAGTGACAAGATAGGGGCGTCGTCTCGTTCTATCGAACGGTGTCAGCCAGTGACGCACGCTCTATCCTATCACCTATCGCGTGACAAGGCCAACCATGCTACGGGGCCTGATTCCTGATTGGTGAACATCATTCAATTAGCTCTCGCACTAATTATACATTGCATTGTAAGAAACAATCGATTGCTGAATAATCATTATGAAGTTATTAATAGGGCAAAAAAATATTTACGAGTATTCTGTGCTATTATCCCCATCATGTTACACTAATTATTTGTTGGAAATGTTTTCGATGGTTGGCAGCACTCATTAGCTTTATACTTTCATAATTATTATCGGTTAAGCTCGAACAAACGCGCATCAGGTTGGCACGTTGGCAACACTGATGCGGGGTTAGAAAAAAAAGGGAGAGGCTTCGCGATGGCGGGATTGACCAGGGCTGCCAGATCGTATATTTGGATACAAAATATGTATAATCAGACAGTGTATTGTATCCATAATCATTCTGTATAATTCGATACAAAAGAATACGGCATAGGAACGTGAGTTTGCTTCTTGCTTTGTATAATGAAATCAAATTTCGTATAATTGCAGATACTTAAACCGTATAGCCGCGATTTACTTACTGGCAGCCCTGGGATTGACAGCTGTCAATCAGAAAAAAATAAAGGAACGACAAAAAAGGGAAAAACGGATTATGCATGCGATGTGATAAAAGTGATAATGAACGGAAGGATTACTATAAACGGAAACTATTATTCTATAGTTCAATAGGTCAGAAGTGACAAGAACTAGTGAATTACTTAATTCACCATTAATCACGACCACAACTTTACCGCAAAGCCAAGTAAGTAATTGTGTTTTATGAAATTATCATATGTAAGTTTTGAGTTTGGAAAACTAATGATGGATACATAAGTATGTATATGACAAGAATGAAGCCTTTTAATAAGAAATACTTAATTGTTTTGAAATAGTTTTAATATGTGTATTGTGTAATGGCAAGCATTGACGGAGTGTTTACGTCTTGCTTGGTGTATGTATTTATTCTACGTACCATGTTTATTTCATAGGTTTTGTATGCCACTTTGTTCGTAAGGATACGACAATCAAAAATTACATCATACATACTGTAATTTTCTTCTTTTTCCACATCGTAACAGTTTCTGGAATACTATAACATTTGTATGAAACAATATGTTGGAATTTGTTAGTAAAAAGAAGGCTTACTTGAACTATACACTAGTCATGATCATATCTATTTAAGAGCTAAGCTCTTGTTGGTGCCTTTGTGGAGTAATTTGCAATTTATTCTACGGTATTCCATTACTTCTATTTAGGGGAGTGTAGTATTTGTAAACTACATTATTACTTTCATGTAAATATTTTTACAGAATGACTACAATATACTATTTTATGGAACATGCATGCCATGGTACAAAGGTTTAGATGGAAAGTTCTAGAAAACTTTTGTTCATTATCCAATTCTCTTATGACATTTTCGTTAAAACTCATTTCATGACTGGATGGTGTTAGTATATATAAATTGATTTCTACTGTTAGTGGGAACAATCTAGTGTTATGATAAGACATAATTTGGTTAATCTATTAAAGTTGTTGGTGAAAACAAAAGTGTATTTAGTTACAATTTTACAGGGTACATATATAAAACAAGAATGTTTAGTTATTACTTGCACAGTTTATGTACATATGTGCATAAATTGTGTAAATATGTGGTCTACATGAGGGACATTTGCACTGGGATGAATATAACTATGAAAAGTAGGACATGGGTGGACTCTATATAGAATGATGTTATAATGTGGATAAATCAGTTGCTAATGTACTTAACAGTTTCAGATTAATGGATTTGTAATGGATGAGACAAATGATGATTATGAAATGGTATCCGATAGTAGTGAAATCAGTGGCGGGATATGTCACATGAAAGGATTGAGGATAGAATCCATCTAAGGAGACTCCTTTGAAATAACAAGGATCAGGGGGATGGATTCTAATGAAAATAGTTGGAATAATATTACTAGAGGATTTAGCCAGGGCGTACCAGAATCTTGAGGAGAGATACATGGTCGAAGGCTGCCTCAGGATATTTAGCCAGGGCGTACCTGAATCTCGAGGAGAGATACATGGTCGAAGGCTGCCTCAGGATATTTAGCCAGGGCGTACCTGAATCTCGAGGAGGGATGTAGGGTCGAAGGCTGCCTCATGATGGAAATAATTGATGGAATGGCAAAGCTTTGCTATGCCCAACATGAAGGAACTTAAAAGGGACCACAGTGATGATATCAGGAACAGTGATGCTGGGAACAGATGGAGCACAGGGAGGACAGCAGGGAGACCCAGTTGAAACGTGAACTACTCGTCTACCAACATTGGCACTGAGGATGAGGAGCATCAATACAGTCGGAAGAGGAGGATACCAGAGTCTGACGTGGGAACAGGTTAGGCACAACCTGCTTAAAGAAAATTATTGTGACAAAAAGGTATGTTATAATATTGTTCATAATAAGGATATGGACACTCATAGAATGTTCGATAAGTTTTTATTATAATAAAGTCAAAGTCAAAAAAAAAGTCATAGTGATTTATTCTTCAATTTAGGTATATGTATTACATGCACCTATGAATGTCGATAAACTACCACCGGTTCGGAAATAAAATAAAACAGGTTAGGATTTCGGACAAGCCAGAAATTCATTCTAACCGTAACATGATACCTGAAAACCTGAATTTGATCCCATGTTGAAAGATCAGATAGTTTTGTTTTGGGTGACAAATGTAGATGAGTGTGTTGGAATTTACAGCTATCCGAAAAAAAAGTGAAGAATGAAAGTGAGACTTTACTGTTCATTACCTTAGTTAAATAGGGTGGCAAAACATGGTATCAAGGATTAGGTACACTACTATACACTTAGCCAAAATAAAAAAAATTGAGTCTTCCATTAACTGAAGACTATCGTTCCTGTCTGAAATGCTGGCTAAACAATGCAAATACGGAGATCCATTGGAGCACTACTAATATGCTTAGGTAAATTTATTAACATCTATTATGTTAGATTTCTGGTAAACAAGCGGTGCATTGCCATGTGCATGGTAAGGAGGAATGGACCGAATAAAAAAATGCCGCAAAAGCTGCGAATTTTAGAGAACCGGAGCAAGTATTGGAATTAATGCATTAAAAAAAACAAATTATGGCGTTATAAATAGTACTACATACATTTGATCGGGGTTTCTAATCCTGAACATATCTACTGTAAAACATGATACTTAATTGTCATGATTTAGGGCAACAGGGTCTTTAAGTACGACGAAGCGCCAAACGTACTATATGATTCCGATATGGACATTTAGCAGAGGAGTGTAGGACAAGTACACAATATAAGAAAACATAGTAGCGAAAATTATAAAAAAAAACCTATAAAAATATCACAGGTTTGGTAGTAACATGCGGTCAAAAACGATATTGACACTCAAAATCCATAGGACTTCCCATGTAGTCACTTGAAGGTTTATCGTTACTCAGAGGCGTAGTGGGGTATGTTAACTAAACCTGTGTTTCCATAGTCATTATCATATGTGGTAGAGGATTACGTGAATCACATCTTAAGTCGTCCAGCGATATTCACTGAAAAAAATGTCACTTTGGGGTAATCTTAAAATATCGAGATGTCCGTCTAAATTAGGGGCGTTGTCTTAAAATAAGGAGATATCATGTCAATATTACGCTATAATTGAAATGTTTTAGGACGTAATAGAATTGTTTGGGTAGATAATAAAATATTACGATACTTGTCATAGTAAAAATCGTCACTTTCATCGTACTTTTTGGTGATGTCAGTATGCTCCCTACTTTTAGTGAATTCATCTTAATTTACGGTGAACAGTTTTCTCAGTGTTGGGTCGTTAATTTGCTGCAGAACCGGATATCGTCATCATGAGAAAAACCCCCACAGAAATATGTTTTTCAAACAAAGAAAATATTGCAAGTAACTGAGGTGTATTTCAAGAGAGAGATTAACAAGGCGATTATTTTATATACCATTATATTCATGGCTCATTGGGAGGCAAGGAACATTCTCTTTTCTGGGATTTACGATATGAAGAATGGTCAAGGACTTGAATTAATATATTATAACCGTTTACTCGAACTACATAATAAAAAGGATTTTGTCCTAACGAGAGCGGTAACAAAAACAATGCTCCGTGTGTCTTTCAACGCGCCATTAACACGATTTGCACGATCCTGAATGTGGCTAAGATAAATACACACCATATGTTTACATACAAGGTCGATATAGACGCACACTAAAGCTGAGCAAGTGCAACTTTTTCATGGATACTATCGAATACTTGGGATTAGAAATGTGTGCACGCGGAATTCTTTCAGGTAGTAGAAAGACCGAAGCAATATAAAATTTTAAACTGTTGCGCTTTGTATACATATTTAAATTATCATCATCTGCGACCATGACCGGTGCAACACGGGTTGAAACGTCAGAAATAAAGGTAAATAAATATCGCGTTAGACCCGTGTAAAACAATTTTAGGTATTCAAATTATTTTATTGTATAGGTTATACCTACCTCTCCTGTTAACACGGGTAGCTTGAGTTAATTAAAGGAATAAATAAATAAATAATTTTAATATGACCAGAGCAGGTTTTAAGTTTACGACGCCAAGCTATCAACACGAACTGCGTCAAATCCTGGGTTTGTCAGGTTTCCTTTTAGACGATTTATTGAGGATACGCCGCAATCAAAGCCCCACTGACTTCAGAAAGAAACTGTTTGTAATTCGACCGACAAACAGCAGCAAACATTTGTAGAGATCTAGAATAGGTTTAAAGAACGACCGGTCTTAGCTTCATATGATCTTAAGGCAAAGACCGAAGTACCTACATACGGACGTAAGCAAAGAAGGGTTAGCAGAAATTATGATGCAACGTAATAAAGATGGGGTGTTGGGACCAGTTTCATATTCTATTCGAGAAACGCGATTTATATATACGAACTTGAAACTCTCTGGCGGCAGCCGTAGAGTCGCTGAATAGATTCAGTTTCTCTGTTAGGAATACCCTTTTAGAAAAGAAAAGAAAAAACATTTATTCGTTACAACATATATTATAACAAAAATACAAACTGTAGATTTAGATGTAGATTTTAAAAATTGTGACAAACTGCAACAATCAAATTCACCTTTGTCAAGCGAGATTTGATACCTCGAATCGCACACTGGTGGATGCACTTGATGGAGGTATACGTGTGAAGTTAAATATGGCTCAGGCAGATGCATTGAGCCGGAATCCAGTGGATAGGCTGACTGAAGGAAAGCGGGACGTTCTGGAAACTAACTGGATAGTTACAGTACAGTCAGCAGACGACGAGGTGAGAAGAAACAAAAGAAATTCAAATACCGACACCGCAGAAGCTGTAAAGACTTTATAGACTTTGAAACCGACACTTGTATCGTGTAGTTGATGACGAACAAAAAAAAAACTGGAATGCCCAAAAGGTGTGGTTATGAGAAAACAATGCGAATATAAAACCGTTATTGGTTCATTAAAATGCGTCGGATTGTATAAAAAAAAAATTTGATACGTCTCGTTGTGTTTACAATATGCACACCACCAGACACCAGGTGACAAACGCAGGTGCAACAACTAGGGCCAAAGGCCAAGTAGAAGAACCCGCCAGAACTACTCATCGGATTTAACGTATCTAGCAGAGCGGATGAAATATTGATCCCTGAATAGGACTCCACTTGAGGGAAGAGTCTGGCGAGAAGATGAAAGGACAGCAAATTAAAGACGCGGCACAGTACAACGAATACTGGAAGCCGCCTACTCAGTACAAAGAGGGCGACATGATACGTTTGGTAAGTGCTACATGACAAGGAGTCTTAAAAGCTTGTAGTAAAATACCAAGGACTTTATAGTATAATGAAAGTGCGCCCTTATGACATATTTCTGAATGGAGATTGGAGATACTCATATGACCCGTAAAAAAAAAATTTTAAACAGATAGGTACAAAGAAAATGTTGCAATTGATATAAAATGAAACCATCGTTTAGTTTTAATACGAGTAGGTACATAGGATCAGACATATCCAATGAAAACTCAAGTGAATGTGATTATTAGAATATTACATATCAGATAACTTATATGTTATTATTATTTACATTGGTTGATTACGCTATTACTTCAAAGAGACTGTTGAATTGGAAAAAAAATTAAGATTTATTTTTGCGAAGTAGCAAGTTAGATTTTTATATCGTTTCAAAGCGATGGGTCTCGCTTAGGTAGGATGGCAGAGTGGTATAAAATTCAATTTACATACTTTAAATTATGTAAGAATGGACAAGTTCATTGTGATCTCGTTAACATAATTGCTGTGCTAAATGAACTGACTTATGATAATTATCGAAAACTGATAATCTAGTGCAAAAGTAAATTGATCTCTAGCAACAAAATGTTAATTATTATTGTTACAAGTAGGCAGACACTGTCTCAATCTTACTATAACGTCGATGGTGTCTAATTAGTCGAGTCAGTATTATTTTAGTTTTGCTAATTTGAAAAAACCGACTTGTTACTATTTCGGTACAAAAGGTTTGATTGTAATTTTATCATTATACTGAGTAGTGTTATTGGAGAGAACAAGGAAAGGGTCAGATGTTACTAATTAGGTAATGTTAATTACAAATTTTAACAATTTAAATAACTGTAATAATAATTAAAAAAAAATCTTTATTGTCCAAAAATACATTTGTTACAAATGGAGCCATGGAGACTACGTTAGTTTTCACTGTGTTACAGTCCCAGTGGTTGCCCGTAGACATGAACAGTGAGTTGTTAAGAACAACAGATTTATGGAAATGTGTTAACAAAAAAAGTCTTAAATACATACATATAATATTATCAGGTCACAGAACTAAATTCTATTAGGCGCAATAACGTCACGCAAGACGGACAGATAATTCTAGTGAAAAAAAATGTTTTTACCTGATCTGAAAGATGTGTTTACCTGACAGTAAATTGTGGTAAGTAATGTTAGAGTTTTACTAGTTGTTACTCTCCAAACGTTGAGTAATATCATTAGGTTGTTTAACGAAAATTTACATCATGGTGGGCAGCCTGGGCGGCACGAGAACTCAGGACGCTGTGAACCGCGCACACTGGATAACTGCGGACACTTGGATGTGAGACCTGCGTGTCGACCCGATTCAAGTACCTATGTCAGGACATGATGGTTCGTATTCTTATTTTATATGCGGTGCTATATTATTGTCAATGGTAGCATGGATTAATATGACAACGATACCTTAAACGATGAGACTCGTTTATAACAGGATGGCCGAGCTGTTACACTAATTATTTGTTGGAAATGTTTTCGATGGTTGGCAGCACTCATTAGCTTTATACTTTCATAATTATTATCGGTTAAGCTCGAACAAACGCGCATCAGGTTGGCACGTTGGCAACACTGATGCGGGGTTAGAAAAAAAAGGGAGAGGCTTCGCGATGGCGGGATTGACAGCTGTCAATCAGAAAAAAATAAAGGAACGACAAAAAAGGGAAAAACGGATTATGCATGCGATGTGATAAAAGTGATAATGAACGGAAGGATTACTATAAACGGAAACTATTATTCTATAGTTCAATAATCATGAACTGCTTTTTGCAAAGCTGAATCCTTACCTCGATCTTATCTTGACCTCATGTCGATAATTGTCGACACAAATCGATGGTTTCCGGCCAGGGTTGGGCCTGATTCTCGACATTCCCGTTTCCTTTATCGTTTTATGGTCCGCGATATGAATGTAATACCCAAGTGTTTCAGCTTCTTTATTTTTCTCACACGGTCTGAAGTTTTGTTGATGTACCTAATTTCACAACGAGTTCGCGTATTGCTTCCACTGTTGTAAAATACATAAAACAAAAAATGCGCAGCTGTCGCCTGACATGCATATACTAAATACAAACATGTATATTGTAGTCTTTGATACAAACTCATGTTAAACACATAGTGTCAACTAAAAAGTCAGCATACCTATTATAAATGAAAAGTCAAAAGATAAAACTAGGACACTTAATCTGCCCAACCCTGTACTGTCATTCGGCACAAATGAAAAATCGTTCACACGAAATTACCATTTTGAAATTGAACCAAAATTTAATTTTGTCTATATTTTTTTATGACGAATTTTGTTCTTGTTTAAAATGAATCTAGCCCAAATGGAATTTTGTCCAGAATGAAATAGGTTCATATTTAAATACCTTTCCATATGGATAATATATTTATTTCGACCTAAGTATATAATTAACTTTTTCATCACACTTGCTCGAAAATGGTGTTATTATACGCAAGCGTACTGAGCTGTAATGGGCTATATTACGCCCATGGGCGTTATGGTTTTTTTTTTAAATAATAGAACCCTCTGATTGGCTTAAGCAAATCTGGTTGCTGTGTGATTGGTTGAATAAAAAAATCTAGTTGGTCACGACGCCCCGCCCCGCAAGAATACTGCTCTGTGATTGGTTGAAATATTGAACTGCGCGCTCTACTAGCACTGATCTGGAAGTGAAGTTGTCAATTTTTGATTGGTGCTGCTGTATGAAACATACATTTTTCTGTCTTTTGTTGTTATTTATTTCCTCGCAAATGTGATGAAAAACATTGTGTATAACACGGGCGTAAGAATATTGCAAACTCGAGTCATCAAAAGCCCTCCGCCTTCGGCGTCGGGCTTCTGATACACTCTCGTTAGCAATATTCCACTTACGGCCCTCGTTAAACAATGTACTATTAGGACGTAATGGTTAATCGTTTATTAATAACAAATAGGACGTAATTACATTTTAGCATTATTCAGGCCGGACAATTTTCCATGTCGAGGATTTTCAAATTGTCATTATTCATATTCGATCAATAATTTCGAGTCATCAATTTTCCATTTGTGCTGAAAGACAGTAGCAACAGGGACCCACCTAAATCCTTATGTCAACATTAATAGCGTGGTGCCCTTTTAAGCTTGATTTCCACCGGCTTGCCTATTTGATAACATACTATATAGATAGTGAATTGTTTACTAGTTTCCAATCTTTGTACTAATAATGGACATTCATCCTACCCTCTAGGATTCCTAATTGCCGTATTTATAAACGCCAATAAACCTATTTTAGCTAAAATGCCGTTAAAAATCGTTTGTCTTTGACATTTGTGTTTTCTTTGACATTTGTCATTAGTGTTCGTAAGAAACGAACAAAACACATTTTATTTGTCAGAGGCATTTTAAGTTTTATGAATCCGGGGTTAGTCTACCTAAGTTTCCCGAATGACGATGCCTATGAATGTGTTATTCATTGGCCCCATTAATTCGGTCTCTCAAATCATGTATTCGTCAACAGAGTGTAAGCGAAGTCGCACTCACCATGCCGGGTTCCCCTGGCTGGAACGGAGAGGAGCCCCCCAACAGCTGGCCCGGCGGCCTCTCGTGGAGACGCCTACATATGTCCAGAGCGAAGCTGAAAGCTACTGCCACCACCTCGGAGCTGCTGTCAGGTGAGATATCCACGGTGCGGTCCTCACCGGGGCCCGACCGAAACTGTCCGTGACTAGAGTGAAAGCCATCGCTACCCCATAGTTCTCGTAGACACGGCTTCACATATCTGCCGCCTCCGCCTCGGAATTTCTTTCAGGTGAGATATCCACGGTGCGGTCCTCACCGGGGCCCGACCGAAACTGTCCGCGACTAGAGTGAAAGCTATCGCTACCCCATAGTTCTCGTAGACACGGCTTCAGATATCTGCCGCCACCGCCTCGGAACTTCTTTCAAGTGAGATATCCACGGTGCGGTCCTTACCGGGGCCCGTCTGAAACTGTCCATAACTAGAGTGAAAGCCACCGCCACCCCATAGTTCTCGTGGAGACGGCTGCACATATCTGCCGCCACAACCTCGGAATTTCTTTCAAGTGTGATATCCACGATGCGGTCCTCTCCGGGGCCCGTTAAATTGACCAGGTTTCAATACAATTTTACTAAGTAGCGACATTGCCCAGCCAAAAAGTACTTAGGTACTATATTTTTTTACAATGTATTTTTGTCGTTCTTTTCTTAGGATCAACCTATAACGGAGCCAGTACATTTTTGTTAAGTAATGTACCTATTTATATCCAGTTATTAGTTGGCATTCGTACTTGGAGCGTATAACTGTTTAGCTAGCCCCTGATGTCTATTATCTACATTTCATGTTGAACTGATTTCCGTTAAGGTCGGTACTAAGTAGTTAAAGGCAGGAAGAAGGAAATAGGAGTAATTTCACAATATTAGGCACGGAATGTATATTGTCACGAAACACTGTTGTCAATAATTGTCTATTATCTCCGTGTCAACGCTTGAGAAATGACCCGCATCGGAATTAATTTCGTGCTGACGAGTAAGATTGGTTTTTAAAAACATTTTTAAGTAAATTATTTTATTTTTAATATTCGTTCTGTAATCTAGCCACTGTAGTTCGCGGTAAGATGTGTGTAGGTCTGAAATATCATTTACTATAAGTACCTAAGTATTTAACAATTACTTTTCGATGCAGGAAGACATCTTGAAGAAACCGGTCTAATCCTATTCTTAAAAATAAAAAAAAAATTGGAATTAGATGTCAAAACGTGGAGTCCGCTTCGGCAACTAGGTACAGTCAGGGGTATTATTTATTATTATTATAGCCTTTGTTCGTGACATCCAAATGTTGCATTTCTTATTTAGTTATTTACCTACCTACCTAGGTAATACATAATGCTCCGGCCCAGCCCAACATGGAAGGAATCACACTTGGCAGGGAATACTTGACATCTTCAGTTTTTCTTTGCACTCAAGAATCTACATATTTTCCTCAGTTGTGGGATTTTCATCATAGATTGGGATTATTAATATAAGGATAATGCTAGGTACTAAATATTAAGGCCACGCAAATTATCTGTTATTATTTATACATTGAACGTGCAGTCGTGCGCTCATGATAATTGGTAGAATGTAGAGCCTATATGAATACAATTAAGGTTCAGCAGTGTATCCATGGTTGGTTGAGGAAACTAGATGCTAAAAACCGGCCAAGTGCGTGTCGGACCACGCAAAACGAAGGGTTCCGTGCCTATTAAAAAGGTCGTATCGTCACAGTAATCTTACGGCACTTATATCTTTTTCTTTAAGGAAGGCAGTTTTTCAGCAATATCTCGTAAACTCTTGAACCGATTTTGTTCAAAATAATTTTCGCTGTTAGAATTTAATAAGCCCTATGTCAATGTTTTTTTTTCATATTTTTAAAATACAACGTTAACAAATTAGAAGGGATGAGACACTCTATTCACTTAATCAAAAAATTGCTGAGAAACCGTATTTATACCATCTTATATTTATTTTGAAAGGCCTATTGATTGGTGTTGCCACACATGGGCTTACAGTGGAAAAAAAAATTACTTGCAGTTTTATGTATGGAGTGCACCCCTAAAAAAATGTTTTTAGTCATTTGATTACAAAACTATGTAGCGACACAAATAACAAAATACCTACTCCTATCCTCAAAATTTTATTCAAATACACCTTATAGTTTTCGAGTAAAATGCCTGTGACATACGGACAGACGGACATGACGAAACTATAAGGTTTCCGATTTTGGCTACGGAACCCTAAAAAGGGTAAACTAGGTGAGTGGGACACTAGGAGTATGTTAAAGGCAATAGCGAATAAGGCAATGTAAAGTAACAAAGGAGTTATGTTATGAAGGAAACTCGAAGAAATGTTAATATGTATATAAAATTTATTTTTCCCCAAATATTCATGGCATTCAGCCGTTAAAAGAACTTGAGTTTTTTTTATTTGATTGCATGTTTGAGAAAAGCACTGTAAGTACCTACATACCTCGACATCTCGCTACGCTCTTCCGTCTATATCTACTTGGCCGGCAATCCCTATTTTCTCGGCTTCTGCAGTAATGTACTATTACAAGCTTTTATTTTACTTGCAATGTTCGTGTGATAGATTTTTCAAATCTTGCAATTCATTGTCAACCATTTCCTGATTTTCGATTGAGCTGTTTTGCATACCTACCTACTTATGCAAGTTTGCTGACCATGTATTACTGTCTCCGTGTCAGAAGGCGACTATAGCAACTCCTAAATTACACAAGATAAACCCGTGTTTAGGCTCATTAGAACCCTCTCAACAAATATTATTACATAGTTGATTGTGCAAAAAAGTACATTCGGCAACTAATATTTTTTTGACAGTAACTTACTGTTTCTAAAGTTACTTCAGACGTTCATGAAAATTATATAGACGCCTTACTAAAAAAAAACATATATTTAAATTGGGGAATGTTCTATCACTCAACTTTGTTAACCCGTCTTGCTTAACAAGAATCTCAATACTCAATAGTTTATTGCACATTATGTCATAAAGGGTTACAATGTGGAATGACGTAAACATCATGTACCCTGAGAGGGCGCTGCAATTATGGGAACGGAGCACTAACATGCTAATAAAAAAAAATCTTAGTCTAATCTAATCAATCTCTTAACCCTCAAGGTTTCGCCATGGTGGCGATGGTGGAGCTCCAAATCAACGAACCAACGAACGTCCCCGAATGGTTGTTCGTCATGTTCGCCGTGTGCACCACAGTCCTCGTGGCCGTGCACATATTCGCGCTGATGATATCCACGTACCTGCTGCCGCACATCGACGCAGTCAGCAAGATGGAGATGCCGGGCGCGCCGGCGCGGGCGCTGCGGGAATCACCACATGAACGGATGCGGGGATTCATAGAGCTGGCTTGGGCGTTTAGTACAGTGTTAGGTGAGTTTATCTTATCTTATCTAGTTGAGGGCCCTTTCGGATACACTTCGACCCAGTGGGATATTTTGTGCATTTGCCCTCTCCTTTATAGCTACTCCCAAGCTCGCTCCATCATTTCCACAAACCGGATGATGCAGCTCAGCGCGGGAGCACCTTGAATTCCTTTGGTTGCGGATAGCTGTTACCGAAGTGATTCATTCTTTATCTGGCAAGGGCATGACATTCACACAGTAGGTAAGTGTTCCATAGTCTCATCCTCCTCGCCACACATTCTACAGTCATAAACTGTCCGATAGACATCTTGGCGAAGAGATCATTGACCCTGAAGTGACCTGTGAGCACTCCAGATATAATTCAGAGTTGCCTCCTGCTGGATTTCTAGAGTTTTATGGTCCAGCCCGAGTCCACTCCTTCTATCGCCTCATTCCTCCACTCGTGTTGGTGTTTGGTTTTTGCGTAGGCATTAAAGGCCGATATTATAGTTCCCTGCGAGAGTCCCACAAACGGTTCTGAACCTACAAAGTGATTTGTAGACCCCCTTCTTGCAAGCTCCTCTGCTGTTAGGTGAGTAACTGAATTATATCCACGTATCTAAAGCCGCTCGTGTATATTCTGAGAGCGAAATGAACCTGTCGTGTGCCGAAGAGTGTAAACGAATGAGATAATTTATAAGTAGTTTTTTTCTGGGTTTCACTAATTGAGTAATTTTTTTGAACGCATAGATTGTTACTGAAGTGTATACAATAGTCATAGTCATAATGATTTATTTATAAACATAGGTAATAAAAAAATGATACACGAACACTATGTTTCTCCGGTAAGCGTACACAAATCAATAGAGAATTAGTTAAACAAGAAAAACATACAAGAAAAACGTAACAATACAATCATAATCGGTAAACATGTTCAATAGGAAATTAAGTAGGCATGCCAAGTAATTACAGAACACATAGGTACACATTAAAAAGATACCTTAAATTCAATTCAAATTAAGCTGTATGTCAAATGTTGAGAAAGAATAAACAATAACTGTCCAAATTATAAGAATTAATAGTATTAGATAAACTTATCTGTCAAATAATCGTTAATAGAATAATAACACTTTTACCATTCATAATTTACAAAGCCTACATCAATATGTGTAATGGTGATATTCTTATGTTTAATATATTGATTTTTATTAGTTAGGCAAAAAACAGAACAAGAATGTGTACCTACTTACCTACGTATAAGGTGGAATGTATCAACTTGTGCAACTTCTTTGAGATTGAACAAAATAATAAGCACCTAGATATTGTTTACCTACCTATGTAATGTGTGAAAACCGTTAATATTTCAACAAAATCAAACGACGGTTATTCGGTTCTTTACCTCAATATGTTTTGCTTAAGTTAAAATATTATGAGGAAACAGTCACAGTTGTACACCCGTTTAAGTTATTTTAAACTAAATACCGGAAACAACTACCAACTAATGGTTACAAAAACAGTTTCAACCGTACTCAATAATGACGCCGTATGACGTCAATATTTTACCTTCCTGGTGGTAATTGCTATATTCGCTATCTAAGTACTAAGGCTTGCTCACGAAAAAAAGTAGCCATCGAAAACTGTCTCCACTATCACCCAGTAAGTCTAGGTAGTTCACACCGCAATTAGATAGCCAACGAGTATTCTTTTTTATATGTAAGAATCTAAAATCCATCCATTTTTCCTTAAAAGTTGTGAAATCCTACATAATGCCAGCTTAAAGCTAAAATAATTGCATAGAAATGTGTCTACATGATCTGCATAGGTACGGTAATTACGGGTAGGCAAGGTGGACTGATGACCTGGTAAAGGTCGCTGGAGTCCGCTGGATGCGCGTGGCGCAGGACAGGTCATTGTGCCGCTCTTTGGGGGAGGCCTATGTCCAGCAGTGGACGTCTTTCGGCTGAAATGATGATGATGATGATACGGTAATTAAGAGTCTGGAAAGATATTCGCGGACCATTATAGCATCGATAATCTATTTGAGCAAAGGGAAAAAAGAACCTCTATGACCCAAACGTGGAAATTACAAAATCTAAGACTAACAATCCAGAGATTTCGAAAGTTAGCCCAAATAATGGATAGCAGTTGATATAAATATCCATAACGCCACTCAAAACGATAGGTGAAGATACCTTCTTTTTAATTAAATTCTTTAAAAAATGTCATTTCATGCTTTTTTTATTGAAAACCTGAATTATACATCAGTGGCTACTTTTTTTCGTGGACAACCCTTATAGCAAAAACATTAAAAAGATTCGGATTGCAAAACCTTTGCGTGTAATGCATTATCTTGGTTAGAAAAAATATACGGGGTCAAGCTAAATAAAAGCGTTTAAAAAACAAAATTACTCTGCCTATCCTACATTTCAACAGGAACTGATTGCTTATAAGAATTAAGAGGTGCAGCAGACGCACTGAATGTCGACCTTCAGATGATTAATTAATCTAATTGAATCACTATGCCACTATTAATGACATTTACCTAATGTATTCGGCGCACTATTACATAGGTACCTATGTATTAAGACAAGACATTTACTCCATCCATCCATCGTAAGATTCTTTCTCCGTTTCAAGAGGGTTCCGTGCGGACAGAAGGTCATTAAGGAGCCTATCCACTGATCGACGAACTTAAAGAAGTTTTTAGAGTGTTTGTGGAGAAAAGCAGCTGTAGGGCAGAATAAAAGTTCTATTCGGCAATGTTTAGTATTTTTGTAGCATGTATTGGAAAATATGTTTTTGTTTGTAGGTCTATTCCTGTTCCTTGTGGAGATCGCCATATTGTGCTGGGTGAAGTTCTGGGACTACTCGTTCGCCGCGGCCACGGCGGCCACCGTGATAGTGATACCAGGTAAAAAAACGTCCCAATATGTGACACCTTAATACCTAATAGTTGACACTATTGTTGATATAATATTGAAAATGTCCAGTATATTGGGCCGGCCGGTGCACAAGCACTGGGTCGTTTACCATAGCAAAGTAATAAAAAACCGGCCAAGTGCGTGTCGGACCACGCAAAACGAAGGGTTCCGTGCCTATTAAAAAGGTCGTATCGTCAGAGAAATTTTACGGTGTTACGTCCTTTTCTTTGAGGAAAGCAGTTTTTCAGCAATATCTCGAAAACCTCTGAACCGATCTTGTTCAAAACAATTTTCGGTGAATGAAATTAATAAGCCGTTCAAAAATTAGAGGGGGGGGGACAGAATTTTAGTGACTTTCGGGGCGATTATCTCCGACCCTATTCACTTAATCAAAAAAAATGCTAAGAAACCTTATATTTATTTTGAAAGGCCTATTGATTGATGTGCCACACGGGGGCTCACAATGAAAAAAAAAATTTTGACTTTTAGTTTTATGTATGGAGTGCACCCCTAAAAAAATTTTTTTTTGTCATTTTAATTACAATACTATGTAGCGGCTAACAAAATACACCTATCCTCAAAATTTTATTCAAATACACTTTAGGTATAGTTTTCGAGTAAAATGCCTGTGACATACGGACAGACGGACAGACGGGCATGACGAAACTATAAGGGTTCCGTTTTTGCCATTTTGGCTACGGAACCCTAAAAACAGATCTAAATTGAGAAGCGTTACCGGACGGGAGGGAATGGGAATCGAAGTCGTACTACGCCTGATGGCTTGCCGGGTTAATAGGTAGGTACCTAATCCATTACCGCTACCCAAAGGTTGTCTGGAAGATATCGGGCCTTAGCGATAACACCGCCTGTTGTCTATCTCTACTGTACCATTGTTCGGTATTGTGTTATTTTTGAGGTGTACAATAAATAAAGTAGGTATATATCTGTAATCAACCACCCCACAAATGTTTTAACCCTCGTTTAGCCTATCTCAACATTTGAGATACAGTTTATGCGGAATTTATTTTTAAATAATTTTTCTTTTTGATGTGTACAGTCGACGCCAAAAATACGTTTACACTTTTGCACCTTATTCCATTGCAATAAGGCGAATAGTGTAAACGTATTTTTGGCGTCGACCGTACCTACATATGTGTTGTGTAATTACTGATAGGCATGCCTAATTTCATATTGAACATGTTTACCGATAATTGTCTTTTCTATGATTGAATTCTAAAGTTTCTCAATATAGCTCAATTAATTCTCCATTGATTTTTGTACGCTTACGGGGAAAACATAGTGTAAGTACCTATATGATTTGTATTCACTAATTGTTCAGAAAATAGTGATTGTTGCCCTCATATGAGGGGAGAAAGTAGTACTTTTCTTCTCTGCGGAATTTACATTTTCCTCATAGAAGGTGTGAAAAGCAGTATAATGTGGCAATTGGTACCACAATATTATCTCCGTCTTGGGCACAAACACTTGAATCGCTCGTTACGCTCAAGATTTTGCTTAAATATCCCTTGATATGCTCCGGATTCTATAGTAGGTATCTATCTTTCGCTTCACTCCAGATTCAATATACCGCCGTCGCCGTAAATATACCATTTTGTTCCTTTGAGACACAATCTACTATTTTTCCACTAACATAACCCTTTCTTTTCCAGTGCTAGTAGTTTTCGTGGCGTTCGCCATCCACTTCTACCACTCCCTGGTGGTGCAGAAGTGCGAGTCCTCGGTGCAAGACATTGAACAGCTGGAAACTATGAAGCGAGAACTGGACACGGCTACTGTCAAAGTGAACATGTTCTAGAATCGGTGAGACTGAGACGTCACATTAGGAGCTTGGAGTTTCGAGCAGTAACGCCCCGCTTGACCGCCGTCCTCAAAAATAGTTGGGATTTTAGGCTACGCGCGCACTGCGGTGAGTTACGGTGCGTTTGTAAAATCGCAAATTCTTTTGTTATTTTATTTTCCGCAGTGCGCGCACTTCAAAGAGGTTCCATACTTCACAGATTTTGCGGGAAAAAACGCACGGCAGAAATCCGCAGTGCGCGCGTAGCCTTAGTTACAACTCGGACGTTTGGGGGGAAGCCCCTTAGATTGGATCCGCTGGTGGTTTTGAGGACAGTTGATCTCAATGCTCAGAAATGCGTGGAACGTGAAACACTTGACTGCAAGCACAACTCACTGCCGAATCTCTTGACTACTTAGCACTGTCTCAATCGCACAGTGCAAATTAGAAAGAGGTGGGTAGATTTAACTTGTCTCGCGTCGCGTCGCGGCGTCCGTTGCGCTGACCCCAAATGTCCTCACCAGTTGCAGAATTATTAAATTAAATTCTTCACAAAGCTCAAATATACGAACGATTTGTAAGTAACCATTTTGATTCATAACGAAATTTTCTAAGTATGACATCGAATCTAAAAATCAAATGCAAGTGAAATTATTTTAATGGTTATTAGTGGCGGATCTTTTCTGTGATTTTTGTCTGTGACTGGATCTTTTGATTAACTAAGTAAGAAAACATTACATAGAGTAGAAGTACCGGTTTTTGCCACATTAGTGCCATTTTTGGCCAATTTAAATTTGAGCTCATTAGAGCACAAATTTTCTAATAAGTATTAAAAAAGTATAAGATTTTTAAACCTAGACATTTATACAATTCAAATTTCGGATGCTTGAACAATTCAAAAATATTTATATAATAAGTAATTTGGCCATTAATGAACAGTGGCCACAATCAGTACTTCTACCCTACCTAACGGTGCCCGTCTTCCAATATTACATAATTGTTAATTTACATAATATATAGGTGCCGTACAAACAGTAAAGACTGTAAAAGTTGAATAGGTTAAAGAATAAAGAGTCCTTAACGAACATGCGCTTCCTTTATATCGCCACGTTAAATTTGAACCTTAAATGAACGGAACAAGGTCTTTATTATTCTGGCATAAGCGCTTGCTACGGTAACTACTTTTGCTGCGTTATTTTTAGTAAATAAGTGTTGATAATGATGATATTCATATATTTATCCCTCTCTATCTCTAATACAAGAAAGAGAGAAAATGAACGACATTACGTCAGTGACGTCAGTGTATTCGAATGATGCCTGTAATGCAAAAGTTAACAGCGTCCATCTCTCTTATATTTGTTTAGTGCAAAAGGGACGGATGCTTGTTGCTTGCTGAGCGATACATGAAAGTTATGTAATTTAATTATAGATCCCAATTATGTAAGTATTTTTAATTAAGTTTTCAATTGTTGATCTGTCAATCAGTATTCCATTGTGTTTGATAAGATGTATTAAATTATATTAAGCTAAAAATTGAGAAAAATAAAAGACATTTTAATAAAAAGTTGTTTATTTTAATTTACAATACATAACATAAGGTCACTACGTTTAAAAAATCTATTTTCAGAACAGGTAACACAGTAGGTACATGTTCGAACATAATTACAACACTTATTTTTATTTCACTTAACATTTTATTGATTACATTCGCTCCCTTAATATTTATCTATGCTTAAAGTGAGTTTACGGCAAAACAATTATATTTAAAAACAATATAGCATTTTACGATGTGGTGTTAAAAATGGCGCTCATACCATACCATACATAGCCTTATTATTTATTCTGTGCTCAACCGTACATATGCTTGAGATAATGAGTTGACCGAATTGCATAAAAGTAGTCCACTCAAAAAGCAACTCTACCGTCCAAAGCAGAAGATTCCAATTCCAATGACCGCTTTATAAAAAGTCGGCCACATTAAAATGATCTCAAACATATGTCCAAGTTGCGGAAAGTTTACAAAAATACGCAAAATTCCTCGAAAATTTCAGGAAAATTTAACGAGAATTAAGAAATATTCCATTTAAGTAAATTCCCTATAAAATACTAATTTAATTAGTAACACAATTGTTACTAACACCATGATCCAAGTTGGTCGTAAATAAAGTATACTGGGTGTTAATTGGGTCGTGATACAAAATAGCAAAATGTGAATCTATCCATGATTCTGAACAACTTTTACTATGGGATCAACTTTGTGTTTTACAAAAAAGAAACAACTATTTCATACACTTTGCTCATTTTAGACTGACGAAAATGTATGAACAGCCTGTTTTTTTTTTGCATAATACTAAGTTGGCCCCATAGTAAAAGTTGTTCAGAATCATGGATAGATTCACATTTTGCTATTTTGTATCACGACCCAATTAACACCCAGTATGTTGAGAAATTATCGCGATTTTTTCTTTGGGATTTTTTTAAACTTTCCGTCGGCCATAGGTACTCATACGATCAGCTCTATGTATCATACATGTGTTGAAAAGCTTCATTACCTAATTACTTGGGATAACTTACATTCATATTTTACAATTTGTGTGTACAGTCGACGCCAAAAATACGTTTACACTTTTGCACCTTATTCCATTGCAATAAGGCGAATAGTGTAAACCTATTTTTGGCGTCGACCGTACATAAATTAAACATAACAATTAATTGCTTATCAAATTTAGAAAAAAGGATAAAATTATCAAGTCTTATTAGCACTCTCATTAGTCTTAATTAATATAAGAAATACGCATTATTGAGTTACTAAGCTGCTTACATTTTGATAGATTTATATTACAGTGAACACACAACTGGCCCCCATTTCACCAAATCAACAATTGTTGCCTGACAATGACAATTCGACTTACATGGCTGCGTCGACAGGTTAAGGTGGTTGCTGGACAGCTTATTGACCCAGCAATGTACGTGGAATTGTCATTGTCAGGTGACAATGGTGAAATAGGGCCCTGGTAGGACGATTCCATTTGTCACTGACGTAAAGAATATCCCTCCCTGTCGCACCTACATATTTGCTAGAAAGAGAAAAATGCTATAAATCTGTGTGAATCCTATTTTTAATCCTTTTTCGAGAATATGCAAAATTATTGATTATTTTATTTGGTGTCACCACAGAACACTAAACACTATAGAAGGAGTATCGAGCGCGGTTTCTATCGGGACCGGTGTCGCCACCTCATCCCCTCCATCTCGCCTACAATTTTGTGAGCGACTGCGGCGATCAGGTGACGTTGGCGCGAAAGCTTGGAGTGCATGCTCAAAGTAACGTGCCACGCCCACATCGCCTTTCTATAGTATTTAGTGTTCTGTGGGTGTCACCATCCCTATCGAACGATAAAGATATACGAACTACGTCCGCTTGTTGTACCGTTCCAGCCTACACAAGAGACAGATAAAAATAAAATAGGTATAATCCGCGGCACCTAAGTAGAATCAAAATGACGGCATTCGCGCAGGTTCACGTGTGCGCGTGCGGGCCCCGAGCCGCCCCGTTGCCATGGATACGCGCGCCCCGCCCCGCCTCACCCCAGGTTTGTTATTCGGAACCTCATCCGTCACGCCTAACGAAACTAGACCTCTGATTACGCTTTAGTTACAACGAATCGCGTTGTCAAGATCATTTAGGGGCATGGACCTTACTCAGGACAGGCTATACTTGATGCCACAATGAGGGACGGAAAGGCTTCTATGCAGCTAAATTAAGAACTGGTCTTAAAATGGCTGATCGCTTACCATAAACAACCTACTTAATTTGGGTGGGTAGTGGTTTATTGGTCACAACTTCATACTAAATCAGTTGTGGCAAACAGAAAAAAAGTGGAACTATGACAAGGACAACGAATGATATTTCCCTTTCTGTCACACTTATCGAGATTTGTATGCTACCATCTCGCTCGGACGTGGTATTATTATTACCATAGCTTGTCCCGAGTATCTTGGGTCCATGTTTAGGGATGAACGGTGAGAGTTAAAACAAGTTATAAAATAGCGGGGCCATCCTGTAGTCTATTTCCGGGTATCAGGAAGTCGACTACATGAAAGCCCGCGAGCTGTGTCGCGGCGAGATAGAATATCCGTCTATTTCTAATTAGAATGCCTCGAAAGAGACGTATTAGTCTATGTCACCGCGACACAGCTCGCGGGCCGTCCTGTGATAGCCGTGTTACGCAGGTTCTAGTTACATGCCGGGTATTATAAGTTACAGCGTAGATCTAAATGTCACTTTTTATATAGAAAAATGACAGTTAAGTTGTCCTAACGCGCGTTCGAAACGTTACGCGATTACCCCTCTGGTCAATTTGATTGGAGGATTTTAAAAGCAGCTGTCAAAAAGACCTCTCTCTTCAGTGTTGCTAGAAGGTCACACACTGCATTCTGGAAAGCCTCATTAGATGGGTTGTTAATAAGCGCACAGCACAGACTGCCACTAAATAGGTACTAAAATATATATTATAATTATCAAAAACCTTTCATAGTACCAATCACTCTTCACACTAAGCTGCAGTTGGTAGGATCGATGTAGAATCACCTCAAAATTCAGCGCAGTCCAAACCTTATCACAATACATATAGAGATGGGTGTTTTCCAAATAAATGTATCCTTCCTTTAAAATCAGATGAAACTTGCCAGTAAGATAACGCGCGGCCGCGCAGCTTCAATATGTCAACCAATCAAAGAGCAGTATTCTTGCGGGGCGGGGCGGCTTGGCCAACTAGTTTTTTTTTCAACCAATCACAGAGCAACCAGATTTGCTTTAGCCAATCAGAAGGTTCTATATTTTAAAACTAAACTTAACAGCCCGTGGGAGGTAAAACGGCTATAACTGCTCTGTACGCTCGCAAGTAAAACGCCATTGACCAAATCTTATTGATATAATGCTAGTCATTACTGCCCTTTTATGTGACTGTACATAATAAGAGGCCTTAAAACACGAGTGTGGTTTTATGAAACGAACGTCAGCGAGACAAACAATACAAACAAACATGTGTATGTACAAACGCATAGCTTGATATCTCAGTTGGCCGATTTGCATGAAAACATAGTAGAAATGCAGTTTCAATGACAAATATGGTACAGTCAACGTCAAACATTTGTGTACATTTTTCGCCCTATTACAAAGCAATAAGGTGCAAAAGTGTAAGCATCTTTGCAAGCATTATTTTCAAGCGGTGCGCATCCCTGGTGCGCCGGGTGCGGGCCAGCCCCAACCCCATCCTGCGTTTAATAGCAGGCAGATGTGAATCTCCGTATATAAGGCACTGTTGTGAAATGCATGTCTCCAACAGTGCCTATCTGTTTAATATTAATTTTGAATTTTGATTTAGGTGATGGATTGTGTAATTTTTAACTTTTACTGTATGAGTCTTGTGTAACTCGAAATAAATGCTTTCATTAATTCATTCATTCATTTGACGTTGAACGTACCAAAACATATGGAATTTAAAAGTAAAGAGAACGGAAAACACCCAGATGCATCCACATTTCAAAATCCATACATTACCTCTTCACAAACATCGCTTTACATATTCTAACTAAACTTAATTAGCAATTTTAAAAAGTCTAACTATTCACATTTCAACATCCATACCCATTCCCATGTCAGGCACGAGGACTCCATTCCGTTTCTTTGGTTCTACTTCGTCTGTTCTCTTCTCAGAGGAGCTTCCATCTTTTAGATTGTCTACCACAGTGTCCTTGGGCTGCCAGACAACTAGAGACATACAGGGTTTCTCTAGCCTGTAGAGAACAAGATAAAATTGTTTGTTATCAACTTGTATGAAAAAATAACAGTTTCAGTCTAATTATTTAATTTGGTTGTATTTTTTTATGTGTACATGTCCCCCATTGCCTCAGAACTTTCTTTTTAAATTGAAAGTTTATGCTTCCAAGTTGGTCCCATTGTTATCAAAACTCTAGTTGGATGATGGGAACCATGAGGAATTGAGGGAACTCCTCAAATAATTAGGCCGCGTTTAGTAATTTCGGCATTTTCTATTATAACTTGTGTATTTACATTTATTTGGTGGAGTTGAACTGATGATGAAGACCGCTGATGACTTATGGACCTCATCAATGATGTACTTAAAATTATGTCACAGAGTCTCATATGATTCTGATGAAATAGCAAGTAATGAAGTGTGTAAGGTGATTCTCAGATCCTTGAGGAATCCACGGAACTCCTCAAACATTAATGGCCCATGTACAGCTATTTGGTTTTTTCTGAAGTAATAAACGTAATTGCCCTCGGAAAAAAATGTGGTCATGTGGTAAAGTGAAAATATTCATGTGGCTTGGCAGAGTACCTACTGAATTGAAGTCGATAATAACTTTGTTTTTAAAGCAGTAGTATTAGTTGAATAGTTTTTAAAATTAAAAAAAATACAACCAAATTGAGAACCTCCTCCTTTTCTTGAAGTTGTTTAAAAAGTTAAGTTTTGCTGGACTAAACTCATTTGTGCTTATTGTGTTATTTTATGAGGTGTTCAATAAATTGTATTTGTATTGTATTGTATTTATCAAAAACTACAAAACTTACCTTTCAATAAGTGCAGGAGGTATCAAAGGCTCATCCTTCAGTTTCTTAATCTCCTCAGATAGAACAATTGTGTGTCCTTTCAATTTGTCCCTGACTGCTGCTACTGGTGGGGCATCCATGTTGATGTCCATAGGCGTGTAGTTATTATTACCAGCTAGATGGTGCGTCCTGTAGTCTGTGGAGAGGTGGAGACCATTGAGGTGGTCGGCCATTTTGTCTTCTGTTATGTAGATTTTTGCTGGACTGGAATGGAGAATAATATAATAATAATACATGGAACCATTACTTCAGTTCGCACAGTGAGATAAAGAGGACTTGTATAAATAATTTAGAGATTAGTTTGTAAAAGAACAGCCAATGGAGCAATTTATGTCTCGGTTAATTGTGCCAGGAACCCACTAGGTGGGCACCCTACTCATGGGCGTTATTCTCTTCAAGCCTGATCATGTGTTATCGGCGGAGTGTAGAGCAAGGAAATTGTTGGCAGTGAAAGTGTTAAGTGTGTCTGGGAATACTCCTGAGTTTTGACGCTAATATTTGTCTTAGAATCATCCATGTTATACTTTCGTAAGGAAGTAATTACCAGTGACTGACCATAGCAAAACAAATGATCAATTATTGATTGAGTATAAATATGTTTTGTTTTTGGCGGGTCTTAGTTTATTTGACTTTAAACTATAAAGCATTAATGTAGATATAGGATCATATGAATGTAGATCATCACAATGTTTTAACTATCACTACTTTTCGACTTACATTGACGGCTCTGGATCCAAGCTTTTCCGCTTGGAGTGCATTATTGAGGAAAACCGGGGTTGTTGAGGCACCTGAGCGTTGAAATGCACCAGCGGTGGCGGCGAATGAGACCCCCAAGACAGCCCCTGCGCGTTCCATGGTCCTCCCGACGGCACGGGCATAATGTGCGGCTCATGAGCGTAATCATCGTTGTCGCCGTACGAATAGTTGGAAAACGATATGTAATCCATTGTGTCAAACCAACTTTCCACTTTAACTTGGAAATCACCCAAAAACTTGCACTTTTTCAGAGAAATCGTCCAATTTCACACCTCGGAAGTATTCACAACAGGCATACAGACAATAAATAACAAACAATTGACATTTCGTAAACCATAGATGTTTTTTTGGTTGTAGAATTTTCTTGAAGGTTCTTTGTGCCTCTGTGGCACCACTCTGGCACAGAGGCAGTGCTACCTAACTGCGCCGTGGGAACTCAGAATTATACCTAAACTTTGCGCGCCGCAAACGGTACATCCGCCAGTGGGTCGGCGCACGCGCTCACGGCCGGACGCTGCTTACGCGCACAAGAAAAGTTATTCACCAATTCTTTAAAAATGAGTTCGTAATGTTTTTTACGGAACACCTAATACCTATTTCAAATACTTACGTGATACATTTAGGCCTGCTTGAGTTTCGGTTATTTTGTATACCTACCCCGAGCCTCCGACAAGTTTAGGTACTCCGCCACTCCGTTGTTTGTATTGATTTCATGTTTATATTTATCCCTGTCTAGCAGCAATTACAATAGTTTACTTAGTAAGATTTACGGGGTGCATGCATTGCACGGCCTAAGAAAGGGCGTAAACATCGTCGTTGCTATGGGAACTTATAACCTTTTGGAAGTGCTTGGAATGCACTCGTGAGGATGAAACACGTACCTAATCAGAATATTTTAAAACAACTTATGCCTAGTGACTAATTCCAAGTTTGCAATGCTACTTTTAAACTATTATACAATATGTCGTTATTTATATACTTACGTTACGTAGGTTCTTAAAAAAAATGTATTTTTATTAGAACGTTACGACGTCTGTTACTTAGATACATACAGCAGGGCAATTGCGTCACTCTTCATACGCGTACATATCACCTACCAGACTGACAAAATATAATTGTCATGCCATAAATCTCAACATTAACATTAAAATTGATATGTAAGTATCTAAGTACGAATTAGAGCAGCCTCGGGTTGAGGCACGCACGGATCACCTATTTTGCTCAAATTCGTACGCGCTCACGCGCTGAACATTTAGAGAGGGAAAAATATTCGTGCAACATTACATCAAGGTGAAGCAATTGTAGTTGGTTACACATCATTATAAAAATATTTCAAAAAATATTAATTATAACTTCATTTCTAAGCGGTGTCAACCCTAGCGTCTATTGGCGGGCAACGACCGGCGCGTTCAAGGTCGCTCCATTGTTAAATTTAGTAGGCATGGAAAGCGGTAGGTATGCGCTTTTTTATTCAGAGTCGAGTATCTGTTCGTTAGAACTATTATATAATCTGTGACAGAGGGGCTACCGCGGAACGAAATTCATTTTAGTTCGTGTATCTCTTTCTCTGTCGCTCGATTTAGCAAGTGCGACAGAGACGGAGCACTTGCTAGTTCGAGCGACAGATACCATACACTACGGGGGAGAGTATTGTAAATACTGTGTTAAACCGTTTTACTATAACCAAAAACAATTAAAAAAACGTTTACTATCAAAATCATCATCAAAAATATTATGTCCCCATCCAAAACAAAAAAGTAAATTTTGTTGAGTTGCAGCATGTGTATTTTATTAAGATAACAACACAACACTAGTCAACAACTGTCACTTTTATTGGCAATTAGGGATGAATTGGGGCCGCTTGCTTTGCCTTCGTGTTTTCTCGTTTTGCGCCTTTCACTAAAACAAATCAGGTTCACAAATACTTTTTCCTTTATAAAAAGTGTTTACAATAGTCGTGCGACCGATTCTTCTCATTGCTTCATCTCTAAAAATGGTCTATATCGAATGAAGTGGGTCACAATTGATTCAAAATGGGTTTAGATTTCGACGTCCTAGAGTTTTGTAAAAAACTGCGGCAAAACCGGCCTCCACCTTACCAGTGTCCGTTGGAAAAGTGCGATAAAGTCTACAAGAGTTTGTGTGGGCTGCAGTACCATCTAGTGAACTATGATCATGATAACCCAACGCCTGCTACACCAGCCTCTGTTAACCACCGTAAGAAGGGTAGATCGACCCGGGCGCCTGTCCCGACCGGCGACATAGCCCTGCAAAGTCCGCCTAAAGAAGCTCTAACTTTTGCGGAGGCTCAGAAAGTAGTCCAGTTTGAGATTGATGGCAAAATCAGCAGGATTCCTATAGATCAGCCTCTACCAATCATGTCGCTAGATGAGTGGGAGAAGAAGAACGCGGAGCTAGAGAAACCATTGCCGTTTGTTGAGCCACAACCTGAACCACATGTGAAACTGCCTGAAGCCAGCTTTAAGGTAATTTTTGGTACATTAGTCTAAATAATTCAGTTCAGCTAGCACTAATACTCAATATGATTGACAACAGATATAACAGATTAGAGCAGGTATATTATTAATTTCTTTTTTGTAAATTGTCACAACAACCTAAGCTTTTGTTATGATTGTAACAGCAGAACTTGCATCCAGAGATGGTCTTTATAATGTTGTGCAGTTCCCAAAATGCTTAATTTATTATGTAAAATATTTCCTATACAAACAGGATAATCACACATTTGGCTTTCATATCACCCAAATAATATAAAATAATAAAAAACACAAATTTCAGCTCATTGAAGACTACAATGAAAGGGTTTGTGATGCACCTACCCGCCCCAACGCCTACATCCGCTTCATAGAGAAGTCAGCCGAGGAGCTGGATGGTGAGGTGGAATATGATGTGGACGAAGAAGACACAGCATGGCTTGAGATCATCAACAAGACCAGGGTGAAGCAGGACCTACCGCCGGTCTCCGTTGACACTTTAGAACTGTTGATGGATAGATTGGAGAAAGAATCCTATTTCCAGGTAAGAAGAAGAAATAATATGTATTTCTAAAATAGCATATTGTGTAAATTTTCTTTGAATTAACACATTTACAATGGTGCCAGTCACAAACATATGCAAAATATAAATTCTAGGAGTTTCTTTTAAGATGAGAAACTGATAAATTTATATTATTGTTACGACGGCGGGGTCTATGACAGTTTCGTTGTCAAGGTAATGAACGCGCCGTCAAGGTATTTCAAAATTCACCGTGTTCTCATAAGACATCAGTAGCCTAGGGGTACAGATGGCGGCTTAAGAGTCGATGTACCCGGGTTCGAGTCCAGCGACCGACATGCACTTTTTGTATGTTTTAAATTCTTAGTACATTTTCTAAATGCAGAGTAGCATGGAATAGTCTAGAAAATGTAAGTGAATAGAACATTCGATGCTTACTGTAATTTATAGAAAAGTGTATGGGCTGGAATGTTCCAGAAACGTGGACGCAGAATGATTATCTAGAAAAGCCCATACTACTCAAAACAAATGAGTAACGAAATGAAGATCGAAATTACAGTCTAGAATCTTCGGTAAGGGGTATATAAAGAGACCAAGTTTGCGGTACAAGGCAGTCTTCAGTGAGGAGTATTCGGTAGTGTTCGGAGAGGAGTACTCGGAGTGAAGTCTTGAGTGAGAAGTATTCGGAGTCAGTTTACGAAGTGAAGTCTTCAGAGTGGAGTACTAGAAGAAGTAGTACAGTGGAAACAAGTTTAGTGGTGAATAGTAAAGTGATTTAGTGCAAAGTAACAGTGAAGTGTTAGCTGTGTCGGTACTAGCAGGCGCGGACTCAGTGAACTAGAGTGTGTTAGTTGAGTCAGTGTTAGTATGTGAGGACTCAGTGGACTTTGCCCCGTAAGTCACGTAATAAATCTATTGTCGTGTTATAATTATAAAGTGTATTTTCTCTATCCTGTACCCCCCCACGCTCGTAACATTATTAAATAATATGACTAGAATGGACCATTGCTGAACCATGCATCACCTATTTCATGATACTAGTTTCACAAAAAGTAGGTGGTGTAATAATGAACCTACATGATACTACTTCCAGAAAGGAAACTTGATTCGTCCGACATATTATTATACTGAAAATTATTTTATTTGAAGGAGTTGCATCATAGTACAGTCAGCATCATAAACATGTAGGCACTTTTCAACCTTATGTTTAAGTGTTAAGGTGATTGAATGTATACATGTTTATGATGCTGACTGTACTAAAAATGAATCCATTGAAAAAGCGACTCTATCATCCAAGCTATTAGATTAAAATTCCAGTGACACTATTATAAAATGTTGGTTACCTTAAATGATTTCAACTATACCTTAAATTACTGTGTAAAAAATCTGATAACAAATCAAATCTAGTAGGGATACCTCAACACATTCAACACACTTTGTTAAGAGGGCGTTACTGAAATTCGTCAGGAATAAGCGAAAAACCGGATTTTTGACGTTGTATTTCTAAGAAACAGAAAGGTTTTTCTAGATTCTGATTACTAATTTACATAGGTCAATTCCTCATATTGACACTACCCGCCAGGAATTTAGGAAAAACTGAATGTTTAAACCTAATATACCTGATTACCGACAGTCGTTTTCAGAAGAGAGCGCAGAGTCATAAGTTTGATCCCTCAATACTCAATGATGTCAAAAGAAAACCCAGTTGTTTTTTTTTCTTTTCATAATTGTAATATGTCCTTATTGACACTACCCGCCTCTATTTTTTCTTATTTTGCACGTATGTATACGTAAATCGTACTCAATTACACCATATTTTTCAACAAAATCGTACTGAAAACACGAGGATTTTCTCATTATTGTTGAATTATTAGAATATTGAATCTTACATAACATTAAAGTTCATACTTCGAGCAACACAATCCAGTAAAAAAATAAAAACTTTTCTTAAAAATAATATTGTTTAATAATTATTCAAAATTCGTTTAAATTCACCTCCGCGCGGGAACACTTCTCAGTACCGGCTGAGCCGGCCTCCGAGCCAGTCGTGTACCGTGTTTATTTGAGGCTATTCACGAAGCTAACCGACAACGTGTCAGCAAAACAAATATAATTTTGATCTCCGACTGGGTATAGTTGTTACCAACTTCGGGGTCAAGCTATACTGGGGATACATTCGTGAGGCGAGTCGAGACAAGTTATGAATCGCATAGCGCTGCCATGAAATAGTCAATTATTTTACGAGTGATCATGATACTTGGTTGATTTAATTTATTTATTAGTTAGTATCAGTCTATCTTGTGGGGTGTCCGCTGCGCCTTCCGGAACGTGGTCGCCTCTCGAGAACCTTCCCGCCCCAACGGCCATCATGATTAGTTAGTATGTATGTATGGTAGTTTGGACCAAATCTTCAAATAAGGTACACTTGCGTATCTTCGGTGACAATGCAATAATATCATAGAGCTGGTCTGATGATGAAGTTGGAAGATGGCCATAGGAACTCCTAAACTAGTAAAGCTATCGAGTTTGGGCTCATTTATTTGGTCTGGGCAAACACTCTAGTGCTGGATGATTTCCAGAGTCTGATGACGGAGCTGGAAGGTGGCCATGGTAACTACTAAAGTAAACAAGACAAACACATCGAGTTTGGGCTCATTTGATTTGCCCTTTCAAACACTCGGGTTCTGGATGATTTTCAGTCGGATGACGGAGCTGGAATGTATATTGATAAGAATTTCAATACAAAATGTACGGGCACGTTTTTTTTTTGCTCTTGGCTATAGTAGGGGTTTACACTGGAAAGAAAAGTAAGCGTTTTACGAGGTTTTACCACGTTTCCGAGTCTCGCTCTTTATTTCGAAATAAACGACAAAAATAATTTTTGACGTTGTATTTCGTTGTCTGTAAGAAACAACGGTTTTTTTTATTATATTATAATTGTATATTATAATTGGTAAGCCATTTACAGCTCACTTTATACTGGACACTTCATCGATGCATAGAAAACCAACATTAGTTGACACCTAAATCGTTCAACAATAAAAATCCTTGACCGTACCTGTTAACATGGTTTAAATTTTTGAACGGCTGAGTCACTGTTATATTATTATCATGTATCATTCATTGACTATTTTGATCACCACGTAACATAAAAAAGTATGTAAATCACTTCGAGTATTTATATGAAATTGTTCTTTCTAGACATTTTACAACATTTACCTACTGCCTAGCATTATCGTGTTTATGTCGTGCAAGATGTCTTCGTCCCGTTCGTTTTTACATTATACTTACTATAGTGCGTTTAACCTTGTTAAAGTAATTTAGGTTTATTACTACATCGTCTTTTACCTATAACGCAAGCCTTATTGAGCTTACTATAGGCTTAGTTCAATTTGTGTAAGAATGTCCCCTAATATTTATTTATTTACTAAGACTTAGATATAAAGAGAACACATTTTTATCATGTATTGTATTTTAATATTACGCTTGGTTTAGTTTAGGTACCTTTTATCTTGGAATCACGCCAAGAAATAATTTTAATTTGCTTTTCACATGTTATGCTCCAACTGCCTACGGTATTTAATAAACTAAAACAAACTATAGTAATTATAGCGGCGCTATTTCGGTGCTGTATATGGCTCGATAACCACAAAAAGTGACGTGTTAGGTCTGAATCACACTGGCGCAGCCTGCGGTGGCGGTCAATAGTAAATTTGACAGCCAATGACAAGTTTACTATTGACCGCCGCGGCCAGGCCGCGCCAGTCTGTGAGTGGCCCTAGGCTTTTGAATAACGTCAGGCATTATTAAATTGTTGTTTTGATAAAAAGCTGTGTTGTATTGGTATAGTTGAAAATGTTAGTTACACAACAATTATCAGACCATATGGTCTGATAATTGTTGTGTAACTAAAATTTTCTGGTAAGAAACAGACACGGCAATTTCTATGAAGGGCATTTTACATTGTTTTACTGCCTATAACAATTATATTTTCTTCAATAAATTAATATGTACTTAGGTACCCTACTGGTATAATTTCGTTCCATAACAACTACATATAATATATATATAGGACAGCTCGATGGTACCATAATATTGAATTGTCATCCAAACTAGGTACTATCGCCCAACGGTACGGGTTCACACTTTCTGTTCAAAATCGTCTGCACATCAATAGCAAACGCTCGAAAATGACCCTAGAGGTGTGTACCCGTACCCTTGGGCGATAGTATACTAATACCCAAAATTTCAGCTCAATCGGATAACGGCAAGTTACTGAAATTGGATTGCAAATTTTGACGGACAACTTACTTCTTAACTACATACTTATATACTTACATACGAACCGGTCAAGTTAACATAAAGCTTTAAAATAAAACAACTTTATATATACTTTGTCATAGTATTTTAATATAAATAGAAAACATGTGCACAAAAAGCAAATAGTTCTTTGTTTAAGTTAGCACAACATGTTAACGAAGTAATACTTACAATTTTTTAGTGCAAGTATCAATATCGGTCACGCTAACGCTCCAAAGGTGCACTATACTGCTATTCGCATCGAATAGCTCCGAACATTGCCGAGCCGTTAGTTCTACCTCGATCGCACTTTCATAGCTAGAAAGGGACGGCACTCGTGACTGGGGCGATCTCGCTGTGAGTGTGGGGGGAGGTAAATATGTGTGCGTGATAGTGTAGTATCTACACACACACAAGCGCATTACGCGCTTCAAACTGCCGAATTCTGAGCGAGCGCATTTTACGATAGCACTCTTAACAAGAAATCATTTTTGTCTATCAACACTACAAATGCACAGCAGATCGAAAGTGCTGTGTGTGTTATATATAATTCAAATTATAAATGTTAACGCTTTAAGTTAACATTTAAAATGAAACAAGAAACTGAAAGAAAAGTGAACCGTCTGATATCACCTTTAGGCACAAGATATACATGAACATTGTTGCAGGCATCTCAAACGGGGCAACAGACAGCGGCTACAGTGGACGAGGACGCCGTTTGCTGCATCTGCATGGATGGTGAATGCCAGAACACCAATGTGATCCTGTTCTGTGACATGTGTAATCTGGCTGTTCATCAAGACTGTTATGGGGTAGGATAATGCATTTATATGTACACACACCCTATTTTTCGGTGATGGAAAGCCAATTCCAATAAGGTCTAATTTTCCCTCTGGGTTGGTGGGCCAGATGGCAGTCGCTTTCGTAAAACTAGTGCCTATGCCAAGATGTTTGGATGTTTGTTACTAAATCACGCTTAAACGGTTCAACCAAATTGGATGAAATTTTGCACGAAGATAGTTATATATATTAAAATATAGGATAGTTTTTATCCCGGGTCCATGTAGACGAAAGCGCGGGCGCAAGCTAGTATAAGTATATATTTCAAATTAAATTAGGGACCCCTGATTGGTATAGGCCTCCTCCATGTCTTTCCACTTCTCTGTGTTGTTGGCATTGTTGATCCAAATACAAAATACAAATATTTATTCGTAACAATTGTTATAAAGTCATACAGAAATTAGGTATACCTGACTAACATTTATGTAGTTATGTAGGCTATTATAATTTGGTTCCGTCCAGCTACAGCTATTATGTCATTTAGTGGCTTCATTAGTCCATCTCTTGTCGTTCATTCTTGCTGTATGGCCAGCCCATCTCCATTTTTCTTTGAGTATGAAGTCAAGTGCGTCTGTGAGTTTTGTCTCTGACCTGATATTTTTGCTGTTAATCTTGTCCTTCTTTTAGTGATTCAGTATGCTCCTCTCCATTGCTCTCTGACATGTCCCATGTTTTAATTTTGTTTTATTGGTGTGAACCCATGTTTGGCAGCCATATGTAAGGCTTGGGAAGATGCATATGTCCATCACTGTTTTCTTGAGGCATAGATTGAAGTTGCCTTTTAGAAGTTCCTTGAAACTCCAGTACCTTTTCCAGCTGAGGGCGATCCTGCGCTCTATTTTGTAGATAACTGTATATTAATAATCATTTCAATGCCAGGTACCCTACATTCCCGAGGGCCAGTGGCTATGCCGCCGGTGTCTGCAGTCACCGTCGCGCCTCGTCAACTGCGTGCTTTGCCCCAATACCGGAGGTATGATTTCGGACAGTGCAATACTTAATGTTCATAATATTAAGGGGGGCAGATTCGGTTCTCAGATCATTCGATATATCTCGACAAAACAATGGCGGATTTAGATAAAAAAAAAATTGTCGTATTCTCGTTCAAGATGTGACGAGTGGTCAGAAAATCATCTCGAATGACACGAGAATTGGCCTCTATGTGGGTTTATTTTTTACTATCTGCCGGGCTTGTTTCACAGAGAACCCAAGCGAAGCCGCGGGGCATGATTTGTTGTGCCATATTTTGTTTGTAGAGTTCGACAACTGAAAAAAATCTATGATGTTGGGTTGGTTTTACTCTCTAGACATCTTCCAAACATAGCTATCCAGATTAATTTTGTTGTGAAATATATGCCCATTAATCACTTTATTTTTCTTTATTGTCGCAGGCGCCTTCAAGCAGACCGATCAAGGCACGTGGGCTCACGTCGTATGTGCCCTCTGGATACCCGAAGTTCGTTTTGCGAATACAGTGTTTCTCGAGCCTATAGGTAAGTTCATTGTATGTGTGAAGGTAGAAACTATTCAACATTTTTGAAACCGTTGTACTTATCAAAAGCACGTTATCCATATCCATGTCACTTCGTAGTAGAGTTTGAAGTAGAATATTAGTTAAGGTTCTGCACGGTGATATCAGTCTGTTTCTGGCCTAGATGTGCATTTTCATTGGTCGATATACAGCATGTATATCGACCAATATCGGTCATCAGTGGATAGCACATCAGGCCCGCATTCTGGCAATCCTTTACAGGACATAAAGGATTGCCAGAATGCGGGTCCTATGGCACGTGTGACTTGCGGGACAGTAAGATCCAAAGATACAAAGAGATGATAACTTCATGATGTGTTGTGGCCCAATTGTGATAGAATGAAACGATCCACTATATCTGCCGAAACACGTCCATTGCTAGACATAGGCGTTCCCCAAAGAGTGCCAAAGTGACCGGTCCTGCGCCACCCGCATCCAGCGTACTCTCGCGACCTTTAGCAGGTCATCAGTCCACCTTGTGGGGGGCCTACCTACGCCGCGCCTTCCGGTACGTGGTCGCCACTCGAGAACCTTTCCGCCCCAACGGCCATCGGTTCTAGGTGACGTATGAAAACGATTAATTTACATAAATCATCTGTATGTTTATCATCAGATTCGATCGAGATGATCCCCGCCGCCCGCTGGAAGCTGCAGTGCATGGTGTGCAAGCAGCGCGCGTCCGGCGCCTGCATCCAGTGCCACAAGAGCAACTGCTACTCCGCGTTCCACGTCACTTGCGCGCAGCAGGCCGGGTACTTGCAACCATTGTCATAGACTATAGATATGATCCCCGCCGCCCGCTGGAAGCTGCAGTGCATGGTGTGCAAGCAGCGCGCGTCCGGCGCCTGCATCCAGTGCCACAAGAGCAACTGCTACTCCGCGTTCCACGTCACTTGCGCGCAGCAGGCCGGGTACTTGCAACCATTGCAAATTATAATAGCCTTTTCTAGAACCTCTTACTAATCGAACAGGCTCCATTGTAAATTCTTGACTCATAGGTACTAGATATAAATCCTTAAATACATAGAAAATACACAACACCTGGAGACAAATTATTCAATATTTAATATGACAGTTTATACTCATTACACCAATATTTACCCTTACCGGAATTTGAACCCAGGGCGGACCGCTTCACAGGCAGCGTCGCTATCCACTAGGCTAGACCGGTCGTTGAATAGAAACTAACAACCTTTTCTGCAAAATCATCTAAAAGTACATATTTGAGAGATTTTTCACATCCCGAATTGCAGGGGAAATCCATGAAAATTTACCGTGCTGTTGCACGATAACGACTAAACAAACGCTAGATGGTAACAGTGCTAAATCAAAGACGTTGTCGAGTGAATTTTCTTGTATAACAATTGAGGGAGCCCCACCATAACCGACACAAGATTACTTATTAAAGTACTCATGTCAGCCGTGCTCTTACTTATATTCCTACTCCTTTTACAGATTATACATGAAGATGGAGGCCGCAGGCGCCGGCCGTGACCCCAGCCAGCCGGTGCAAGTCGCCAAGATGGCGTACTGCGACGCTCACACTCCCGCTCACATACTGCAGGAGAGACGCGCGGCCGAGGCCGAGGGCGACGTGAAGCCTTCAGACCTCTCCGCTATCAGGCAAAAGGGAAGGGACAAGATCAAGCAGGTACGCGGTCACTAGACACTGGTTGTAATGCGAGATGGCGTACTGCGACACCACCATTTTTAAATAGTTGCTGACCATTTCATAATGTGACACCCCTTTAGTTGCATGAGTTCATAGACTACGGTAACCATTTACTACCATCAGGCGGGCCGTAATCTTGTTTACGACCGACGTGGTATATACAGCATTCTGAAAATTATTGCTGATCATGTTTGTTGCTCCATATTGGCGCACATAATCAAGCAAGTAAAATCTAATTCATTTTTTAAGTTTTATTTTTTTCCAGTGCATACTAACAAAAAATGAGATCTTGAATAAATAAAGTTGAATTGAAAATATAAAAAAATGTAGTTACAGTTGCAATTTTAATGTCGTTTTTAGGGTTTTAATTACTATTCTGGATTCACATCGTAACATTTCACAGGCGCGACGAGTCTTAGCTATGAAGCGAACCTGGGCCCCTGTAGTCCTGGTACCCACCTTGCCCGCCGCTCGCGTAGCAGAGGTGGCCTCCCTCGCGCACGGGCCTCCGGCCTCGCGCGCGCAGCTCATGAAGCGGCTGCTAGCCTACTGGACCCTGAAGCGGAGGAGCCGGAACGGTGTGCCGCTGCTTCGGCGGCTGCAGAGCCAAACCAACCACCACGGTATGTAGGACTTGAGACTAGCTATGAAGCCCACGATGCCCCTGTAGCCCTGTGCCCACTAGTGGCATCCCTGGCGCACGGGCCTCCGGCCTCGCGCGCGCAGCTCATGAAGCGGCTGCTGGCCTACTGGACCCTGAAGCGGAGGAGCCGGAACGGTGTGCCGCTGCTGCGGCGGCTGCAGAGCCAAACCAACCACCACGGTATGTAGGACTTGAGACTAGCTATGAAGCCCACGATGCCCCTGTAGCCCTGTGCCCACTAGTGGCATCCCTGGCGCACGGGCCTCCGGCCTCGCACGCGCAGCTCATGAAGCGGCTGCTGGCCTACTGGACCCTGAAGCGGAGGAGCCGGAACGGCGTGCCGCTGCTGCGGCGGCTGCAGAGCCAAACCAACCACCACGGTATGTAGGACTTGAGACTAGCTATGAAGCCCACGATGCCCCTGTAGCCCTGTGCCCACTAGTGGCATCCCTGGCGCACGGGCCTCCGGCCTCGCACGCGCAGCTCATGAAGCGGCTGCTGGCCTACTGGACCCTGAAGCGGAGGAGCCGGAACGGCGTGCCGCTGCTGCGGCGGCTGCAGAGCCAAACCAACCACCACGGTATGTAGGACTTGAGACTAGCTATGAAGCCCACGATGCCCCTGTAGCCCTGTGCCCACTAGTGGCATCCCTGGCGCACGGGCCTCCGGCCTCGCACGCGCAGCTCATGAAGCGGCTGCTGGCCTACTGGACCCTGAAGCGGAGGAGCCGGAACGGCGTGCCGCTGCTGCGGCGGCTGCAGAGCCAAACCAACCACCACGGTATGTAGGACTTGAGACTAGCTATGAAGCCCACGATGCCCCTGTAGCCCTGTGCCCACTAGTGGCATCCCTGGCGCACGGGCCTCCGGCCTCGCACGCGCAGCTCATGAAGCGGCTGCTGGCCTACTGGACCCTGAAGCGGAGGAGCCGGAACGGCGTGCCGCTGCTGCGGCGGCTGCAGAGCCAAACCAACCACCACGGTATGTAGGACTTGAGACTAGCTATGAAGCCCACGATGCCCCTGTAGCCCTGTGCCCACTAGTGGCATCCCTGGCGCACGGGCCTCCGGCCTCGCACGCGCAGCTCATGAAGCGGCTGCTGGCCTACTGGACCCTCAAGCGAAGGAGCCGGAACTCTAACTTTGTTACTCTATCTCATCTGGCCATATTTGTGCTAATATGGCCAGTCATCTCTTATATTTGTATATGAATTTCTTTCCAGGTACCAGAGGTATTCAAGACGGCACAGTGAACGTGCGAGAGCTCTGCAACCAGCTGAAGTATTGGCAGAGGATACGGCAAGACTTGGAGAGGGCTAGGTATGCATCAATTTTGTACTACCTGTATCATGCTAATGTTGATTACTATACCTAGATATTTTTCTAGCAGGAACAACATTTGTTTAGTGCTTGCCACAATAAAAATATCGACAATCCTGTTATCGATAAGTACATACTACTTCAACGACAATACGTACATACAACCACAGACATATATTGGCTACCTACCTAGACGCCGCGTGCACCTACACTGTAACCATATACAGAGACACTGATTTGTTTTGGGACCATAAATGGGTTCGGGAAAAACTACATGTTGTGACATTCTGCGTCGATTTTAAAGACAATTTCGGTGTGTGTGTATGTGTTATGGAGTAAAGTAGGGGATAATTAATTCAGTGACACGAAGAAAGAAAGTTACGAAAGTATTGCAAATTGTTTTTTGAAGTATGTAAAATATAAATAAATTGATAGTTTTGTTATTATTATCAATTTTTTAACGCACCCTATTACGCTATATATATTTGTATTTATGACGTTGAAGTGGTACTTTTCGATAACAGGACTGTCGATGTTTTTATTTTGTCAATCACTTACAATAAGTCGTTCGTGCTAGAAAAATATCTAGGTATATTGATTACTTATAGGTACGTTTCTGAAGGGCCGTTTGGAGACCAGTTTAACGTGGATGTGTTGCTGGCGAATATTCTCTCTCCCTCTTACTTGCAAGCTGGAGTAGGAGGCGGTAGTTGCCGGTCACAAATTGGCGTAAAAATATTAATCTTTAGATCTCTTTTGAATTATTTCTGACGTTTCGACACGAGTTGCATCGGCCGTGGTTTTAAGCGACATGATCGAATTTTTTTTGAAACTCGTTGACTTAAATGTTTGAATTAAGACTTCGTACATATGGAGCTCCCAACTCAACTATAATAATTATTATACAACGCTTTAGACAACTAAAATAAATTCGACCAATCACGTGGCACCTTTACTGAACTATAATGAATTTGAACAATAGGACGTCGCGTTGGCTCCAATACAAAAGACATCAACGACGTGGAGCCGGCGCACCTCTGACTTGCACTTCGTTTCAGCAGAGCTTAGATTTTCATTAGATACCAAGTCTGTTTAATTATTTCTGTTGACTCGTATAAAAAGTATTGTATACAATAGTTACACAATTAGCTCTTCAATTCTCGTACCTCACTTAGGCCACTCGGCAAGCCTCGTGACCTAAACACGGTACTCGACTTTGAGAGCCCTTATCGTGTAACGATTATATAAAATACTATTAAATATGTGTAGAAAGCCCCAGAGTTAAATTATTTTAAATTGAAACAGAATTGCATTTGTTTCGATAGATCTTAAAACAAAACAGACTATTAAAGCTGATTCCAATATTATTGTAAATTTTTCTTGAATTGTGGGGTGCTAGAGGTAATATTATACATAAGTTAATTACAAAACATTTGTATATGTTCCACAGACTCCTATGCGAGCTGGTCCGCAAACGCGAGCGCCTAAAGGCGGAGTCGACGCGCGCGTGGGAGCGGCTAGTGCTGCACTCGCTGCGGCCGGAGAGGGCCGCGCTACACAAACTGCTGAGACTTCTGCGCCAGCGAGACCACAGCGACATCTTCACTGAGCCCGTCGACTTGAACGAGGTATGCTGGAACAACATTCCTCCGCCACTTCGACTGTTGGGAATAAATGAAAATTTTTGAAGTGCCTGATTAGTTTTTTGGCGATAGAAATAACCTTCCTTAGCACCAGAAGAAAGTATCAGATTTTTCAGCTGCGTCAATAATTTTTGAAAAATATTAACAGTATCCTCACTTACGTTTTGGGTCAAGGACGGCACTTTCCTCGAACAGTCTCATATTACAAAAAAATATCTTAAATATCCATGGTAAGTGTCAACACTGGCGATGATATTGACAGTTGCAGCAGCTATATATATATTTTTCATTACCAGTGTCAGTTTATCACAGATATTTAAGATATTTATTTGTAATATGAGACGGATCAAGAAAAGTGTCTATTGACTGTCCTTGACCCAAAACGTAAGTGAGGAAACTGTTAATACTTTTCAAAAATAATTGATGCAGCTGAAAAATCTGAAACTTTTTTCGGGTGCTAAGGAAGGTTATTCCTGTCACCAAAAAAATAATAACTAATGATATTTTCATCCATTCCCCATTACCATCCAAGAAATCTTTTAAATTAAAATTTAACAGATTTCTCTTAGACAACCAAGTGGCAGGGATTCCTCATTGCTATTTGGTTGCAGATTTTGTATTATAGGCGTGCTTCTAAGGGACATCACACATCTCACCACACGTTTTCATAATATATACACTCCATGTCGACAGGTAGTTACACCTTATATTTTGTCATTTTTACTATCACAAAGACGTATTTTATTTATTCAATGTTATTTGCAGGCTTTATTTATTCATTATTATTTTTCTTTTAATATTTCACCTGCATGCGTGACCTGTACTAGCAGAATATCAGTGCTCATGCGAGCAAAGCAAAACTGAGCTAGTACCTTTTTGGCATTGTTGCAACGTCTTTTACTTTTTTTCTCTCTACTTCTTTTTTAGGGGTCCGTACCCAACGGGTAAAAACGGAACCCTATTACTAAGACTTCGCTGTCCGTCACCAGGCTGTATCTCAAGAACCGTGATAGCTAGAGAGTTGAAATTTTCACAGATTATGTATTTCTGTTGCCGCTATAACAACAAATACTAAAAAACCGGCCAAGTGTGAGTCGAACTGGGGCTCCCATACAACAGACATGATTTTTTTGCCGTTTTTATAGATAATGGTACGGAACCCTTCGTGCGCGAGTCCGACTCGCACTTGGCCGGTTTTTTTTTGTGTACTTTTTTCATTTTTGTTTGTTGGATGTTGCAAAATGCCAACAGGCAGGCCCATATGCTTGTTTGTCACCATCGTATTGCCAAAAAAGTTATCTGTTCACGGAGCAAATCCGTAGGTATTTGATAATACCATAGTATTAAGTGCGTAGATACGCCATTTTTCTCATTTTAATGTGTATTGGAACCTATCAAATACAGCTTCGCTTCCTGATATTGGGTTCTTATGTGCACTGGCCCTCAAAAGCAAGTGCGATAAAGAAGATGAATGTTAATATCATCTAAAGTGATTGTTTACTTCAACATAATTGTGCAGGTCCCTGACTACAGCACCATAGTGAAGCACCCCATGGACCTCAGCACCATGGGCAAGAAACTGGACCGCGGCGCCTACAAGACCACCGACGACGTGGAGGCCGACTTCACGCTCATGATCGACAACTGTCTCGCATACAACAACAAGGACACCGTGTTCTATAAGTGAGTGACCACTGTCTCATGCCCTAGCGGATCCAGGGCAAAAGCATCTGTCCTTACCATAATCTAGCCTCAGTGGGGTCAAGCCCCCTCAAACCAAAATCCTGGAGCCGCCACTGACTCTCACGTATCCACGGCACTAGGAAACATCGTACAAGACGACGATGACGTGGAGGCCGACTTCACGCTCATGATCGACAACTGTCTCGCATACAACAACAAGGACACCGTGTTCTATAAGTGAGTGACTACTGTCTCATGCCCTAGCGGATCCAGGGCAAAAGCATTTGTCCTTACCATATCTAGCCTCAGTGGGGTCAAGCCCCCTCAAACCAAAATCCTGGAGCCGCCACTGACTCTCACGTATCCACGGCACTAGGAAACATCGTACAAGACGACGATGACGTGGAGGCCGACTTCACGCTCATGATCGACAACTGTCTCGCATACAACAACAAGGACACCGTGTTCTATAAGTGAGTGACTACTGTCTCATGCCCTAGCGGATCCAGGGCAAAAGCATCTGTCCTTACCATAATCTAGCCTCAGTGGGGTCAAGCCCCCTCAAACCAAAATCCTGGAGCCGCCACTGACTCACGTATCCACGGCACTAGGAAACATCGTACAAGACCACCGACGACGTGGAGGCAGACTTCACGCTCATGATCGACAACTGTCTCGCATACAACAACAAGGACACCGTGTTCTATAAGTGAGTGACTACTGTCTCATGCCCTAGCGGATCCAGGGCAAAAGCATCTGTCCATACCATAATCTAGCCTCAACGGGGTCAAGCCCCCTCCAAACGGTGTCAAGCACCCCTCAAACCAAAATCCTGAAGCCGCCACTGACTCTCACGTATCCACGGCACTAGGAAACATCGTACAAGACGACGATGACGTGGAGGCCGACTTCACGCTCATGATCGACAACTGTCTCGCATACAACAACAAGGACACCGTGTTCTATAAGTGAGTGACTATTGTCTCATGTCCTAGCGGATCCAGGGCAAAAGCATCTGTCCTTGCCATAATCTAGCCTCAGTGGGGTCAAGCCCCCTCAAACCAAAATCTTGGAGCCGCCACTGACTCACGTATCCACGGCACTAGGAAACATCGTACAAGACGACCGACGACGTGGAGGCCGACTCACGCTCATGATCGACAACCGTCTCGCATACAACAACAAGGACACCGTGTTCTATAAGTGAGTGACTACTGTCTCATGCCCTAGCGGATCCAGGGCAAAAGCATCGGAGCCCTTACCAAAATCTAGCCTCAGCGGGGTCAAGCCCCCCTCAAACCAAATTCCTGGACCCGCCACTGGACTCTCACGTAACCACGGCACTAGAAAACATCGTTCAAGACGACCGACGACTTGGAGGCAGACGCTCTTGATCGACAACTGTCTTGCCTATACGAGTAACAACGAGGACATTGTGTTTTACAAATATGGTTATGAATACACAACCGTGTCTCAATAAATTGGCAGCGTAATCCAGGACTGCTTGGTAGTATCACGTTCAACACTCCTAACAGGGTTAAAAGGTACTATCCCCCTATTTATGTTCTCTTTGCATCTTCAAATTACAGACAGCTTCCTTATTCGTGCGAGCAGGACTCTTAACGGTCTCTTAAGAGCGCATGATTAATATATTTACCTATTCTATAAAACGTACCTTTTTGTCTTCTTGTCTTGTCTCTAATAATTCATATCTACATTCAATGGACAACTGTCTATAGTGATGTTAATTTCTATTAGATTTATAGATTGCTGTAAGATTGGCCTCCTGTTTTTACCCGACTGCCGAAGGACGAAGGACCCACCTTGGGTTATGTTTTACGAGCGTATGTATGTGTGTATGTCTTATTCTTTGGCACGCCCTGCAGCCTAAACCGATTGACGGATTTCGGCATATGAGGTGTCGTTGGATTCCTCTTAATCGTGGGAGTGGTAGGCTATATATAATATTTGCAAAAAAGCAGTTGCGTTTTTTAAAAAAAATTTAATTCCACTTGTTATATCCAATGTTAAGTTAACCGGTTTTGTGATCTGCTGTTTTCCAATAATAAATAAATAAATATGTCTTTTAGAGCGGTAACATATGGCGATTTTTTGCAGCGATACAATCGCGCGCCAAACAGTATTCGACTGATGACTCTTTATGAAGCGTTTGGAATGCTGTGTTCAAATAAGTTGAATTTTGGGAAGGTACGGTCAAGGACTTTAATTGTTGAGCCATTTAGGTATCAACTAATATTGTTTTTTTTATAGTTAAGGTATGACGTGTCCAGTATAAAGTGAGCTCTAAAAGGCTCAACAATTAAAGTTCGTGACGTGACTGTACCAGTCGAGAGCTGGGCCTTAAATTTGTATGAACATGGCGAACTGTTTACTGTTCTTGTTCTCTTTGATTTAGAATCTCAGTTCCCATCGAGGATTATTTATATCTGTGTATGAAAATAGCCGCTGAATACATGTTATCTTTACTCAGGGCCGGTATAAAGATGCGCGAGCAATGCCTCCCTGTCTTCCGCCAAGCGCGTCGCGACCTCCGCGCCGCCGGCATGGCTCAACTTGCTGGCACCGGTGACGCCGAATCGAGTCCAGAACCCGAGCCCGAGCGAGACAGGCGAGACCGGGCGAGATCGACAGCGCGAGACCGGGCGAGATCGGCAGCGCGAGACCGGGCGAGATCGACGGATAGACGAGAGCGGGCGAGATCGACGCGCCGCAGCGTCGATAGGAGGAGGCGGAGCCGTAGCCGTGTCAGTAGCAGTGATAGCGAGAATACTCCTGGTGAGTGAAAACACACAGTTTATGACGTAGCTAGCAGGGATCGGCAGTGAGACTTTGATCCGCGAGACTATGAAATCTCTGAAACTGCATCAATATGATGAATCGGAGTCGGCGATCTGTCGTGCAATTTGTGAAGATTATTTATTCATTCATTTATTTCTTGCATCAGTTAACAGATGTCTTATCAGTAAATTGAGTCCAATACATGAGCCCCGTTAGGGCACAGCAATATAATCTTATAGCTAACATGCATTACAATTTCTACCTAACATTCGTAATATTTAATTTTTATTTGAGTTTATTGAAGTTTTATTCTATTACCTGAAGTAACAACTATGGCTGCCGAGCGGTATTCCTTCATTTGTCATCATATTCACGGGCCATAATTTTGATTAACGTAATTTCATGGGCCATAACTGTTATTTACCATAATATTCATAAGACAGAAACTTTATAATCCATAATATTCATATGCAACAAAATTAATTCCAAAAAAAAATTACGTTTTAGGATTTGGGTTAAAATAGGTGTTTAATACTTGTTATCTCATATTCTCACCGCCTTCGGTCCAACTCAACTCTAAGGCAGATCGGTGTAGGTTCGACGACGAGCGAAGCGAGGAGGAGTGTTAGGTTGAACTGCGAAACTATGGCGCGAGCCGAGCGAGAGAAGCGAGCATGCCGCGGTAGCGGCCGGCGAAGCGTCAGAACCGAACATTCGCAACATTCGAACGGCTCGCAAGAATGTAGTTTTTTTTTTATGGCAAATGAATATTCTGCCAAGTAAAATTATGACAAATAAAGTTTATGGCATATGATTTATTCGGGCATATAACATTATATATATAATATAATATAAATTTTATTTTTCGATCAACATTACAGGATCATTATTTGGTTAGTAGACATTCTATGATGGAAAATAATAATATAATATGTGAAATGAATATTATGGAAAATGAAACATTATGTAATATAAAATTACGGCAAATGAAATTAGGGTAAACGATAGACAACCCTGCCGAGCACCAAGAGTCCAAGAACTATACAGCACAATGCTGTGTACAGGTGTGCGCGAGCGACAGATATATAATCATTAAATCCTCGCGCCCAACTTTTCATTGCTTACTAGTTTATGTTCCCTTGACTCTCACCTACGCTATGGACAGTGCATAAACACATTGCCGTTGTTCCCTCGCTTACGGGACAGAATAAGAAGTAGAAAAACCGGACAAGTGCGAGTTCAACTCGCGTGGTGAGGGTTCCGTATATAATCTAAATTTCATAAGTGTTTTTGAATACTCAAACTTCTTATAGGTTTTCCTGTAATCTTTAGGCAAGGAACAATTTTACATATTTTTTCAGAATTTTAATCCTAGTAGTTTCGGAGATAAGGGGGGGAATGGTCAATTTTCGTCTTTTTTCCTAAATTACTTCAAATCTGTTTTTGCTAAAATTATAAAAAAAAAAACTGCCATGCTTACAATAACCCCTTTCATTTGATATGTCACACAATACAGTTTGCGAAACTTTTTATTTTTTTATTTTACAGTTTACCTCCCAAAAGGGGCCCCCTTGTTCAGAATTCATTAATTCACTTTACGCGTCCATCTTTGGGTCACCAATTTACATATGTGTACCTAATTTCAACTCAATCGGTCCAGTAGTTTCGGAGCAAATCGGCTGTGACAGACGGACAGACAGACAACCGAGTGATCCTATAAGGGTTCCGTTTTTTTTCCTTTTGAGGTATCGGAAGTGCTGACCCATGAAGTTGTTTGTGGTTGCCGGCTGCACTTTGTATGAATGAATATTTGATTGCAGATGCGCGGAGTGTGCGCGCCGTGTCGCGTGCGCGCAGCCGCGCGAGGCGAGCGTCGCCGCGCGGGAGCCCGAACCGAGACTCCGATGATGAAAACGACACGGTAACTTTATTGTACATTACATTACATAGCGGCTCATTTTTATGGTTCAATACATTGACGTATAATAAAGTAAATAGACGCACAATGTCGAACAAAAATGTCAAGAAATGTGCCCCAAAATGACAACTCAAGCTATATTTCAGTTGATGCCAATCGCGTTTACTTATAACCTGCATTGAGATATATGTTTCATATAAAAATTAACTTAGTTTTTTAAGCTGTAAGGGCCATATTAGCGAATTAGCAACAAAAAGATTAAACACTTTTTAGTTTATTGAGATTTTATCATAATGTGACTTGATTGCTCACGTCAAAACTAAATAGCGAATGAATGGAGTCGCATTATAGAATTATTTTAATAATATTGTATAAACAATACAGTCATTTCTAAATGATTGACGAAGCATGTTGCGGATTTTTGCTATTTGGAAGTATTTTACATGTCACACTTTAATGAATAAAACCTATAATATTTTTTGTATTTAAACAGGAAGACGAAAAACACAAATAAATCATGATTATTAATTTTTACAAGCAGGCAATACCTAAACAATTAACAAATTCTTTTTTTTATAAATACATATACACAAATCGGTGGGCATTACGTATTAGGTATCAGTGCAGCTGTCAAACTCCTTAAAAATTCTAGGCACGACTAGTGAAAAGGGAATAAGAACTAGGTATGTAGATCACTTTAGCGTGGTGTATTTGACGTATCTATTTAGTCCCTTTGCGACATATAATAATGACTTACAATCTGAATATCAATTTATCTTTAGTTAAACATTTATTTTTACAAGATTTATATAAACTTGTAAAATAAACACACGACGAAGTCGTCACCACTCTTCGTCGTTGATGTCTCCTATCTTGTGCTATAAGCCTATAACTGCGGCCTACTTTGCACATCGCTAAGGATTTCTCGGGAATCTTAAATTGAAAACCACAAATAACGTAACTGTACTACTCCATAAAAAAATCTAATAAGTAGGTACTGACTCCTTAGGTTTTTGTTCCGTGATAATCTGTCATTTGTACTAATGAAATTATATATTCAAAACCATGAAATGCCAATGAGTTTACATGAAATTCTTTACGCTATCAATAGAACTTAGTTAAAGAAATATATTCAATCCTTTTTTAATTTTTTTCTATTGCTATATTTGCTATTAAGGCATTTTTTCACAGATCATTTTTGTCATTTTTGACAACCGTCAAGTCTCACGGTCGAAACCAGACTAAACGCAAAAGAGCCGCAAGTGTCGATCGCGCGGTTCTTTTGGACGGCCACTTTTTTCGGCTGATTGTGTATCTAGTTACTTATACTAAATCAATGGTTCAATACAATAGGCTTGTGTCCTAAGATTTTTTTTCGATGCCTTTCGAACCAGTTTTTTGAGAGTAACAAATGATTGTATATGAGCAACTACAATTAAAGAACATATATACCTAAAAAATTGAGTTAAACCGAAAGAGGTAGCCCGAAACGTTTCATACTAATTGACATTGAAGTATGACGTCACAGTTTGATATTTGTACTAATCGTTGTATGGGAAATCAAGTAAATAGGAGTGTAGTCACTAAATAAAATAATCAATAATGTTGTATTATCTCGAAAAAGGATTAAAAATGTAGTCAAACGGAGAAAAAAGCAACGCAAAAGGTTAAATAATCATAAATTTATTAGTGTCCAAAGTTTGAAGAGGGGGTATATTCTGTCCCTTTTCTGCAAAAAGCAACGATTGTCATTAACTATGACTATGACACTCGAGGATCATGACGTCACGATACCGAGCGTTTTTTCCCTCTAACAAGCAACATTAAAACGGTTGTAGCTTCGTAATTTTTTGAGATATTTCAATGGGATTTTCGTTAGTAGTCACATTTTTTTTCCTTCTTTATTTTGAAGTGATATAAAAATACTACGTTTCGGTCCACAGTTGTCGTACAATTTCTAAACTTTCTAAGTCTCATCTTTTTATGTATTTAATTATATTTCGTAATTTATACTTTATACAATTATTTGATGGTTTACTATCCATTTAGCAACACTACGTTATCAATTTTAACATGAGGAAACTACCCAATTGTGATGTTTCCATATAATATAAAACATTTTCATGTGTACACTAAATTTCGTTCCTTCCAATGTTCAGTTTTGACTTTTGACACAGCGCGACAACTCGCCAGTGGTGCCGAAGTCCAAAGTGAACGCGAACTGGTGGCGCGGGCGGGGGCGCGGCCGCGGCCGCGGGCGGCGCGGGCGCCGGGGCCGCGGCCGCGGCGCGCATGCCCTGGCGCGCGGTACGAGAGAGAGGGGTAACTAGTTAGTTAGTTAATTAGTTTTACTGGGCATTTTCCGCAAGTCGACATCCAAATGTGCCTATTTTGCGTGAAACGGCAGGGTGGCGCTACTCTAACCACCCCAGCTCCTCTAAAAAGTTTAAGAGTGCCTTGGTATTACTGACTGCGTTCCATAGTGTGTCCGGAGACCCTAGGTGCTTTTTCCTGTATACTTCTACCTGCTTACAGTCCAGTAGAATGTGTTTAGTCGTTTCTTCTGCCTCCATGCACGCTCTGCACATAAGGCTGTCTGTGATACCTAAATTATAGAGGTGTCTGTTCAAAGTGTTGTGTCCGGTTATCATTCCTACTATCTTGCGTAGTTGGTTTCTGTGCGTCTTCATTAGTGCAGTTGTGAGTTTGTAGTCGCGCTTCGACAGAATCTCTTTGGTCTGTCTGCATGTGTCTATCTCCTCCCAGAGGGGTAACTATTAACATGATCATACTAACCTGCACAAACTGCACCTGATTCAAAAACACTAAAATCATTTCTACCTAAAAATAAGTTACTGTAAAAATTTCATTTTTGGTGCCGACTGTACTTTTCTGTATACCATCATCATCTACTCATTGAGACGATTCGAACGAGCCCAAACTCAACGGGGTTATGTCGGTTAAATACTGAATTCCCATGGCCACCTTCTGTCCTCATCATCAGATCAGCTCGATGGTAACATAATATTGAATTGTCATCCAACCTATACTAATACCCAAAATTTCAGCTCAATCGGTTAACGGCAAGTGACTGAAAAATGGATTGCAAATTTTGATGGACAACTTACTTCTTACATACCTTAGAGCATACATAACTTGAGTAGCCTTTCAGTAACTTACCCCTCTGTAAAAAAACCTTGCACAATGTGCAAAAAATCGTACAAAGACAGTTTCACGATCGATCACAAAATCGCCTCGCAAGAGAACACTAATCATAAAAATTCCCGTATGTTGCAGTAAGCACTTGATATTATAAACGTTCAACTACTTCAAGCTTTTAATATATAATTGAGTTTCAATATCCTATTAAGATGCCCCCCCCCCCCCCCCCCCCCTCGCAAAATTCGGCAGACTTTTTTGTACGCAAACAAAGGCTACTCCAGTTATGTATGCTCTAAGTTACATACTTATACTTATATACCTACTTACGTACGAACAGGTCAAGTTAATATAAAGCTTGTAATGACCGATCCCAATATTGTACTTCTCCATGCTACACACATTCATATACTTCCCTCTTCACCACAAACACAGTGATATTTTCACACGCTTTTATTTAACTTATGTTTGTTCAGGTGGAAACTTGCCACTCAATTTTGAAGCAGATATCTTCAACCGATTGAGCCGCAATTATGGATTTAAGTATAGTTTGTATGACAATTCAATATTATGATATCATCGAGCTGATCTGATGATGAAGACAGAAGGTGGCCATGGGAATTCAGTATTTAACCGACGTAACCCTGTTGAGTTTGGGCTCGTCAGAATCCTCTCAACGAGTAGTTGATGACAGTATACAGAAAAGTACAGTAGGCAATAAAAGCTTGGACCAAAAATGACATTTATGACAGAAACTTATTATGTTGACTCGCGCAGCGGAGCCATCAGTGACGGACTCGCCGACGTCGGGCTCGGAGTCAGCGCCGCGGAGACCGGTGGAGCGCACCCAGAAGCTCTCGACACCAGACAAGTCGCCCGCTAAGTCGCCCGCCAAGTCGCCTACCAAGTCGCCTAACAAGTCGCCCACCAAGTCAGCGCCTAGCTCAGGTGAACTTTACTAAAATAATTACCCCATTATTCATAACACTTAAGGGTCATTATTCGAGCATCACTTTCGTGGTCACATTTTTGTAGAAGTCGCTGCAGATCAAAATCTACGCCCAATTCTTCAAAAATATGTCCACCAAAGTCAGGCGGTTGAAACGCTCGAGCAATGACCCTTAAGGGCTTTTGTGAGTGTGACAGTGATGACATATGGCACTGAAACTTGGTCGCTTACTATGGGCCTCATAAGAAGGCTGAAAGTCACTCAAAGGGCAATGGAGAGGGCTATGTTAGGAGTTTCTCTGCGTGATCGCATCAGAAATGAGGTTATCCGCAGCAGAAACAAGGTAACCGATATAGCCCTCCGAATTGCTAAACTTAAGTGGCAGTGGGCGGCGCACACGCACAACCGATGGCCGTTGGGGCGGAAAGGTTCTCGAGTGGCGACCACGTACCGGAAGGCGCGGCGTGGGTAGACAAGGTGGACTGATGACCTGGTAAAGGTCGCGGGAGTTCGCTGGATGCGGGTGCCGCAGGACCGGTCAATTTGGAACTCTCTGGGGGAGGCCTATGTCCAGCAGTGGACGTCTTTCGGCTGATATGATGATGATGATGATGAAGGGGTTGTTACAGGCCGTCACAAACCGAACTTCAATGTCAGACGAATACGTTTCATAAAACAGACAGGTTAGACGTGACAACATCACTTTAGTTAACTTTGACCTAATGATTTGAACGGTAACAAAAATGGTTTTGATTTACTTTTACGCCCGTGAAATATAGTATATTATTAGTAGAAAACGATCACACAACCAACCTGAGACCCATGCGGTCATGACTAATTTTGCAAATTAAGACTAAATCTCATTTGATAATATGGCTTGCCCTCAATTAATAAATATAATATTTTCTGCCCTGGGCTTAATTGCAGGCTTGGGTCTTATTGGAGGTCTGAGAAAACCAACCCTGTTGTTGACTCCCACCGCCGTGGCAACACCGCCGAAAAGTTTCGGGGCAGATGGTAAGTCATAAACGACTGCTAAACGCCTTTTGATACTAACCAAAATAGTACAAAAACTAATTTAACACCTGTAGTCCGCTTCGAGAAGTGGCAATTTTACTAGTCTATACAGGCAACACAGTTCAAATGGCCAGCCGTTATTGGTCAAGCTCCACGTTTATATTCTTTATCCGCGACAAACAAGGGGCGTTTTCCAAAAACTCCGACTGTGGAACTGACGAATGAATGAAATGAATGAATGAATGAATGAATGAATGAATGAATGAATGAATGAAATATTTATTTGCCAGAATACGTTACAATTGGTGGTCTTAAAATTATTACAGAATCAGTATTCAGTCAACTTGAAGTCAACATGCAAAATATATGCATAATAACAGATATTAATCTATGCTCAGAATTATTATAAAACAGAATGGAAGTAAGGTAATAACATGTCAAATTCAATTTACTGTGCATTCAAATCTAAGTAGTCCTTAACATTATAGAAACAATGATCTTGTAGCCATTTGATTAATTTTGTCTTTAAAATTTTCGCATGCAAGGTCCGAACGGGACGGGAAAAGGGACGAACCTCATACAAGAAAAAATATTCCATTCCAGAATATTTTATTCGGCATACATTTTTGTATGCCGTCTTTTTTAGGGTTCCGTACCTCAAAAGGAAAAAAACGGAACCCTTATAGGATCGCTTTGTTATCCATATGTCTGTCTGTCAAGTTAACGTAAAAAAAAGATACGGCTGTTTATGCTGCAAAAATAGTACACTATGCCACAAGTACGGTAAGATATGATTCACGAACGAGAGTCTATTAGAACCGGACGCTACGTGTCGCATACAATGTGAAAAACATTTGCGAGGAAATAAATAACTACAAAAAACGGAAAAATCTATGTTTCACACAACCGCACCAATCAAAAATTGACGAAATTGACAACTTCACTTCCAGATGTGGAGCGCGCGCAGCTTCAACATTTCATTCAACCAATCAAAGAGCAGTAAAGTAGTATTCTTGCGGCGCTTGGCGAACTAGATTTTTTTCAACCAATCACAGAGCAGAATTCTTGTGGCGCGCGGCCAACTAGATTTGCTTAAACCAATCAGATCACACACAAACTCATAGGAAACCAGTACGCCCTTAGGCGTAATAAAAAAACATTTTGACGACCGAATAGCCTAGTGATTAGAGAACCTGACTATGAAGCTTGAGGTCCTGGGTTCGATCCCCTGTGGGGGGCAGATATTTGTATGATGAATACGAATGTTTTCTCTCGAGTCTTGGATATTTAATATCTATTTTAAGTATGTATTTATCTATATAAGTATGTTTATCCGTTTTCTAGTACCCATAGTACAGGCTTTGCCTAGTTTGGGACTAGATCAATTGGTGTGAATTGTCCTACTATATTTTTTTATTTATTACGCCCTTAAGCGTAATAAAGGCTATTGTAGCTCTGTATACCTGCGCGTTATGAAGCCCTTTACGAGCAAGTGTGATGAAAACGTATATTTCGACACTCTCAAGGGAATCTAAATTTATAGGGTACTTTCCGTTGACCTAGAACTATGAAATTTGGCAAGTAATATCGTCTTATACTACAAGTGCAGGAAAAAATCTGAAAACTATACATTTGTAATTTTGTACGGTACCCTCGATGGGCGAGTCCGCACTGGAAGAAAAAATTACATACTAAAATGGGACAATCTTTTTCTTGTTTAGGGATCGATAGTATCAAGGATACTGTGAAGAAGAACCCAAAAAAATCTGAAAAAATTCGTTCATGTACACTTTTTTGAAAAACGCTGATGCCTGGTGCTAAGTAGAAACCGTAGCCAACACGTTGCCCACCCCTTTTAATTTGTGGATTCCTTGAGAAAAAAAGAAAAACCGGCCAAGTGCGAGTCGGACTCGCGCACGAAGGGTTCCGTATCATTTATCTATAAAAACGAGCAAACAAAATCACATTTGTTGTGTGGGTTATTAGTATCCCTTAAATATGTATTTTATTAGTTTTTAGTATTTTTTGTTATAGCGGCAACATTATCTGTGAAAATTTCAACTGTCTAACTATCACGGTCGGACAGCGGTGACTTAGTAATAGGGTCCCGTGTTTACCCTTGGGTACGGAACCCTAAGTCAAAGTCAAAGTCAAAGTGATTTATTCTTCAATTTAGGCATATTACATGCACCTATGAATGTCGATAAAATACCACCGGTTCGGAAAGTAAACCTCTGCCTCGAGAAGAACCGGCGTAAAAAACTCGGCGAGGTGTCATTTTTTCAAAACAGTAGGTATACAATATATCATTTCAGTATCAGAGTATTATAAAATTTTAAAATTACATTGCTACAGTAGAAAGCCTATTTATTTTACGACAGATTTCTAGTGCAGGATTTTATCTCTGCCAAATATCCCTATCCATGATGTAGTCGTTTATCTTATAATATGCTTTTGAAATAAGTGTCCGTTTTACGACAGATTTGAATTTAGAGTCAGTAAGTTCGGTAATTAATGTGTTTTGGAATTTTATTGTAGAATTTTATACTAAAAACTAGAAAAAAAAATCCACAGCACATCTTCAGGAGTGACCTTTGGCGACCTTACTTTCCTACCAAGAACGCAACATCACATACCTAGACAGATCAAGCAGTGGCGTTATGGTTGGGTTGCTCCCATATGAGAAACCATTCCGCTGCTCCAGGTGTCAGATACAAGATGACATTTCGCTGTACCCTACCTCTACAATAGGGGTGCCGACTCATGTTAAAATTGATAACATAGTCTTGCTAAATGGATAGTAAACCATCCAATTATTGTAATCGTACTACCCTACTAACATTATAAATGCGAAAGTTTGGATGTTTAGATGTTTGGATGTTTGTTAATCAATCACGCAAAACCGGCTGAACGGATTGAGATGAATTTTGGTATACATATAGTGTATAGCCTGGATTAACATATAGAATACTTTCTATCCCGGTAATCATCCCCTAAAGAGGCGAAACGGGGGGCCGAAGTTTGTATGGAGCTACGATATAAAGAAGTTCCACGAGGAGGAAGCCACGGGCAGAATCTAGTTAATTTATAAATTAAAAAACCTAAAAAGTTTTTTAAAAATATTCATTTTTTATTGTCCTAGAGTAAATTTAAAGCTACCAATATAATCCTTACTTTACAGTAGGTACTGCATTTATAGAAACAAAATTGTTTGACAACTATGGACCTAAACGCAGTATTTCGCGAACGAAACAGCAATTTACTTGATTTTCCATACAACGATTAGTGAAATAGCAGATTGTGACGCCATACTTTTATGTCAATAAAAATGTGTATAAGCCTTTCGAGTGCCGCCAGCGAGATCAACATTTGTCTCAAAATGTTGGGTATTTTATGTTCTTTAACCCTTTGAGAGCTAAAGACGGTTGTGGACGCGGACGAAAACTCGTGCCACTGAAGCCACGGACGGCCACATGATAATATTGATAAATATTGTAATTTTGACATGACAATATTTATCGGAAGTTTCATTTTATTCATATTTTGTCTGGCTATTGTTTTGTTTTGGCCACAGTTGGGCACCGTTTTGTTTTGCACCCTCGCTGTCTAAAGGTTAATTGTAGTTGCTCCCATACAAAAAATTATTCCTCTCCAAAAACTGGTCCGAATGGCATCGTAAAAAAATCTTAGATCACACCCCTATTCTCTCTCATGACGTATGTTTTTGTTAGCATCGCTGCCGACATTGTCCGCGAGTCTGGGCCGGCCTCTAGAGCCACCTCCGAAGAAGAAAGGCCGCGGGCGCCCGAGAAAGTGCGATAAGGACAAGCAGAACTCTTCGCCTGATTTATTTCGGTCAGTATCTCAAATACTAGAGCCACTGCAGCCGAATGGTAAGGCACGCGACTTTCAATCTGAAGGTACGAAATATTTTGATATTTAACAGTAACTTTTCAATGAAGGAAAATATCGTAAGGAAACCGGTCGAATCCCAATAAGGTTTAGTTTTCCCTCTGGGTTGGAAGGTCTTGGGATTAGGTGACAAAGCGGACCCCGGGGAATAACGCTAGGAGGATGACGAGTATCTCGAATACATTTTTATACTCGTCGACTTTAATGTTTGATTTAAGGCTGGTTTTAGTGTCACGCGGACCGTCCGCGCCGATCACGTACGATGTATTCAGCTTAAGACGACGGGTAAGGCAAGGCATTCTCCATACAAACGTTGTGCAAGTTTTTTTTCGTCGGTTTTGGCACTACAGAATATTCGTTTTTTTTGCTTGTTCATATTGAATTTACGCAGCACATGATGTTAAAATTTTGTTAGATATAAAAATAATGAAAATTAAAAAAATATAAAAAAGGATAAAAATAAAAAATAATAACATCAGTGAATAGCTAACAGAAAAATAAGTATACTGACCTAAAAATTATATTTATAGCCCAAACACAAACGAAGAAAAACTTGCACAAAATTTGTATGGAGAAGGCTTGCCCTACCCGTCCCCTTAAGGGAGCGTTTTAGAGTAATGCGGACGGGTCCGCGCGGACGCGCCATACATATTGATCGTGCGGAGCTGTCCGCGCGGATGGTCCGCGTGACACTAAAACCAGCCTAAGACTTCCTACACCAAACTATAATCACATACTTTTTTCTATGGAGCTTCTAACTCAACTTAAAAAAAATATTTCACAACTGTTTAGACAAGTAAAATAAATTCGACCAATCACGTGGCGCCTTTACTGAACTATAATGAATTTGATCAATAGCATGTCGCCTTGGCTACAGTAGAAATAAGTTTCTGTCAAAATTTTCATTTTTGGTACAAGCTTTTATTGCCGACTGTATTTTTCTGTATACCATCATCAACTACTCATTGAGATGATTCTAACGAGCCCAAACGCAACGGGGTTACGTTGGTTAAATACTGAATTCCCATGGCCACCTTCCGTCTCCATCATCAGATCAGCTCGATGGTACCATAATATTAAATTGTCATCCAAACTATACTAATACCCAAAATTTCAACTTAATCGGATAACGGCAAGTGACTGAAAAATGGATTGCATATTTTGACGGACAACTTACATACTTTTATACTTACATACGAACAAGTCAAGTTAATATAAAGCTTGTAAAAACATCATCGACGTTGAGCCGCCATCGCCACTTCTTGCACTTCGTTTCAGCAGATACCAAGTTTGTTTAATTATTTCTTTTGACTCGTAGAAAAAATATTGTATACAATAGTTACACAATTAGCTCTTAAATTCTCGTACCTTACTTAGGCCACTCGGCAAGCATTGTGTAACGATTGTATAAAATACTATTTGAAACCAAAAACATGTCATCTAATCGCGACAATCCAAATAAATTGACAGATGTTATAAATGAAATTTCCTGTGGCATCAGACTACTGAGACAACAAAGTAAAAAAAAGTAAAAAGTTTATTTATCACAAGAAGCATTACAGAAATGTATGACGACCCAGAGTCCTGCGCTAGGAAACCGTGTGTTACAGGACTCAGTTTCGTTTCAATAATGATTACACTTAACTAAAGTTTACAAGTTATACAGAGGAGTTATCTTTTTATATCTTATATTAGATTTGACATTTGGGAATGTCTCATCATTTCGCTCATCGGACTAAATAAGTACTGATACAAGCTTCACCTCACAATGTTATAGTTGGTGTCGAAAGGTTTTGATTGTGATGTTTGTATGCAGGACGGGGCTCGGCGAGGGCAAGTCCCTCTCGACGCCGGTCCCGGCGTCGTTCCTGCAGTACCGCGGGACCACCGGCGAGGCCGGCTCGGACAGTGACCTCGCGCTCTCCAGGTAACGGCTGCGTCCAGCGAACGGAAAAACCATACAAGTCCAACTAATGTACGGGCCAAAGCAACGTTCCGATGGGGTAATAAACCGAGCTGTCAACAAGGATGCGGCTCAAGTCGATATTGCTTATCGATGAATTACCCTTGGGGGGCGTCCGCAAATTACGTAACGCAAAATTGTTAAATTTTTAACCCCCCCCCTCCACTCATGTAACAGGACCGTCACGCTTAGCCCCCCCCCCCCCCCCCCTCCCTTCAATTCCGTTACGTAACAAGTCTTCAAGGTAATATTTCATATTGTTTTCGTTTCATTAGAGGGTAGACTTTTGTATCTGTCTGTCATTGTCGCGTCGCGCGCTCGGTGTTGCCAATATTTTCTTAGACAAATACCGCAAACTAGGGATGTGAAAAATTTAACTTTTTTTAAGTATACTATTATAAAAAATCGTGCGTGACGTAACGCAAACCTTGACACCGCCGTCCCCCAACGTAACAGGACCGTAACGCTTGGCCGGACCCCCCTCCCTCCCTCCCTCCAATTTGCGTTACCTAATTTGTGGACGCCCCCTTGCACGATGAAACAGCATTATACAAGTTTATTCATTACTGTACAGGTTTAAGTATTATTTTAGAATTAAGGTGATTACCTAATTATTTCATGTGGGCTATTAAATTAGTACTTAATAGATCACTAATTATCATAGCATGCTATGCATGATAATTAGTTATCTGTTAAGTAGATATCCTAGGTCAATATTAATTTCTAAACAGTCACTTTTTACTAAAAAATGTGTTTTTTCCCTAAGAATAAGTTCGAAACTAACATAACCAATTATTATTATAAATATGTAACATCGTCGATAATCTGCGAAGGGTGCGACACGCATCCCTACAAACAGGTACTAAAAGGGGCGGGGCCGGCCTTATGATTTATGGCTTCGCCGGAACGTTGCTTTGGCCCGTACAATAGCGCCGAAAAGTGTCCCCACAAAAAGGATGCCAAGCAGCCGTTTAGTTCCAACATGCGCATACCTGGTTTTGAGCATGTGTTTGGGTGTTTTACTTACATTTTAATTTTGAAATCTTTAAATAATTCTGTTAATCATATTTTACTAGTGTTTTTACGTTTACATTTATTTATAAATACGTTTTCAAACATCGTGTTTGAGTTAATATCCTTGCTTTATAACTGACGCGAGAGTGACAGATACAATTTAAGAAAAAACATTACGCCTGTGGGCGTAATTTATTTAGGTCATTGTAGTTTCCTTATCTTATCTAGATGAGGGCCCTTTTAGTCCAGGCAATGAACTGACAACTTGTATGGAAAAAATGACATATTTGGAAATAATTTATAATAGCTAATTTTTTTAATGTAACGGATATATTATCAATTAAATTGTTAATAATCAATTTTTTATTAGTTCCTAAAAAGTCCGGATAAATATTAATATTTTTTTTATCTTTATTTAGGTTCATTTACTTTTGCTTTAAAATATTCAATATAAATAAAATAAAAAAGACAATGAATGTTTAATTTAAATCTATATAATTACTTCCGGGTGGAAATAGTTTGTTGGATTCTTGAATAAAGCATCTTAGAATAATGTTTTAGAATGAAATAAACAAAAAAAACGCTATTATAAATTAATGTTTTTCGAAACCGTATTTTGCCTCGGCTATTTCGGATACACTTCGACCCAGTGGGGTCTTTTGTGCATTTGCCCTCTCCTTTATTTTCCCAAGCTCGCTCCATCGTTTCCACAAAGCGGATGATGCAGCTCAGCGGATTTTTGAATTCCTTTGGTTGCGGATAGCCGGTACCAAAGTGATTCATTCTTTGTCTGGCAAGGGCTTACATTCACACAGTAAAGCTTCGTTCACACGGCATTGTCCTGCACGTTTTTTTGCACATACAGAATGTTGTTTATACGTTTAAACGAGTACTCACCGGACTTGTCAAGCAAACTGAATGAACGTGCAGAAAACGTGCAGGACGTTGCCGTGTGAACCCAGCCTAAGGCTAGGTTCACACGGCAACGTCCTGCACGTTTTTCCACGTATTCGATTTTAAACGTACAACCAGTCGGGTGTTCACACGGTAGATTTTCATGCGTTTAATAACCGTTTTCACGCCGAATAGCGACAGTTTTCACGCAGTTGTCGCAGTGGGCAGACGTCCGAGATGGATCCACGGTTCATCGTACTTTTATATTGGTATCGATGGCGACAAAGATTTCGCCGCCGACAAAACAGAAGGTTTTGGGTACATCCCCCATAAATAAAGAATCAGTGCGTAATAAAACGTTTGAAAATGTATACGCACAACTTCCCACAAAATTGGCTTATGTTCGACTAAATTAATTAATAATTCATTGTCTACCAAAGATTCGTCAATCAGTTTGAATTAATCTTGAAATTGCTAACAAAATACGTGCGTTCTCGCCAAAAGTTACTCTAGTACTATAGACGCATTCGGTTGCTATTCGATAAAAAACGTATAACATCGTGCCGTGTGAACGAAACAAAACTATACTACGCGCCACTGCAAACCGAATACGTTAAAATTTATTCGATTTGCTTGACAAGTCCGGTGAGTATCCGTTTAAATGTACGTTTTTTTGCAGTACAAACGCCGTGTGAATGGTTCTATGAACAAAGTATGTGCCACTATTTATCCGTTAAGACGTATACTACAAAAAAACGAGCAGGACAATGCCGTGTGAACGAAGCCTAAGTGTTCCATAGTCTCATCCTTCTCGCCACACATTCTACAATATAAACTATCCGCTAGTCCCATATACCCTCTGTATACATGCTCGTTATGAAGCATTTTACGAGCAAGTGTGATGAAATGTGAATGGTTATCTCCAGATCGTCCTCGAACAGCTCCGTGTGGTCGTCGTGCTCGTCGTGCACGCACTACGACGCCTCCGACCGCTCGCGCTCCGCCAGCTCCAGCGATGGGTGAGTACTTATAATTATTTCACTTCTCATGCTCGAAAAGTGTGTCATATTAGGTTTAGCAAGAGGGGCTAAAGTAGGACATTTAGCACCTAGGGAAAATATGTTTATGATTTTTAAAACATTTAATTTAACCAATCAAAACACTTCACTGTAGGTATTACATCCACCAATCACAACTCTTTCAAAAAGCATTTGTATTTGCTATCAACTAACCAGATTACAGTTAATATTTATAAACAACCAATCAGAAAACAGAATTAATTTCAAATATCAGGTGTTTTTTAGTCCCTAATTCATAATAATTAAAACAAAAAACGCCTCTGGCCGTCAACGACGCGCCTGTAGACGGTCAGGCGGCCAATACACGGTGATTAAATACTGATGATCCATCATAGTTGTCTCTATCTATAACATGCAATGAGAAAGAGACAGCGCGTGATAATACTTCACCGTGTATTGAACGCTTCAGAGGCGTTTATTCGTGGTGTCAATATTTTGTATTCGTGTCAAAGCAGTTTATTAAAAAAGTATGCCGCCAAATTGAATAATCTTTTCGCCGTGGAATTTATTATTGCTTGTGGATAGATAATCTTTGTTTTTACTATTTTCTCGCAGTCAAAGTGAAAAGTAGAGTGTATAACTCTGGTCTAAAAGCCATGTTACCCCTCGAACAACTTTCCCTCGCTTCGCTCGGGAAAATATAATAGCCACTTGTCATACAATCTACTATACCTACACACATACTATAAACCCGCTAAAATGCGTTCAGAAACTGGCAGTAATGACCGGCATTATATTAATAACATTTGTAAAATTAATTAACTTGTCTCTGGACGTAGGTAGTTTTGTACGTATTTTCATTAAGATATCCATTTTCATAAAGTAATGACTTTCAAATTTTGGGGCGTAACCCAGAGGTCAGAGCCTTCGATACTGTTCGATGGAAATCTAGTTGGTCATGATTTGAAATTTAGTCGGCCATGTCGGTGCAATGGCGGTTAATCTAATGGTTCCCGAACACATCACTGAGGATTTATGATGTGTGTAGATAAAGTAGTGTATGCATCTGTACATAATTAGGCCTTAAAACACTCGTGCGATTCTATTATTCATAAAACCACACTCGTGATTTAAGGCTTCTCATTATGTACAGTCACATAAAGTACTATTTGCGATAGATCAAGCTACAACGACACCATGGACTCGACGCTGGAGGGCAGCGGGCCCGAGCGGCGCCGGCGCCGCGCCTCGCTCTCCGACCACAGCCGCTCCGGCCGGGACACGCCCACCACACCCAGCAAGGTAACATCTCTTCCAGGGATCCTGTGCGATAGATCGAGCTACGACACCATGGACTCGACGCTGGAGGGCAGCGGGCCCGAGCGGCGCCGGCGCCGCGCCTCGCTCTCCGACCACAGCCGCTCCGGCCGGGACACGCCCACCACACCCAGCAAGGTAACATCTCTTCCAGGGATCCTGTGCGATAGATCGAGCTACGACACCATGGACTCGACGCTGGAGGGCAGCGGGCCCGAGCGGCGCCGGCGCCGCGCCTCGCTCTCCGACCACAGCCGCTCCGGCCGGGACACGCCCACCACACCCAGCAAGGTAACATCTCTTCCAGGGATCCTGTGCGATAGATCGAGCTACGACACCATGGACTCGACGCTGGAGGGCAGCGGGCCCGAGCGGCGCCGGCGCCGCGCCTCGCTCTCCGACCACAGCCGCTCCGGCCGGGACACGCCCACCACACCCAGCAAGGTAACATCTCTTCCAGGGATCCTGTGCGATAGATCGAGCTACGACACCATGGACTCGACGCTGGAGGGCAGCGGGCCCGAGCGGCGCCGGCGCCGCGCCTCGCTCTCCGACCACAGCCGCTCCGGCCGGGACACGCCCACCACACCCAGCAAGGTAACATCTCTTCCAGGGATCCTGTGCGATAGATCGAGCTACGACACCATGGACTCGACGCTGGAGGGCAGCGGGCCCGAGCGGCGCCGGCGCCGCGCCTCGCTCTCCGACCACAGCCGCTCCGGCCGGGACACGCCCACCACACCCAGCAAGGTAACATCTCTTCCAGGGATCCTGTGCGATAGATCGAGCTACGACACCATGGACTCGACGCTGGAGGGCAGCGGGCCCGAGCGGCGCCGGCGCCGCGCCTCGCTCTCCGACCACAGCCGCTCCGGCCGGGACACGCCCACCACACCCAGCAAGGTAACATCTCTTCCAGGGATCCTGTGCGATAGATCGAGCTACGACACCATGGACTCGACGCTGGAGGGCAGCGGGCCCGAGCGGCGCCGGCGCCGCGCCTCGCTCTCCGACCACAGCCGCTCCGGCCGGGACACGCCCACCACACCCAGCAAGGTAACATCTCTTCCAGGGATCCTGTGCGATAGATCGAGCTACGACACCATGGACTCGACGCTGGAGGGCAGCGGGCCCGAGCGGCGCCGGCGCCGCGCCTCGCTCTCCGACCACAGCCGCTCCGGCCGGGACACGCCCACCACACCCAGCAAGGTAACATCTCTTCCAGGGATCCTGTGCGATAGATCGAGCTACGACACCATGGACTCGACGCTGGAGGGCAGCGGGCCCGAGCGGCGCCGGCGCCGCGCCTCGCTCTCCGACCACAGCCGCTCCGGCCGGGACACGCCCACCACACCCAGCAAGGTAACATCTCTTCCAGGGATCCTGTGCGATAGATCGAGCTACGACACCATGGACTCGACGCTGGAGGGCAGCGGGCCCGAGCGGCGCCGGCGCCGCGCCTCGCTCTCCGACCACAGCCGCTCCGGCCGGGACACGCCCACCACACCCAGCAAGGTAACATCTCTTCCAGGGATCCTGTGCGATAGATCGAGCTACGACACCATGGACTCGACGCTGGAGGGCAGCGGGCCCGAGCGGCGCCGGCGCCGCGCCTCGCTCTCCGACCACAGCCGCTCCGGCCGGGACACGCCCACCACACCCAGCAAGGTAACATCTCTTCCAGGGATCCTGTGCGATAGATCGAGCTACGACACCATGGACTCGACGCTGGAGGGCAGCGGGCCCGAGCGGCGCCGGCGCCGCGCCTCGCTCTCCGACCACAGCCGCTCCGGCCGGGACACGCCCACCACACCCAGCAAGGTAACATCTCTTCCAGGGATCCTGTGCGATAGATCGAGCTACGACACCATGGACTCGACGCTGGAGGGCAGCGGGCCCGAGCGGCGCCGGCGCCGCGCCTCGCTCTCCGACCACAGCCGCTCCGGCCGGGACACGCCCACCACACCCAGCAAGGTAACATCTCTTCCAGGGATCCTGTGCGATAGATCGAGCTACGACACCATGGACTCGACGCTGGAGGGCAGCGGGCCCGAGCGGCGCCGGCGCCGCGCCTCGCTCTCCGACCACAGCCGCTCCGGCCGGGACACGCCCACCACACCCAGCAAGGTAACATCTCTTCCAGGGATCCTGTGCGAGAGATCGAGCTACGACACCATGGACTCGACGCTGGAGGGCAGCGGGCCCGAGCGGCGCCGGCGCCGCGCCTCGCTCTCCGACCACAGCCGCTCCGGCCGGGACACGCCCACCACACCCAGCAAGGTAACATCTCTTCCAGGGATCCTGTGCGAGAGATCGAGCTACGACACCATGGACTCGACGCTGGAGGGCAGCGGGCCCGAGCGGCGCCGGCGCCGCGCCTCGCTCTCCGACCACAGCCGCTCCGGCCGGGACACGCCCACCACACCCAGCAAGGTAACATCTCTTCCAGGGATCCTGTGCGATAGATCGAGCTACGACACCATGGACTCGACGCTGGAGGGCAGCGGGCCCGAGCGGCGCCGGCGCCGCACCTCGCTCTCCGACCACAGCCGCTCCGGCCGGGACACGCCCACCACACCCAGCAAGGTAACATCTCTTCCAGGGATCCTGTGCGATAGATCGAGCTACGACACCATGGACTCGACGCTGGAGGGCAGCGGGCCCGAGCGGCGCCGGCGCCGCGCCTCGCTCTCCGACCACAGCCGCTCCGGCCGGGACACGCCCACCACACCCAGCAAGGTAACATCTCTTCCAGGGATCCTGTGCGAGAGATCGAGCTACGACACCATGGACTCGACGCTGGAGGGCAGCGGGCCCGAGCGGCGCCGGCGCCGCGCCTCGCTCTCCGACCACAGCCGCTCCGGCCGGGACACGCCCACCACACCCAGCAAGGTAACATCTCTTCCAGGGATCCTGTGCGATAGATCGAGCTACGACACCATGGACTCGACGCTGGAGGGCAGCGGGCCCGAGCGGCGCCGGCGCCGCACCTCGCTCTCCGACCACAGCCGCTCCGGCCGGGACACGCCCACCACACCCAGCAAGGTAACATCTCTTCCAGGGATCCTGTGCGATAGATCGAGCTACGACACCATGGACTCGACGCTGGAGGGCAGCGGGCCCGAGCGGCGCCGGCGCCGCGCCTCGCTCTCCGACCACAGCCGCTCCGGCCGGGACACGCCCACCACACCCAGCAAGGTAACATCTCTTCCAGGGATCCTGTGCGATAGATCGAGCTACGACACCATGGACTCGACGCTGGAGGGCAGCGGGCCCGAGCGGCGCCGGCGCCGCGCCTCGCTCTCCGACCACAGCCGCTCCGGCCGGGACACGCCCACCACACCCAGCAAGGTAACATCTCTTCCAGGGATCCTGTGCGATAGATCGAGCTACGACACCATGGACTCGACGCTGGAGGGCAGCGGGCCCGAGCGGCGCCGGCGGCTTTAGGCTTTATTAATGTCCGTACCAAAATTGGTCTATCGGAGCACTTATGTTATCACGGTGTCTATCCAATCCTTATGTCGCAGCCATTTTTCTCAAAGACCGTTTTGTTGGTTGATTACAGGGTCGCGGCACGCGGTCTTCGACCTCGAAAACTCCAGTCAAGAGCTCGCTGCGCCTCGACGTGCCGCTCGAGCCACTACAGCTCGTCTGGGCCAAGTGCAGGTAAGTGCATTGGGCATTAAAATACCCAAGCTTAGACCATAGATAACTGGAGTAGCTTCAGTAGTTTCAATTACTTACCCCTTTGTAGAAAACCTTGCACAATGTACTAAAAACCGACCAAGTCCGTGTCGGACCACGCAAAACGAAGGGTTCCGTGCCTATTTAAAAGGTCATATCGTCACAGAAATCTTACGGCACTTACGTCCTTTTCTTTAAGGAAGGCAGTTTTTCAGCAACATCTCGAAAACCTTTGAAGCGATCTTGTTTAAAATAATTTTCGGTGAAAGATCTTATTAAGCCCTATGTCGGTGTTTTTTTTTATAATTTTCAAATACACCGTTAAAAAATTAGAGGGGAGGACAGAATTTTAGTGATCTTCGGGGAGATTATCTCCGACTATATTCACTTAATCAAAAAAATTGCTGACAAATCTTATATTTATTTTAAAAGGCTATCGATTGATGTGCCACACGTGAGCTTACTATGAAAAAAAATTTTTTTGACTTTCATATTTATGTATGGAAGTGCAGTGCACCCCTAAAAAAATTTTTTTTTGTCATTTTAATTACAAAACTGTACCTAACAAAATACCTATCCTCAAAATTTTATTCAAATACACCATATAGTTTTCGAGTAAAATGCCTGTGACATACGGACAGACGGACATGACGAAACTATAAGGGTTTTTGGCTACGGAACCCTAAAAATCATACAAAGACAATTTCACAATCGATTAATGGTCATTCAAAAAAATCGCCTCGCAAGAGAACAGTGATCATAAAAATGCCCGCATGCTACGGTATAAACGTTCAACTACTTCAAGCTATCAATATACAATTGAGTTTCAATATCCTATTAAGATGCTCCCCCCCGCCCCCGCAAAATTCGGCAGACATTTTTGTACGCAAATACGACATAAGGCTACTCCAGTTATGTATGCTCTAAGTACCCAAGGAAGTTGGAACAGTGTGTAACAATAATGTGCTTACATACATGGGCCATTGTTTTTGTTATATTGATAAACCTTTCCATTGTTTGGATCTCCTTACCATGGTAGAAGTACAATATATAGTATTTTTTTCTAAGAAACCCTGTCACTGTTGTCTCTTGGCTTACCGGGATAGAATAACAACAAGCACTTATTTTACACAATGACAGGTTTAAGCAAATGCATGTCACACAAGATCAACGTACAAAGACGAACCTGTCCTGCCGCATAAAGGATCTCTTCCAGCTAACCTTTGTGTGCAGTTGCCTTCAAATATATCCGTACTCTTTCAGAGGACTCAGAAATGTTTGAACATCTAATCTAACTCCTTGACCATAAAGTCGTGTTCAGATGTTTATGAGCACTTTGTTTGGTCTGATCTGATCGCGATCGCATTCGTTCTACAATGTACCCTAGGAGACGGGAACAATGTAGAATGAATTTAAAAAATGCGTCGATATTGGTTAACCCCTCAAGACGTTGTTTGCTGAACACTAATTGTTCTTACAAACGTTCATATACTTGCACAAATATTTATGTTATCGCTTTTATTTCGTTTCGCCATCTAAAAAATATATCTCTGTTTTGTTTTTACAGCACCAACAAAAATTATAAAATAAAATATATGACTTAAACAATTGTTGAAACAAGTAATTGATGACCATGATGCATAAATATAACACACAAGATTTCCTACTATGTCGCACCCTTTTCTGCTCACACGCGATTGCGTTTTTTTGAAAAAACATTTTTTTCCTGAACTCTTCGTAAGTACTTCCTTCATTTACTCTATATTCAATTACAATGAAGACGAGATGACGTTATTTTTTTACAAAATGTCCACGTTTTCATTGGTTCATATTCATTTCATTTCTTTCACTTTATTTTATATTACTATGCTTAGACAAGTCCATCGGAAATTAGCTCTTATTATTTCATCCACAGAGGCTACCCCTGGTATCCAGCATTGATAATCGATCCGAAAATCCCAAAAGGCTTCGTATACAACGGCGTTCCCCTCCCAGTACCGCCGCAGGACGTCTTAAACCTCAAGAAAAACCACTCCCACGAACCAGTCCTATACTTAGTACTGTTCTTCGACGTGAAACGCACTTGGCAGTGGCTACCGCCTAGCAAGTTGGAGCTCCTGGGAGTAGAGAAGAGCCTAGATCAAGCTAAGCTGGTCGAATCTAGGAAACCCGCTGACAGGAAGGCGGTTAAGAAGGCCTATGGTGACGCCATGCAGTTCAGGAAGCAAGTCGATGGTGATAAATGACACAGGTTTAGATATAGGTCTCGGAGGCCGCCCCGGAACAGAACGTTCAGTTTCGGGAACTTCTCCATGATGCATATTAGGACGCCGGAGGATACGAGCGACTCCAGTGATTAGAGGTGCTTTAGACGAGGTTAGTGCTCAAAGCGTAATTTTTGGCTTCTCGATCTAAATTTTTATTTGTTTTATAAGGCTACTAAAATAAGGCTGCTACTGAAAAAGGGAACCTTTTAATCGCTTACCAAAAAAATACTGACTGCGCACCAAAAAATCTTGAACGTCAAAATTTAACAATTGCACAGCAAAACTGAGTTTTGAAGAACTTTTTTTTTTGCGTGTGCCTTTCTATTTTCGTTGGCTTAGTAAAAGAGAACCCTTTTATGAGAAAACTTTTCTCTGGTATACTGGATTATGGGATAACGTGAGTGAATGGTGTAGACTTGTGGAGTGTACAGTGAAAATTACATTTGTATAAAAGGTAGTAAGTTAAGTATCCAGTGGTACTATTGGCAGTCGTATACCTATTGTAAAACTACCATTTTAGACAACGTTTTGATGTCACGTCTTGTCTAACATTAAAAATCGGCCAAGTGCGAGTCTGAGTCGCGCACGAAGGGTTCCGTAATCTATAAAAACGGCAAAAAAATCATGTCTATTGTATGGGAGCCCCAGTCCGACTCGCACTTGGCCGGTTTTTTAGTATTTGTTGTTATAGCGGCAGCAGAAATACATCATCAGTGAAAATTTCAATTGTCTAACTATCACGGTTCATGAGATACAGCCTAGACTGACGTACGGACAGCGAAGTCTTAGTAATAGGGTCCCGTTTTTACCCTTTGGGTACGGAACCCTAAAAAAGAAAATCCAAAATAATACCTATCTACAATAAATTAGTGTTTAGTAATAAATTAGGGTGGTATTGGTAGTACGTTAAAAATGGCTATCCAATAATTAAAAAAATAATCTCATAGGGTATTTAAAATCACGTAAAATAGTGAAGTATAGTGATTTGACAACACTTCAATAGTTTTGCTTTTTAATTTAATGACGATTCAGAAAAAAATCTCAATCTAAAAGAACGTAGTCCAGAAGTAGTAATAATTATATGTATATATTATTAGAACTCAATATAAAATTCATCAAATCATTTTACTTATTTTGCCGTGTCAGTAAAATTGAAATGTTGTCATTTAACCATAGTTTTAATGATTGTTTGTGGCTGCAAGTATTGATAAGCATATGTTTAATGTTGCCTTGTATAAATAACTTATAAACATGGGTATATTGGGTATGGCCGAATAAAGTGCCGGAAGTGGGAACCGTATCATAAAATAGATATGGTATTGTAATACAATATTAGAACTGACTAACTTTATAATGAACTGTAGCCTCTAGCTAGCCGCTTACACGAAAAAAAACCAGACAAGTGCGAGTTCAACTCGCGTGGTGAGGGTTCCGTATAAATGTAAACTCTCACGTTTTATTATGGTGCCTACGTAATTTCAGAAGCAAGTGCAAGAGTAAAAATTGCTATGCTCGAAGCATCAGGCGATCCATACAAAGTACACAAAAATATTGAGAATTTTCCCGTTACTTTGAATACTCAAACTTCTTATAGGTTTTCCTGTAATCTTTAGGCAAGGAACTATTTTCCATATTTTTTTCAGAATTTTAAGCCTAGTAGTTTCGGAGATAAGGGGGGAATGGTTAATTTTTGTTTTTTTTCCTAAATTACTTCAAATCTGTTTTTGCTAAAATTATAAAAAAAATACCTGAAATGCTTACAACAACCCCTTTCATTTGATATTTCACGCAATACAGTTTGCGTGAAATATCAAAAGATTTTTTTTTTTAATTTTCCAGTTTACTCCCCAAAAGTGGCCCCCTTGTTCAGAATTCATTAATTTACTTTACGCGTCCATCTTTGGGTCACCAATTTATATGATTACCAAATTTCAACTCAATCGGTCGAGTAGTTTCGGAGCAAAGCGGCTGTGACAGACGGACAGACAGACGCACGAGTGATCCTATAAGGGTTTAGTTTTTTTCATTTTGAGGTAAGGAATCCTAAAAATGCAATATTTTAATCAACTCTAATAGGATAAATCGTAGAAATTGTATTGTTTATTTTTGACCTAAACAAAACATATGCTACTCTTTTTCTATTTAAGAATGTAATACATGTTGATGCATTTTAAAAGGCGGCTAGAGATTATGATTATGAAGTATCAAATGTATTGGCATAATGTAAACAATCACCGGAACTAAAATTACCTTTTGAATAATGATTTAAGTTACTTATGTATGTAGCTGTGTGTGTAATCCACAGAACACTAAATACTATAGAAAGGCGATGTGGGCGTGGCACGCGCGCCACAACGTTGAGCATGCGCTCAAAGCTTTCGCGCTAACGTGACCTGATCGCCGTGCAGTCGCTCACAAAGTTGTAGGCGACGTGGAGGGGATGAGGTGGCGACACCGCTCCCGATAGAAACCGCGCTTGATACCCCTTCTATAGTATTTAGTGTTCAGTGGTGTAATCCATTCATCTCAATTTAAGTTCAATACTCGTTGCGATACCGTAGCCGACACTAATATCAAGAATTAGAGTAAGTTCAGATGTTAGTACCCTGACCTAGCAAATATGTATTTGCCCTATTGTGTTGTGGGTGTTCTGCACATTTTTGAGTGTTGTAACCACCGTTTGTCCTTGCAATCTTGATTTACTGAAGAATCTTAATTGTTTTTTCTTGTTAGGGAATAATATTTGTCGCCGTTTTTACGACTTTTATTATAACTATTATAAGATTATTGTGTTATCAGTGTTTTATGCTGGCTTTGTTTGTCAAAATATATTAATTAAAAAGAAATAATATGTGTTATTTTCCTTCACCCTCTATTTTATAAACTTCAAAACTTTTTAAGTAACTATTTATTATTTTATTTTACAAGAGAACCCAAGAGACCTTACTCACATACTAACATAACAGTGAAAGTTAATTTAAAGCTTGTAAAAACAAAATGTTTTTTATTGAATCGCTGTGACGTCAGGGGCGGATCAAACAACCTAACCTTTATAACATTACCTCCCGCGTTGAATAGTGAAAGCCATCGAACTGATTGAATCAAAGCAAACTGTATAAATAAATAGTTTATTCCCTACGTAGTCTTATCTTTATTTTTGTTTTTGTAAACATATTCCTTGAAGTAGAAGTCCAGGAATAGGAAGAGAATGAATATGTTGTGCGGCAGGAACACCAGAGAGACCCATTTAGGGTACTCGCACGAGGGCTCGAAGAGCACGTGCCCGAAGTGGAATATGAGGAGCGCGAACTGTAACTGAAATGAGAGACATTTATTTTTAACAAGTCATAATAATCTCTTTGTTACAATCAAAAATTCAAGCAATAAACGCGGAAACTAGAGACGGTTGGATAGCGGTGCGTGTATCCATTTTTGAAGCGCACGCTGCTGCCTCGTGATATTCACCATTCTGTTTCAGTTTGCATGAAAATTAACTTTTTCTTTTCAATTTATAAATGATATGCATAAACACGTTAAGTACTTAAATGTGAAACTGGTTAATTTTCATCAGGGATGGACCCCCGCTCTGAGTCGGTTCTGGTGCAAAGGCTTTCCTTGGCTATCCACCGTGGAAATGGCGCCAGTATTATGGGGACTTTTGCACCAGGAACGGCTAGGGGCGATTTAAATTAGGTATTTATTTTAAGTAACTTTTTGTCAATTAATTGTAGTATATATCAAGTGTTGTATTTTCATATTATATTTAATTAATGGTCGTCACAAAACTGACACTGTTTTTGTTTGATGACTCACGCTAATTATACACAATTATTTTGAAAATATCCATACACTTCTTCTAACAGCAGCGCATCGACAGAAGCTGTACAAGGGAGATTAGGTCGAATCGGTCACCATGAGCACCTGAGCTTGATGCAGCTGAGACATGCCTGTGTCATATAAAGCATCTATTATGTACACTTACGATCTGCAGCTGGGTGATGTACTTCTTCCACCAGCGGCGTACCCACTGCGGCCGCGCCACGGAGATCAGGTAGTAGGTGTACATGACTGTGTGGACCACCGAGTTGATGAATGAAGCCGACACATGCTTGTGTTATATTGAACTTCTGTTAAGTACACTTACGATCTGCAGCTGGATGATGTACTTCTTCCACCAGCGGCGCACCCACTGCGGCCGCGCCACGGAGATCAGGTAGTAGGTGTACATGACTGTGTGGACCACCGAGTTGATGAATGAAGCCGACATATGCTTGTGTTATATTGAACTTCTGTTAAGTACACTTACGATCTGCAGCTGGGTGATGTACTTCTTCCACCAGCGGCGCACCCACTGCGGCCGTGCCACGGAGATCAGGTAGTAGGTGTACATGACTGTGTGGACCACCGAGTTGATGAATGAAGCCGACACATGCTTGTGTTATATTGAACTTCTGTTAAGTACACGTACGATCTGCAGCTGGGTGATGTACTTCTTCCACCAGCGGCGCACCCACTGCGGCCGCGCCACGGTGATCAGGTAGTAGGTGCACGTGACTGTGTGAACCACCGAGTTGATGAATGAAGCCGACACATGCTTGTTATATTGAACTTCTGTTAAGTACACTTACGATCTGCAGCTGAGTGATGTACTTCTTCCACCAGCGGCGCACCCACTGCGGCCGCGCCACGGAGATCAGGTAGTAGGTGTACATGACTGTGTGGACCACCGAGTTGATGAAGCCCAGCATCACGCCGTGACCACCTAACAACATATTATTTAGTCAAGGAGATATGCTACGTACCAGCGAATCGATCACGTAACGCATTGTACGCGCGTCAAGTAGATCTAAATGTCACTTTTTATATGGAAAAATGACAGTTAAATTGTCCTAACGCGGGTTTGAAACGTTACGTGATTACCCCTCAGGAGTCATGTTCATAGCCATTACTATCACGACTTAAACACGACTTAGACAAAATAAATATTTGAATTTGACTTTTTCAGGACAATATTAAAAATATTGTCAAACGGAGAAAAAAGTAAAGGACGGGATTAAATAGTTATAAGTGTCCAAAGTTCAAAAGGTGGTATATTCTGTCGCTTTTCCGCAAAACGCACCGTCATGAGAAACGATTTTCATTTACTGTGATGCTCGGGGATCGTGACGTCACAATCCCCCAGCTTTTTCTCTTTAACAAGCAATATTAAAACAGTTGTAGCTTCGATACTCTAGTAGCACCCGGCATTATGCTGAGTGTTCACCTTTTTCAGTATAAGTTAGTAATTAGTATATAGCTGATAAGTTCTTCCTTTGTTTCCTTTTTTTTTGTAATTGTATTACTTACTGTGTTCCTGTATACTTATACTGAAATAAATTATCTTCTATTCTATTCTATATATTTTAATTATCTGAATGGAATTTTCGTCACTAGGCATATTTTTTTGCCATCTTTCTTTTGGAGTTATACATTTTGAGTCTAACTCAACTATTCAGTCTTAATTTGTT